>CAJVGC010000508.1:37976398-38058901 GCA_910822075.1 Senecio squalidus | reverse complement strand
CAAGGCGGGGAAGGCGCCTTAAGATTGTTTCATGTATGAAGGTTCGGGAATACACCAAGAAGGATTGCACACTTTTTCTTGCACACCCTTGTGAAGAAAGACACTACGGGCAGATTGAGGAGCAACCGGTAGTTCGTGACTTCCTGATGATATTTCCAGAGGACTTGCCTGGTTTACCCCCCTAGCAGACAGGTAGAGTTCCGTATAGACTTGGTTTCCTGGAGCAGCGCCAGGTGGCGCAGGCTCCTTATCGGCGTTAGCACTTCGGAGATGTTAGAGTTATCGAAGCAGATTCAGAGTTGGTGGATAAAGGCTTTGTTAGACCGAGTTTCTCTCCTTGGGGCGCGCCGGTACTCTTCGTTAAGAAAAGGATGGATCTATGAGGTTGTGTATCGACTACAGGTGAGCTGAATAAGCTGACGGTGAAGAATCGGTATCCCTGCCACGTATAGATGACTTGTTCGATCAGCTTCAGGGTTCATGTTTCTTTTCGAAGATTGATTTACGATCCGGATATCATCAGTTGAGAGTGCAGAAGGAGGACATTCCGAAGGACCGCCTTCAGGACGCGTTATTGGTCACTTCGAGTTTTTGGTTATGCCTTTCCGTCTTTCGAATGCGCCTGCAGCTTTCATGGACATGATTAACCGTATATGTCGTCCGTACCTCGACAAATTCTGGATTGTTTTCATCGACGACATTCTGATATATTCTCGTAGCCGGGAAGGAGCACGAGGAACATTTGAGACTAGTGTTGGAGTTGTTGAGGCAGGAGAAACTCTATGCTAAGTTCTCGAAATGCGAGTTTTGGTTATCTGCGGTTCAGTTTCTTGGCCACGTGGTTAGTGGTGAGGGCATTCACGTTGATCCTACCAAGATTGAAGCCGTTAGAGATTGGGTCGCTCCGAAGACACCCACTGAGATCCGGTCATTCTTGGGTTTAGCAGGTTACTATCGTCGTTTCATCGAGTTTTTTTTTTTTTTTTTCGAAGATAGCCTCGCCTATGAATAAATTGACCCAGAAGAGTGAGGAGTTTGTCGGGGGTGTAGAGCAGGAAGTTATGATACCATCTGGGTTATCGTCGATCGGCTGACTAAGTCAGCGCACTTTCTTCCTATTCGTGAAGAATACCGAGTAGTGAAATTATCTAGATTGTACATCGACGAGATCGTGGATAGACATGGTATTCCAGTATCATTGATTCAGACCGTGATGCATGATTTACTTCGAGATTATAGCAGTCTTTACGGCGAGCCTTGAGTATCAGATTAGACATGAGTACGACATACCATCTTCAGATTGATGATCGGAGTGAGCGTACTATTCAGACATTGGAGGATATGCTTCGAGCTTGTGTGCTAGATTTTGGTGGGAGCTGGGATCGACATTTACCATTGGTCGAGTTCTCGTATAATAATAGTTACCACGCCAGTATCAATTGTGCGCCATTTGAGGCTCTCTACGGTAGGAAGTGTAGATCTCCGATATGTTGGGCAGAGATAGGAGATAGCCAGATTACGGGTCCCGAGTTGATTCAGGAGACGACGGATAAGATTTTCAAGATCAAGGATCGTTTGATAGCCGCCCGAGACCGTCAGAAGAAGTACGCGGATTTGCGTAGGAGACCTTTGGAGTTTCAGGTTGGAGATATGGTATTGTTGAAAGTTTCTCCGTGGAAGGGTGTGTTTCGATTTGAGAAACGCAGCAAGCTTAGTCCACGTTTTACGGGTCCTTTTAGGATATTGTCTCGTGTTGGCCCAGTGGCTTATCGTCTTGAGTTGCCACCTGAGTTGTGCGGTGTGTACAACGTATTTCATGTATCGCATCTCAAGAAGTGCCTTGCGGATGAGACCCTGATTGTACCCCTGGAGAAACTATGTTTGGGTGACTCGCTTCGTGTGATAGAGGAGCCGGTGGAGATTGTTGACCGAGATGTCAAGAAGTTACGGCGGAGTCGGATTCCGATAGTGAAGGTCCGATGGAACTCCAAGGTTGGAGCTGAGTTTACATGGGAACGGGAGGACGAAATGCAGAAGAAGTATTCACATCTCCTTCCTAGCAGCAGTTTTAGGTAGAATTTCGAGGACGAAATTCCTTTTTACTGGGGGATGCTGTGACAACTCGTCTTTTCGAGTTGTTTTTCTTTACCGATATTTATTCTTTTTATTCGCAATGTTTTAGACCCTTGTATTTCGCTTATATTTACTCGCGTTTATTGCATTTGAGTCGGGTTTATGTGTTTGTACTACTTTGTCTCTCGAGACGGAAGCTTTAGAATCACCTAAGTGCCTAATATCTAGTATTCTCACGTTATTAAAGTATTGTGTTTACGCCATAATCGTCGGTTAAGAAAATCATTATTTCGAAATCTCATTACAAAGTTAGTCCTCTAACTAAATCTGTTACAAAGTTAGTCCTCTAACTAAATCTGTTACAAAGTTAGTCCTCTAACTAAATCTGTTACACAGTTAGTCCTTTAACGGAGAAACTAACGGAATCTGTTACACACCTAGTCCTTTAACGAAAAGTTAACAGAAACTGGTCAGGAAAGACCCCGGTGCGCAGCACCAGGGTACTAGGTGCGCAGCACCTAGTGCTTTTTCGGCTAAAATCCAATTTTTCGAGTTTTGGTCAATTCCTTGAGATGCTACAACCCCTTTTTCACGTGATTCTTACTGTAAACTCCCCCATTTGGCTATGTTAGATTCAAATGTGGATCTCAAAGCATGTTAGAGTCATTTCTCTTTCCAAGTTTCCAACTTACATCCAAATCACTTTAACACTTTTTCATTTCATTCTCACTTGTGTTAAACTCCTTCTCTCTCTCAAAAGTCCAGGGAAATAAGAGTTCAAAACACCAATAACAAGTGAGAATCCAAGTGAGAAAGATGGAGAAATCATCCCTTGCAAACACCTTGTGATTCTACACATTTCGGTAAGTTACACCTTGTTGTTCTCTTTCACTTTTCTTCTCTTTTCACCTATTTTGAGAGAGGTTTCTAACACCAATCTAAATTCTTTCATCTTACAAGCTTTTACTTCCGTTGATACCCTTGAAGTTGTGGAGTTTTCGGTGACTTCCTTGAAGAAACGTCACCTTTATTCTTGGTAAGAAAACTCTCCCAAAACTTCTATATTTTCTTTCTACTTAAGAAACCTCTAACATATGTTCTTGTTTATGGTTCAAATGGAAGCTCTTGCTTTCCCGGAATCCTCCCATTTCCTTTGAAGCCTAGTAACTTTTCGGTAAAAGTAACATCTTGAAACACTTGGTAAGAAAGTTTCCTTCGAAAATTCATTTAAACTTCTTCTCTTTGAGACTCTTACTAATCGGTGGTTTTATTGGTATTTTGGAGCCTTATACCTCCTCACCACCACCCTTGAAGTCTCCTCCTTACCGAAGTTCTTGCAAGATTTCAATAATCGACACGTCTTGCGGGTGAAATCGGTAGAATATTTTAACCTCTTATCTTTTCATTTCCTTACTTTCAAATTCGGTTTTAAGCCTTGAAAATGGTTAGGTTAACCTATTAGACCAACACCTATCAATCTCAGAAAGTTTGGACTTAAAACATGTAAAATAAGTAAAGATAAGATTATTACCGAAATTAACGTATCTTATGATAAATATATGTAAAACCACACATTTAGACATATATGACACTTGGTAAATGTTAAATGGACCTAAACTAACAATTTATCAGTTTACACTTTTACCTAAAAACGTCAAACGAAACAGTTAGCAACAAAAACGTAAATTTCGTAAAGTTGGAAAATTGCTCGGTGCTAAGCACCACCCCCTTGGTGCGCAGCACCAAGGGTCTGTCCTCAAAAATCGTTGTCTTTTGTTAATTACCGACTTAGACTCGTAACGTATTTGGACTTAAAACTTAAACCAGTAACTTATTATGTATAAAAGTATCATATAAGCCAAACTAACGTCTTTGGACTCAAGGACATAACGCAATCATAAACTTTAATCGTGAATTTGTAATCAAACGTTTATCTACTTTTTCGGAAAATCGTTCAAACCGTTATAAACCATTTTTACTTCATCATTCTGAAATAAAAGTATTTTTACTCTTAAAGTGTCAAGTTAACTTCCATTCTATAAATCGTTGACTTTGACTTTTATTCAAAATTGTTGACTTTTGACTAATCTAAATCAACATCTTTAATTTTGACTTTTCCTTCCAAATTGTTGACTTTGACTTTAACCAAGTCAACATCTTTGACTTTGACCAAGTCAACATCTTCGACGTTGACTTTGGTTGACTTCAATAAATTTTGGTAACGGTATTCCTTTCAATAGATGTTCCTGTTAGTCAAGTTCGGCTCGGAATGTTATTCCTTCCTAAAAGTCATTATGACGTAAAACTTATCGATATTTTCCCATCGTCCCTATCGACGCGGAACATCGTCACCTTGAACCGTCATCACGACTCAACTTGGAAATCGTTGGAATACCTTAATAAATCTTAAACTCTAAACTTAACCGACAAGGCTAAACCGAACTATGTTATTGAGATACTTAGACTTGTTATATTGATTTAGGGCACTTAGGCGGCGGATTATTAGCTTCTTATTGATTATTACCCGATCTCTTGCCGAGCTTATTTTGTGAGTTATTCGAAGCCCTTTTCTCTTATTATTTTGGGCTGGAAAGCGTTTATGAAATTTTATATGATACATATCTTGTATGCCTAGTGTATTAGTATCACCTTAGATTAGGATGCTTTTAGGCTCTTGGTGAGCCCCCCTTTCACACTTGTTTGCTATATGCCCACGGTTCATATATATAGATCTATATGGGTTTGACCAACCCTCATTACTCGAGAGGATAGCCCTACGAGTGAATGTTATGGCCGTATGATAAATTTTATGCCTTTGGTATGCATCGCCTTAGGTTAGGGGATCGGTGGTCATGATAGTGTATGAAATCTTTGGTATCTATACTCACACTAGGGTTGTACATCAAGATATGCTTTTAAAACTTATATGTTTACTAAATCTTTTATTGGGGTCAAATCTTATTTACTTATTGCGAATAATTCACCAACATTGTGTTGATGTCGTTTTTAACGCTTTTTCAGGAGTTTGAGGATTTTAGTTGATCATGCCTTGCATCTTTTGGGATCATATATTATTTGTATTTGGAATTCGTTTGCTTGATGTAATTCCTGTATGATCCACGTATTTGACATTTGTTATGTATTCGTATTCAACATTTGGTACTCGTTTGATCTTGTATTGTATTTCTAAAACCTTGAGGCATGATTAATATATTTTGATGTTTTGTTTACGGTTGTATGTTGTAATCCTTGACTCTTGATATCTTTAACTGGAACACTCTGCGTTCCGCTTTTAGCGGGGTGTTACATATTGCATCTAATAATATCGTCATCATTTCGTACCGATTTAAATGCTGATTTTAATTTTGAAAACGATTGCAATGACGTCAAAAAAACCCGCCGGAAAAAAGAAGGAACAAACAAAAAAGAAATTTTGGTGGAAATGAGAAATATTTTTAGATCCGAAACTAAAATAATCGAAATGATGTTTGATTCAAATGAATCTTTTATGAAAAAAAATTTGGAAAATTCAAATAAAATAAAATTACGAAGACGATACAAAAAAAGGAGATAATAAAATGCTACATATCGATTTAGATTCAATAACCGATTCATTTTTACGTGAAGCGATGCGAAATGAGCAAATGAAAATTAGGACAAAACGAAATGAACAAGAAACGCCTCAAGGTGGAGTTGGCTCATCCGACGAACATCGACTGTGTATTGATTTCGAAGAATGATAATAACCTTCCTAATTATAGAAAATGTCGGAATTTATTTTAATATTTCGTTGTAATCGTTCTATTTAGTTTAATTGCGTCAAATGTTTGAATTTAAATGAATATTTCATCACTTAGTTTTAGTTTTAAAGTATAAATTTGTATAGTTATTTTTATTTTTTACATTTTTTAACATATATAAAATGCATTTGAATATAATAACAATAGAAAAATAATATTAAATAATTTAAATTGTTAAAATATAGAAAAAATCAAGAATTTAATTATATGGTACATTAGAATTTCGAAAATAATCACCAACTTCGCGACAATTTTCTCGCGATAATTTTGTCTTTTAACTTTAGCGCGAGAACGGGATTATCCAAAATGGGTGATGTATATTAAGCCATTGCGCGAGAACGGGATTTCCATGTCACGAGAACGGGTATTAATAGGCGCAAAAACGTGGCTTAATATACACCACTTATTTCAAAATATCTCGTTCTCACGCTAAAGATAAAAGACAAAATTATCGCAAAAAAATTGTCGCGAATTTTGTGATTATTTTCAAAAGTTTAATGTACCAGATGATTAAATTCGTGATTTTCTCTAAAATATACTCGATAATATTTTAATAGGCAAATTACCAAAATAATCACCTATCATTTACACTTTACAAAAATAATCACCTAATTCGCGACATTTTTTTCGTCGCGAAAGTACACAAATTTAAATCAGACCAATAAAAATTCGACACGTTGTCGCGACACTATTCATTTCTCGCGTCAATATTCATTTTCACGACGACGTGTCTGATTTTTATTAGTCTGGTTTTGTTTTATGTATTTCTCGCGACGATAAAGTGTCGCAAAAATTGGTCACGAATCAAGTGATTTTTTTGTAAAGTATAAATGACAGGTGATTATTTTGATGATTAATTCTATTTTAAAATTTATTGTAGTGAATAGTGTTACATCAAATTTAATACAATTTGATGATTACTATTCACCATATTAAATTTATATCATATTTAGTATCAATATTGGAGTAAAACTTTTATAACTTTATTTTATATTTGATATAAATTAAAATTTTAATGTCAACGTGCCCTTAGACTATTCGGAGTGGCCCGTTATCGGGGCGTTTTTTTTGCCAACTCATCGGCTATAACTCCCCCACACCGATCCGGTGGGGGCGTTATGGAGGCGTTATCGGGGCGTGTTGGTCTCAGGCGTGGTCTGCATCACGGCGTTTTGGTTGGAAGAAACGGTCATATGACCGTTTGAGACTAACGGGCAAAAAAAAAAGGTGTATAAATTCAACCCAAATTTATACAATTCAACATCAAAAAAACATACAATCTCTTTCAACTCTTTCAATCTCTATCACAAATTTATACAATTCAATATCAAAAAAATCAAATGGATCCCAACAACAATCAAAACCCCAACCCGAATTGGTTCAACAATTTTTTTGGTGCAAACCCTAACCAATTTCCAAACCCTAACCAATTTCCAAACCCCAACCAATTTCCACAATTTTATCAACAAACTCCACCATCACAAAGACCTCACCAAGACCTGTTGGGAAAAACAATGATCTATCCCAAGATTAATAAATCTGTTAATCAAAGTCTGAGTCTGAGTGACATGAGTCTGAGTGACTCAGTCTGAGTGACATGAGTCTGAGTGACTCAGTCTGACTAACTCAGACTCATGAGAGAAGTCAGGCGTGATTTAAGGCAGTCTAGTTAGTCAATATCTTTTATATGTTTAAAAGATCTTCTTAGATTGATCCTTATAAAACTCACTATAATTATGTATAAATAGTGAGTTTGAGTTTTGTAATCGTTGAACCTTTTGAACGAAATATAACTGTGTGTTATGTTCACTGTTTCTATATTATAATTCCGCTATAATATCTATTGAAACTGAGTATCAAACTGATATATAACAATTAACGTTTAAATACTTATTTGTTATTGATTTGCCATTGTTTGAGATCTTAGTGAGACCTAACAACTGGTATCAGAGCAAATAAGATTTACATTTTAATAAATTTATAAATCTTAAACGATCAATACTTAGAATCTCAAAACAATGTCATCATCTTCTAATATAACTGCAATGGCTGGTAAAGGAATCCCAGTATTCAATGGTCATAACTTTGCCCATTGGAAGCTTAAAGCTGAGTGGCATTTATCAGGAATTCATGAAGAAATGATAAGAATCATAACTGAAGGACCCATAATTCCAGGAAAGGTCATTGATGAAGTCAAAGAAGGTGATAAAGTTGTCCAACGTGCCAGATGGGTTCAAACCACCAAAGCTCAATGGACAGATCAAGATAAGCTGTTGTACAATCTTGATCCCAAAGCCAGAAGCATTTTAGGCAATGTAGTATCTGAAAAAATATTTTCAAAAATTGCTGGCTGTAAAACTGCTAAAGAACTCTGGGATACATTAATTGTGTCATATGAAGGAGTCCCAGTAGTGAAAGAACAACGGCTGAACAGTCTCATAAGAAATTATGAAAACTTCTACATGAAAGAAAATGAGACTTTGGCTGATGTTCATACAAGATTTCAAATCATGTTGAATGATATGTCAGCTCTGGGAGTGACAAAAGAAGATGATGAAATCTGTAAGAAATTTGTTGATATTCTACCTAACAAATTTGAATCTGTTATTACATCTCTTGTAGTGAGTGAGAAACTGTCCACCTACAAGCTGCCAGGACTATTTGGCTTATTGCTGAATTTTGAGGAATCTCAAGAAAGAAAGAAGATCAACCATAGGCGAACTACAAGATATCCAGAAGCGACATTAGTTGCAACTAGCAAGAGGAATAAAGAAACTTATTCTAAAGCTGACTCATCTGAGTCTGAGTCACACTCAGATTCAGAGTCTGACGATGAATCAGAAGTGAAGAAACTGAAAAGTCAGCTTGCCCTGTTGACCATGAAGCTTGAACAAAAGACTGGGTACAAGGGAAAGAAACCTTTTGATCTGAAAAAGGTTAAATGCTTCAAATGCAACGAATATGGTCACATGGCTGCCGATTGTAAAGTGAAGAATGCTCAGACTGAGCATATGGATGAAGTTGCTGAAAGAGCTCAAAGATACAGAAACAAGTATCTTAAGTATAAGAAAGGCCATAGTTCAAATTCTCAAAAACCTCAAGCTGAACAGAAAGCCTTCTTTGCTGAAGAATGGTTAGATGAGGAACTATCATCTGATGAAGAGGAAGTAGAAGACAAATGTCTGATGGCGGTGGTGGAAGAAGTAACTGAAGCTGAGAAATCTGCTTCTCAGTTCGAAAAGGATCTAAAAGAAGCAGAAAGAATGAGTTGCAACTCAGACTGGAACAAATCAAAACTTTACAAGGTACATAATTTCAATTCTTATACAAATGAACAAAAACTCCAAATATTTGAGTACATTTATATAGACTTGACCACCACTTTAGAAGAACAGACTGAACTCAAACATAAACTCAAAGATCTTGAAAACAATTTAAAAATTAAAGATGATAAAATTATGGAATTAGAAAGCTACAAAGTTCTTTTAAATGCTCAGACTGAAGCTTATAATGATCTTGCAAAAGAAAATCACAAGTTTAGAGAAGAAACTGAGCACTATAAAAGAATTTGTAAATCTTTGTGTATTTCATCTTTAAAAAATGAAGATTGTTTGAGCAGACAGGTACCCAAACAAGTGCAAGCAGTGTTGGGTGAAGGGTTTAGTTTGAAGAAATACATGACAGAAGAGGAAGAAGAAGCTGAAAAGGCTGAAAGAGAAAAAATCATTTTTAAACCAGAAATTCTTCCAAATACTTTCACTTATGTGAAATGAGATAAAATAATGATGTCAAATGCATTTGTTAAACCTGTAATTGCTCAAGTTTTGAATAAAAATGATCTTTTGCCTTCATCTTCTTCTAAATCTGACTGTGTTGTTTTATCTGAGACTGATATTCAGAAACTGAATCCCTTGAACAAAGTTATTACCAAAGTTGTGAGCAAACCAAAGGGTAAGGCTCCAATCAGTTCCAAAGGGTACAACAAAAGTTCTGAATCAAAAACAATTGATAAATTAGGAAACCAATTACTGGAACTGACCAACATTGTAAAAACTTTAGTCAGGGATAAATCACCAAATCAAGCAAGGTCCAAATCTCCTCCCAAGAGAAATTGCTATAAATGTGGTGAAAAAGGGCATGAAGCTGTGTTTTGTAAACTGTTGACCAGGTCTAGACTCAAAAACCCTTATGCTCAAAAGTCAGTTTCATCAAAACATTGGTCATCTTCACAACAGTCAAGGTCATCAAAATCCAGATTCGTCTCATCAAAATCTGATTCATCCTCAAGAAACACTTCTGCACCAAAGACTCCTTATGCACAATCTTCCAAAATTAAGTCAGTCCCATCTAGAGTCAGTCTTAAAAATATTCCTTGCAAGTATTGTGGTGTCATAGGCCACTACTCTGTTAATTGCATGAATGAGATCAACAAATGGAATTATACAAATCCCAAAACTGACTGCAAAATTGAAACTGTACCTAAACCTATCTCAGTTCATGGATCCACTCTAAAGTGGGTACCCAAAAGGAACTAATTTCTTCCTTTTTCATGTGCAGGATTCCACAAAATGGTATTTAGACAGTGGAGCATCAAGGCACATGACAGGAATGAAGTCCTTTCTACAGGACTATAAGGAAGAAGATGGACCTCAAGTAAGATATGGTGACAATGGAGTATCAATGACTAGGGGATATGGAAAGATTCATGCTGGAGCTGTTACATTCAAGAGAGTTGCATATGTGGAAGGATTGCAACATAATCTACTCAGTGTAAGTCAAATTACTGATGAAGATCATGAAGTCAGATTCAGAAAACAAGCTGGCATAATCTATAGTGCCAAGGGCAAACCATTGCTGCTAGCCAAGAGAGAAAGAGATGTGTTCTGCCTGGATCTGAGTACAGCAAATGATGAAGCTGAGACATGTCTGTTCACAGAAACAAAGGAGGAATTGAATTGGTTATGGCATCGAAGGTTATCTCACTTAAACATCAAGAACATTAATGCCTTATCCAAAAGCAAGTTAGTCAGAGGGCTGCCAGAACTGACTTACACCAAAGACAAAGTTTGCTCAGCTTGTGTTCTTGGAAAGCAAACGAAGTCTCAATTTCCATCCAAAATGCTACATTCCATTGATGAACCCCTGTTCATGCTACACATGGATCTCTTTGGACCAATTGGAATTGAAAGCAAAGGAGGGAAGAAGTACACACTGGTCATTGTTGATGAGTTTACTCGATTCACTTGGGTCATATTCTTAAGAGCCAAAAGTGATGCTGCAGAAGAGATAATCAGTCTGATCAAACGGGAACAGCGCCAGAAAAATGCTCTTGTTCGTCAAATGCGAAGTGATCATGGAACTGAGTTCAAAAACTCAGTCTTGATTGATTTTTGTGATCAATTTGGCATCGTACAAAACTTTGCCTCAGTTCGAACTCCTCAACAAAATGGAGTAGCAGAAAGAAGAAACAGGACTCTAATTGAAGCTGCAAGAACAATGCTATGTTATGGAAAGATGGAGATAAAATGGAGTTCAGATAAAATTCTTACCATAGCATAAAATTCTGGGGGAACTAAATTTCTTTCTGGGTCTGCAAGTAGAACAAAAGGAAGATGGAATTTTTATAAACCAAAGCAAATATGTCCATGATTTAGTCAAGAAATTTGGTTTTGCAACGAGTTCTGAAATGAAAACACCTATGAGCACCTCTGACAAATTGCACAAAGACTCATCTGGCAAGTCAGTCTGTCAAGCTACTTATAGAGGAATGATTGGTTCATTACTCTATCTGACTGCTAGCAGACCTGACATCATGTTCTCTACATGTCTGTGTGCACGTTATCAGGCTGATCCTAAGGAATCTCATCTTAAAGCTGTTAAAAGGATTTTTAGATATCTTAAGGGTACACCAAACCTGGGTTTATGGTACCCTAAAGATTCTGGTTTTGAACTAATTGGGTACTCAGATGCAGATTATGCAGGTTGTAAACTTGACAGAAAGAGCACTTCAGGAGGATGTCAGCTCCTAGGAGGTAGCCCAGTGCAAAGTGGGTCGGACCGGACCGGATGTGACAACCGTCTAAATTTCAGGTGATTTTCAGTTACTTAATCGGTTCAAAACTCTAGTTCTCTCTTATCGTGTTCATATTGTTCGGGTTCGTACTTATGGTGTCTTTTATCGTCGGAACAAATGTCGGAATCAAAAATATAAATCCTAACACCAAATAATCAATACAAGAACTTGACTAAGTTCATAACGGTAACTAAAATGATTCTAGTCCCTAACTAATTATAACGGAAAACTTAAAACGTCAAAAAGCTGGATTTTCATTCCAGCCGGCGGCTGAAATTACTCAGCCGGCGGCTGAAGCCAGCCGGCGGCTGAATTTACTCAGCCGGCGGCTGAATCTGGCTGTCCAGCTGGATGATGACTCATTTCTGCATGTCTCACGATTGGGCAACGTTTTTCACTCGATTTTTGGACAATATTTACTGCAATTGGGATTCCCAAGAGCAGAAACACCACCCCTTCTCCCACTTTACTTCACTTCTCTTTTCATTTCAAACAAAACACACACACACACAATATACTCTCTCTTTTTCTCTCTAATTTTCTCTCAAACACCAAGCAAAAACAGAAACATAATCACTCAAAACAGTCCATAAACACCACAAAAATCAGTCACAAATCTTCCTAAGATCAAAGGGGTAACAAGGAAAAGGTTTAAATCGGGTTTCCAAGTCGTTTTTGAAGCTAAAGCTCATCCAAACCGTCACTTTACTTTCTCCTTCGGTAAAACACTTTCTTTTTACTATTTTATACATATCTTGGCTTGCATGTATGATCTAACACATAAAAATAAGTTTTTATAAAGTTTTATAACCATTTTATTTCAAAAACGGGTTTAAACAAAAAGGTGACTTAGATCTATATATTTGTGGCTAAAAATCCAAAAGAAACTTATATTTGAGCATATATATAAGTAATCTTGATGAATGTTCAGTTGCATGTCGAAATCTAGCTCAAAAACGCTTAAAAACGCAAAAATGGCAAAACTGTAAATCTGTCTCGGCAATTCAGCCGCGGGCTGAAATAATTCAGCCGCCGGCTGAATTCAGCCGCCGGCTGAAATAATTCAGCCGCGGGCTGAATGGTTCTGTTCACAAAAATTTTATTTTTAAAACGATAACGGAGAAATCGAGAAACAAATACTCTTCACAGTTTATAAACATGATATAACAGAGTACACATTTGTATTTTGAAGGATAAGATGAGGTGTTTAAATAACTAATTCACCATAATAAAATATAATGATATTTTATGAATTGCATTAAGCGGGAAAGTGGATAGGAAATTTTGGACATAATTTTTATAACGCGGAAGCGCTGCCCAATTTTCACCGTAAATTACATTTCAAATTCAGTAACATAACAACTTCGAGACTTATACACTTTGATTTGGAACTTTGACACTTTTTGAACATAATGGGACATATCGAACGATAAAACGTGTACGATCACATAAACCTTATAAAATTTCCGTAATAGACTTTTGGGACAGAATCTAAGTATAATAAATTGAGACTTAAAAATGTTAAATTGGAACTTAACATAACTCAAATTATACTAATATAACTTATACAATATTCCGGTGTTCTAGGTCGTTTGTGATTCCCGACGCGTTCCGCCTCTCTTTGTGCTAGTTCATATCGCTTATCTTCGCAAACCGTGAGTTACAACCCCACTTGTTTTACTTTTTGTACATTTAAACATTATTTGGGGGAAACATAAGATCACATGTTTGTAACTATTAACACTTTTTGCAACTTATTTGAAATTGTTCAAAACTTGGTACTTTCGCAACTTATTTGGAACTGTTCAAAACTTGGTACTTTCGCAACTTATTTGGAACTGTTCAAAACTTGGTACTTTTGCAACTTATTTGGAACTGTTCAAAACTTGGTACTTTTGCAACTTATTTGGAACTGTTCAAAACTTGGTACTTTCGCAACTTATTTGGAACTGTTCAAACTTGGTACTTTTGCAACTTATTCGAAACTGTTCAAACTTGGTTCTTGTACAAACTATTATGCGTATTTGTGTTATTGCCTTAGCGGGTTAACTAAACTAGGATACTTGTTAGCGACCAACCCTTGATGGATATATAAGCCCGTAAGAGTTCAGTACAATTTTTGCAACATTGTTCAATCGCCCGTTTTGGTTCAGGTTCACTTATACACTATTAGCAATAGCCGTTAGTCATATGGGTATCGATACTTAGGAGGGGTCACTCCTTGCTCAGGGTTAGCGTCCCAAGTACATATTGATTAGTTCAAACGTTCAAACAATTAAACATTTTTGGGCTAGTTCACGACCAGTCAATCGGTTTAGTGTATACTTACTACTTATATTATGTCAAGTGATTGATACGAGTTACTATTTAGTTAAACACATATCCCATACGCATATACACACTTTTAGCGCCTGGATTCCGCTACAACTTATTTTAGCGCCTGGATTCCGCTACAACTTATTTTAGCGCCTGGATTCCGCTACAACTTTATTATACGAGTTTATTTAACTATTTTACTCGCGTACATACAAACTTTTACTATTTACATATATGTTCAAACGTCAACTCGTTCTCTTTACTTATGACGTCAATATATGTTTTGGCAACTTACTACCTTTGGCAACTTACTACTTTTGGCAACTTACCATCTTTGGCAACTTACTATTTTTGGCAACTTTCTATTTTTAGAAACTTTCTCGAACTCTAAACTGTAACTCACTCACTACTTTATGTAGTTGACACTTTATCTTATGTTTCAGGAAATTAATGTAAGTGTTCGGAATGCATGGCAAAGGAGGGTCGATATGGTTACGTGAGGCGCTTATTGGGAAAGACCTTTCATTTTGGGAATTTTTAATTGAAACTTGTACTTGTATTTTATTTTGAAACTTATGAACTACTTGGTTGTTGAACTTTGAACAAATTTTATTCTTAATCGGAATGACTTGAATCGTTTATGTTTGCTTATGACCGTGTAATGATCTTCCAGCTCTCACATCCCGTGTTTCCGCTTTAGCGGGGTGTGACACCGGACCGGACCGGGACCGACCCGAGACCGCTAAGCCCTAAAATCCAAGACCGAAAACCGGACCGGTTGGTACCGGGCCGGGCCGGGTACGACCGGTTCGGGTCGGGTAAAAACCGGCGGTCAGACCGGATCTTGGTTTTTTTTTTTTCTCTTCTTGTTGGTGGTTTTGAGCTTCAAGACTTCTAGGACGATTGACATAAGGATGATTGCAGCAAGAACAAACCCATAACCAATCTTCCATGAACTTCATGCATCAGCAAGTTATATTCCTAGAAATATATTTAAAGCCAAAAAACAGAGCGATTCATCCAACATAATGATGGTATTACTGTTCTTAAGAATGCATATAAAGCTACACTTTTGACTTTGTAAGTCAAATGATTCGTCATTATTTTTACTAAATGTTTAAGACTTTTCACACTTATAAATTATAATGCCACGACATTGTCTTTGTGTTTTTCTTGTTTGATTAACAAACCTATAAATCTTTTTGATGTTTTCAGAATGCTTTGTTAAAAATTGGTAAATGCAATTCGGTATGTTTTACCTCAAAAAGTCAACTTAAAAAATGTGATTGTAAATTGAACCTGGTGATGATGATTATGATTATGAGGCGACTTGATGACGATGATCTATGAATCGATTTGATGATGATGATGATGATGATTTTGAATCGGTTTGATGATAGAAACAAAAAACCTAAATATGATTTAGAAATTAGGTATTTGATGCTTTTATTTTAGGTTTTTGGTCAAATATAGTTATTAAATTTAATATCTTTACATAATTTATCAAAACTCAGCTGTAGTTGAGTGGTAAGTGATACACCCTATTATCCTTAGAACCAGGGTTCGAGTCCCAGTAGCTTCAAAAACATGCTTTTTAGTATATAAAAAAAGGTATTCGGTCTATTCGGGTATACCTGATTTTAATCGGGTATGGACCGGACCGAACCGATACCCGAAACTATCCTAAACCCAGACCCGATGACCGAACCGATATCTATCGGGCCGGGCCGGTTTGGGCCGGGTCGGGCCGGTTTTCCGGGTTTGAAACGGTCCGGCCCGTTTCTGCACAGGACTACTAGGAGGCAAGCTGGTTAGTTGGTCTAGTAAGAAACAAAACTCAGTTGCAACTTCCACAGCTGAAGCTGAGTATGTGGCTGTTGGAAGCTGTTGTGCACAATTGCTTTGGATGCAACATCAATTGGCTGATCTTGACATCAACATTCAAAACACACCCATCATGTGTGACAACAAGAGTGCTATCCAAATCACTGAGAATCCAGTTTTCCACTCCAAGACTAAACATATTGAAATCAGGCATCATTTCATTCGAGACTGTGTGGAGAAAGGAAAGGTCAGACTGGAGTTTGTGGTAACCAATGATCAATTGGCAGACATATTCACCAAACCTCTGAGTGAGGAAAGGTTCTTCTATTTGTTAGGAGAACTTGTAATGTTAAATCCTTAGTCCGGTCAATTTCAAATTTCAAACTGACCACTATGTCAGTCTGAATATTTTCAGTCTGACTAAAAAGTCAGCTTCAGGACTCTCAGTCTGCCACAGTCCTCAGACTCAATGTATTTTTAGAACATATTTTTTATATTTTTTTATATCTTCGGTATCATTTCAATTAATCATTAGATAGTTTTTTAATGTTTTTTTATTTGGTCAAGTCCTGTCAACGGTCATTCGGTGCAAGTTGTAATTCTCTAGGGGTCTAAATTGTCATTTTTCTAAATTAGTTACAAATTTCGCTATATTAGTTCAAATCTAACAGAATTTCAAATCTTTTAAACCTAGATTTTCTTCTTTCTAATTCTTTGCTTATTTTTTCTCTCATGGCTAACCCCAATCTGATGCTTCATGTTACTTCAAGAATGATCCCAGGTGCCGATTTTCAACAACGGGTTCAAATTAAGGATAATAATAGAGTGGCAACTGCTGAAATTCCCGCCAATCGACGAAACAGGGGTTTTGAGCAACTGATTCAGTTTATGAAGGCTCATCCCCTCTATGGCGCCTTTTTTTGTGCAAACACTATGTGTCCTCCCGTTCTGTGTGAATGGTGGTACACCTACACAGCTAATGCTGACAGAACTGCCCTCACTGGCACATACAACAATGGGCGTTCAACCATTGTTATCACTGAAGAAACCATTCGGAGTGCATTACTCCTTCCAACTCTCGCAGAGGCTGGCGAAGGAGGGTTTCAGACAAGGCGGAGCAAACAGCAAGCCAGGGAAGAAGCTTTTCCCCTCATTGGTCAGGCTGAAACACAGGGGGTCATTAAATACAGTCTTTTTACTGGAAAGTGGAAATTCTTGTTTTCCATGATAACAAGATGCCTGGGGGGTAAATCGGGAAGTTTGGATCAGATGAATGAGTTTGAAACTCATCTGTTTCATGCTATGGTAACGGGTAGAAGAATCTCATTCTCACAGCTTTATTTTGATGAGATTCTCTCCTTAGCCCTTAAACCCAAACGCCCGAATGATGTTCCATTTATTCGTGTCCTTTCACTCAGTTTTGAGGAGGCTCTGGGCAAAGAAACTTATGATCAGCTTGATCAACGATTTTATACTTGTGAACTGCCCAGGCTGACTCCAAAAATGTTTACATATATCAATATCACTGAGACTGAAGCTCCACTTACACTTGTGATGCTTGAATGGATTGCAAATCCGTTCATTGATCAGGAATCAAATGAGTCTGACTCCTCAGACTCAGATGTTCAAGCTGACAGAATTGACGGAGGGCCTGAGAGAAATATCCATGCTGCAGATGCTGAGGTAGATATGGGTGGGGCTGGGCCAAATGATGCTGACCAAGGTATGGAAATTCCTATCACTCTATCTCAGTCTGAGAGTATCCCCTCTCAGGCTGAGCAGTCCACTCCACACCTTGATGTACTGGCTACACAAGCGGCCAACCTAATGGACTCACCAAGTTCATTTGATAAAGCACTCACATCAAGACCCACAACAAATCAAGCACTAATGGACTCACTTTTCCATGAGGCTGAGAGTTCAATACTCCCCTCCAGTGCTGCAGTTCAGACCAGTCTCTCTCTGCTAGAGCAAGAGTTGGATCTGACTGCCATGACTACCCAAAGCCCCATTAAGGTAGTAAACTTGGAGAAACACATTGCTGCTTCCACACTGTCACATGTGGCAAGCATTGAAGAAAATGTCTCACTCCTAGACATACCTGTACTCAGTATGGGACCACCCCCCTCAGCTTCAGAGCCTATTCCAACGGCTATTTTCACCAGCTATGTGCTGGTTCACGATAAGGTACCACCTCCAAATCTCTTACACTCTCTATCACTAGTCGCCAATGCCTTACTCCCCAAACTGGGTGAGGTACATACTTCATATTCTATGGCTTATGATCATTCTCCTAAATCACAGGGAGGGAGTGAGGCTGTGCCACCTGTTACTACTTCAACCCAGTCTGAGGTTGCCTTGACTGTTCCTGTGCTGTTACAAGCTCTTAAGGACATGTCAGCTCAGTTTGATGACAGACTGAAGGCAATGCAGACTGAGGTTCATGCTTTAAGAACACAGAATGCAGAGGAGCTGAAAAATTTGAAGGAAGTGGTGTTGAAACTGACCTCTGAAGTCAGTATGATCAGGAAGGGCAAGGCTAGTGCAGAGGGCTCTCAGCTTCAGGGGGAGAAAATAGCTGATGCACCTTATGAATCTGAGATCCCCAAGCAGCAGTTGAAAAGGAAAAGAAAAGAGGGGGAGAAAAGGTACTATAAGACTACCAGGTTCAACACGAAAACTGGTCAGTCTGAAGTACACTATGAAACTGATTGGAGTATGAATTCTAGGGATGAAGAAGTGATGGCAAATCTTAATGTGATGAAAAGCAAAGCTGGGTATAAAAGTGACCCAGAACAGACTGAAGCTGATACAGAAGCCAAAAGGAAACAGACTGATGCTGAAGCTGAAAAATTGGCTAAACTCCAGAGGTATGCTCAAAGTGCTGGAATGACTGTGGAGCAATACAGAGAGTATGTGAAGGGCTTATACAAAGAAAAATTTGACTTCAATCCATATGATCAGTCTGAAAAAGCTGCTGAAGAGTTTGAAGCTGAAATGCAAGCTGAAGAAGAGCTGGCCATTGAAGAAGAACAGATGAGGATTGAAGCTGATGCCCAAATGGCCAAACTGGTCCTCAAAGAAGAAGCTAGGGTTGACTACATTGAAACAAACTTCACCATGAGAAAGCTTAAACACAAGATTCATCACTTAGATTGTACAAGTCATGGTGGAACTGACCTTCTACTCACATGCTTACATAAAGGTGGATCTTTCAGAGTTGGATTGTCAAGAATGCACACCATGGGAGTAGAAGAATGGAAAGACATAGCAAATTTGAGCTACAATTTAACTGACACAGCTCAAAGTCAAGCAATAAAAAGATAATCTATCTTCAACATGAATGCAGCTCACATGCTGAATCTAGTGGATGATGAAGATTACAGAGCTTTCTGTATCAAGCACAACGTGAGGGTCAGGGCTAAATCTTTGGGTCTGGAATCAAGTAGCATGCATCCTGTTCCTAAAGATGTTGTATTCCAAGACAGAACCTATATTGAGACTGAGAAGCACTTTGGCCTGTGCTATGTTGACTGTGGGGGAGAAGAAGGTTTTCAAGACAAAGACAGACTCAATATGTCTTCAATCTATCACTGCATTGCATTGTTAAGTGAATGTGAGTCTGCTCAATGTCTTCCATTCAGAATGAGGCTGATCAGTTGGTTGTTTAATAATCTGAGAAGAATTGAAGATATTGGAACGGTGTCTGATAAGGTGGAGCTGATCAAGAAGGAATATCAGGTCCATTTTCACAAAACAGATGCTGAGATGGAAAGGCTGTTGGCTTGGAAGACAGAGAGACTGAAGTGGTTGAGTGACAGAGATCAACCTGTGCCATTTGAAACTTCATTGAAGAAGAGGAAGAGAACCTTGAAAAAGAAGAATTAAACTGGGTGGTGCTTATTTTGTTCACAAACAATGTGTTGTTTAAAGATCTTTAGGTTTGTGTTTATTTTGCTGCATCTTTTGTAAAAGACTTTGGTTAAAACAGATAGGGGGAGATTGTTGGGAAAAACAATGATCTATCCCAAGATTAATAAATCTGTTAATCAAAGTCTGAGTCTGAGTGACATGAGTCTGAGTGACTCAGTCTGAGGGACATGAGTCTGAGTGACTCAGTCTGACTAACTCAGACTCATGAGAGAAGTCAGGCGTGATTTAAGGCAGTCTAGTTAGTCAATATCTTTTATATGTTTAAAAGATCTTCTTAGATTGATCATTATAAAACTCACTATAATTATGTATAAATAGTGAGTTTGAGTTTTGTAATCGTTGAACCTTTTGAACGAAATATAACTGTGTGTTATGTTCACTGTTTCTATATTATAATTCCGCTATAATATCTATTGAAACTGAGTATCAAACTGATATATAACAATTAACGTTTAAATACTTATTTGTTATTGATTTGCCATTGTTTGAGATCTTAGTGAGACCTAACAAGACCCGGTATACCAAGGAGGGTCGTTCCAACAATTGCTCAATTTTGGCGAATTTCCAAACCCGCCTCCATTTGACGTTGACCGTAACCGCCAATCACAAGATTCCGAAGACGATGACGTTGTTCCGGAAACTCAACCGGAAAATATGAGGACCCGTGGGAAGAAAGTTGCGGAAAGGCGACATAGGAAGAAGGAAGCCGATTCGCAAAGAGGCAAAGGCGAAAAAAAGAAGTGGACCGAACGGGAAGAGGTGGCACTTTCCGCATCATGGTCGTCGACATCCGAAGACCCCCTTTATGGAAGAGATCGAGCTTCACCCGTTTTTTGGGGAAGGGTTCACGAACAATTCTTCTTCAAGATGCAACAACAAGCACCTGATTATCACCGTACCAAGGACATGATATCGAGCAAGTGGACCGATTTATCCCGAAAAGTAAAAAAATTCAACAGGATTATGCGACAAGCACAACAATCTAGAACAAGCGGCCAAAATGATCAAATGTTGGTCGAAGAGGCTATGGTGACATACCGCACCAAAATGGGTACGTCTTTCCCACATTACGCGTGTTGGGAAATATTGAAAAATAGCCCGGTTTGTCAAGCGATACCAATTATTGGAGGGTCCTCAAAAAGGTCCAAAACATCGGAGTCTAGTAGCCCCGTCACTCCAATATCGCCTTTTGCTTCATTCGATCTCAACGATGATGATGATGATGAGCTTCGAGTGTTGGAGGAAGATCTTCCAAGACCGGTTGGTAGAAATCAAGCAAAAGCAAAAGCTCGCAAAGGAAAGGGCAAAACCGGGTCTTCTTCGAGGGCCGAAGAACAACTCTAGTTGATGACACAAAAGTTCGGGGAATTTAATGAAAAAATCGACGAAAAAATGCGAGCAAAAGCATTAAAGACGATCATGAAGGACATTAGTCATCTCGAGGAGCCTTATCGAAGAATAACGGAGAGCGAAAAGCAAAGGCTTATCGCAAAATATTTTTCGGATATGTAGTATTTTTTTGTATTGTAGTATGATTTTTTTTTTAATAAATTGTAGTATGTTTTTTTTTTAAATTAATTGTAGTATTTTTATTTTTATTTTTAATAAAAATACAACTTTTTAAATTTCATTTATATAAAAAAAATAATAAAAAGTAATTATTACAAAATAATCTCTATCATTCCATATCATCACTCTTCACTCCACCCATTTTCTATCACTCCACATCATCACACCCCATTTCCTAAAATCACATTCTCTTTTCTACAAATCACACTCTCTTTCCTACAAATCACCTCTATCACTCCACATCATCATCACTCACCACTCACCACTCCGCATAGTCTTAGAAACTTTCACCCCATCCTCGTAAGGCCATAATGGTCCATATGGTGAATTAATTGTTTTTCTTTTAAGATGTGATGTAATGATTATCAAAAAAGTGGGTCTTAATGATATAATACCCCACTGTTTACTATTTTTCAAATATATAATTATCATTTTTCTTTTAATTTTTGAACCCATTTCAAACCTGATCTTTAAAATTTCAAACACTCCCTTAAGTTATTAAAAACCTCATAAACCACCCTTATATTATACAAACTTTATCATGTATAGACTGATTTTACTTGTCACGTTATTTGGTACCTAACCTTCCAATCCCACCTACCAAGTTACAAAAAGTGGACCAATCCAATGGGAAGAATGTTAGGGAGGCAAATTAATAGTCCATTTACTTTTAAAGGGGTAGGTACACATTTCTCATAGTCAAATAAATAGCATCACTTTTTTCGGTCTATATATCCAAATCTTCCACATCTCACCGTTTCTCCTCCTTCCCACCATCGTCTTCCACCCATTCTTTCCAAAATTGGAAAGACTCATTGGCTGCGATTGTCTCTGCTGCCCGTAAAGTTTCCATAAATAGTAAGTCTTTTTACTCTCTGCATATGTAGAATTTCAGCTACCTTTGTATTGTTTTACCGAAATCATATGGATTCAACCATTGACTTTTTAGTTTTAAAACGGAGTTTATAAGCAACTTAGCTATTTTAAGTAGAACACTTATGATGAAACTTGAAACTTATTTATTCCAAATTGCTTAAAGATAAACAAGTACTTAGTTTTTAGGCTTACCCGAAAAGGATAGAACTAAGACGGGGAAAAGTAGACAGTTGCCTTCACTATAATTTTTTTATAACTAGTAGGATTTATGTATTTTTAATAATTTACCCCGGAAATTTTGATCTTTACACGAACTATGCCCCGAGTAAAGAAATTACCCTTACTTATGAATGTTCGCTTTAGTTTATTTGAGGTCATACGTTTATCTGTGATTGTTTGTTTTAGTTTATTTTTGAACTTATAAATTTATTTTTAATAAACCTATTTTACGACTTATTGTAACGATTATAGGAAAATAAGTCAAAACAAATAAAGTTCAAACGAAATAAGATTAGTCGGTTTAAAAGTTTTTTCTTCAATCGAGATTGGATCACCAAATAAAATAGTAGAATAGAAAGTTGTCAGGCTCGATATGCTAATTTAAATGATTGAAATATTTATTTATATAATAACTAAAAGTTCATATTTCCTTTTTTACTGGTTGAAAAAAACATTTTGATTATTTTCATTTTTTATTACCAGAAATAGTATGACTTTTTAACTTTATGATTTAACCGCAGTTCTTTTAGAGTAAGTGGTCGGAAATATAAACATATATATATATATATATATATATATATATATATATATATATATATAGTTGGTTTCATTTAAGAACCATGTAATTATTTAGGAACCATTAGGAACCATTTTTAGGCAAGGTGGCAATTTTGTAATTAAACTCAAGGTGGCAATTTTGTAATTAAGTCAAAATTGAGAGCCAAATTGGAAATCAATTAAAACCACTTTAAAATCCTAATTAACTTTAAATTAACATATCTAGAGTATAACTAGGTTTTAGGAAAAACTAAATACACCATTAGAACAAGCATTTAATTATCTTTCCAACGAGCACCCACTTGATATACTTTTGACGACTTTTTTTTTTTTTTTTTTTACAGTGAGTTTCGGTATATACACTAGTGTATATACTAAATATTCACCAGTGTATATACTAATTCACAAAAAACACATCTGAACCATATATACTATACACTAGTGTATACACTATATTCACTAATGTATAGTTATACACTAGTGTATTTATACACTACAGTAGTGTATTTATACACTAGTGTATACACTATATTCACTAATGTATAGTTATACACTAGTGTATTTATACAATATACACTAGTGTATACACTATATTCACTAATGTATAAGATGTATTCTCTATTGAATACATGGTATTCACTGGTGTATATTGTATATTCACTTGTGTATATTGCGTATTCACTGGTGTATATTGTATATTCACTTGTGTATATATATATTGTATATTCACTTTTGTATATTGCGTATTCACAATTAAAAGGAAATTAATATAAAGATTCGTATACATTAGTGAATATAGTGTATACACTAGTGTATAGTGTATATGGTTTAGATGGGTTTTTGGTGAATTAGTATATACACTGGTGAATATTTAGTATATACACTAGTGTATATACCGAAACTCACTAAAAAAAAAAAAAAAAAAAGTCGTCAAAAGTATATCAAGTGGGTGCTCGTTGGAAAGATAATTAAATGCTTGTTTTAATGGTGTATTTAGTTTTTCCTAAAACCTAGTTATACTCTAGATATGTTAATTTAAAGTTAATTAGTATTTTAAAGTGGGTTTTAATTGATTTCCAATTTGGGGATTTGACTTAATTACAAAATTGCCACCTTGCCAAAATGGTTCCTAATGGTTCCTAAATAATTGATGGTTCCTAAATGAACCCACCTCTATATATATATATATATATATATATATATATATATATATATATATATATATATATATATATATATATATATATATATATTTTATAAACAAACATTTAAAATAAATTAAATAAAAAAATATGAAAAAATAATTTATAATATGTGTAATTTTGTATTATGTTTATTTATTCAATTATAACAAACTTTAAAAAAGCAAGTTTTGATATGCATCAAAATATATGTCGTTTAGAGGCTGTGTATCAAATTCATTGTTTTTGTGTAGTAAATATTCAAATTTGATGCACAACGATAAAACTACCCATTTTTTGATGTACAACAAAACTTCGTTTTTTAAAGTTTGATATATGGTTAAAATGAACGATAATCCAAAATATCTAACGTTATAAAAAAAATTTTATTTTTTTTTTACTTATTTTATCTTAAAGTTTGTTTTACAAGAACCAACATATATATATATATATATATATATATATATATATATATATATATATATATATATATATATATTATTGACCACTGTTTCAACATTTTTTTTATCCTTTTCTCGGGTTTCTTTTTTGGTTATGCTATAAAATAAATTGTCCACCTTTTCTTTTTATATTATTCTACTAAATAAAAAAATTATATCTTTATTTCAATTATTTTTTGGTTTTTAATTATTACTATGACATAAAGTGTACACATATTCATTTTGATTTATCTTTAATTTTCTTTTTTTTGAATTACACTATAAAATAAATTGTCTAACTTCTCATTTTATATTATTCTATTAAATAAATTGGTTACATCTTTATTTCAATTATATGTTGGTTTTTAGTTACTCTATGACAATATTTTTTTAAGCCCTTTTATTTTGGATTAATTTTTCTCTTTTACGTATCTTTTAGGTTACATTAATTAATAAATTAGTTACATCTTAATTTTGAATATTTAATTATTTTTTGTTTTAACTTTCTTTTTAGATTACGTTATTTACTTTGCAACGTTTTTGTTTGTGTTTTTTTTCACACAATCAATTAATTAAAATTAAGAATTTTATTTTTATTGTTTCCACAACTAATTTTACATCAAATAAAGTTTTATCGCGCATTATCAGAAATAATCTAATTTTATGCATTTAATAAAATATTTTAATATCTCTATTTAATAACAGTAAAAACAAGACATATTTTAAAGGTTAGTTAGAAATAAATATAAAAGAATAATTTTTATTTCTTATTTTTTCCATTTTATTATGGATGGTGTATATCCGGACACATGATTAAGTACAAGTGGTTCACAATGTGACGCATAGCCACCTATTTCCCACCTAACCCATAAATATATAAATTTATCAAAAGTCTCTTTCCATTATACGAGTATCTTACTAGCCGGTCTTTAGATTTTGTATGTCCAAAACGAAACGACTTCTACATAAGCTAAATTTATAGGCAAATGACCCATTATTTTAAAGAGCGAAATGACCTTCAAAATGTCTTTTTTTCTTAAAGGAATATTATCTGATTAAGTTAGACGGCTTATTCATGTTTTCATTTTTGTTAATAAAAATGTTTAATAAATAACACAATCATGTATATTTTGCAATTGTTTTCAGATGTTATATGAGAGGATGATATTTAGTTATTCTTTTTAAACCACAAACCTTTTTATAGTTCTATAGGTCTATAGCCAAAAAATGCAATGCACTTTCAACTTCCAAGTAGACAAATAATGTCATGTCTTGGACGGTTGTTTGGTTTGTTCGATACCGGGGCCGACCATGACACCTTACAACATTTAAATCCTTCATCCTTGCAATAGAGATTTTAGATTTTAGATTTTTGATAAATTGTATTTGTTATCAGTTCGTATTAAGAAAGGTATTTATAGGGTGTATGTGATTTATAGATAAGAGACCGAGGTGTGTTTGTTTTGTAGATGGGATTTGTAGCAGATATAGGTTTGAAAGAAAAACGAAAAGAAAAAATATATAATAAATTAATATATATTATTTGTTTATAGTTTGATATTAGAATGGATTTGGAAATTTGTTATTATTTTAAGTTAAATTAAATAGTGAAACATAGAAAATAAGTACATGGGTCCTATAATTTAACTAAAACCCACCTAAGAACACTTGTAGTTATAATACCAAAACACTAAATGTTATAATCATGTTAGCATAACTCAGATCATAATATAACACTAAAAATATTCTATAATCATAACCCAACATTGTGAAACCTAACAACTTTTTTATTTATTTAATTTTTTCTGTTTAACCATATTATATGCTATTTTCCAACGCAAACATACAACAAACCAAAATGAATATTGTTACATTTTATTAGTTATTTTATTCGACTAATTATTTATAAATATTCAGTGGCACACAGAAAGATATAGGCACTCAGATTTGTCATTATGGTGTGGGTCCAACAAAAGTCGAATATCTTTTCAAGTTTGACTTTTCATTTACGAGTATTGATGATGTAATTTATTTATCTGCATGTATTTATTGAAGTCGAATAGAGTGACTGAACTTACATTTATGCTCGACTAGACTTACTTGGTAAATACACCGATGCATTTTTGTTACTTAGGTGGGGTGTATGTTTCATCTAATATATAGGTTTATAGGCATATTGAATTTTGACTTTTATTTTATAAGTTCCTATTTAATTTCCGCGAGGAATAAAGTGGCTCGAAAAGTTTTCACGAATTAGGTGATTAATTTTGAAGTATAAGATTATTATGCTGATTTTTTTTCTTTTGTCATGGATACTTTACTCTTTATAACTTTACCGACCTCATGTTATTTAATAGTATTACCTTTACACTTAAAAACACTGGTTTAACACAACTAACATGTTGATAAATCAATGTTTTTCAGTTTAAGTAACAATGGATAGCGGGATTCAAACGAAGCTACTTCGTCACGAAGAAGAAGAGGTAGAAGGAGCATTGACAGAAAGGGTATGGACCGAATCCAAAAAGATATGGAGGGTTGCATTACCCGGTGTTATATCAAGAGTTTGTGCATTTGGATGTATCGTAGTCACACAATCATTCATGGGTCACATAAGCGATATGGACCTTGCTGGCTATGCCCTTGTGCAGACACTAAGTGTTCGATTTGCCAACGGAATACTTGTAAGTTACTGTTTTATTTAGAGCGTCTACAAAGCATTATATTATCTACTATTTCTTTTGCACTTTGTACTTTTTTAATATATGATTTGTTAACTAATGTACGCTATGTTTTTTGTTTTAATCGTTCTAATAGTTGGGAATGTCGAGTGCAACTGAGACTCTTTGTGGCCAAGCATTCGGAGCTGGGCAACACCATATGATGGGGATTTATTTACAACGATCATGGATCGTTGACTTTATTACTTTGACGGTTTTACTTCCAGTTTTCATCTTTGGGACACAATTGTACAGACTTGTAGGAGAAGAAGAAGCAATAGCTCAAACTGGTGGATACATATCGCTATGGTTCATCCCATTCATCTACAACTTCGTGTTTAGCTTGACGGTTCAAATGTTTCTACAAGCACAGTTAAAGAATATGGTGATTGCCTGGCTTTCAATCTTCCAATTCGGGCTCCATATCCCTTTGTCATGGTTTTTGGTTACTAAGATGGGCTATGGGGTGCCGGGTGCGATGATTTCATTGTCTGCATCCTCGTGGTTTCTTGTGATCGGAGAATTTATTTATATTTTTGGTGGGTGGTGTCCTTTATCATGGAAAGGGTTTACAACTGCTGCATTTAAAGACTTGGTGCCTGTTGTGAAGCTGTCGATATCGTCTGGTGTTATGGTCTGGTAAGTATTGCTAATCACTCTTCACATTTCTCAAAACCGTTCTCGTTCTCGTATATTAATTATTAAGCCTTTCTTTGTCAGCTTGGAGCTATGGTACAATGCTGTGCTTGTCTTACTTGCTGGATACATGGCAAATGCAGAAGTTGCGATTTCTGCCTTCTCCATATGGTATATAACTTTTCTTTTACTTTTATCACATACTTGCATAAATTTCCGGAAACATTGAAACAGACTTCTTTGAACTTTTGCAGCTTGAACATAAATGCGTGGGAGTTTATGATAAGCCTCGGCTTCTTAGGCGCTGCAGTGTACGTACACACGGATCAATCATTATATCATTTACAATGCGTGCTTTCAGTTTCATTTTTGCTAACAAGTTTTAAATTGTTTAACATTATCCAGTGTGCGAGTTGCAAATGAACTTGGAAGAGGAGACGCTAAAGCTGCAAAGTTCGCAATTAAAGTCTTGTTGGGAACTTCCATCGCAATAGGATCTTTCTTCTTTGTTCTCTGCTTGGTGTTTGGCAGGAGAATTGCTTATTTGTTTACAGAAGATGAACGAGTTGTAGATACCGTATCAGAACTTTCTCTTCTACTTTCATTTTCCGTGTTGCTGAATAGCATTTATCCCGTTCTCTCAGGTAATTCAAATTTTAGTTTTGTAATTCTTTGTTAAAGTATCTTATTATAGGAAGTTTTTACACTTGTTTTGTGGCATATTTCCTCTTTTTGAAAAGTGTAGAATTATGAATATAAAATGAACTTGTGCGTAAATTTGCGCCTTGAGAAATTGTTGTATCCTGTTCATCAAGGCTTTGGTAGGATTCACGTATATTATGGACTTTCTATTACTGAAAAGCACATGATTATAATGTCCATATGGTGAGTTTATGTATATTTAAACTCGTAATTGTTTTTGTCAATAGGCGTGGCAGTTGGAGCTGGAATGCAGGGTATTGTGGCAGTCATTAACCTTGTTTGCTACTACGGAATTGGTATTCCAACAGGAGCGTTGCTCGGATATTTGACAAGTCTTGAAGTAAAGGTATATTACCACTTATGAATATGATCACCACAAAATAAACTAAACGTTAAAATCGATAAAGAAAAAAAAAATCCTCCATATTATATACATATTGAGATTTTTTTTTTAATCACTCAACAGGGTATATGGATCGGAATGATTGGTGGCATTGTAACGCAAACGCTTGCGCTAATGTACTTGACATGGAGAACAGATTGGGATGATCAGGTAAACATTACTTTAGAAAGATGAAGTATATTTCTAACTTAGTTTTTTTAAACAGGAAATACTCACACAAACTTGTTGTATCATAGGTTAAGAAATCGTTGGAACGCCTCAACCGGTTTTACGTGAAAGTCCCCGAAAATACTGAAGAGATTACTAACTGATCATCTTAAATCAACAGAATGAAGTATGATAAGCGAAATGTAATGAGATTTTGTAGTTTTTTATATTGGAATTTGCAGCCATTGCTGATTATTTAGTGGTTTGATTATTTCTTGATTGGTATATGATTTTTTTTTTTTTTAACTTTTAGAGAATAAATATTTTACTAGTTTAGTTCTTGCATAATTGATTGTTTTCATGTATAATCCTAATAAAATATTAATTAACAAAATGAATAGAAGAAAAAGTTTAGTTATCGAAACAGAGCAAAACCTTAAATGCATTACTACCTATACTAACTATTAAAAAAAGTCACATACTGGTTACTACATATATTTTTGACATGTGTCATTCTCTTCTTTTGACACGTGTACTTTTTTTTTTATTTTTCTAAAAGAATTACTTATATAAATCGTCCTTATAGTTTACCCAAAATTACGGATATCGTCCCTAAGTTTAAAACGTTGCGTAAATCGTTCATTTTTGGAAACTAATTATATTTTTCATCCCTAATTTCTAATGGACATCCATTTTAGGGAGAAAGTGTGTAATTAATTAACGATAAATTTAACGAAAAACTTTATCGCACATCAATTTTATGGACGAAAAGCGTAATTTGTTTCGGAAAATGGAAAATTTATAAAACGTTTTAAACTTACGGACGAAATCCGTATTTTTGGGTAAACCATATGGACAATTTATGTAATTAACTCTTGAGCGAATGTCACAAATCCTCCTTGTGGTTAGTCACTTTTTCACGAACCATCCTTTTTCGAAAAACTTAGCATTGATGATCCTTTTAGTATGATATTTTAACAATAACCGTCCTTTAGTCCCATGAAAAGACCAAAATACCCTTTTTATTTAATTTTGCACTTTTTAAACTTCTTTCTTTCTTATCTTTTTCTCTCTCTCCACCATGACCTATCTCCCCACCAGTCACCACCTCCAAACACACAAAGATCATAATTCCTTTTTAACTAAATTAGAATTGGACAAACGAAAATATAAACACTAGACGTGTGCTAAATATTCAAAATAATACAAAAATATCAAAGTCGTCTCCAAACGAATTAAAGAGTTTCACGTCAAAAAGCTTAGCATCGCCACGGTAGTGCATCACTCCGACGAAAGGTCTTCGGCCGTAATGCTCACCGATCATATCAAAATCATTGAGATCATTGTTATAGTCAGGAAAACTTGTATGGTTGCGGCGGTGCGCGATCGTTTACAAAAGAAGATATTGTTGCAGGTTTTGAAATTGGTCTGCCATAACCGTATGTTGGTTCGTTGATACGTACATATATATATATATATATATATATATATATATATATATATATATATATATATATATATATGCCATAACCATATGTTGGTTCGTTGATACGAATATATATATATATATATATAAAGAGAAAGAGTATAGGTAGATACTAGGTTACCATTTCTTTTGGACAATTTTCTGTGCAATACAGCTACCGGAGTCCTGTAAGTTGCGAAAGACGAAGTATGGGTAGAAATTGAATTAGCAGGAGGAGTATGTACGAGCTTGAGCTGAGAAATGTGAAAAAATGATGTATAGCTATGTGGAAGGCAATTTCAACCGGTAAGAAACATGTTCAAACCTTGTATCTACTTCAAATAGTCCATGAAATTTTGCAGAAATCTTATGTTGTATGCATGTGTTATTGTGACTTGCATGTGTGTTGGAGTTTAAGATAGACAAAATCTCGAACTTTGAACTTTTTATATGTGATATGCTTAAAATAATCGACATTTGATTAATCATATTTCTCATTTTTACTCTACTTTACTGCATTTTTGTTATGATTTGGTAGTGTTTTCAGTTACAAATGCAAATTGGAGTTGAACTTGGATCATGGAGCAAAAAGGAGCTGAAAACCGACTCAAGACGGATACAAACGAGCAAGAATGGTGAAAATCTGAAGAAACAGCCGACGGCTGGATTTCCTTAGCCGACGACTGAGTCAGATGTTCCAGAATTTTCGTAACGTGCTGCGGAAGAAACTTTTCTATCCGTGTATTCAGCCGCCGACTAAAAGGGTCGGCCCAGTTGTCTATTTAAGAGGCTTCTAGGTTACTAATTAGAGACACTTTTTACCTAATTTTCATCCCACTTTCGACCAGAGGAGCTGCAAGGAGAGGTTTGGAAGCGTTTGATCACGTTGGAAGCCACGTTTAAAGTAATTTAATCGTGTTTGAAGTTTGATTTAGTTGGTTTGCACTTTTATCTTAATTTTCTTGAAACAATGTTTTTGTTTACTGAATCTTATTTTATATTGTCACAATCCAACATGAGCTAAACTCTTAAAAGTGATTTCTTGGATTGTTGAGCTTGGATCTATTGATAATTAAGTTTTATGTTTGAACTAATTGGTTTTTCCTTTATTATTAACGTTTAATCGCGATCCATGTTTATTTAAAGTTGTTAGATTTACTACTTAGCGTGATTGATAAACTTATATCATAATTAGCGTTCATATAGGTTTATTAGTTATTTACAATTATTTAATTCGTTAGATAATTGTAGCTTGAGACTTAATTGAGATATACTAAGAATAATAGTGATCTAATAAATTAATGAACATGACAATGATATCATAATTGAATAGTTGAGACTTTTGTTAATTCGTAGTAGACAGATTAAATTGTTAATAATAGTGACGTTAAAGCACAAATTAGGGTGGATAGTCTAAGATAACTCTTGATGTACGATCATTCGTATGATCTTTCCCTAAATTTGTAGGATTAGATAACCCTAATAGGAAGTCTAGTTATAATAGAATCACAGTTAAACCAATCAAACATATTCGTATTATCCATAATTCAAGTTAAACGTAATATCCAAGTAATCACTGCTTTTTAATATCTGATCACATCTTAATAACTTTTCTTAACATCTTTTCATCCGCAATTCCATTTAGTTAAATTAATTGCTATTTTATTTTAGTTAGTTATTTTCCTAATATATGTTCTCACAGAACTAAAACGTCCCCCGTATTTAATTGCTTTATTTAATTGTTTTTATTAGTTTAATTAAATAATTTAGAATAACGAATACAAATACACGTTCCCTAAGTTCGATCCGAACTTACTAGATCTATACTACCATACGATCAGGTACACTCCCTGTATTGTGTTTTAGTCTACTTTAGTAATATCATTGTCTAAACTATAAATAATTTTACGTTAGAAAATACACATCAATATGTCCCATGTTTATTTGCTATATTGGACATTCTCACGAGTGCTCTTTGTAAATGGTATTTTAATTGTCCATACTCGTAAGGAATTCCATTTTGAAAAAATAAATTTATTACGTACGGAATATTTTATTTGTGATTGGTTAAATAAGGAAAAGAAACTACGGAACAAATAGGTAGGAAGTCTACTTTTAATGATTAGCCCGATGACTATGTTTAAAAAGTTCAAACACATAATTATATTATAAACTAATTTTCTTGTATAATAAAATGCTTATTATAATGCTATTATGCGCTCGGTCTATGTTTAAAAAGTCCGAATACATACATATGTTTAACATGAATAGATACAAAACATATAAATTTTTTTGTAAAATGCTTATTATAACACTAGATGAAATCTTTAATATATAATAAAAGAGAGGCCTTAAATGCCACATGGCGAAGTAAGGACCATTAGATGAGTTAACTTCTTTGATTTCAACCGTTAGATTAAATTGATGATGTCATCAAACACTCTTTTCATTTTACACCCTTTTACAATACATAATTACATTCTCTCTTTAATTCCCATCTCTATTAAAACAAAAACAAAATTCTAATTTACTTAAAATAATCATTCAATTTGAACTATGATTTACGTTTTTTTTATTTTAAAATCTTCTAATAAAAAATATTAAAACATGTGTATAAACGTAAAAGTGTTTATGTTATTATAACTATAAACAACATGTGTATAAACGTAAAAGTATAGATTTTATTATACGTATAACATTGTCTTTTAATAATAACTTAAAATCTACATAAACATAAAGTTTACGATTCAATTTTTATTTTTTTTTCGCGCTATCGCGGGACAATAATCTAGTAAAAGTAATAAAATAACAAAGCTTTTTTTGTAAAATGCTTATTATAACACTAGATGAAATAAAAGTAATAAAATAACAAGGCTTATATTATAATTTTTTTGTAAACACTATTCCGCCCATGACATTCAAAAAGCCCCAAATATTAAAATTAAAAGAAACCCCAAACCCTCACTATGATTACAAATTGATTTCTCAAATTGATTTTTCCAGCAAACGATTTATGAATCGAGTTGAATTCTTCATTTAAATGAAGCTATGATCATTTTGAAGGTTTTCTCTGACGAATTGCGAATTTCTGTGCCCTAATTTGAAGGTAAATGACGAATTTCGAATTTATGTGCGTTAATCTTGCTCTTATTATCGCTTATATTTGAAGCTTTTCTCGTAGAATCGATAAATTGAAGCTTCTACTGCCAGACACATCAAGCTCGATCATTAGGCTGTTCAATTTCCGTGTCAAATTCAGATCCGGTTGAACTAACTACAGGTAATCATTCGTTAATTCATCCATAAGTATTTGATCTTTTTTGTGAGGATTATTGCTTTATTTATTCTAGATTATTAGGGATTGATATTGTGATTGATTGCTTCAATATATGTTATTTGGAGTTCGTTTTCGTATTTTGAAGATATGGTGATTAGTAGAAGAAATAACATATGTTAAGTTTTGTGATCTAGAATTCGTATTGGTGTTATGAATATATAGTAAATGTAGAACGTTAGTTTGTTACCATTAGTCTGTTTTAGTGATCTGATCGAGTTTGTTTTCGTATAATATTCATGACAAGAGTTTAAGCAGCTATTCGATCTCCCAAACAGTTTCTGTGGAAAATCCGTGGATGTTCATCGCTATACCGAAACCTTAACCTCTTTCTAAGAGGAGTAACGATTACAATTTCTGATATGCTGCCTCATTAGTTTAGTACTATTTATGCATTATTGTTTCCTTTTGTTTGTTTCATATATAAAGCTAAAAGCTAAATGTTTGTTACTGCCAATGCTATTATGCTAATCTATATAACGCAAACCAAAGTCGGGCTAAGAGGGAAAGATTAACGAGAAATAGGACTTGGCCACTAAAAGTATTTCCTCAAAGGCGAGTACCATATTGCATTGTTATTAACTTAACACTCTTTTGCTTCTATGACACATTGGGATCACTAAACAAGTCAGTTCAGAGCTGTGTAATCGGTTTCAATCACGACATCTTCGGTTCAAATCAGTATCCAAACCCTGATTATCACTTTTAAGTTAGTCTCCACAATGATAATGTTCCTCCCATCTCAGGTGGGTATATCGTTCTCAATTTGTATATTCAGTTTGATGTTGAAAAACGAAAAACTAGAAACCTTTTAGTAGTTTCAGTTTCCACCATGAACTTCGTGGTATAGGAACTGTACACTCATGTAATAGATTGCTGATTTATTGTAACGAGCTAGAGCTAGGGAAGAAATGTAAGAGTAAATACTTTGTGTCAAATCTCACTACTAAGAGATTAGTAGTAATTCCTATGAAGATCATAAGGTACACTATTCTGAGCAGTTTTTTCAAGTAAAAATGTGATTTCACAAACGTTTTCGTAAATGTGTGTGTGTGTGTTATATTACCTCTTCATTTACAGATTACTTCGATTCAATAAACAGATAAGAAGTAAACCAAAAACAATCATTGTACTGTCTTCACTGTTGTTCAATATTTGATTGCAAAATATTCTTTGGATCTAGAATATTAGATAGCATGTTTATGTATCCCGACGTCTGGACTACTTATATACTCATCTTATTCTTCGCTTGGCTCGTTGTTCTTTCCGTCTCCGCTTGCTCTCCTGGCATGGCCTGGACCACCGTCAATCTCGGTCACGCTCTGGTATATACTTATGTATGTATCCGCTTGCTCTCCTGGCATCGCCTGGACCACCGTCAATCTCGGTCACGCTCTGGTATATACTTATATATATATATATATATATATATATATATATATATATATATATATATATATATATATATATTTATATATTTACCCAAATTCTCCATACTTAAAAGTGTGATAAATTATTTCAAATCCTCACAGTTGGAAGTGTGAAGAACTATCTCAAAATCCTCACACTTATAAGCATGAAAAATTATATCAACATAATCACACAAAAAAGCGTGGAAGATTTTGTTACACCAATATTCCTCGCGCACCAATATTCCTCGCGCACATTTGGGGCGTGAACTTCTTAAATCTTCACGCTTTTAAGTGTGTAGATATGTCTTAAAAAGTGTGAAAAATCAATCATTTTGTTGTAGTGCTACCACCACAAAGATACATGTTTTTCTTTGAGCGGAGGGAAGTCCAACCATAAGATTCTAGAAGTAATAGACCAAAATTTCGTAAAAATTAGTAATGGTTGCAATTGTCTAGGATAGGCAATGAGATCTCTTTGCATATTTCACATATATCACACTCTTAAATCTACTTTTTGACCATAGGTTGCATGCCTTTCCAGTAAAACACAACTGCTAACTTCTTATAAGTCACCATCACACCGGAATGACCTCCACTAGGTCCACAATGGAAGTTTTGAATTAGCAGGTTCCTTATTGTTAGATCTTGTCCCACCACAATCTTCCCATTTCTTTTCCCCGATTATGTTGCCAAGTATATTTCAAATTATATTGGGGATCCACTTGCAACTTGGCAATAAGATCTTTGGTCTTTTGATCTAAAGATCAACTATGCTCTACTTGAACCTTAAGGTCATTTGTGACTATAGTAAGAAGAGCAAATAAAGCACCACATGATTCTTCTAGATAATGCATCAATAGCCTTGTAATAGTCATTAAATTGTTATTTTGATAACTTGATTAAAAATATTTTGTAAAGAAATGACATTGGCACACTTTAAGTACACGACTTCTTCTTGACATGAACTTGGATCTACATGCTTTTGTTCAAGGAAAATAACACAAAGAAATAGCAATTCAGGTAAAACAAAGAAGAAAAATAGGAAAATGACTCACTTCTATTACTCTTATATAAACATTTATCACTAAAAAGTATGACAAGGATGTTTATAATCTAATAATTAAAAACTATCAATTAGAAAAAATTATAGATATCTTGAAGAATGTCCTACGATATATTTCAAAATTATAGATATAAAAAATAATAGATATTCTCAAGGTGGTTTTGAAATATTTTGTAGGACATTCTTAAAAATATCTAAAAGGGTTCAACCACCTTCAGGGGCGGATCTAGTGTACTAATGGGGAGGGCAATTGCCCCCATTGGTCAGTAAAAAATTAGAGAAAATTGGTATAAAATCAGTGTCGTCACGCCTAATTTGTTTAGACTTTTATATGTTTGCCCCCACTCAATTGGTCGAAAAATAATTATGCCCCCCTTATCTCGATTTTCTGGATCCGCCACTGACCCATGCTAATAAAAGGAAACAAAGATAACTCAAACGAACATGCACCTCACAATCGCCTACTCATAATTTAGTTTTACTCGTTTTCCACAATGCAAATCACTTCGGTCTCCAACATAATTATGAAATTAGTCAATGCTTGTAAGTGTGAAAATCTAAGAAATTAGTGTACATATACTACCATGAAGAGTTAAACAAAATGATCATGGAGATTTAAGTAAGTTAATTTTACATTTAATTTGCATCCATGGAGATTAGTCAAATTAGTTCATATTGTATCTCGTCGCAACACGTGCAAATTAAATGTAAAATTACACAATCAATTGTATAAAGTTTACATTTCATATCGTTTTTGTTTCTTACAACTAATTATGCACCAAATAATTTGTATCCCGTCACAACACGTGCACAAAATATCCAGTTAGTATTATTATTATTATTATTTCACGCATTCCGTATATTTATAATAATATAAATCAAAAATAAAGAAAGAATGTTCATCTTTTTATAGAACAAGTCAAGAATATAAACGAATTAGGAATAAAGTTTCTAATTATTTAAAGTTAAGTTTATGTAATTTAAGAAATACTTTAATCACACAAGAATGTGATTACCGTGACGAAAAATTGTAGTTTACGTGTTTGTTGATTAAAGTACATATGTATAATTATGGCTTTTTCGAAGTAAAAATAAACGTGATTATCATTGCTTGAAGACATGCTTCACTTACAAAACTAGTAAATTTATTTATGAAATAACATGGAACATCTATTAAACCAATCCTTTAATACCACTAATTATCTCAAACTTTTTGCTTTCAATAATTTCAAGATTATTTTTTTGTTAGAAAAGAATTCATATCACATTTATAAATCAAAGAGTTTAAAATTTTAAAATATAACGTACTTACTTTAAATATTACTGTAATTTTGTATACAATGAAATGCAGAAGAAGAAAAAAACATTAAATATAAATTCGTTATCTATTAAAAACATTTAAATTTTTAATTTTTAATTTAAAGCACCCAATCTGCATATTTTTTCAATCAAATCATTTTACTGGTAACCCATTGATACCGGGTTATTTTTACTTTTTTTGACCAATTATATATGATTTAATTGAATAAAAAATAGAGGCTGAGTAAATAAAAAATTAAATTGAAAGTTTGAGCATCTTAAATAGATAACTTAGTTTGTATTTAATACCATTAGCTGTAAACCCGGGTATTACAGCGGGACAAAAAAATTTATAAACGATAAAATTATATTAAATTATATTATGTCGGTTTGGACATGAGATTAATAAATAGAAAATAACTCTAGATTTAAATTTAAATTAAATTGTATTTAAATATATGTAGGAAAATAAATATGAATTAGTGTATTTTGGTAAGTTTAATAGTAGATACGGAAACGTTGGTTGACATATCTTTAATATATAATAAAAGAGGGGCCTTAAATGTCACATTGCAAAGTAAGGTACTTTGGATGGGTTAATATCTTTGATTTCAGTCGTTAGATCAGATTGATGATGTAATCAAAGACTATTTTCATTTACACCCTCTTACAATACATAATTACATTCTTCTTTTATTACATCTCTACTGAAATAAAAAACGTAATTCTAATTTACTTATAAAATTGCTTAATTTGGATTATGACTTACCTTATTATTATTCTTAAATCTCATAATACAAAATATTAACATGTGTATAAATATAAACTGGCATATGTTATTATAACTATAAACAACATGTGTATAAACGTAAAAATATATGTTTATACGTGTAACATGGTCTTCTTATATTAACTTATAATCTATATAATTATACGATTCAATTTTTATCTTTTTTCGCGTTATCACGAAACAATAATCTAGTTAGTAATAAAAGAAAATTAAGAGGTAATTTAGTAATTTCATTCTTAATTTTAAACATTAAGGAAAATACCTCAAATGTTTTACATGTAGTATAGATAGATTATGCACATTTCACCGTTATCCACACGTGTTTAAAAAAAAAATTAAAACGATCCCGTTTTGGAAGTAATCGGAAAAGAAAAATAAACCAACTGGGTTATCTGCGAAATGGTTGGTTTAAATAAGAAATGAAGGTTGAGTACCTTAAATTGAAAATTTAAAAAATCAAGTGTGGTTATTGTTAATAGAAAACAAGTTGCCTCTTTGTGCATTTCACTCTTTTGTGTAATATACTTTCTTTTTATTTATTTGGGTTATTTAGGTCATTAAGTTTGTTGTTTTGGGTCATATTAAAAGTTTATATTATTCTTAAGTCTTTGTATTTTTAAAATCTTACTGTTATTTCAATATTACGGTTGTGACTAGATAACCATATTTAAAATTACATTTATCTCAATGAACAACAAAAAAACAATGCGTCATGACCCTAAATCAAATTACGAAACAGCATCGGCTTTTCCCAAGTATACGCACATATAGATATGTACAGTGGAATCAATCTTTTGATTGCTTGATACAACTTATTAAGGTTCTTAACGTATACAGAAAATAATAAAAGTAATATTTTTATAAAAAGAAACTAAATTGAAGAATATGGCAGCCTTTTATAACTTGTCCAAAGGAAGTGACTTCATTATATTAATAGATGCATTCCTTTGATGCAATGGAACCATAAGCAAAATCCAGTTACTAAACTTGTTCTTCGCCGCGCGCCTAAAGATGAAGAATGTAATTGCATAAATAAAGATCTAAAAGCTGTTTAAACGGAGTGTTGCCATTCTCACACGGTACATTTACCTGGCTTAATAACTTCGTAGAGTTTTTGTTTTCGTTCGTCTTTCCTCTATCCATATAAACTTTCTTCAATGAATCTAAATAAACCAAATAATTAGTTTAGAACTTTGATTTTATATTTTTTTAGAAAGAGTGATTCTATATTGATCAGTCGATTTAACGAACCATCTAAAAAACAATTAATAGGAGTTTCTGTTATGTAAATTTGTGAATGGTTTTGTAAGCAGCAATAATATTCCCATTTCGCATTGCAATCAAAATGATTCAACATCAAGGTAGCCTAGTGGTATGACGTGATGATATCATTACAAGAGGTATCATGTTCGAATCTCCCATCTAAGGGAGAGAACATGTTTGAAAGCGGTCATAGGGTTACTCCGATTAGGCCACATTTGTCGTGTACATTTGAGTCACGAGACCCGCACTCCCCTAATAACCTACAAAAGAAACCCTCATCAGTTTCAACATTAATCACAAAATATGTAAAGCTTTCTTCACCTCCTTTGTGTTTTATCAGATAACCACCACCCTCTCACAATATCAACTCCACAAAAATAATCAATTGTGTGTCTTTTTATCCAAAATCCTACACAACTACGCACAAGCATCAATGCATCATTATATAAGCCAGGGCTGACATAAATGAGCAACATCACAAAGCTTTCTAGTGAGCAGCATGTGAGAAGAGAATGTTGTCTCTCTTTGTCCTGGCCCGGGCCGAGATTTCAGATGCATCGGGCAAAAAGTATATTTTAGGGTCCAAAAAACACTTCATACATATATTCAAGTGAATCTAAATAGTACGTTGATAATTTTATGTAAGAAAAACCAAGATTTAGTTTACATGTTTATATATAATACGAAGAAAAATATCTCTAAAAATTTTGGGCTCTGAACAATCGTCCATTCTGAACAATCGTCCATAATGCATTTCACAATGTTTGGCCATGTCTTTGTCCATAATAAGAAATCCACTTGTATATTTGTATATAGACAACTAGAATAAGATAAAAAGAAGAAAAAGAAAAATTTAAGTCAGTATTTCTGTTTACAAAAATCAGCAAACTTAGGATCTTAAGTTCAAAATTACATTTCTACAATCTAACTGGGTTATGTTGTAAAAACCGTTAAAGAGAAAACGTAAATCACTACAACCAAGAAGTTGTTTATCCATGCACGAAAAAATGTCACTAAAGTTAAGTTCACATAAAAAGGGAAAAATCACTTATGACAATATAGTTTCCGTGTTGTTCCCATGTAACTATCGTATAATTATACTAACAATTTGACCCATAAAAAATACAGATAACTATCTATAAATGTCTTAAACTTTATTCGAAAATTTGTAATATGTAAACTTCAAATGAGTCTATTATATGTATGTAACTTTCTGAAACTGTTATTTATTTGTAGAGTTAATTAAATAACTCGTCTACATGGTTATTCCAAACTACGGATTTCGTTCATAAGTTTAAAGGGTTGTATAAGTTGTCCACTTTTGCAAACTAATAACGCTATTCGTCCCTAAAGGACATCCATATTATGGACGAAAAACGTAATTAGTTTCTAAAATTGGACGATTTATTCAACTCTTTAAACTTATTGACGAAATCTATAATTTAAGGTAAACTATAGGGGCAATTTTTGTAATGAACTCTTTTATGTATCCAAAACAAAATCTTTCAAATAGATGACACTGGATTATCGTCCCGCGATAGCGCGGACAAATATAAAAATTGAATTGTAAACTTTATATTTATGTAAATTTAAATTATTATAAAAAAACAATATTACGCGAATAATAAAATATATACCTTTACGTTTATACACATGCAATTATGATAACATATATACCTTTACGTTTATATACATATTTTGATATTTTGTATTAGACGATTTTAAAAAACAATAAGGTAAATCATAATCCAAATTGAGCGATTTATAAGTAAATTCTAATTATGTTTTTTTTTTATTCCACTTGAGATAGAATAAAAGAGATAATGTAATTATATATTGTAAAAGGGTGTAAAATAAAAATAGTTTTTGATGACATCATCAATCTGATCTAACGGCTGAAATTAAAGTAGAAAACACATCCAATAGACCTTATTTCGCCATGTATCATTTAAAGCTAATTTTTTATTATATATTAAACATGACAACTCAGGTGGCAGCGACATGGATGTCATGTAAATTCGGATATATACAACAGAGTTTCTTTTTTAAGTTAGATAAGTACAATAAATTAGTTTAAATTTGGATATATACCATAGATTTCATTTTAGAGTAAGTTTAATACATTTTTAAACACTTAAACGATAAAAATAGATGCTTTATTCGGTTTTGCTTGAACAATACACTTTGACACTCTAAGTTTATTGGATTGAAACTTCGTTTTGCATAAGTTCGCACTTGGCACACTCCGTTTTGCTATTTCATTTAAGACTTTAGCTTTCAATTTTTGTTTGCAAACTCTTAATTTAACATTATGAATTTAATGGAGATATTGACATATTATAATTAGTCTATACATTTTGTTAGAGTAGTTTTTGATTAGTTTCTCTAATTTACTACTTAAAAAATCTTTGTATTCAGTTTCTATAATAGTTTGCAATAACAATCTTCTCTAGTAATCTATGTCAACATTATTTAGGGTTAATTGTTTTTAAACGTCTACATACCTAGCTATATTATTAAATTGCATAGCAAAAAGGAAAAAACTAAAAACTTTAACAAATGTCGATGTATTTTTTTCAATAGCATAAACAAAATAAAAAGAAAGATTACACCTAAAAATCTTGGGAAGAAATAGCAAAAAGAAAAAAGAGTTAATTACATAAATCGTTCCTATGATTTATCCAAAATTATGGATTTTGTCTCTAAGTTTAAAAAGTTGCATAAATCGTCTAAGTTTAGAAATTAATTACGTTTTTCGTCACTAATTTCTAATTTGCACCCGTAATTAGGGGTGACCAAAAAAACCGAGAACCGGTTAGAACCGTAAAAACGGCCCGACTTTGGAACGGAACGGAACTGGACCGGCTATGGTGGTCCGGTTCTCGGTTCTAAAAAATACTTAAAAAATAAATCCGGTGCGGTTCGTGTCTAAACCGGCGGTTCACCGGTTCGAACCGAAAAGATAACTTTTTCTTTAATATATTTAGTCTTATATTCATTAATACTCATTAAATAACTAAACTCAATTATGTTTTTAAAAAACACATGGATGTGGAGAAGCTAGATGATTGATAATGCACATGACGAATGAATAAACAATTTACGTTTTTTGTTTTTACTATTCGTATTTGGTTTCGTTTTAGTTTTTTACTATGCCTATTACGTATTTACGTTTATGATTTGTAATTCGATACGAGTACTTTTTGTGTTGCTTATCGTTTAACCTACTTTATTCTTAATCTTTGCATGACTTTTTTTCTTTTTTAAATTGAATAACCTTTTTTATTACTATGTTGTGTATTGTGTGAGGTATTAAAACCGAAAAGAACCGAAAAACCGGCTCGAACCGACTAGGAACCGGACCGGAAACGAAACGGAAAAAGCGGTCCGGTCCTTGGTCCACCGTTTCTTGATTTTTTTTGTCTCGGTGCGGTGCGGTTTTTTACCGGTTCGGTCTGGTCCGTGTCTTTTGAACACCCCTACCCGTAATTGGGGAAAACCTTAGGGACTCCGTAATTTAGGACAAACCTTAGGGACGAAATCCGTAATTGGAGCAAATCTTAGGGACGAAAAAGGTAATTAGTTTCTAAAAGTGGATGATTTATGCAACTTTTTAAACTTAGGGACGAAATCCGTAATTTAAGAAATATCTTAAGGATGATTTATGTAATTAACTCAAGAAAAAAAAAACCCAAAACCTGTTATTTAGTTATTTAAGAAAAAAAACTTAAAGTAGACAATTCCTCTAAAAAATTTGTGATACCAAAAGGCATAAGATTTGGTCGAAACATTTTACTGTGATAGTGAACTCATACACGATTTAAAGGTTTATCTGGAATTCCCAAACTCAGATATCCCGGTCGACTTAATACAGTGCAACTTGACTATCATAACCTCTCAATGGCCGTCTCTCAGTTTTTTAAGGTTTCGGGTAAAACATATCAAAATACAAAAATGAGGTCCCTAAAGATTGAAATCCCATCTAGAGAGTATAATGGCTATCCTTATACAGTAGTATTTTTCGGTGAAAACTCTTCAATGAAGTCTTTTTACTAGAACGTTCTTCAAAATGTTATTTTTAATTCATATCATTCCTGATCCATAACTAGTTCATATGGTATATAGATATGGATAGTAAAAGTTTGAGGCCCTTAAATATATAGAGGCCATGGGCGATCGACCTCCTCGTCCAACCTCAAAAACGGCCCGGCCTCTCTTACCAATTACCGTGCATGTAAAACTATGCTACAAGTCTCGACATCCGTGAGAACTAATAACAAACCAGTTGTAGCTTAATAAATAATTTAGTATCTTATCTAAGTTCCGTTAATGACCATAAAGTATTTCAATACTAAAATTACTACTGAAATTTGGCTCAATAATTTACCATGTTATGAACTGACCGTTATGTTTTTCCCATCAGGGGGATCTTTCAACGATATTGAAGTTATAGTTCTCAAGAAATGGCTGACGTGCTGATAGGTGCTGCTGGTAATCTTATAGCTAAAATTAGTGAAAAGCTTATTGCGGAAACCGGCCGTCACTTGAGATATGTGATGTACTACAACAACTACATTGAAAGTCTTAAGCAACAACTGGAAAAGTTAATGGCCAAATCAGAAGGTGTCACGTTACAAGTTGAAGACGCGAGAAGAAATGGAGAAACTGTTGCACCGGAGGTTGACCATTGGTGTAAAAATGTCAATAAAATTTGTGAAGAGTCTAGGAAGTTTCTAAACAAGGAAAATCGAGAAAATAGGGGTATCTTGAATGGTTGGTTTTGGTTTTCAAACATCAAGAAACGTTACAAGTTAGGCAAGAAGGCAAAAAGGAAGACTGAGAAGGTTGCTACGTTAGAAGCTAAAGAATTTCCATTGATATCTTACCCGGCAGCTCCCCTAGCAGTAGGAGATAGATCTACGGGAGATTTTAGAAACTTTGAATCTAGAATGCCTACTATAAATCAGTTGATTAAGTGGTTAAAAGATGACAGCATACAAATTATCAGCGTATGTGGTATGGGAGGATCAGGAAAGACAACAATGGTGAAGGAAGTCGCCAGGCGTGTACAAGCGGAGAAAATGTTTGATGAGATCACCATGGCAGAAGTGTCGAAAGAACATGATCTGATGAGGGTTCAAGAAGATCTCGCAAAATGGTTGGGCTTAAGATTCAAAGCCACGACTTTAGAAGGAAGGGCGAATGAATTATGGAAACGGCTTCTTCAAAGCAAGAAGGGGAATCTTGTGATACTTGACGATGTGTGGAAATATATTGATTTGAATAAAATTGGGATTCCTTTTGGAAATGATTACAAGAATTGCAAAGTAGTTTTGACATCACGAAGCACAGAGGCATGTGAAGCAATGGGATGCTATGACCACATTCTAGGACTTGGCGTTTTGACAGAATCAGAAGCTTGGAGTCTTTTGGGTGAAATGGTTGGTGATTCGTCGCTACATGATTCTGATATTTGTGAAACTGCATCTGAAATTGCAAAAAAGTGCGGTGGATTACCGATTGCAATAGTATGCCTTGGTAGGGCACTGAAAGACAAAAAGAAACAAGTGTGGAATGATACACTTCAAAAACTGCAGAAAAATATTGTGCCAGAAAATATTCAAGGCGTTAAGGAAGACGTTTATAAGTCTCTGCAAGTGAGTTATGATCTTTTAGAGGATGAGGAAGCCAAGAAAATCTTTCTTTTATGCTGCCTATATCCCGAATATGCAAATGTCTCATTAGAAGCATTGGTACGATCTGGTATTGGGCTGGATTTCTTTAAGGGCGTCGACTTATTTACTCAAGCAAGAGACAGAGTACACACGCTCACTGGAAAACTTAGAAGCCGTTTCTTATTGTTAAGTGGTGACAGGAAGTCTACGGTGAAAGTACATAACGTTGTGCGTGCTGTGGGAATATCAGTTGCATTTACATCAAAACCAAACACGGGACAATTCAGTGCTGTGGTGATACATGATGATAGATTTCCTAGAGGTGTGAAATACGAAGATTACAATGCCGTTTCAGTTGTTTCAAATGAGATATCCGAGCTTCCTTCACGTAATTTGAATTTCCAGAAACTTGAATATTTGCAACTTTCATGTCCAAAGCTCACTCTAGAAAAACCGCATACCATGTTTGAGGAAATGAAGAAAGTTAAAGTTGTTGAATTGTGGAATATGTCTATATTTTCATTGTCATCATTACTTGTTTCCTTGCCTAGAGATATTTTCGCCTTGTGTATTGACTGCAAAATGAAAAATATTGGAGATATTCGGAGTGAGGAGTTCGTAAATCTTGAAATACTGAGTTTAGGAAATTGTGATATCATAGATTTGCCTATGCAGATTGGAAAGTTTGCTAATTTAAAGCTTCTAGACATGAGTAGTTGTCGGTTGCTTGAAAGGATCTCCCGTGGTGTCATCTCAAGCTTGTCTCAACTAGAAGAACTAGACACGGGATCAAAGTGGTGGGGAGATGAAGAAGAAGGTGATGCAAGTCTCACCGAGTTAGAGTCCTTGACTAAATTAATTTATTTAGGGATTCGCATTAAATCTTTAAGTTTCCTCCCTAAGAACTCTCTCTTTGAAAAACTACAACGTTATGTAATTTCAGTAGGAGTTCCTCTTGAAAAAACGCGTTCCTTCAATAACAGGATGCTTCTGTTAAAGCTGGAGAGTACAGATACACATTTAGGTGGTGGCATTGACAAGTTGTTAAGGAAGAACACGGAAAAGGTATTCCTGACTGGAGATGGTATGAAAACCGCTCTAAAGGAGTTAGTTCCGGGTGGTTTTCAGCAATTGAAAAGTTTATCGGTCGAATGTTGCAACAATGAAGGGATGGAGTATCTTTCAGATTACAGCTACTCATCAAACGGTGCTGGTGTCTTTAGTATTTTGGAAAAACTACGTATGGAAAAGATGTGGCACTTAAAGGGAATATTACGTCATGATGGGCAAGGACTTCCAGTTAAATCATTTTCAAAGTTACGCAAAATCCACCTATCAGTTCTACCTGAAATGACCCATCTGTTCACACGGTCAGTAGCAGCGAATTTGGTGCATCTTGTAAGTCTTCACGTAGATTATTGTACGAATATGCAACAAGTCATTCTCAATCCAAAGGCTTCAGCACTGGAAAGTAGCACTGAAAATAAGATTTTGTTCCCAAAGTTAACCGAATTAATACTTAACGATGTTGCAAGCCTCGTTTGTTTTTCACAGGGTATCAACCTGCAAGTTGAGTTTCCTCTGCTAAAAGTATTAAAGCTTGAATACTTACAAAATTTCCATACCTTTTGTCCCGAGGAGATTAATCTGTTTTCCAAGGGTAACCTCAAAGGCGTAAACTCTCAGTCTCTGGTCGACCACAAGGTTTATCTCTTCCTATATTTTAATCATTTCACACTTCTTTAATACGCTATTTCGTATTTATTTTTCTGAATCTTTGCTGATTTGCTTTAAATACTATAGGTTGAATTTTCAAGCTTAGCTGAATTAACAATCACGAACGTTGGAAATATCAAGGAAGTTTGGTGTGGTCACGTTCCAAATCTCGTGCATCTGCAAGGACTTTATATTCAATTTTGTCACATGATGGAAGAAGTGATTTCAATCCAAAGACCCTCGATAAGTACAATAGAAGAAAGGATGGTGTTCCTCAAACTAAAAGAAGTAATCCTCTTTGGTTTAAACAGGCTAACTTTTTTCTGCCGTGGGATTGATCATGTCGAGTTTCCCCAACTCAGAGTTTTACGTCTTCGGTGGCTTACACATTTCAGAACTTTTTGTCAAGAAGAAGATACTGGTCGCCCAGCTGCTGTCTTTGATGACAAGGTATGTTTGTCTATCTCTGGAATGTTTATAAATTGTTTAAACAATAACTCGTTGTGTTGGATACATTGTGTAGGTCACGTTTCCTAGTCTGGAGACGCTTGAAGTGTCTGAACTGGACAGTGTTGAGGAATTATGGTCCAGCCAACTTTCATCGAGCCAGTTTGGTAAATTAAAATCTCTTAGAGTCGAGAAATGTCACAAGTTGGTGTACATATTTCCATCAGATTTGGGAACACTGTTTCCGAATCTGGAAAAGTTGGAAGTGGAGAAGTGTGATTCACTTGAAAAGGTGTGGGGTTCGAAAGGTGTACAAATCAGAAACCTTAAAAGTGTACTAGTTTACGAGTGTCCAAAGTTAAGAAATCTGTGCTCTTTTAACACGTTCAAAGGTCTTTCAAGTCTCCAGAGTCTAGATATATCCAGTTGCAAGATAATGGAGGTCGTAGTTGCAGGTGACCACAAAGATGAAAAAATGATCGACATTCTCACCGTCAACAAATTGGAAGAAGTGAAGCTTGCATTTCTGCAAAATCTTAATTGCTTCTCGGATACCAGATGTGAGATGGAACTAGAAGAACTTACACATGTGATTGTCAAGAGTTGCCCAGAAATGCAGACTTTTTCGTTAAGTTCAGTTACTACACCGAAGCTTAAGAATGCAGTTGTTAACAATGAAAACGTCTGGTGGGGAGACATCAACAAAACCATGCAGCATTGGTTTTCTAGATGGGGATATTATTAGGTATGCTTTCATGGTCTTATATTAAATAGATCGATTTAACACAAATCCTCACTTTTATATGGTAGGTTTCGATCTGCACCAGAATGATTATGGACTATAATAGCATACAATCTGCAAGGAGTTTGGAAGTTTCGAAAAGATTGTAATAACAGAAGATTTTCCCGGTCGAGCATCATTTTAGATATTGGTTAATATGATATATGTTTGTCTTAAGATTTCAAAAAATAAGTTAAGATCTTTGATCAGCCTCGTTATATGTTATTCTAAAATGTATACTTTTGAATACATATGTAACATAAACGCTCATGTTTCCGTCTCTTTTCAGTTAGTAATTACCACACTTAGTTTTAAAAGGCATACATCAGAGCTTTTTTAAGAAAGGTAAATAGGGTAGTAGAGGGTAAGATATATATGGACATTAACTTATAAGTACCATCTAAGAAACTGAATAAAAAAGAACATAATTGTGTCTATATTCCAGAGAGTGAAACTATGATAGTGTATAATTTTACTCACCTGTAAATATGGCAGAAGGTGTCCGCTATTTATGGCTCGCCTTATGTGTGTCTACTTTTGCTTCTTGACTCAAGTACACAGCATAATCACATTATCATCAAATCCAAGACAAGATCTTTTAAGTCACACAAACTGCAATACTGGACGGTTTCAAGCATTTAACAGAACAATGACATCAGTGAAAAAAACACTTTTCAAGTCAAGTATTCTTTTAAACAAAACACTATTTTATACGAAACCAGAAAAAGAACACGTCTGAGCAAAAACCACCTACAAAATTCTCTGATTTTCAGACATCCGGAATGACTTCTTCAGACACATCCAACAATTCTTCAACCTCAACTTCCTTGGCCTCGTATTCCTCTTCAACGTCACTTGCTTCACCATCTCGCAGTGCTTGCCTCTCCATCTTCTCTTCTTCATGATATCTCTTCCATTCGTTGACCCACCTTTCCCAATCGTCCTTCAACTGCTTCCTCTTTTCACGATCCTGCTCACTCAACAACACTGATATATCCTGATCCTGTACGTCGTACTTTTTACTGTATTTCTTCAGATTCTTGAAAATTTCTTCCTCTTTCTCGGGACTCAAGAAAGAAGGTGGTCTTGGTCTCCACAGGAACTGCAACCATCAAACAGTATATCATGATTAATTAAATAAATAGATGATTATTGTAATAATACTAGTTTGGTAATCATATTTAACAAATTAATGACCTATGAAATTTGGAAAAAACAATGCAAAAAAAGTGTTTGTAGCTCAACCAACCAGAGCCATTTTAACATACCGCGTATTGAGTCAACCCTCCTATTTTACATTCGCTAAACTGTAGTTTATCTTATCTTTACTTTTCAGTTGAGTTTATATTCATACACGTCCGAGTGCAGATTCAAAATCAATGACCTATTTGAATGATATCTTGATATTCAAGATTATTAGAGAGTGACATATTAATGCCTTTAACTACTACATATTTTCTATATATTCGGTGAACAACTTCTGATCAAGTGGTACAAAGAAATCAATTGTAAAATAAGGGAAAGGGATTATGTTATCTGCAATTAAAGTAAACCTCAACTACTAAGTTGTATTCCGGATGTTATGAATGGAAAGATACGAGATTTGCTCTTGGAAAAAAAAAGAAACTAGGTTATTAACGCTAAACTTGCAAGCTTACCTGAAAGAAATGATCCTTTAAAATTCGGTAGAGTAGCTTTCCGTTGAATGACCATATGTTGAATCCATTTTCCATCTCGTGCACTGAAGTGACTGAAGTTGCAACATACCTATAAACAAAATAAGCAAAACAAAATTAATTTACCAATAAAGTACTTTAAAAGTTTAAAGGTCTATTGATATGCTATCCTATTTTTTTGTTTTATTTATATATACCTTCCAGTAGGATCCCATTCTATATCTGTTGCCATAAAATGTTCGGCTGTAGCCATAGTTTCAAGCTCATCCACATTATAGAATTCTAACTGTCCGTTGAAGCCCTTCAACCCAGCCAAAATGATAAACCGACCACCAGGGGACCAAAAGAGAGCATTTGCCTGCTTTTGCTTGAGGGTAGTGAGCTTTGACACCTTACCACCCTTCACGGAGTAAAAACTAACATCGGGCCTTGGATTATCACCATGAATAACTGCAAACCGGTGACCCTTTGGCTCCCAAGCAAATGCAATAACCTTGTCATTCTTGTTGTCGAGCTCAAATACCTCAATGGGAATGTCACGTTCTTTGATCCTGAAGAGCTCAAACCCAGTGTATGTGCTCTTTTTGGTTTTGGTGTATCGGTCAACCTTAACAGCAAGATACTCCCCATTGCTTTGCCAATACAATTTGCAATCACTAACACTGAAGAGATTCTTCTGCCTTAACTCTTCTTTGCTTGGGATTTGGAAAAGACTCACCTACAAAAACATATAAGCACAATTATTATTTCAAAGTATCCAATACTGATACTTCAAAAATAAGTTAACGTTACTTTGGGTAACTAATTTCCGCATGTAGAATAAGTTTCATTCCAAATTATGCTTTAACATGTGGGATCTTGTATGGCCAAACACATAAATAGTATAGTATTACTATACATACAAAATTGAAAAAACAAGACAGTTTGCTGGTTCAAGTTATTAGATATGAAATCTTTTACCCGAACCCGCAGCTATTTTTTGTTTTTGAGAAAAAAAGAAGCAAAAAAAACAAAAACAACAAAAGTGCAATAATATCTGAACGATAAAAATAATCACACAGGTTAATTGAAACATTTGGACTTACTCTCGCAGGTTGATTTCCACCACCAAGTTCAGGAACAAAAAGTGCAAATATAGGATCTGTGGGGGACCAACTGAAGTCCATGACGTTGTCAACTTTGATAGATTTCTTGTCAATAAGACTGAAGGTCTCTGTCTCATAAACAGAAATGACATTTTTCCCCATTCGAGCAAAGTATTTGTCCTCTTTACTGCCACCCCATCTGCAAAAGCACATACATTTCGACATCAGCAACATAGAAATCCAAGACAAGTGAGAATTTCTAGTCATGCTAAACGATTACTTGAAAACAGGCCAAGACACCCCGGTAAAACCTCCAGTTCCTCCAATTGCAAACTCATCAGCACTTCCCTTAAAATCTCTCATAACTTTTCCAGTCCTCACATCAAATATGTTGAGAACGACCCTCTAATCAAGAAATCAAAAACTTAAGTGAGAATATTGCTACAATACTACAACAATTAGAAAATATAATAGGCTTTCTTACATGAGTATCTCGAGGGTTGCTTGGTTCATGGCTGCTGTATGTAACCAAATATTTCTCGCCAGGAGAGAAATCGATGAGTTTAACCTACAACAAACAACACATTTACAATAACATATGTAAAAGACATAAAAGAGAAATATGGAAACAAAACGGAAACTCATAACCATAAACAAACCTGTGGATGAGCATAACGCATCAGACGGTCAAACGTAGAAGCACCACCCCAAACAGCAGCACCTTGTCTATGAACCGTAGCTAAGTAGGTACCCAATGGAGACCACTGCACAAAACTTTCAGTCCAGAACTGCAGATAAGGAATAAACTCAACATAAGTAACAACGTAACATTACTTCAGCTACAAATTTATAATCGGAACAATAGATAAGAAAATTGTATTTACAGGGCGTTTGTAAACAGGATCCGCCTTGACTTGTCTTGCATCGTTCCACAGGACCTCAGTGTCTGATCCTGCACGAATAACAAACTGATCTCTGCCTTTCTCATCAGTAAGCCAGTGTTGCAGATTCTCCTGCATTACCACACCAAAAAAATTCAATAACCGCAATCGCATAATCTCGTACACATATCAATAAACAACAAAAAAAACCTATACCCCTGGTACGTAAGGCTTGATTTCCGGAGGAGCCCATTCATCAGGAACTTTCATAAACTTATCAATCTCATCAAACATATTAACCGCAAAAATATGAGCTCTATCAAGCTTATAACCATTCGTCTTCTCTTTCGCAAGTTCCGCTTCCTGTGGAGTATTAAACTCAATAAAACAATAACCACGCGTTTTACCAGTGTCCTCCTCAACCGGCATCCACAGTCCGTTCTCTTTAATCACGCCGATTTGACTATAAATCTTCCGAACTACGCCTTCAAGCTTATCAAATTTCTCCTTAGGTACTACCGGTAAATTATCCACCACAATAATATTCGCAAATCCACCATCCAATTCCAACGAATCCTCCTCCTTATAAACATCATCATCATCACTATAATAGTAATAGAAATACAATTATATTAAATTAGATTAATAAAACTAATTAATTATTAATTAATTATAATAATAATTGAATATATACAGATATATATATATATATATATATATATATATATATATATATATATATATATATATATATATATATATATATATTATATGTATAGGTTAGGTTATATCTTCATGTTCACTAATAGTAATTCAAATACAATTAAATAATTTCGATTAATAAACCTAACTAATTATAATAATTTAATATATAGATATAGAAATTGTATGTATAGGTTAGGTTAAACCTTATGATACCAAAATCTTGACCGGGAGGAATCTGAATGGAATTCCAATCAATTGAAGATAAATCGATGTTTAAACGAGCAGCTTCAGCTCTGATATCTTCCATTGACATTACATCCGCCATGATTTTTTATTTTTTTTCTTTAATCTTCTTTATCTGGAATTAGGGTTTCATTCAAGTTAAGATCGAGTGCGGAGGATTTCTGTAATATGACTTAGAGGTCCTTGTTATTTGAATGAATTACAGTTATTACCCTCTATATTTATAATGTTGGTAGTGGGTCACGTGAATAAATCCCTGGAAATCAGGAGTAGGTTGTTTTCATTTTATTTGAATTGTTCTAGTCTTTCCAGTAGACTAGGAGTTTGTTATTTCTAGTACGTTGCTTTCCTTGTATTTCTATTTAAAGGCCGATTGGCATTTCAATTGAATAAGCACCTTTCAAGTGAGTATTATCCCTGTTATCTTTATAGTGTGAGTGTGAGTGTGATACCATTATCATTTGGTATCAGAGCTCGGTTAAGAGCTCGATCAGAAGAAAAGAATGGATAATTCAGATAAGTTTGTGCAACCGGCAATTCCCAAGTTCAATGGTCACTTTGATCATTGGTCATTGTTAATGGAAAATTTCCTAAGAAGTAAGGAAATGTGGCACCTGGTGGAAGACGGTATTCCAAGACTAACTATGACCAATCCAACTGAAGCTCAACGGAAAGCCATTGATGAAGCCAAGCTTAAGGATCTGAAGGTGAAGAATTATTTATTCCAAGCAATAGAGAGGGAGATCTTGGAGACCATTCTGGATAAGAGCTCGTCGAGGGGTATATGGGACTCTATGAAGCAGAAATACGAGGGCTCTACAAAGGTGAAAAGAGCCCAATTGCAAGCTTTGAGAAGAGAGTATGAATTACTTTCAATGAAAGACGGTGAAAAGGTCGATACGTATCTCGCCCGAACATTAACAGTCGTAAACAAAATGAAGGCAAATGGTGATCCTTTAACCTCGGGTACGGTGGTTGCCAAGATTTTACGATCGTTAAGTCCAAGATTCAATTATGTTGTATGTTCCATTGAAGAATCAAACAACTTGGACACCATGACAATTGATGAATTGCATGGAAGTCTTTTGGTCCATGAACAAAGAATGATAGGGCAGCAAGATGACGAGCAAGCTTTGAAAGTCACATCTGGTTCATATGCTCGAGGTCGGGGTCGAGGACGTGGTGCAAGTAGAGGTAGAGGACGTGGAAGATTCTCATTTGATAAGAGCACCATCGAGTGTTATAAGTGTCATAAGCTTGGACACTTCCAAAGTGAATGGCCAGATTGGGAGAAGGATGCCAACTTTGTAGAAAACGATGATACGGAGGAGGTGGTTTTGATGGCAAAAACCGAAGACAACAACTCAGAAAAACAGTGGGTTTGGTTTTTAGACTCGGGTTGCTCAAATCACATGACGGGAGACAAAAGATGGTTCTGTTCGTTCGATGAAAGCTACCGCAACAACGTTAGACTTGGAAACGATGTTCGAATGGCTGTGATGGGGAAAGGAAGTGTAAAGCTTGACATTGAGGGGGTAAGTCACCTATTAACAGAAGTATGTTATGTACCGGATCTCACTAATAATCTGATTAGTGTTGGTCAAATCCAAGAAAAAGGAGTGGAGATTCTGATCAAGAAAGATTTTTGCAATATATATCATCCAAAGAAAGGGTTGATCATGAGGGTTCAAATGACTACAAATAGAATGTTTTTCGTCAAAGTGAAACCAACTTTCAATGAAGAAAAAGTGAGGAATGTGGTCTGTTATAAAAGTGAAATTGATAGCATCACTCACTTATGGCATCAAAGATTCGGGCATATTAATTATAGAAGTTTGAGGACATTACATGATAAAGAGTTGGTGAGAGGGTTGCCATCAATTGTTGAAGAAACAAAGCAATTATCTGATTGTTTGGTAGGAAAGCAGACAAGAGAGTCATTTCCAAAGACAAGTACGTGGAGGGCAACTAAACCATTACAACTTGTTCATTCAGATATTTGTGGGCCCATTTCTCCTCAATCAAGCAGTGGAAAAAGGTATATCATTAATTTTATTGATGATTTTTCAAGAAAATGTTGGAGTTATTTGTTGTTAGAAAAATCAGAAGCATTCGAAAAATTCAAGAAATACAAAGCATTAGTTGAAAAGGAGGCTGGAATGCAAATCAAATGTTTGAGAACGGATAGAGGAGGCGAATTTAATTCTACGGAATTTAATCTATTTTGTGAGAACATGGTATACAACGCCAACTTACAGCAAGTTACACGCCACAACAAAACGGTGTGGCGGAGAGAAAGAATCGAACCGTGATGAATATGGTGCGAAGTGTGTTGAGTGCTAGGAAGGTTCCAAAGATGTTTTGGTCAGAAGCTACTAACTGGTGTATACACGTTCTAAATCGAAGCCCAACAACAGCTTTGGATGATTGTACACCTGAAGAAAAATGGAGCAGCAGAAAACCCTCTGTAAGTTACTTCAAGATTTTCGGATGTATAGCTCATGTTCATGTCTCTAAAGAAAAAAGAACCAAGTTGGATGATAGAAGTGTGAAATGTGTCATGTTTGGAGTAAGTGAAGAATCGAAAGCCTATAGGTTATACGATCCAATCAACAAAAAGATTATCATAAGCAAAGACGTTGTGTTTGAAGATGTGACAACCGTCTAATTTCCAGGTGCATTTTATAATCTGTGTCTCTTTCGGTCTAACTAGTCTTTAACTTTTCATTAATCGGAACCGCGACAGCGTCGGAATCACAACCGGAATCAAAATAAATAAGTCCTAATACCAAGAAAACCCCTAATGAACTTTCCTAAGTTCAGAATGTAACATACTTTAGAACTTTAGTTAACGAAAAGGTCCAACGAAACACTTATACAAAAACAGCCAAAATACAAATTTTGTTACAAAAATGGTCCTGGACGGGGCACACATGCCTTGTGCGCCGTCCTGCAGGACGAAAATTGTAAGAATTTTGAAATTCTTGCATGTCTCGATTTACCAACTTTTTCCACCAATCACTCTCGATTTTATACACTCAATTACTGTCTTTTGACAGACCCTAACTCCCTATACCACCATTTTTCTTATTCATTTTCTTATTCACTTTTCTAAAACAAAACACACACTTTCTCCATTTTCTCTCAACTTTCTCTCAAAACCCACCTTGTTCCAGTGATTTTCCACCATCAAAACACCATTTTAATCCATAGAAAACGTTTGAATCATCAAGAGGAGCAAGGGAAACCGAAAGCTTTCGAAAAAGGACTATTTTCGTAAAGATTTTTGAAGCTTAAATCCGACCAAAACTCATCATCCGAGCTTTTCCTCCTGTAGATTTCTGTCTTTTTACTATTTTTATACAAATAAACACTTGCATGTAAGATCTAACGGTTAAAAATAAGTTTTTATACGAATCTATGACTTTTTATGGTCAAAAACGTTTTTAACCGAAATAACCTTTAGATCCACGGTTTTGTAACTAAAAATGCTTTATAAACTGTTAAAATGATGTTTTAATAAGTTTAAACCTATTGCATGTCGAAATCTAAGGCTTAAAATACGTTTTGCAACAAAAACCCGAAACCACCCGAACCGTGCGCCGTCCTAAGGCTTAGAACGACGCAGCGGGCAACATTTTCAGCTTCTGTGCGCCGTTGAGGTGCTCACAGCGGCGCACAGAGCTGCTGGATTTTCAAAACTCGTCGTTTTTGTCGTTTTTAGCACGTTTGGACCATATTTGACCCGCTGATTTTTGACACATGACATTTTGGGACTGATTATGTAAAACAAATAACATTTGAGACGTGTATGGACTATTTGGACTTATATTGGACTATATTATATGTGTTATCGTGTTTTAGGTGATTTGTGAGCGGAAGTGGATGTTACATTTTTGGATATGAAATTTGGGAAGCGCTGCCCAAATTTCCTTAGAAAAATGTAAACCACTTCAGCGAGCAAAAGCACTTAAGACATAATAATCAAAAACGTTAAATCGGACTTTTGGACAAAAACGTGACAATTACCTTTTCAGACAATTTTAACAATACTTAACCTTGACACTTAAAGTTTAATAAAATTTATTCTATATTATTATATAAAGAACATTATAATATAATGGCTAATTAAACTATCTTGGTATTATTAGGCAATCCGTGATTCCCGGCTTCGATTTCTGACCGAATTTTCGTATCTTACTCTTCGCAATCCGTGAGTTACAACCCCTTATTTTATATGTATTTTGCATGAATTTTTTGGGGAAACATAAGATTAATTGTATTTGAAAACTTTATGAATCAAATTGCAACTTTGTGAGCTTTGACTTATTACAAATATTGAACTATTTTGACTTTTGAACATATTGAACTATTTTGACCTTTGGAACTTATTGAACTATTTTGACTTTTGAACTTATTGAACTATTTTGGACAAACTCTTTGAACTATTATGCGTAAAACACTTTTACTATACTTGAACTTACCGGCTTGCCCCCTTTTTGGCTAAACTAATTATTGATGCTTGTATACGGACCGACCCTTGATGGAACTATAACATGATCTTAAGTGACGGAACAACTATCTCTTTTGAAACAAAACTACTTAGTGCCCGACTACTTTTCTAGAACTTTACACACTATTAACTACAGAGCCGTTTAGTAATTATGGGTATCGATACTTAGGAAAGAACCGTTCCTTGCTTAGATGGCAGTCTAAGTACATATTACTAAGAACTTGAACAACTTCCCGTAGGATAGGCGGGAAGAGGGGCCTCACGGTTGAAAAATCGGATTTGTGTGAACACTTAAGTTATAGATGCCAAGAGGTTGATACAAGAAATCTAATTAGTTACTTATACGCATAAATTTACGAACTTTTTAGCGATTGATTCCACAACTACAATTTGACTAAATTTGACTCTACTTAGTCTTTACGAACTTAGGGCACCGATTCGCCCGTTACTTGAACTTTAAAAGTATATAAAATTTTAAGCGACTTTTCTCCGCTAACCTCCTTTTGGAAACTTTTACTTTTATATACTTTACTTATAATTTTGCCGAACTACTTAAACTGTAACTCACTCACTACTTTCGTAGTTGACACTTTATCTTATGTTTCAGGAAATTTAGTGTAAGTATGGAATGCATGGCATGGACGGGTCAAGGCGGTCGCGTGAGATCTGAATTGGGAAAAGACTTGACCATTTTCTTTTGGGAATTTTAATTTGAACTCTATTTTTGTATTTGTGTACTAAATTCTATGACTTGGTTGTTTTCTTGAACTTGTAAACTCTTTTAATATTTTAAATGACTTGAATGCCGTTATGTTTTCTTATGACCGGTGTAATGATCTTCCAGCTCTTCACATTCCGTGTTTCCGCTTTAGCGGGGTGTGACAGAAGAAGCCGAACGTTGGAACTGGAACGAAGATCTTGCAGCTCGTACTCCTGATTTAGAATGGGAAGAAAACGTTGAACATGAGTTTGTTGCAGATGGGCCTGGTGAACCAAGCAATTTAGATGGGCCTGAAAACTCTATTGGACTTGTAAGAGGAGATGAAAGTGGGCCATCGAATATTAACCCTTATGTTGCAGAATCTGGTACTGAAAGACAAAAGAGGGCAACAAAAAAACCGACCTGGATGAATGATTATGATAGTGGCGAAGGAATTGTAAGTGACGAAGACCGGGAAGAAAATGTTGCCATGTTTTCGTCTTTATCGGAACCAACAACTTATCTCGAAGCTATTCAAGAAGACTGTTGGAAGCTTGCTATGAAACAAGAGATTGAATCAATTGAAAGAAACAACACTTGGGAACTGTGTGATCTACCCAAAGGAGCAACAAAAATCGGAGTAAAATGGGTGTTCAAGACCAAGCTTGATAAGGATGGAAAGATTGATAAGCATAAAGATCGGCTCGTGGTGAAAGGGTACGCTCAAAAATTCGGAATAGACTATTCAGAAGTCTTTGCACCGGTAGCGAGATGGGATACAATCAGAACCATTTTCGCATTTGCTGCTCAACGAGGTATGAAAATACATCAATTAGATGTAAAAAGTGCTTTTTTATATGGTGAAATAGAAGAAACCGTGTTTGTAGAACAACCACCAGGTTATGAAGTTCTAGGAAAAGAAGAAAAAGTGTATAGGTTGAAGAAGGCTCTATACGGTTTAAAGCAGGCTCCACGGGCCTGGTACGGACGCATCGAGAATTATTTTATCAATGAAGGTTTCAAGAAGTGCCCCTATGAACCAACATTGTTTGTAAAGCAAGTGAAGGAGAATAATTTTTTAATTATTTCGATTTACGTTGATGATTTAATCGTAACAGGAACTTCACTTGACTTGATAGAGGAATTTAAGACTTCAATGAAGTCTGAATTTGAAATGTCCGATATGGGAGAGATGCATTACTTCTTAGGTGTGGAGGTAAATCAAAATGAAATCGGAATTCATTTAAACCAGAAGAAGTATGCTCAAGAAATACTTAAAAGATTTAGTATGGAAGATTGCAATTGCGTGAAAAATCCCATAGTTCCGGGGTGCAAGCTAGTCAAAGACGATCAAAGCGGTTTTGTTGATGCTACTTTATACAAACAGATGGTGGGATGTGTTATGTATTTAGCGGCAACAAGGCCGGATTTAATGTTTATTGCTGGGAAGTTGAGTCGATATATGGCAGCACCAACTGAACAACACATGGCAGCAATGAAAAAGGTTCTTCGTTATATACAAGGAACTAAAGACTATTGTGTTTTCTACAAGAAGGGAGAAAGCGATCAGTTGTTGGCTTACTCCGACAGTGATTATGCAGGGGATTACGATAACCGTAAAAGTACGTCGGGATATGTTTGTTTTCTGAGTGGGGCTGCTATTGCGTGGTCATCCAAACTGCAGCCCATCGTGACGTTATCTACAACCGAGGCTGAGTTTGTAGCAGCTACATCATGTGCCTGTCAAGTAGTGTGGCTCAGGAGAGTTTTTGATTATATCGGTTTAAGTCAAGGAGCAAGTACCGTTATAAAATGTGATAACATGTCAACTATAAAACTTTCAAGAAACCCGGTTTTACACAATCGAAGCAAGCATATAGATGTGAGGTACTATTTTCTTCGAGACTTAGTAAATGATGGAGCAATAGAGTTGAAGTACTGTAATACCCACTTGCAAGTTGCGGACATAATGACCAAAGCTTTGAAGTTGGAACAGTTTGAAAAGTTAAGAGGCATGCTAGGTATGTGTGAAGCATCAAACATAAACTAAAGTTGAAATACTTTAGTTTAGGAGAAGGTATGTTGGTAGTGGGTCACGTGAATAAATCCCTGGAAATCAGGAGTAGGTTGTTTTCATTTTATTTGAATTGTTCTAGTCTTTCCAGTAGACTAGGAGTTTGTTATTTCTAGTACGTTGCTTTCCTTGTATTTCTATTTAAAGGCCGATTGGCATTTCAATTGAATAAGCACCTTTCAAGTGAGTATTATCTCTGTTATCTTTATAGTGTGAGTGTGAGTGTGATACCATTATCATATAAAATATAATATTACTAAATTACCCTTTTAACTTATTAATTAATAGATAATCAATAATTATAAATATAACTGTATAACACACTTGTCATATATACTTAAAAATTTAAAATAATTGAATTTATTCTCTTATAAATTTAAAACAATTAATTTTAGTGTGCAAAATTTTATATAAATGAAATTAATCTAAAGAATTCTAACTAATTGAAAGTTTACAAACCGAAACTCTTGATGGTTCGTAAAATTATTTGTAATAAAATATGTATCACCAAAATTATTCACCAGAAATTTAAACAATTTATTATCGCCGCGACATCGTGCAGCTATCTTACTAGTAAGAATAATGTTTGTTTAGGGGGCGGTAAGTTTCATAATTTTTAGGGGAGTAAATTATGTAAATGGTTTTTGTGGTTTATCGGGTTTTATGTGTTTGGTTCATATGTTTTTTTTTCCTCGAATCAAGTTTTTGTAGTTTCGGTTCATTACGGATTTGGTTGTCTTAGACTCTTAGTATCAAATAAGAAGGTGTTTTTGTCTTTTTATTTATATTCTCTTCTTTAATCATTTTTTTTATTCTAATTAGTTTATATTTACTCTGATGAAAATTTCTCACTTTTTACAATCGTCGATTACATTTCCGACGACCGTTGAATAAAACACTAGAACATCCATTGTATGTATCGTTCATAGGGTTTTGAAAGTGCACTTATCGTCCATGTGGGAAAACCTTTGTTGCCGATATCGTCATATGGAAGAGACGGTTAATGCATTAAAAAAATAACCTCATCCATTAACCGTCTATTAGGCACGATATCTGCAACAAAGGTTTTTCACATGGACGATACATGCACTTTCAAAACCCTTAGGACGGAATTTGCAATCTGAGCAAAAGTTATGGATAATATATGCAATTAACTCAGAATAAGAAACCCAAAAATTGGAATTTGGAATTGAATTCTATTAAAACCTTTTGAAACCAAATTGAATGTACAAACTAAGGGGCTGTTTGATATCACCAAGGACCCGGACTCAGACCACGGACTCGGTCCGTGGTCTGCGCGTTTGATAAGGCAAAGCTATCACGGACTCGGTCCGTATCACGGACCCATATCAAAGATTCAATCTGCAATCAAAAATCGCAGACTACATTTTATCAAAAAAAAAACCCAAGCTGTTGCCCCTACAAGCTGCAGTCTCCACCACCGCTGCTCCTCCACCGCCGCCGCCGATGTGTGTTCTGCCGTCACATTTCACCTCTGTCACCTGCTCCAGGTTAGTTTCCACTGAGATTTAGTTTATATTATAGTTTTAATTTCTCAACAAATAATAAAATTACATTTATCATATGATAATTATATATTTATGATTTGATTCTAATTAAGTTTATTATCTAATTGTATAATAGTAAATTTAGATAGTTTAGTAACTCTGTACTCACTTGCTGGTCTATAGGTGTAGATTATTCTATGTGGCGGTTTTTAATATCGAATGTGCGTTTTGTATTACAATTGAACGATGAGATGCTTTTTTTAGGTTTTATTAATTGTTTGTGATTTTTGTAAATGAAATAGATGTATATAAATCGTAAACAGAAGGGTAAAATAGTCATTTTTCCCAATCGGCATAGCCAGTCCGAGGCATAATCAAACACAACAAACTCAGGTTGCACCTAACTCAATCTGAGCTCCAACTCAGTCTGCACTAACTCAGTCTGCAGCTATCAAACAGCCCCTAAGAGTAAATTGCATTTTTTAAAAAGTTTCTGACGAACATTCAAGATCTGGGCAGACAAACACAGAAATCCTAATCCGAATTACCTAAGGTTTTTGGGCCGGCGAACTAACATAATGCAAACCTATCACTAAAAAGAAGACATGTAACTTACATGATTAAGACGAATCTTGAGTAAAAATAAGTTGAGCATCTATGCCAATAAAGTCAAACTCAAGTTCATTAAAGATTAAATCTCTAATTAATCTTGATAGGGAGTTGATTGTTGAAGCGTTTTCATCAAATATGACATAGGGGAGATTTGTAGTGGTTTGATCTCTTGTATTTAACAGTCTGAATTCTTTTCTTTGTTTGGAGTATAGAAAAACAAATTATCATGAGCTTTTGCAACAACTTCAAACTTTAAAGTTGGTCATAATCATTAACACAAAACACGAGTACCAAAAACGCATGAAGTAGTCGATGTTTGATTATATCTTATTCATATATTCATATGTTGTCTTTTAGTGACTCTTAATTAATGATGATTTATTTTGAATATAACCGATTATTTTAGATGGTGTTGATAACTTCAAACCAGAATTGACCATGTATACATGACTTATTTACCATTGTCCTGGAAACTTCTATCATGGATTTATTCTTTCTTTCCATCACCCCATTTTGTTCGGGGTTCTTGTTGATAAGAAGTTTTTTGAGATAATTTTCTCATTGGTTTCGTTTGTATAGGGGAACCTTCATGTTTAGGTTTATAAATGAGACCAATACGATGACTTCATGATTAATGCTTATGTACCTTATTATATTGATGTTGCAGATAGAGATAAAGATAAGGATGGAGATATTATATGACCAATAAGATTCTTGGATATATGATATATTTGAAAATCAACGAGGTTTTACTTGCTTGCGCTTCGCTGCAGGGATAACGGTAAAAGTTAAAAATGTATAATTAATGGAACTAAGGGTTAAATTGTAAATAATCAAACTTGAGGGGTTAAATTATAAATAATCAAACTTGGGGATTACAATGTTAATAATTAAAGTGGAAAAACCAAAATCTTATTACATATAATAACGGAACGAGTAAAAAGGATAATAACAGAACAAGAATGCTATTAATCAAACTTGAAGGGTTAAATTGTAATTAATCAAACTTAAGAGCTTAAGATATAAATAGTTGAAGTGAAAGGTAGAAAACCAAAATAGTACATGTAATAACTGAACGAGATTATCAATATTAATTAAAAAAATTCATTTAGTGATTGATTTAAAGAGAAATTTATGTTGCATATTGTGTATTTGGTTGTATTATTATATTTGAAAAGATGTTTGATAAATATATAAATATTTTGAAAGATAAAAAGATTTATATTTGAGTTAATTACATCAATTTTCCCTACCTTTGTTAAGATTACAGGTTTTATTCCTAAGGTTTTAAAAGTCCACTTGTTCGTTCTTATGAGAAACTTTTGTTGTAAAAATCGTCCCTAGTAGGGACGATTTATGCAATTAACAAATGAAAACCTTTTGTATATCCTTATCATGGACGATATCCACAACAAATGTTGTGCACTTTCAAAATCTTAAGGAGAAGATTTGCAATCTGATCAAAAGGACTATTTATGCAATTAACTCTTTGTAATTAACACTAGTACTCAAGATTAATTAAAGGTTTAAAGATATTGACAATTACAAATAATAAACATGTAAAGATGACTATAAAATAGTAGCAACCAAGAGTTTAAAAATATTGACAACTATTAATGACGTAAAGATGGAATTTTAATAATAAGAGTACTCAAGATTAACGAAGGGTACACGATCTTGACAACTACAAACATTATCTGAGCTGGGTTAAATGGACATTAAGTCGATAATTAAAATTATTTGCTATTTACTAAACTTGGGTTAACATTTTATATATATCTACTATGTCTCACGTATCTTTTAGCTAACACTTACTCTTTGAATATGTCTCATATAAATCGATCAACAACGTAGCTTTGCCTTTAGATGAAGCTTGATGAGATTGTGTTAGCATTAAAGGATGCTTTTTGTCAACACCAAACTAGTTTATTTAATGCTTTTGCGTTTTGACATGTTGAAACTATATTTGTTCTGACTTATGAATAAACTATAATTTTTTTTTAACCAACACGAGCCTTTGAGGTAAAAGACATTTGTGTTATGATTTTAAAAGACTTTCGCAGAATGCTTTGATTAAATAAATAACAGAATATGATTTACTTTTTTATAGCTTAATTTTGAAAAAAGAAGTTCCGCAATCACATGCTCGGGTACGAAGATCCTATAAATTAAAACTACATGTCTGACATAAGACTATATATTAAAACTACATGTTGTTGGAGGATTAAGTTTGTGTTTTGTATTTTATTTTCTAGAAGATCCTAAAGAGTAAAGACATCTCATACCAAACATTCATATATATGATCTTTCGGGCCAGATAAATGAATGTAACAATTTCAAGATGCTAAAAAGATTGAAATCATTAAAGAGATTTTTTTTTTTTTTTTGACATTTCAATTTATGGAAAAAACACAATGATACATTATTATCTTCACTATGTTACAAAAAAATTATTGCAAACACATCAAATTAGCATATCAAACATGTTGACAGCCTTCTAGTTTCTCACTTCTCCCTTCAAACTTGATATACTTGTACCAGTTTGCCACTAACAAGTATACCACAAAATCAGCACTTGTCAAAACAGCTAACAAAAAGTAGAAGTTGTCCAAATGACCCTTGTTTAGGTTTCCAGGAATCCATCCCGGCATTCTGTCACTACTAGAAACCTTCATCACAATTGTCACAAGAAGACTACTCACATAGTTCCCTAAAGAAATCGACGTCATACATAAGGCACTTCCAAAGCTTTTTAGCCCATCTGGTGCTTGCCCGTTAAAGAACTCCAATTGTCCCACGTACATGAAAACCTCCGAAGCTCCAATGAGTACATATTGTGGGACTTGCCAGAATATGCTCAAAGTGCTTGATCCTTCACAATTTGGGCAATCGTTGTCCTTGTATTTCAACCTGAAGTGTTCAACAGTGCCTGCTACTACCATTGCTATTACAGCTATGACAAGACCGACCCCCATCCTTTGAAGCTCGGTTAACCCTCTGGGGCAATGGGATTTCTTAACCCTTGCAACTAACGGATCAAGAACACGTCTATAAATGAAGATAAAGGCGGCAACACTAAGGATATCAAAGGTGGACATGCTTGCTGGAGGAATGTGAAAGGTTGAGATGTTGGTTTTCATTGCAGCTCCTTGTTCTACAAATAGAGAGGCCATTTGGGTGAATACTACTGAATATAGGATTGTGCATAGCCAAATTGGAAGCAGTCTTAATATGCATTTCACTTCTTCAACTTGTGTAACGGTACAAAGGTTCCACGGGGTTTTGATATCTATATTATGAACTGAGTTTTCCTTGGTGGTGATGACTGCCGCTCGATCCAAAAACCTGTTTTCACATCAATTATTAACATACATTTCATAAAAATTATCAAGAATTACTCAAAAAAAGATGTCAAGAGGAAGTAGAATAAATTAGTAAAAACTTACTTAAATCCTTTGGTGTGGAGAATATTTCTGCTGCCACTAGTGGGATTTTCAGAGCCATCAACTTCAAATAACTCATCACCATCAGAAGGTATCACAACCTTCCATTTCCTGATTGAAGCAACCATAACTTGACAAAATCTTGATAAAGGATTCCCGGTGGGTTCAAAATGTCTATATCGTGGTGTGCCAACAAGAAACAAGATCAACGCCACAATTGCAGAACCCGTGGATGCCCAAAACCCAAATGTCCACATTCCTTTATCTTCGAAGTACCCTATTATGGTGTTTGAAAAGAGAGATCCAAGGTTTAGTGCCAAGTAGAAGTAGCTAAAGAATGACACTTTTCCAAGTCCTTCACTGGGGTGATCCTCATCAAACTGATCTGCGCCAAATGTGGCTATGATGGGTTGGTACCCTCCGTTTCCAAGGGCGATAAGGTATATTGAAACGTTAAACATAGCCAGTGCAAAGCTTGAGTGCGTCCCACAAGGAGTCGTTTCATCCCCACATCCGTCGGGTTTCACCAGGAGAATGTATGATGAGAGTGATAGTGATATTAAGCCCTATCAATATCAAAATAATTGACCATATGAATTAGCATACATAGTTTAGATCTAAAAGAAAAAACTAACTAAGTAACCATGCATGCAATTTGTTAAAAATTGACCAAAAAAAATATATCTTTGCAATAATCATAATAATTGTATAAATAGCCATGAAGAATTAAAAAAAATACCAAGCACATCAAACAAAATTGTGAAAGATGAAGTGATCGAAGTATTGCAGTTTTCAAAGCTTACCACAACAAAAATGGATTGGAAGATGGCACAAGTTTTATATCGTCCCCAGTATGAATCGCTAAGGAAGGCACCAAGGAGGGAGAAGATGTAGACAGTACCGGTCCATTTACTAACACTATTCGCTGCTTCGGCGTTGTCTTGACCCATAACTCTAGTCAGAAACAAAACCAAGTTCACCCCAACTCCAAAAAATGCTAGTGTGGCTAATCCTTGGTTCACTGTTTTCATATATTCCATTACAAAACAAACACATGTTAGGTATATATACTTTTATAGATTAATAAGTTATGGTTTAAATAGCTCGAAACATGTCATGTACACCATAACTGATTTAAGTTTATGTCGGAATAATGGACATGATGTATACCGAACAATAATTCATAATAACGATGATAAAGTGGAGTTAAAGTGTTTGATTTTCAATTTTCTGTCGTTAGATGTCTTTGTTTATTAAAAGTTAATTTGTTCATCGAACATGTAGCTAAGAAAAAGCATACCAAGTATGAGGATGGCAGCAAACCAAGATCCAGTTTTATCACGCACTGCTGGTTGACCTTTTCTATCAACCGATCCATCCAGGGTGTATTCCTCGTTCGTTTTCTCTATTTTCTCCTCAATCTTTCTCTGTAGACGATCATGAAAATAATTTAAGTATGTAACCAGCACATGAACAAAAACATAAAATGATTACTTTAAAATTCCTTATAAAGTAATGTAAGTGGATGTCATAACGTTATTCTAACTAAACTTAGCATCGGAAACTTTAAAAAATGGTTAAACTCGATTCTTTGAGTATTTTGGAGAAGAAAAGGACGTAGGCGAGATAAAATGCGTAAGATATAGTCGAGCTAAAACCAACCATTTTAATGTTTAAGCAAGCCATGATAGATTGTTGATCTTCTTGATGATATGATATGATTATCAACCTCTAAAATGTATAGAGAGAGAAGAGAGAAGTGAGAGAGATAGAGAGAATGGTGATAAGAGATGGGTATTTATAGAGGATGATATTTTCGGAGGATTAAGATCTTCATAAAAAATGCATAGTTTGGTATTGAGGAGATTACGTAGGAAAGTTGGCAGTGAGTTTGATGTGTGTGGTCTTATTGCAATCCTCTAAAATAATTGATCGACATATTAAAACACTTTTTTGGACATATATATTCATAAACTTTCGTATGTAAAACTTGAATAAAAATATGATAATTGACAATTACTTGTGAGAAAAAGTTATTAAATTATCACAAATTGCTTAAAATATCTAATAATTTGTTTTTTATGTAGTGAATATACTTCAATCTCCATTCATTATGCTTTTATATACTCATTTGAAAGTGCAAACTTTTTATTATTCTTATATCTATACATATTTAAAATCTTTTAAACATATGTAGGATTTTATTAATGGTTTTCCAAATATGTGTTGGCATGAGTTAGAGAACGTTTATTGGAGTGAACTTTGCATTTAATACACATTCGATATAATTTTATTTATTAAACTAAACGTGTACTATATTATGTGACCCCTAACTTATGACCTTTAACACACGTTAGAAAAATCTATTTATTGATTGCACTCCTATTGAATACGGAGTACTAATTAACACGTTGCGGTATTTAGGTTACATATCTTGTTTAGCTAGTATAAACGTATAATCGGATATTGCAAATTACTAGCTTGACCCAAACAGAATAATTAAAGTGATGAAAGTAAAAATAAGGCAGGTTCTCAGGTCTTTCTGTGTGTTACAGTAAGGATCAGCATTGAAACCCACTTGAGAAACAAACAAACAAACAAACAAAAAATGACAAAGCAACTTGTTATAATTGGAAAGCAAATTCAGACAAAAAATTCAAGTATTTAAGGTCACGTGTTACAAGTAATTGTCTCGTGCACGTCCATGGTGGAGTCAAGAGTCACTATGCATAGATATATATGGTTCATTGAATGTGTCCTTAACGTAATTAAAGTCCCAAAACTCCGGTTTTTTGACATCATTAACAAGCAAACAACTGTTTTCCATGTCTATTGTGTGTACGTGTGTGTTTAGTTGATAATTAAGATGTGTTATATACTCTTCCAAGCACTAATAGACTTTCGTCGTATACGCTTACGTGTGTGCTTAGCAAAAACACAAACAAAACCATCTAATGAAAGAGTTTAACTATTTCTGGTTAATTAATTAGTAGTTTAACGGTTTAAATAGATAAATAAAAAAATAGAAAAAAAGGCAATGTTAAATAGGGAATGCAAATTGGTGTTGTCCTCCAACTATTTGCTTCATCACTTAATGTTGATATATGTAAACAAGAGTAATAACTAGCTTCATTTTTTTAGGGGAGATTAAATCTTCAAAATTACTTATTTGTTTGGTTTATAATCACAACCAATGCATCGAATATGATAAGCGGATCCAGAAGATTATATGATAGGGGGCATAAAAATAGTTACTTTCAAAACACTCGATCCCAAAATAATCCCAAATATCACGAAACAACAACTAAACATGACATTTTTAAAAAAAGGGCCTTGCCATTCCCTAGCTTTCCATTTTTTACAATTGATTGAGGGCCTACTCAATTTTTCAGTGAGGGCCTAGTTTAAAATTTGTCTAAATTCCTACTAAAATATATTTGATCATAGAGGGCCTTGCCCCTCCCTAGTAGAAGAGTGGATACGCCCCTGAATATGATCTTCCGTTTTCTTGCAGGAGTGCTAATGCGTGCCCTTACAAAGAAGTTTTCTTCGCTTGCTCCTCTTGAATGGTCGACGCCCGGTCAGGTTGTTCGGGCTGTTATTTCGGAGTATAATATCACGTGCAATTCATAACGGTTATAATAGACAAAAAAAAAATTTAATGACCAAATTGGGACAAGAAATATATAAGTCTTGATTACTCAATAGGTCGAATATAATACAATGACTAAAAAGAGAGAAAAATAGAAACAAAAGTGTATTTTAGATAAAACAAAACATTTTTTGAAAAATATAACTTTTAATTTATAATCAATAAGTCAAAAGACAACATGTCACTCAACTTCTATTTCCTATAAAAATCAAAATAAAATCGTGTTATATTAATATTTAAAAAAAAAGAAACGTGATATAGTTGGATACATAAAATAAAAACACCAACTTGATCACCAAACTTTTGATGTCTCTTTCACCCTCTCTGACTCTATGAGTTCACCTCCATCATGGAACCAACTTTGTTGTTGTGTGATTAGGCTGTCTGGATGTGGACAATATCTTTTAATTTGCTTTTCTTTTTACCTTTTTCCTTTTTTGAATAACAAAAACATGCATTTTAAGTATATATTTATGTTTATTATATATAATAAATATAGTTGATCGGATATAGGTGTTGTGCACAACAATTTCGTGTTAGAACTATAGAAGATGATTTCTGTAATCAAAGCTTTCCATTAATAATCTTAGTTTTTTGATAACTTTTAAAGCAAAATTAAAGAAAACATTATAAACCTTTACATAGAAAACTTTCCTTTTAATATACTCACTCCTGTTTCTAAAAAAGGCAGTCTCGGTATTCCATACTTCTAACAAGAAAGGATAAGAACACAAGTCGATGCATTATCAAAAATAATACACGCTATTACTTATATCTCGAGCACTATACATATCGAACACCTCAACCACTTTAAAGATATTTCGAATATACTCTATTCATATCACTACAAGAAATATGACATATAGCGACGACGAAAATTCATGTCTATAGCGCAAATGTCATCTCTATAAACCTATAGCGGCGACGCTTCGTCTCAATACTGCCGTAGCAATAGCTCCGAGTCTATAGGTCTATAGAGACGACAATTTTTTCCTATTGTGACGCCGCGTTGACTAAAAAAGAAAAAGGGAAAAGAAATTAAATATTTCTATAGCAAAAATTTGTCGTCGCAATAGACAAATTTAATTTTAAATTATTTAATAAAAATATTAATAAAAATAATTTTAAACATTTAAATATTAGAAAAAAAATGGAAATACCTACAACGACGCCCCGTTGTCGCTATAGATAAAACTGAACCAAAACAGCACTTGTTGTTTTTATAGCTTTCTGTCCGAGTTTTCGGGCTATTTCCTCCTGTTTTTCGCAATAATCTCTTTTTTTTCAAATTCAATAAAATTAACAAAACAATCAATGCGAAGTCAAACAACATCTTCATTGCATAGCTAGTAGTCGAGTACGTTTTAAGACATAAACCTAGTTAATAACAACCAACAACTAGTCGAGTTTTAAAGGAAAAGGAAATATAGATTAACAATCTTGTCCTCTAGTCCATCTTGGGTGGTTCGCATAGTGTTCGATCTTTCCTATATATATGAAAAGGAAATATATATTAACAAGAAATGAATAATCGATGTTATATATTATTTGTAGATGTTATATATAAATATGACAAGTAAACTAATTACTTACAAATAGTATTTCAGCTAACGACTCTTTAAATACCCCGTTTTTATATACTAATTTTAACGAAAACATTTATCTCTAAACACGCTCTTACTCTCACACCTAGAGCTGTAAATGAACTGAACGTTCAACGAACAATTCGTGAACCATTTGGCGGGAGTTCGTTTATTTAATAAACAAACGAACACGAACACATTTTTTTGTTTGTTTAACTAAACGAACAAACATGAACAAAGGCCCCGTTCGTTCATTTACGTCCGTGAACGTTCGTTTATGTTTGTTCATTTATGTTCATTTAAATACATTCGTTTATGTTCGTTTATATACAATTATTATGTATAACTATATAATATAAATACAAAATAAAGATATTCAATTTTTTTTTCTTCGGTCAATATTCAATTACTTAAATAAATATTGCTAATTACATAAGTGTATATGTAAAATGATATACATTCAAATTTATAGAATGTTTGGATAGCTATTTTCAAATTTTGATGTAATTATTATGTGACAACCTTGATTTTTCCATTTTTATTTCGGTTGTCATTATTGTTATTTATTATGTGTTATTGATTATTGATGTTATTGCATGTTGATATCACGTTTATTTAGTTTCGTCGGGTTTTATTTTTTGCTTTGTCCCTCGTGACGGAAGCGTTTTAGGTACCTAACTGCCTTGTAGATAGTATGCTCTTAAGATAAGTTACGGTGTTTATGCATTCGATTATTCAAAAAAATTAACGTTAAAAAAATTAAAAAGTTAGTCCTTTAACGAGAACTAACGTTAAATATATTACAAAGTTAGTCCTTTAACGAGGTTAACGTTAAGTTTATTACAAATTCAGTCCTTTTAACGGAAAGTTAACGAAAGTAAATTTTTGGTCAATAGCGGACTGCGACGCAGTGACATATTCAGTGCGACGCAGTCAGGCTTCGGACACAAAAGTTAAAAAACGTCATTTTCCATCACTTTGAGATCCACAACTTGCTTTTCACGTGACTTTGACCTGGAAACTTCCTTTTGAGTAGGTATTTGATCTAGATTTAGATCTAAGACAAAGTTCAAAGCATCTCTCATTCCATAAATCATCCTTTACACTCACACCACCATTTCTCTTTCATTTCAACTCTAACTTTCTCTCATTTCTCTCTAACTTTCTCTCAAATTCCAGAACCATACGATAAAATACGACTCATATGGAGTAAGTTTGAGCTAGAAAAATCCATCAATCATCTCCTTTGATTTCCATCAACTTTTGGTAAGTTTTCACCATGAAATTCTTCATTCTTACTATTTTCTTCCATATTATGTTAGAGATTTCTAACATATGGTTCTCTTATGTGAAATACAAGGTTTTTCTTCCACTTTCATCTTGCATACTCGGATTTCATCCACCACCTTGAAGAATTGCATGTCTTTAGTTTTGGTAAGTGAAATCCTTCATTAATTTTCTATTTTTCTTCTTTTTCTTCAAGCTCTTAATCTAATGGTGTTTTTATTGTGTGTTGTGGAGTTGGTTTTCTCATCACCACCACCATTGGAGCTTATCTTCCGATTTACTTTCATGATTTCGTCTCGGTGATTTGTAGATATTTGCGGAGGTCTTTGGTACTTCCTAAGTTTCTCCTAATTTCTCTTTACGTTTCTTAATTAGAACTAAAATTGGTTAAATCTCTACTACTATATAAAGCATTTGGCTTTTTGTTGACCAGATTTTTTAAGAGGTTGACTTTAAGGGTTTTTTTTAAGAGGTACAAATTATGATACACAATGTACAACATACATAACACATAAAACAAAACCTAAAACTAACCTAAAACTAACCCTAAAACATACACACCACATACACATAACACGCCTCCCTCTTTCCTCTCAATTCTCTCTCGATCACCCCTCTTGAGCAGCTGCCGGAGCTGCCGGAGCTGCCGGAGCCGCCGGAAAACAGCCGCCGCCGTCCCCCTTTCTCGATCAGCCCTCTTAATACACATACACACCACCGCCGCCGTCCCCCTTTCTCTCTTCTTCCGCCGCCGTCCCCCTTTCTCTCTTCTCCCGTCGCCGCCGCCGTCGCCGCCGCCATCCTCCTTTGGACGGAAAACATGTAGGTAAGTGGATCTCGGTGCTTTTTGCTTTTTGATAATGTTTTTGCTTTTTGTTCCGGAAATCTGTTGATTGATAATGTTTATTGGATGGCGGTTTTGATAGCCGTGTTTTCTACTCTTTTCAGGCGGTTTTGGTGGTGGTTGATGGCGGTTTTGGTGGTGGTTGATGCCGGTTTTGGTGGTGGTTGATGGCGGTTTTGGTGGTGGTTGATGGCGGTTCAAGATGGCGGTTCAAGATGGCGGTTTTGATGGCGGCTAATGGTAACGTTGACTCTGTTAACGGTTGAATCTGTTAATCTGTTAACGGTTGAATCTGTTAATCTGTTTGGAAATTCAAGAAAAAGAAAGGTTAGTTTACATTTTATTTTTGTGTTAATCTGTTAATGGCATAATCTGTTAATCTGTTAATGGCATAATCAGTTTTTGTGTTTATTGATAAGAGAACTTATTATAAATTGACAGGCTGCGGTTTTGGTGGATACGGTGGCTTTTTGTGGTTTTGATGGCGTTTTTGTGGTTATGTTGGCAGTTTTCTTTCGGGTGTCTCCCGTGGAAATCAGTTAGAAAATGATTAAAAGAAAGGTAAATTTTAGTTTCATTTGATGTTTTAATTTTTATTGCATTCTCAGAAAATTTTACATTTTTTTTTTTGATTTTTTCATCGTGGAGCTGTTCTTGAGCCGTTGGAGGTTTTTATGGCGGTTTAGAGGGTTGTTGTTTGGTGGTTTTTATGGCGATCTTGAGCCGCCGGTAAACCATTATCTCGGTTGTAGAGTTGTTGTTTGGTGGTTTTTATGACGGTTTAGAGCGTTTGTTGTTTGGTGGCTTTGCTGAGTTTTGTTGTTTGGGGGTTCTGAAGCCGGTTTGGTTGTTTTGTTGGCAGTTTTCTTTCGGGTTACTCCCGTGAAAATCAGTTACAAAATGATTTAAAGAAAGGTAAATTTATTTTCATTTGCTGTCGTAATTTTATTTCGGGTGCCTCAGAATGTTTACTTTTATCTTGGTTTATTATTGCCTATAAGGGCTTATTATTACGAGGCATTTATGTCGATGAATTGATATATTATGAGGCCAATGATTATATTAAAAATATGAGGTCGATGATTGAATTAAGTTATTTATAATATGTGAGGCAATGATGATATCGTTGGTTTTTTTTTGAGCAATATGATATATACAATTTATAATGGCATGGCAACTTGTTTGATGGCATCAATTAAATGCAACTACGTGTAGCCTCCATTTTTAACGATTCTGAGCCAAATGACAAATTTATTATGACGTTTTGTTATTGTGTATTATAATATATAACCTCTGATTATGACGATTCTGAGCCAAATTATCTGTTTATTATGACGTTTATGAGCCAAATTATCTGTTTTTAAAATATATTTGGAAAAGAATTTAAAATAATCTGTTTTTAATTTAAAATAATCTGTTTTAAAAAGTTTTCAAAAAGTATTCTAAAAGTTTGAAATTTTTCAAAAAGTATTTTAAAAGTATTCTAAAAGTCTGATTATTTTAAAGTATTCAAAAAGTATTCTAAAAGTTTGAAATTTTTTCAAAAAGTATTCTAAAAGTTGAAAATTTTCAAATCTTTCATTAACTTTTTGAAAAATTTGAAAATTTTCAAACTTTTTGAATATTTTTAAAATTTTAAATTTTCCCGCTTTAATTTTTTTATAAATTACCTTTAATAATCTGTTTCTATAATTAATTTGGAAAAATATTTCGAAATGTTATAAAAATATTCAAAAAGTTTGAAATTTCGAAAAATTTTAAACTTTTTGAATATATTAAAAAAATTTCGAAATTTTTCTTCAAATAAATTTTAATAAAAGATTATTTTAGGTTAAATTTCCATTTGTATGTAATTTCATTTCCATTTCTGTTTTTGTGTATCCTATGTTTTTCTTATGTAAATTTCCTTGTATGTTATGTTTTTCTTATATTACCGAATATGTAAATTTCCTTGTATGTTGTGTATCGAGAAGTTTTACGTGATGAATGAAGTACATGTTTATTCTGAATAGATTAGAGAGATTGTTGGTTGAATGCTATTCTTTTGTTATGATTTTGTAATTTTATTTTTTACATTTTCAATATAAATCCAATACAATTTTATATTATATATGTTTCTATATTCATATCACATGACGACTGAAAAACAACCGAAAGTGTTATACTTAACATATGGATCACGAGACGGATTAAAAACTACTGAAACTGTAGCCGCAAAACCATTTAACGAAATCAACTTCATCGCCGCCGCCGCATCGCGCGGGTACTAGACTAGTAATATATAAAATGGATTAATATGGATGAAAATGTAAATATATGACATATTACACATAATAATCACCATATTAGTTGATAATAACATTTGATGGTGGAAATATGGAAATAGACATATAAAAAAAGTTATAATTAAAAAATAAGTGTATGAAACGGTGAATAATACGTAAAAGATGTGATAATAGTAAAAGTTATACTGTTATTAGGATTATTATACAATATTGGACTATTTGGACTTCTTGGACGATTGTTGGACTAAATAAGTATAATACGACGTTTCGACACTAAATAGTATTATAAGTATTATTAAGAAAACGTTCACATATTTAATATGTATAAACTTATATATAAAATTTCATGTAATATAACTTATAAATATGTAAAACTTATGAAGGTAATAAGGTTTATTAATATATAAAAGTTACATATTCAGTAAATATATAACTTATATACATATTTATATAATATAACATTCTGGACATATAAATATTAAGACTTAATATAAAATGTTAACGATAATTACAACGTATAAAAATGGGTTTTTGGCTCACTACGTCGCATGACATGTTGACTGCGACGCAGTGGGTTGCAGAACAACACTTACTGCACCGCATCGATGATTCATTGCGCCGCAATAAAGCTGCAGTACATATTTTTCCCGGTTTTGCCACCTAAATCCTATATATTTGAACAAACGTAAATATATACACATATATCATTATACGTAAAACAATATATATTGACAAATAAACGTTTTGGACTCAAGAAGTAATCTCAATCATAAACCTAATAGTTATTATTATGATATTCGCTAAACGTATATATTTTCGACAAATATACTTTTCCTCAAAAATGTGATCGTAATCTCAAATTCTAATAATAAATTATAACCTTTCGTTAAACTCTTATAAAATTGCTTTCAAACTATTTTTACTCAAAATATTCAAATTCTTCAAATGTCGAATGTTGACTTTTTAGTTGACTTTAACTCTTTATCGTAATCATTGACTTTGACTAAAGTCAAACCTCTTTAAACGTTGAACTCGATGGACATTGACGACACTTTGTTTGTCAACATTCAATCTTCAAACGATATTTCTGTTAATCATTTTCGGCTCGAAATATCATTCCCTTCTAATCATCGTTATTGACTCAAATTATCGATATCTTCTAGTAGTCATTATTGACTCGAAATATCGTTATCTCATACTCGTCACTTTGACTCGAAATATTAATCTTTCGGACACTTTTGAATATACTATATAATATAACGTTAATTGGAAGGCTAAACCGGACTAAACTTGATCTTAGAGGTACATAGATTTACTTGATGTTTTTGATCTAGAGAACTTAGGCGACGGAGTGGTTACTGATGATTGTCACCCCGACACCTGCTTTGCTGATTGTTGTGAGTATTCGCATCCCCACTTTCGTTTTACTTTTGGGGCTGGAAAACCTCATACATCTATATATATATTATTATTTTGTCTTGTATACTTTGTGAGTTAGGACTTGCCTTTAGATAGTTTTCACTTTCTTGTTGTCACACCCCGCCAAAGCGGAAACACGGAATGTGAAGAGCAATAGCATTCGATACACAAGTTTATAATTCCACACCAAATTATATTAAAAGAAACATAGCTTCAAAGGTTTACAAATGTTTAAAGCATCGTTTGCATATCAGAAATACAAGTTAAGTGTTCATAGCCAAGCCACCCGAACCCTTTCCCATTCTTGAAGTCATCAGCCCAAAGCATAAAGTCATCAGCAAACTTAATCGTAACCTGAAAATACGAGTCAAGTGTTAACTACGGGAGACGTAGTTAGTGAGCTACAAAGTTTTAAGTAAACAAAGCGTTGACGCATAGCAATGCGTAAAGTATAAGTAAATCAAGTTTCGACGTATAGCAATGCGTAAAATATAGCATTCATGTAGTTGTCGCATAAGCATGCGAAAGTATAGGATTCAAAAAGTAGTCGCATACCCATGCGTAAAGTTTAGTATTCGTTTTCGTAGGCATTGACCACATAGCGCGACTATGTGACAATCCTATGTATTGCCCAATGATCGTTGCTAAGCCTATTGCCTACCCATATAGTATTATGCACCATCGTTATAAGTCGTTGTGGTGAGGGTCAATCTACCCTAATAGCGCTATCCATAACTACTAACGGTCCTTTCCAAAGGGATTAATAGCAACTAATGTCCTTGGTAGTTTTCGGGAGTTTTCAATGGTTTCTCACGTCCATGTTGTTCAAAGTCCGCAACATGACGATCGATTGTTTTAGTCATTGGCAAATATAGCTTTCGTGTCCTCGACATTGTTGGCAAAACCCTCAACAATGCCAGCAAAATAGTTATTCGTTTTAGTATTCAAAATATCAAAGCATTTCATAGTAGCATTCAAACTACATAAGTGTTTTCGTAATAGCATTGAGTATCAAATCGTTTTCATAAAAGTATTCAAGTATCAAAGCGTTTCATAATAGTTTTCGAGTATCAAAGCGTTTCATAATAGTTTTCGACTATCAAAGCGGTTCACAATAGTTTTCGAGTATCAAAGCGTTTCACAATAGTTTTCGAGTATCAAAGCGGTTCACAATAGTTTTCGAGTATCAAAGCGTTTCACAATAGTTTTCGAGTATCAAAGCGTTTCACAATAGTTTTCGAGTATCAAAGCGTTTCAAAGTTTGCTTCAGCTTAAATGTAGTGTCTAAGCCTAAGACTCGCATTTCACCCCAAAAAGTATTAAAAGCGTTTAAAGAGTAGGGGTTTGTAACTCACTGTTTGCGAAGATTACTTGCGTGCTCGGAATTGCTCGAAGGTGCTCGGAATCACCGGAATCCTAGTATAAACCAAGTTTTCGTGTAAGTATATCACTTGTTAGCTTTCAAACTCGTTAGTCAACGAATAGTTTGTTGTTTAAGTGTTATAGGTATGTCCCATGAAATTTGGGCAGCGCTTCCGCGCTATAAAATTTATGTCCAAAATTTCCTATCCACTTTCCCGCTTTATACGATTCATAATATATCATTATATAACGTTATGATGAATTAGTTATTTAAATACCTCATCTTATCATTCAAAATACAAATATGTAATCTGTTATATTATGTTTATAAACTGTGAAAAGTATACGTGTCTCGACTTCTCCGTTAAAAAGTTAAAAATATGATTTTGTGCACAGACTTATTCAGCCAGCGGCTGAAATAGGCTGAATTGCCGAGACAGATTTTCTTGTTTTGCCATTTTCGCGATTTTAAGCGTTTTTGAGCTAGATTTCGACTTGCAACTGAATATTCATCAAGAGTACTTATATATGTGTTCAAATATCAGTTTCTTTTTGATTTTTAGCCACAAATACATAGATCTAAGTAACCTTTTATTTAAACCCGTTTTTGTATCAAAATGGTTATGAAACTTCATAAAAACTTGTTTTTGAGTGATGGATCATACATGCAATGAGTTTAGAGAGTAGTAGTAACTATTAGAAGAGTTTTTACAGGATGGAAAAGCTTTGATGATGTTTTGATGGTGATTTAAGCTCCAAGAGTGGTAGAAACTCCTTTAAAACCCGATTTAAGATAACCCCTTTGATTCCCTTTGTTATATGGACGAATTTGTGGTTTTATTTGGTGTATTTAATGGTGATTATTGCTGGAAATTTTCTGTAAAAGAGAGTGAGTTTGAGAGAGAAATGAGGTAAGTGTTTGTGTGTGTGTTTGAGTGTGTTTTGAGTTTGAAGACTTGTGAGAGAGAGTGGGGGCAAGTAAGGGTAAGTGACTGGCATTTCTGGAAAAAAAGGGGGTCCAATCGTTGTTTGACACGTGTTTGGTTCTTGTTACATGCAGAAATGAGTCACCAAAAAGCTGACCAGAGCATTTCAGCCGCCGGCTGGAGGATCTCAGCCGCCGGCTGGAGCCCAGCCGTTGGCTGAATCCATCCAGCCGTTGGCTGAATGGCTGGTTCAGGAAAATTTTTGTTTTTGTTCTCGTTAGGCATTTTTGTTCGTTGAGGTTCCCGATTGATTTCAAGTGAACTTAGGAAAGTTCTTTGTATGTATTCATAGTATTTTAGAGTTCAAATGTTTGTTTGATTCCGATTCCGATTCCGGTTCCGAGGCACACACGTTAAAAGTTTAAGTAACGTAAACCTACGTTAAAAGTTTAAGTAACGTAAACCTACGTTAAAAGTTTTGTGTGAGTTACAACGAGCTTAGCTGAAAGAGTTATGTCTACGTAACCACGTAACACATAAAGTTAGTTATAGCAAGTATCAAACATACGTATCGAGGTCATAAGTTAGCGTTCTCGTTCTAAGTTTTGACGGTTGTCACATTCTCCCCACGTTGAAAGAATTTCGTCCCGAAATTTCAACTTGTAGTATTCGTTGTGGGAGAAGTGAAGAGATGAGGATACTTAAGCATCATTTGATCCTCTCTTTCCCAGGTATATTCGGGGCCACGTTTTGCGTTCCATCGTACCCTCACTATGGGGATTTTACTATGCCTCAGTTTCTTAGTTTCGCGATTTATGATTTCAATCGGTTCCTCGATAAATTGGAGCTTTTCGTCTAGTTGTACTTCTTCTAAAGGTGTGATAAGTGTTTCGTTCGAGGAGCACTTTTTCAGTATCGACACATGAAAAGTGTTATGCGTGTTATCGTGCTCTTGTGGTAGTTCCCAACGACACGCAACTGGACCTACTCTTTCGAGTACCTCAAATGGTCCTACGTATCTGGGGCTAAGTTTTCTAGTGTTTTCCGCGGCGTATTTCACCTTTCCAAGGTGACACCTTAAGAAGTACTTTGTTGCCGACTTCAAATTCTAAGTCTTTTCTACGCACATCAGTGCAAATCGTTTGACGACTTCCAGTAGTCTTAGTCGTGCCTTTATCGTCGTGATCTATCAATCGTTTCTTGCACTACATCCATGCTAATTAGTCGTCGATCTCCTGGCTCCAACCACACAGTGGAGATTCGCACTTCTTTCGTAAAGAGTTTAAAAGGCGCATACTTGATTCTAGCGCGATAATTATTGTTATAGGAGAATCCTGTTAGTGGTATATGGTTATCCTGACTTCCTCCGAAGTCAATAACACATGCTTAGAATACCATATAAGATTTGTATTGTAAGCTCGCTTTGACCATCGGTCCGTGGATAGTAAGTCGTGCTTAAGTCCAATCGTGTGCCAAACGACTCTTGGAATGCCTTCCAAAATCTGGAAGTGAAGCGAGTATCTCTATCCGATATGATTGACGTGGGTATTCCGTGACGTGTCACTACCTCTTTGATGTATATTTGGACAAGTTTTTCTACGTTAAAACTTTCCTTAATGGGAATGAAGTGTGCTGACTTCGTTAGTCGATCTACTATAACCCAGATCATGTCGTTACCCTTTGATGTTCGAGGTAACTTTGTGACGAAGTCCATTGTGATTTGCTCCCATTTGCACTCGGGAATTTCGGGTTGCTGTAGTAATCCAGATGGCTTTTGATGTTCGGCCTTCACTTTCGAGCTGGTGAGGCATTTTTCTACTTATACAACGGCGTCTCTTTTCATTCCAGGCCACCAATAAGGTTCCTTGAGGTCCTTATACATCTTGCTTTTTCCTGGATGAATGCAATGTCGTGTTCGGTGTGCTTCATCCATACTGGTCTTTCTCAATTCGTTGGTCGTAGGAATCCAGGCTCGATCCTTAAATTAGTAGACATCGTCGCTCTTCCTTACAAAATCCTTGTCGTGTTTGTGCAAAGTTTCGACCTTTATGTTATCTGCTTTCAAATCCTCATGATGGGCACTTGCTATATGCGTTCTTGAGTCGGGTGTAAGGTAAATTCCTAATGCACGCACTCGGGTTGTCTGTTGCCTTTCTTTCCTACTCAAGGCATCTGCCACAACGTTCGCTCTGCCAGGGTGGTACTTAATATCACAGTCGTAGTTGCGAAGGAGTTCCAACCATCTCCTTTGCCTCGAGTTGAGTAGTTTCTAATCTAGTATATGTTGTAGAGAATGAGTTATGCGAAGCAGATGTAATGTATTGTTGTAGGCTCCTATGGTCCGTGAATATCGTGCATTTGGTTCTGTAGAGATACTGTCTCCAGATTTTTAAGGGCAAAAACTATCACTCCCGATTCTATGTCGTGCGTAGCGTAATTTACTTCGTGGTTCTTGAGTTGTCGATATGCATATGCTAGAATTTTGTTTCGTTGCATCAATACACAACCTAATCCTAGGTTAGATGCGTCACAATATACTACGAAGTCTTTGTTTCCCTCCGGAAGAGTTAGAATTGGAGCATTGCACAATTTTATTTTTAGGATATTGAAGGCTTGTTCTAGTGCATCTCCCCAGTTGAACTTCTCGTTCTTTTGCTTTAACTTTGTTTGGGGTTTAGTTACCTTAGAGAAATCTTGAATGAGTCGCCGGTAATAGCCAGCAAATCCTAAGAATGGGCGGATTTCTGTCGGACTTTTGAGAGTTTTCCAATTCTCTATAGCTTCGATCTTCGATGGATCAACGTGAATTCTGGATCCATTAACTATGTGACCGAGGAATTTGACTTTACGCAGCCAAAATTCGCACTTAGAAAATTTTGCGTAGAGCTGTTGTTCCTTGAGTAATTCTAACAACAGTTTTAAGTTCTTTGCGTGAACTTCTTTGGTACGCGAGTATATTAAGATGTCGTCGATGAATACAATAAAGAATT
>CAJVGC010000508.1:37892204-37976298 GCA_910822075.1 Senecio squalidus | reverse complement strand
GTGCATTTGGTTCTGTAGAGATACTGTCTCCAGATTTTTAAAACTATCACTCCCGATTCTAGGTCGTGCGTAGCGTAATTTACTTCGTGGTTCTTGAGTTGTCGATATGCCTATGCTAGAATTTTGTTTCGTTGCATCAATACACAACCTAATCCTAGGTTAGATGCGTCACAATATACTACGAAGTCTTTGTTTCCCTCCGGAAGAGTTAGAATTGGAGCATTGCACAATTTTGTTTTTAGGATATTGAAGGCTTGTTCTAGTGCATCTCCCCAGTTGAACTTCTCGTTCTTTTGCTTTAACTTTGTTTGGGGTTTAGTTACCTTAGAGAAATCTTGAATGAGTCGCCGGTAATAGCCAGCAAATCCTAAGAATGGGCGGATTTCTGTCGGACTTTTGAGAGTTTTCCAATTCTCTATAGCTTCGATCTTCGATGGATCAACGTGAATTCTGGATCCATTAACTATGTGACCGAGGAATTTGACTTTACGCAGCCAAAATTCGCACTTAGAAAATTTTGCGTAGAGCTGTTGTTCCTTGAGTAATTCTAACAACAGTTTTAAGTTCTTTGCGTGAACTTCTTTGGTACGCGAGTATATTAAGATGTCGTCGATGAATACAATAAAGAATTTGTCTAGATACGGTCGGCATACCCTATTCATCAAATCCATGAATACCGCTGGTGCATTAGTGAGTCCAAACGACATTACCGGAACTTATAGTGTTCGTATCTAGTGCGGAATGCGGTTTTCGGTACATCTTCTTCAGGAACCAGAACGTGATGATACCAAGACCTTAAGTCAATCTTTGAAAAGTAGGTTGCGCCTTGGCGTTGATCGAAAAGGTCATCGATTCGAGGAAGAGGATATCGGTTCTTAATAGTTAGTTTGTTCAACTCTCGGTAGTCGATACACATGCGAAACGTTCCATCCTTCTTCTTTACGAATAGAATCGGCGCTCCCCATGGTGATGAGCTTGGTTGGATAAATCCCTTATCAATAATTCCTGAACTTGGTTGGATAATTCCTGCATTTCAGTCGGAGCTAATCGATATGGCGTCCTTGCCACTGGTGCTGCTCCAATAATTTCTTCGTTTCTAAACTCTACTTGCCTCAGTGGTGGTAGTTCTAGTAGTTCTTCGGGAATTACCTCCGGATAGTCTCTAACTATCGGTATATCCTTAAGGTCTGCTGCTTTTGCTTGTTTTTCCTTTACGTTCAATAATAGTGCAAAACAGCCCTTATTCAGGTATTTGCGCATATTCATCACCGATATAAGTTTCGAAGTTTGCCCCGGCCTATCTCCTGGTACTATTAATTACTTCCCATCTTCTAACGACGTCCTAATCGTCTTATCTAAGCAAAAGATTTTCGCATCTTGAATGGTCAACCAATCCGTTTCTATCACTGTGTCAGAGCTGCAACTACTCGGGGGGGTCGTATCTCGCTTCCTCAGTTTGTATCACGAAGGTTCTAACTTGTAAGATGTTCGGGCTGCAAGGGTTGTGCTGAGTATTGAGTTAATGTTTAAGTTTACTTAATGAACTAGTAATAGTTCGGGCAAGTCACCGGGAAATTACTTCCGGTACTTCCTTACTACTAATCGGTTTCCTTGGGCACCTTCTTGGTTAAATAGCAACGAGCTATTACCTCGGTTGTGAGTGTATTTCGGGTATAAGGTTTAGCCTTTCCCTTTCCATGTCTCCTTGTATGAATGAGATCTTATTGTAGAGCAGGTGTTTAGATGATTTCCTTGTAGAGACATGACTTCCACATGTTTGACGAATAACTATTATGTGGTTTACCGTAACATAAGAATGTGATCATATCTTCGTGATGATCCTTCGTTTTAGGATATACTCTCAAAACCTACCTTGTTTTGAAGTTACCTTAGATTTGAATTCGAGTCTAGGAATCCACACTGACCATCGATTCCCTAAATAAATTTGCGATATCCTTGCGATTTCATAAATGCTAGTCCTTTAATCGAGTACCATCAATTATTGTACATTATTTCGCATGATTGTAATGTCACTAAATGAAAGTGAGGTATGCGGCATACATGTTTATGCTAGGTGAAATGCGATTTATATTAAGAATTCGTGTCGACCGAAGATTACTATATTGGGTGCACTAAGGCGAGCGAGCGATAACAGTGATTTTCAAAACTCTTACGTGTAGCAATTCCACCACTAGCATCGAGTTGTCCGGACTGCCCTATGTATCGTTTATTTGGTATGAAGTATGTCGTGTGATAGTTTTCGAATACGTGTGTCATGATACATCGGCTTCTGGATCATTTCTGGAGATCCGTAAACTTGTCGCGTTAACCCATCATGTCTTCCAGTGTCAATTCTTAGTTATCAGATATCTTGGGTGCATCACTTAGTATGTCGAGTTGTAACTGCACTCATGTGTCTTATGTGGGAATACTTCCCAGTTGCCATAAGGGGTATCGCGTAAGGATTAGTGGGATAAGGCGTATACGGTGTCGATAGTCGAGAATGTGTTGTCTCCGCCTAAAGAACGGGAGAGATAGTCGGCATGGGACAGTATAAACCAGTCTCGATCCGATTTGTTATACGGTAATGCAATAGTTTACGATTGTATGAATGGCTTTCGATAGTGTTAATTCAACGCTCCTATACCTTGATAACGTATCTCTATCGTATATCAGGTTCGTAGGGAAATGTGAGTTTTCAAGAGTATGCGTCGGGTATCTACCTCGTTGTCTGACACGGTTGTATTCGTCCTTTCGTCGTATCATAGAAAGGTGAATGGGATCAAATTCCCACTAAGTCTTAATGTTATCTTAGTATCAGTCTAAAGCATATAGCGTTTCGTGTCGAACGTAGCTAACTCTCTCCCTCTCGGCGAAGTCTAGATCGATAACGAGTTAGTTCGAAGATACGGCTCATGTTAGCGTTAGTAATAAGCTGACTTCAAGAATTCCCTTGGAGGTTCGTCTAATGTTTACCAATCCCGTTCTGGCATAATTTAGTCCAAATTATTCATAGGTGATCAGGCTACGAATAATTCAAGTTAAACAATGCCTTCACGTTTTGGTTAAATAAAATCTTTCGTTTTAGAAACTGGTTATAGTTTGATTTTTGAAAAATCGGTATTCACTATAACCTTGCGCTCTGATACCAAGTCTGTCACACCCCGCCAAAGCGGAAACACGGAATGTGAAGAGCAATAGCATTCGATACACAAGTTTATAATTCCACACCAAATTATATTAAAAGAAACATAGCTTCAAAGGTTTACAAATGTTTAAAGCATCGTTTGCATATCCGAAATACAAGTTAAGTGTTCATAGCCAAGCCACCCGAACCCTTTCCCATTCTTGAAGTCATCAGCCCAAAGCATAAAGTCATCAGCAAGCTTAATCGTAACCTGAAAATACGAGTCAAGTGTTAACTACGGGAGACGTAGTTAGTGAGCTACAAAGTTTTAAGTAAACAAAGCGTTGACGCATAGCAATGCGTAAAGTATAAGTAAATCAAGTTTCGACGCATAGCAATGCGTAAAATATAGCATTCATGTAGTTGTCGCATAAGCATGCGAAAGTATAGGATTCAAAAAGTAGTCGCATAACCATGCGTAGAGTTTAGTATTCGTTTTCGTAGGCATTGACCAAATAGCGCGACTATGTGACAATCCTATGTATTGCCCAATGATCGTTGCTAAGCCTATTGCCTACCCATATAGTATTATGCACCATCGTTATAAGTCGTTGTGGTGAGGGTCAATCTACCCTAATAGCGCTATCCATAACTACTAACGGTCATTTCTATAGGGATTAATAGCAACTAATGTCCTTGGTAGTTTTCGGGAGTTTTCAATGGTTTCTCACGTCCATGTTGTACAAAGTCCGCAACATGACGATCGATTGTTTTAGTCATTGGCAAATATAGCTTTCCTGTCCTCGACATTGTTGGAAAAAACCCTAAACAATGCCGGCAAAATAGTTATTCGTTTTAGTATTCAAAATATCAAAGCATTGCATAGTAGCATTCAAAATACATAAGTGTTTTCGTAATAGCATTGAGTATCAAATCGTTTTCATAAAAGTATTCAAGTATCAAAGCGTTTCATAATAGTTTTCGAGTATCAAAGAGTTTCATAATAGTTTTCGAGTATCAAAGCGGTTCACAATAGTTTTCGAGTATCAAAGCGTTTCACAATAGTTTTCGAGTATCAAAGCGGTTCACAATAGTTTTCGAGTATCAAAGCGTTTCACAATAGTTTTCGAGTATCAAAGCGTTTCACAATAGTTTTCGAGTATCAAAGCGTTTCAAAGTTTGCTTCAGCTTAAATGTAGTGTCTAAGCCTAAGACTCGCATTTCACCCCAAAAAGTATTAAAAGCGTTTAAAGAGTAGGGGTTTGTAACTCACTGTTTGCGAAGATTACTTGCGTGCTCGGAATTGCTCGAAGGTGCTCGGAATCACCGGAATCCTAGTATAAACCAAGTTTTCGTGTAAGTATATCACTTGTTAGCTTTCAAACTCGTTAGTCAACGAATAGTTTGTTGTTTAAGTGTTATAGGGATGTCCAATGAAATTTGGGCAGCGCTTCCGCGCTATAAAATTTATGTCCAAAATTTCCTATCCACTTTCCCGCTTTATACGATTCATAATATATCATTATATAACGTTATGATGAATTAGTTATTTAAATACCTCATCTTATCATTCAAAATACAAATATGTAATCTGTTATATTATGTTTATAAACTGTGAAAAGTATACGTGTCTCGACTTCTCCGTTAAAAAGTTAAAAATATGATTTTGTGCACAGACTTATTCAGCCAGCGGCTGAATATTTCAGCCGGCGGCTGAATATTTCAGCCGGCGGCTGAATTGCCGAGACAAATTTTCTTGTTTTGCCAATTTCGCGATTTTAAGCGTTTTTGAGCTAGATTTCGACATGCAACTGAATATTCATCAAGAGTACTTATATATGTGTTCAAATATCAGTTTCTTTTTGATTTTTAGCCACAAATACATAGATCTAAGTAACCTTTTATTTAAACCCGTTTTTGTATAAAAATGGTTATGAAACTTCATGAAAACTTGTTTTTGAGTGATGGATCATACATGCAATGAGTTTAGAGAGTAGTAGTAACTATTAGAAGAGTTTTTACCGGATGGAAAAGCTTTGATGATGTTTTGATGGTGATTTAAGCTCCAAGAGTGGTAGAAACTCCTTTAAAACCCGATTTAAGATAACCCCTTTGATTCCCTTTGTTATATGGACGAATTTGTGGTTTTATTTGGTGTATTTAATGGTGATTATTGCTGGAAATTTTCTGTAAAAGAGAGTGAGTTTGAGAGAGAAATGAGGTAAGTGTTTGTGTGTGTGTTTGAGTGTGTTTTGAGTTTGAAGACTTGTGAGAGAGAGTGGGGGCAAGTAAGGGTAAGTGACTGGCATTTCTGGAAAAAAAGGGGGCCCAATCGTTGTTTGACACGTGTTTGGTTCTTGTTACATGCAGAAATGAGTCACCAAAAAGCTGACCAGAGCATTTCAGCCGCCGGCTGGAGCCCAGCCGTTGGCTGAATGGCTGGTTCAACAAAATTTTCGATTTTTGTTCTCGTTAGGCATTTTTGTTCGTTGAGGTTCCCGATTGATTTCAAGTGAACTTAGGAAAGTTCTTTGCATGTATTCATAGTATTTTAGAGTTCAATTGTTGGTTTGATTCCGATTCCGATTCCGGTTCCGAGGCACACACGTTAAAAGTTTAAGTAACGTAAACCTACGTTAAAAGTTTTGTGTGAGTTACAACGAGCTTAGCTTAAAGAGTTATGTCTACGTAACCACGTAACACATAAAGTTAGTTATAGCAAGTATCAAACATACGTATCGAGGTCATAAGTTAGCGTTCTCGATCTAAGTTTTGACGGTTGTCACACTTGTATGGCCTCTGGCTTGCAAGACCCTCGGTTTACACAACTGTTAGGTTTACGAGCCACCGGTACCTATATATAGATCTATATGGGGTTGACCAACACCCATCGCTGATATGGGATTATGACGGTGTGTTGTCCCTATAATTCGATGTTATGACCGTTACTTATTCGTGATATACTTGGTTTGACACGCCAAGGTGGGGGTTAGTCGGTTTAGTTGCCAGGTTCAGATGTATTGTTGTCTAGGGCAATGTTCTCACACTTATGTTATAAATCAAAACACTTACTTTTAAATTCTTATTAGTTATGATTTAAAGATGTTCTTATTACTAAATTGCATGCTTGGTTATGTCTAAAACTATGCGATTTATTCACCAACTTTATGTTGACGTCGTATTTTAACACTTTTCAGGAGATTGAGATTTGCATCGATTGTGGAGTTACATTATTTGCTTTGGACTTTGTGTGGAATTTTGAAGAGACATAGCTAGAAGTAGTTTAGTTTCTATTTAAGCCACAAACTGATTTTTATGTTGTTTTTATTTTGTATTGTTGTAAGTCCTGAACTTTATTAATGTAAACTTAATGTTGTAGTTTTATTCGATGTAATCTTGGTATTCTGATACCTATGATACTGTAAAACTCGGGTTTCCGCCTGAGCGGGGTGTGACATATTATATGTTTGTTCTTTTATGTTCGTTTATTGTTTGTTTATTGTTCGTTTGTGTTCGTTTGTGTTCGTTCAGTACTTAAACGAACGAACAAAAACCAACACGGACACGAGTATCTTTAAACGAACGAACACGGACACAAAAATCTGTTCGTTTAATTGTTCGTGTTCATTCGTTTGTCCGCTTAAAACTAAAAGAACGAATATGAACAAGCCTTGTTCATGTTCGTTCGGTTTGTTTACAACCCTACTCAAACCCATAATAAACAAGGGGATTCCCCTTCCTGTTAGGTTAACTTGGCTCTTTTTAAATGTAGTGAGTTGTAACTTGCAAAAGATATCCGGTTGAAGGTATTATTTGAAGGTATTCTTCGTAACAAACTTTGCACTGCAAGAAGATTGATTTTTTTGACAACGACACTATGGTGATGACAAATTTTGTCACAACTAACCTACTAAATGACAAAAAACGTGTTGGGATCAATTTTCAACTCATATATGTCGTCAAAAGTTTCTATTTTCATTTTTACTTCAAAAATATATATGTCCGCCAAGCTTTTAGTAATGACAATGTCGTTTTAAAACAAGTTTATTTATTTATTGTTTTGTTTCCAAAATAAATAAGATCTCATCAATTTGGAGGTTTTAAGCACTTGATTAAATCACAAGACTTATTCAGGCATTTTGTCAAATCTGATCAATCTTTAAAGCAACAATTCGATGTTTAAAATCACTAACTGGTGGCGGAATCACGAGTTAATGAACTGAATTAACGGATAAGAACAATGAGTCAAACATTAATGTGTAAAAGGAACTTTCATTCATAAGCCATAAATGGCGGAAAAAGTTGTTACAATTGATATTCTCACTCACAGAGAAGCTCTTATCAACTGACTCACTATCCTCACTTACATCAACCATTATGTTCATTTAAGAACACTTCGGGTGAACAAATAAACAAAACATTCATTTAACTTTTAGCTCGGGTGAACTTGAACTTAACTCTGGTGAAGAGGTAGTTCACCCGACTTAAAGTCTTCATGAAATGTCCTAACTAAGATTTAGTTTAGGTGATGAACATTGTTCACCCGAACTAAATGTTTATTACAAAACACCGATGAAGAGTCTTTGGAAACTTCAGCCATCACTCTTTTTATGCTCCAACAATCTCCCCCTTGGATGATGCTTCCAAAATCTTCATCTTTCTAGGATCAACTCCATTCCCATCTTTATACACAAACATCTTCTTGCACTTATCATCTTCCATTTCTGTCTCCCCTCCTAATCTTGTCTACCTCCCAAGCAACTACCTCTAAAGTCATTCTTCTTTCATTATCATCTTGTTGTAGCTTCTCTAGAGGTAAGTTGAAAATGGTAAGTAAGTCTTCATTTGTAAGCTCTTTGAGATTTGAATTCTCATACAATCTCTCATCTTCTCATCTGCTCTATCTATCACAATCTCATCACATTCATAATCTACCCACCATCTGAGAATCTTTGGTTTTTGATGCACAACCTTGATTCTTTTCATTGGAGTTGTATACATTGTCATCCTTTTCCTTTTGGTTTTAAAGTTCTTCCCAGAGTTAATTAAAATCAGTTTTTGCACACTCATAATAAAAGTCTCATAATCCTTTTCATGAGGATATTCACCATGATTTACCATCTTCAATTTGCACAACTGTCTAGCATCTTCCACTCTAATTTGCATCACTTTTCTGTTGTGTCAAAGGATTGGGTCATTGTTCCAGTTCTACCTTTTATTTTAATCACTATAGCATAACTATAGTGATCAAACCTCCAACCCACAATTGGTGGAAGAATGCATCTTTTCATTCTCAAGAGCTCCTCTCTTTTTTCTCTTAATTATTCTTGAGTCACTTCTTTTATTCTTGACCCAGATGCACCATCACTTCCTTGTACTGTTGTATCTACAGGGTCAATTGGAAATACATATTGATCAATATCACCACTATCTGAATTTGTGTCATCTATCCAGTCAGACAATTCTTCAATCAACGCAATAGCTACCGGATCATCAAGATAGTAGTTTTTCAGGAAGAACTATTGATTTAGCTTCAGATTGAACTTCAGGTTGCTTTTCTGTTTGAGCCTTTGTAAACCATGGCTCATTCTCCATGTATTTTGAAAATGGGTCATCTTTCTGCTTCACCTTCATCTTGAACTGAACTTCTTGACTCTGTTTTTTAACCAAAGACTTCAAAGTCACAGTTTGAATTGGATCAACAACTTGTTCAGAAGACTCCTCAACATTCTACACTTGAGTCACCATTGTAGTTTCTCTGGTTTGACTCTCCATATTGACCTCAATTTCAGTTGCAGAAGATCCACCGACATATTTTGATACTCTTTCTTTTTGTCTCTTACTCAACTCCTCCTCCAGTTTTCTTTTCCTCTTTGACTTCAGTTCATTGACCATTACCTTGGTCTGTACATCCAACCAGTTTCTTTCCAATGTTTCTATCTTCATTTGCCCAACTGATCTTGCAGAAACCACCAACTGCTATCAAATAATTCTTCAAGTGTAGCTTGTAGTTTGTCTCAGAAAACTTGTTTGTGTACCCAAGCATTTTATTTTTCAACTCAATAACTTTTGCAGGTACTAAACTTAAAGTTTTCTCTACTCTTCATTCTTCCTCCAGTTACTTGTTTCACACTACTTCCTTCACCAGTTGACTCCTCATTCTTCTCACCTTCTTCTTCCTTTACAACAGTCTTAATAGTATTACCTTCATCACTATCACTATCAATATTAATCACAATGTTTTCTCCTCCCAATTCTTCATTCCATTTATTACTTTCATCAAATGCATGAACTGAAACTGGATTTCTTTCTTTGACGTACACAGTAAAGGTTTCAGTTGCATTTTCATCGAATATCCACTCATAAAGACCTTCAAAGTGCTTTTCAAACATCTCCTTGTCAATCACTTCTCCAGACTGATCCACAGCCTTGAATTTTCTGATATTCTCCCATGTCATAATGCTTTCACTATCCTCATCATCACCATAATTATATTTCTCTTCACTTGAAATAAATTTTTCTTCACCCGATTTAAACATCTCACCACTAGAGGTAAATGGTACTTCACCCGAGCTAAATTGAACATCACTAGAGCTAAACATTTCTAAATCAGGAGTGAATCCAACTTGTCTCTAATGATTGTATTACAAGCATATTTCCATCTGAGTTGATTGATCATAGATTTCTGCTTCTTAACCAACTGCTCAAAAAACTCATTCTGCTACTCAAGAGCTAACATAGTTGATACACCAATTCCAGCTCCCCCTTTCTTCTTGGAAGTGTATACTAGAAGAGGACTACTTGTTGAAGCAACCTTTTTCCGAATTTGCACAACATGAGTGGTTAATATTGGAACATTTGGTGTAAGAATATGTGTTTCTGCAAGATTGGGCAAGGCTTTACTCTCTGCTTGAGTATATTACCAATTACTCCCTTCACCGCTTTGAGCATGGGGAATGATTGGTGAGTGAGGTGGTGGGATGGAACTTCAGTGATAGGTGGCAGTGGTCGATTTATGGGTTGATTTTGTTCAAGTTGTTCAGGTTTTTGATCTTGTTGTTGTTCTTGTTGTTGATCAATTGCCTCTCCTTGTTGCATCTGTAATTCTTCAAAGATTTGAATAGCTACTCTGGCTTTTTCAATCATGGGAGGGGAAAATGGTGTGAACTGCCCAGAGAATACCACCCTTGCTTTTGAAAAGGACTTTTTCATGTTATTCATTATTTTCCAATTCATATTCTCTGTTTTCAACTTTGGTCCATCAAATACTAACCCTTGAATCTCAGACTGTAAAATGAGTTGTAGAAACCTTGGGTATAACAAGAACTTTTGAGAACTTCCATCTGCCATCATTTGCATTAAATCCATTATAAATCTATAGAAATTGAATTGTATTTGTGTGATCATACAAACAAATGCAGTGGCCAAAAGTTGATTCATCTCATCAAAACCTCCTGACCTCCCAGATATGCAGCAAACCAGTACATGTATCAAGTACCTACATTTGTAAGAAATTCTTGTCTTCTTTACCATACTTTCTGGGAAATCACCTTCATACCCAGCTCTTCTACATTCTGTCTGAATCACATCAAGTTCTAGTCTTTCCACTCCACCAACAACATCTAACTGTAAGACCCTTCTAATCACTTCTTCAGTCACAACTACATTCTCCATTTGTACAATAGAAGTATTTATTCTCACACCATCAACCATACTGAAACTTTCATTTTGCCAAAACTCCATCAACATATCTCTATACAGTTTAGGTGTCTCTGAGATAGCAAAGCGTAAGTTTGAATTGATTAACAATCGCAGAATGACTCTCCATTCCTCATCAACCTCAGAATGATGCATATCAAGGAAAGCAACTACGTTATGCTTTGGTTTATAAGGAAAAGCCATATGAATTTATTCAAACACGATTAGAATATAGAATATCACTATATAGTTAATATGAAATCAGTTATAACAATATAGAAAAGAAAGACACCTTATAAAATGAGAAAAACAGGGGAAAAACAACTGTCAAACAATCTAATCCAACAAAAATCAACTCTTAAAGCTCTAAAGATCTATCATTCTATGGGAAAACCTAAGAGATCGGAAAAGGGTATGAAACAATATTGAGATTAGCAATTTTGATTTGGATAAGAAAAGCAATTTGCATGAATTAAAAATGATTATTTGAATTTAAAAGTATTAAATAAATATCAGGATTAAATTAAATTAAAATGTTTTCCCACCAAAATGAAATAAAAGCCGACTTAAGATAGTGACCCCGGATTAAAATTGAAGCAAAATATAACCTGAATTAAAAATAAAAGAATCCGACTTAAACTCATGGTCAACACATCCAACTCAAATACAAGACATAAATTAAACCAACACCCGACCTTCAATTATAACACTCTAATAAACTTAAAAGTTTCAAAGCCAACCCATTTAAACCTTTCTGGGTTAAATATGTAACACCAGAGTTAAAAAATACAATGCATCAGTTAACTTTGAATTTGTTTTTAAAAGCAAAATTTCAATTTCAGAGATCAAAAACTTATATTCAAGGATTTCATACATTAGTTCATATGAGCAAATTTTCTATGCAAATGAAATGTTTTATAATATGCAGAAACTTGTATTTAAATTAAGAAACAACCTGTGTCAAAAATTCATAAACTGCAGATTTTAATAATTTAAAAAGGACGTGATAAGATGCCAAACTTACTCAGTTCTGTCAAGAAGAAATAGGTAAAACAACTCTATATTTTACTTAAATATAGCTTGTATACCTTATTGTCATGTAAAAACTGCAATAGTTTAGTGTATTGAATTTAACAAATAATTTATGAGAACATATGAACAATCTTCAACCTTTATTTTTAATTGTATGCATGTTTTTATGTTCGAAATTTGAGTTAGTATTGTTGTTCAACCTATGCCCCTGTCTATGCCGTTTATCAAGGTTCTAAAGGGACAACAGACTAGTTTTATCAAAGAATTTGGACTAATTCACCCGTCTCTGCTGTTTATCATCAAAGTCAATAAATTATAAAGAACACTTTAAACTTTAAGAGTTTTTATGATAAATAGATTTAGATGCCATAATTTACTGAAACTATACCTTTTCTTTGTTTTCTTCTTGACAAAACTAATATCACATTTGTCATTATCCATTTTAAGAATCTGATGCAATTTATAAACCACAGGTTACTAGATGTTTCAAAATACAAGAATATATGCATTTATGAAAACATTTAGTTTGAAGAAATTCTATAAATATTGAATTATGTTAAATTATGCTGGAATTTATGTTTACGACTCATTTCTTAGAATTTGTTTTTGTGAAACATTTTCAACTTTTATACTGTTTTTTATTGCGTTTTTCAAATTTTGTATTTGATTTTAAAAAGTATGTATATAAGCAACAACGTAACTTCAAAATAGAATAGAAAGAAATCTTTTTTTTTTGTTTTAACTATACAAACTGTAAATCACATATTTTTAGATTTTAATAGTACAAAACTTAACACCCGACTTAAAACAGAAAAACAACATCAGACTTAAAATTCCTTAACCCGACTTAATACAAAAACAACACCAGACTTAAACAAAAACAACAACAGACCTAAAATATTTTTGATTTTTTCCATTTTTCTCCCCCTCTTTTTATATTTTGAAATAGAAAGAAAACAAAATGCAAAAAGATATTTACAAAAATATTTTTGAAGAAACACTCACTCAAGATTCATAAGACCAATGACTTTAACAAGATAATTGAATCTTGTAACATCAATGGCCTTGGTGAAAAGGTCAGCCAATTGTAGGTCTGTGTGGAACTTAACTAAGTGAATCAAGTGTTTTTAAAAAAATTCTCTTATGAAGTGATGTCTAATCTCAATATGTTTTGTTTTGGAATGTTGCACTAGGTTCTGAGTTATGAACATTGCAGCAATGGTGTCTATGTGTATGGGGGTGTTCATGAAGTTAAGGCCATAGTCTAACATTTGATTATGGATCTTGGCCAACTGTTTTAATGAATAATGTCTTATCTATTGTGCCCCTAAGATACCCAAGTTAAATCAAATATTTGGACAATGTGTCATTCCAAGCTCTAGGAGCTTGATGTAAACCATATAAAGCTTTTTCCAACTTAACCACATGATCAGGGTATTGAGCATCAATGAAACCAGGAGGCTGACTAACATACACAGTCTCTTCAAGAACTCCATACAAAAAGGCTGATTTAACATCCATCTGATATACCTTAAATTTCTTAAAAGAAGCATATGCTAAAAACAATCTTATGGCCTCTATTCTAGCAACTAGAGCAAAGACATCATCCTAATATATACCTTCTTCCTGTGTATAACCTTTGACCACAAGCCTAGCTTTATTCCTCAGAATGATACCTCTATCATCTCTTTTGACCTTAAAGATCCATTTAACTCCCAAAACATTTGCATCTACAGGTTTCCACCAAAGTACCTAGTTCTTGTACCTTAAATTGTAACAACTCCTCTTGCATAGATTCTACCCAACTATTTATAGTTAAAGCAATCTACATCCTTTGGCTCAATTTGGGATAGACAACATGAAAAAATTATAAATTTGCGAAACCAATACTACTTCTTGTCTTGACTCCATCATACAAATTTCCTATAATATTACCTAGAGGATGTGTTTTGGGAACTTTCAAAAATGAGTTTATTTCCTCGGTAATACTATCAGAAAGATTTGTTTGATATAGTACAAGAACATCAAAAAATAAGGAATCATGATTTTCTTCATTGGGGTGGTCTTGGCTGGTTTCATCAAAATTGTTTTCACTTTCTGCACCAGAGTTATATTGGTCTTCACCGGAGTTGTTTTGACTTTCATTTTGTGCAACTGAATTGTTTTTTTGCTTCACCAGATATTTCTTGATTTTCAATGACTGCACCCGAATTATCTTGTGCTTCACCAGGGTTTTCTTGATTTTCAATAACTGCACCCCAATTATCTTGATCTTCACCATAATTGATAACTTGAACTTGCAAAACCTTGTCTTGAACTTCAATTAAAACTTGAGTGTTATCTCCTTGGAGAATGTCTGCATCATTTGAATCCGAAGGTCAATCATTCCCAGTGAAGGTATGGGGGGAAAAGGAGTTTGAATTTCTGAAGATTCTTAACAAACAAATGTTGTATCTTCTAGTGAATGTGCTTGGTCATGAACTGAAGATGAAGATCCTGCATTTGCACTTGGTCGATCACAGACTTCTTTTCTTGTACCAATCTCAAACTCAACCATGTCTTCAACATTAGGAACAATTTATAGAGATACCTGCACCTTTTCTGAAACATGTTCTTGACAGAAACCATTAAAATAATTCACAAATGTATCTAAATGAAACAACCAAGCAACACATGATATCTTAACATTTGGTGTATATTCATTGAATATCTCATTAATTGACTCTTCTATGGTTCTAGTTATTCTATTGAAAATTATATAGGCCTTTGAAACACTAGAATAACCAAGAAAGTATCCATCATCAGTCTTAGAATCAAATTTTCCTAGGTGATATTTGGTATTCAAAATTGAGCATTGACATCTAAAAGCTTTGAAAAATCCTATAAATGGTTTTCTCCTTGAAAGCAGTTCATATGAGGTCTTTCCTAGGCTCTTAACAACATGAATCCTGTTATTTACGTAACACATAGTGTTCACTTCCTCTGCCCAAAACGTTACAGGTAAATATGATGCACTTAATATTGCTCTAGCTCCCTCAATTAATGTCCTATTCTTCCTTTCAGCTACCACATTCTGTGGTGGTGTTCTTGGAGAACTATATTGTCTAGTAATTCCCTTATGAGCACAAAATTCATTCAAAGTAGCATTCTTAAACTTGGTGCCATTATCACACCTAATGATTTTTACTTTTTTACCACAAAGATTTTCAATTTGCACAACAAAGTCTTTTATGATCTCAGATGACTCATGTTTATGAGCAAGGAAAAAGACCCATGAGAATCTTGAATAGTCATGAGTGATGACTAAATAGTAAGATTTCATGCGAAGACTCTTTACACAAACTGGACCAAATAGATCCATGTGTAAAAGGTGAAGGACAGTCTCTATTGAATTTTGAGTTTTAAGTTTAAAACTTGATTTATGCTATTTACCCTTTAAACAAGAAATACAATGGTCAAGTAATTGAAAATACCTTTTAGGTAATCCGGTAACTAGATTATCCATGACCAACTTATTCATGTTTTTAAGATTAACATGACAAAGCCTTCTGTGCCATAAAGCAGGCTCTTTGCGGTAGTTTTGGATATGACACTGTTTGAGGAATCAATAGGTTTAACTTTGTTCATATCCAAAATGTACATGTCCTCACATCTTGGAGTTTGCAAAACTATCATGTCCTGAGGTATGACATATTCAAGCTTGAGAATGTAGAAAAATTCTGAAGTGAAAGAAGTAGTGTACTCATTATCACAGACCTAAGAAACCGAAAGCAAATTATAATTCAACTCTTTCACAAAGTTAACCTGCTCTATTGTCAATGGTCCATTTGAAACTTTTCCTTATCCAGTGATAGTTACACCCATAACTCCTCCAAAATATACATGACCTCCAATGAAAGCAATTAATTCATGTAATAACTTGATGTTTCATGTCATATGCCTAGAGCATCCAATGTCTACCACCCATATATTCTCTTCAGGATCAATGGGTTGCTCCCGCACACAGTCATTTTTTAATGAGATTTTGGTATCCAAATTCTTGTAAACATGGAATTAAACCTTTTAAACTTGTTAAACTTAAAGTGATCACGAAACTTCCTTTCGGGCATAAAAGTTTCAGAATCCGAATTAAAAATTTCATCACCAGAGTTAAAACTTTCTACATCCGAGTTAAAGTGTGAACTCAAAATCTCATCCGATTTGAACATTTGTTCATCAAACTTAAAATTTAGTTCACCAGAGTTAAACTGAAAATCATGTTTTACTCGAGTTATTTTTCATTTCCTCAGAGTTAAACAATTTACCATAATTTTTCAAGCTTTTTAACTCAGATATAGAATATTTCAACTTAGGCACATGTAATCCAACCAACAAAAGAGGATTTATTCTACCAAATCTAATCACATTTACATTTTTAGATTTTTCATGGTCAAGCATACATTCCTTAAAATTTATTCTACCAAATTGCAATTTAACAGGCAGTTTAACATTTTCAGAAACACATTCAATTTTAGGTTTCAACCAAAATTCTACTAAATTGTGTCTCTTTTTGCATATATTGCACTTTGGTTTTCTCTTTGACTTCTTAAGTTTGACTTTCTTAGTTTCAACAGGCACATGTTCATTATCAACAATTTCATTCACAATCAATTCATGACTAGTAAGCACAAAAGCATTCAAATTATGGAAATTATAAAAAATTATAACATCTCTTATTCAAACAATCATGAACACACTCTACATATTCTTCTTCAATCTCTAACAAGTCAATTTGATTACAAGACTGAACATTATTTGAATTAAAATTACAGACTCTAACTGACTTAGACTTAAATTCTTTGACATCCTTAACATCCTTCTCTTCAACTACTGCTTCACAATTACTTGAATCTTCTACAATAAGACCTGCTACAAAATTAAAATTTTCATTAACACTAGTAGTAGCATTCAAATTAGTCACATTATGCACATAAGAGAAAGTTTCATCAATATGTTTCAAATTCAAATCAACATTAGACTGTAACACAGAAATATCAACCTTAGCTTTATGCACAATCTGATTTTCAATGATCCCATTCAAAGTCTTAGATGAAAGATTAAACTTATCAACTTGAATTTTAGCATTTTCAAACTCATTTGTTACTTTCTGAAATCTTTCAAATAAATTTTCATGTTGAGTTTCCAATCTTCCCAATTTACCCTTGTACACATCCATATCCTTTAAAAGAGAATCAATTTTATCATTATAAAAATTTTCAGTTTTCAAAAATTCTCTTTGATGTTAATCAAATCGATTTCTTTAATCAAACTTAGATAATGCTCCCAAGTAAACTTAAGTGTGTTTAAACATTCAACAGAACAAGATTTAGAAAGTACCTCATGAACAGAATCTTTATCTATCTTACTCATGAGGGCTGACACCTTCTTATTCTTGAAATCCTCCTCCTGCACTTCATCCCATTCTACAAATGTGATCAAAACTTGTTTCCCACTTGTGCTTGCTTCATCACTTCCACCTTTTCCTTAATCCTTCTATTTGCTATGCACTCTCTTGCAAAGTGACCATAATCATCACAATTGAAGCACTTGACCTTAGAAGTGTCAAAACCAACTCTATCTCCATTTTCCTTCCTGTAATTGTTATTTCCTGTCTTCTTGAACAATCTATTAGCTCTTACACTCAACATGGCCATTTTCCATTTCAAGTCAATCTCCTCCAGGTCATCTGGATGGAGTTGTTCAAGATCCTCCCTGGAAAGTTCTGCTTGAGTAAAACCTCCAGCCAAAAATGCTTCATAGCTTGCAACAAAAGCTCTATACAATATCTCCTTGTCTCCTAACCCATTCAAACTCATCCCATTCACTCCAGCATTAACATAAGATGACTGATAAGCACTTGATTCCCCACTTTTACCAGAATAACTACCATAACCATTTGCATTATACCCAACAGATGATTGATTAGGTGAATAACAGCTTCTAGAATGGAAATTTGCATATGATTGAGGTTGAGGTTGAGCTTTATTAGGATAGTGAGTTGAATTCACATGGATCAGAGCTTTTAAAGCACATCCATAAGAATTACCAGTATGCTTCTTCTCGTCAATCTGCATATCAACTTCATATGATTGAAGAATCCCAATCAATTCCACGAATGTCATTGCATTCAAATTTGCAGTTCTCCTAAGGATCATAACTTGCACTGACCACTTAGTAGGTAGAGATCCCAACAGTTTTTTACACACAACATTATCTTTCAACACAACACCAACACTATATAGATCACTCACTAGTAATGTGTACCTATTGATTTGATCAGATAAGCTCTCACCCCTCACATATTCAAATGCTTCATATAACTTCTTCAACATGTCTCTCTTGCGCTTCTTAAGCTCCAAACTGCCTTCATATCTCAATTCCATGGCCTCCATCAGTTCTTTGGCAGAAGAGTAGTCCTTGAAATTATTGCAAATATTAGTAGGAAGATCTAGAATCACAGCTCCAAGTGCTCGAAAGTCTCTATCAATTAGCTTAATATCTGCTTCATTATACCTTTCTGGATCAAATTAGATTTGATTTCTAGCTCTGATACCACATGTCAGGTCTGACCCATCTTCAAAGCAACGATTCGATGTTTAGAATCACTAACTGGTGGCGGAATCACGGGTTAATGAATTGAATAAACGAATAAGAACAATAAATCAAACAGTAATGTGTAAAACGAACTTTCATTCATAAGCCATAAATGGTGGGAAGAGTGGTTACAATTGATATTCTCACTCACACATAAGCTCTTATTAACCGACTCACCCTCCTCACCATTTATAGGCTACACACACTAACTATTAACCTTTCATCAACCCTTATGTTCATTTAAGAACACTTCGGGTGAACAAATAAACAAAAAATTCATTTAAATTTTAGCTCGGGTGAACTTGAACTTAACTCTGGTGAAGAGTTAGTTCACCCGACTTAAAATCCTCATGAAATGACCTAACTAAGATTTAGTTCGGGTGATGAACATTGTTCACCCTAACTAAATGTTTATTACAAAACACTCTTTTTATGCTCCAACACATTTAAATGCTGATAATCAATATTCCTTTTCTTTATAATTAAAAATATATCATGTTCGTTTATGAAATATATATATATATATATATATATATATATATATATATATATATATATATATATATATATATATATATATATATATATATATATATATATATATATATATATATATATATATATATCATGTTCTCTACTTTTCTTATGTCATGAACATTAGTAATAGATCGTTACTTTGCAATAAGTAAAAATTTATTAATTTTTACATATGAAATGGTTTCATTTAATCTAACTATCTATAATGTATTTAAATCTATTTTCTTAAAGTTAAATTTTAAGAAGGAAATTATTAATATGTCCTTTATTCAATTATATATTTAAATATGCCATCATATGCCACCATATTACAATTAATGTTGTTTCCATATTATATTTAATAAAAATAAAAATATATATTTATTTATTTTTATAATTAAGTGATCATTAAATTAACTATAGCCTCCTTATATGCATAATGGATTAGTAATATTAAATATGTAACATATAATATATTTCATTTATGATTGATAAGTAATTAAAAGAATATAATATTTAAATGCACTAAGCTAAAAATATAGTTAAAAAAACATTCTCATATCTCATGATATCTGTAAATCATGTTTCGTGTGTTTTGGGAAAAAGTATATGTATTCGTAAATCATGTCTTATGTATCTTATGCATATACTATAAACCCATTTCGTAAATACATAGACCCACATATATAGCAAATTACATAGTATTACATATGTTGTTGTCAACCCATCTTTCCGCCAATTATCTATATCTATACTACTTAAAAAGCATTTGGACCTTAAATTTTAATCTTGAGTTTTAAGAGTAATTTTACTTAGTTATCCCTTGTTTTATAACTAAAAATATTTGAATTTGTGACCCATGAATTGTACATAAATGCAATTTAGTTTTTGGAATATTGTTTCCTTTCCTAGCTTAATCCAAATATATTTATTTAAATTAAAAATAATAAACTTTTTTGTGGGAAATTAAAAATATAAACTAAAAAATATATTTCTTATATAGAAATTTTTTGAGCATGAACGAAAGTATATTACTCGATTAGTATACCGTTGTTTGAGCAACGATTGACGAGCTCAAGGGTTTGGGATGTTGGCTAAATCGATACGAACTCCTACTAGGGTAGTGCGAACCTACCAACCTCGTAGCGAGCCTAAGGTGACGTATGATTAAGCCTGGTGACGTAAGAGAGTGGGAAAATCTCTCTTGAACGTGTGTGTGTGTGTAAATGGAAAAGATGAGAATAAAATGTTTTCTGACAATGACAAGAGAGGTATTTATAGGCTAGGAAACTAGGGTTTTTGTTTATGTGCCGTGGGCCATGATTATGTTCATGGGCCATCATTTTATAACTCATAAATGGGTGAGTGACGTAAGCGTTCATGCCTATGACGTTTGGTCAACTTAAGTCAACAAGAATAAACCAGCCCTTATTAATGTTGACTTGTTTAGGTTACAATATGACTCGGTGTTTATGTCCATCTCACGCAGGAAAACGGGTATGGAAATGTCGGACATGGAACATAAGTAAGTAACGTGTGACTCGTACGAACAACACGTGTGTCGAGTAAGGAGTGTGTCGGGTAGCACACAAATGTCTACCCAGATAGCGGAGGCAAGTGTAGTGTTACCGGGTAACAAATGTGAGGGTGTCGGACCGGGGCAGTTTAGCTCGATGACGGGGAACAAGCCTTTGTCGGGTAGCGAACAACGCATGTGTCCGGGTAGCACATAAGCGTGTACCCGGGTATGGAACAAGGTTATGCCGGGCATGGAACAACGTTAGATCGGGTAGAGACCAAGGCGTATGTGCCAGGTAGCGACCAAGGCGTACGTGCCAGGTAGTATTTGTCCGGGTAAGCATTTGTCACCGAGTAAGCCAAGTGTAATACGGGTAGTAATGTAGCTGGGTAAGTTCAACCCGGTAACGGGGCAAGGATGTGCCGGGTAACGAAATGGTGTGTCCGGCTGAAGGCTCAGTGGAGTCCGGCTAGCGACTAGGGTGTATTCAGGTATAGTACAAATGTTGGCCCCGTCACCGGGTAGCGGACAAGACCGTGCCGTGTTATCTCGTGCACGGGGCCATGGCTTTGGGTCACTTTGGCTCGTGACTAGGGCACCCTTTGTGCTGGGTACACAACTAGTGTGTCCGGGAGTGTGCCCGACTAGGGTGTTTGGTCCGGCCAAGAGCGTGCCCGGCTAGGGTCCGTTTTTGAGTCGTTTTCGGTTGTCGGGACCACACCTCAATAACCCCTATAATCATTTTTTCACCTTCCATTCTTGCATTAATATTACTTAAACATTATCTTAAAAAAAAAATCTTTGCCATCCATAAATTATTGTCATGAAAAGGGTAAGCGAAAAAATATGTCGAAAATAGAAAACTATCTATCCGTTACCGTTGTAACGCATGGATACCCTACTAGTAAGATGTAAAACGAATCTCAAAAAGTCATAATCACTTCGAAATTATGTTATCAAAGTAAAAGCAAAGTAAAAGCAGAAGTCATAAAAGTAAATACTGTTTATCTACATATGAAAGGATTCCATTAAAATTAATATCGACATTACTTAATAAAATAAGATATTATCTTTGATGTTACACAACTTCTACAGGTAAAATGACAAATCGCATTAACCGTAACGGATTTTATATAAATTGTTATTTTATATAATTAATTTAAAAAACTACCTTTAACGTGACAAATGTTCACAAGGTTTATTTAACAAAATCTTGATTGTATTTTAGATCGAAACAATTTGTGATTTGTTTAGCATTTTTCTTTAAGTAAAACAACCATATATATAAGTAGATAACAACTTATAATATATAAACTTATTAACTTCTAGTTGTCACTTTGATAAAGAGGGGTAGTGTTACTTTAATCTCGATGAAGGTTCCTATATAGTAATCCACCAGTTATGCGACAAAAGTAATGTTGCAACTTGATAATTGTGTATATCTTAAGGTTACTAGTGATGGCCAGCTGATGATAAGCAACCAGTCACTTAAACAACTTTTGATATCCAATTGTACTTATTCTTCCATCTTTATATTATTACTTTTCTTTTTCAATATTGATGCGGATTTCTTTTTAAAAAGAGTTAAAAAACCTTAACGTTAGATATAAATATAATTCGGTCAGTTCATTCATACATTTCTTGCAGACTTTTTGAACTAATTTTAAATAAAAACCGCCAACTTGTTACATTCATTTAATCCGGCTAATTAACATACATATACTCCCTTCGTCTTTAAATGAGTGTTTGGAAACAAAAGAATGATTGAAATAAAATAGAAGTACATTTATGCCCATGTATTAAAGACATCAGTTATTTTTAAAGTTCGAAAAATTAAAAATATTAAAGGGGAAAATAAAAAGTTTCTACATTTTAACTATCCATAATTAAAAACAATACAATTATTTTATAACAAATATAAATAAAAAAGTAAATACTCTTTTTGAGACAGAAAGAAAGAGTAGCTTAAAACAAGTGGATCATATTTCCAAGTCATCCTTATAGTAGTAATTTATATGGTCAACACTAACTAGACAAACTATGGACTAGCAGTTTTCCTACTTAATGTTTCTTACATAATTAAACATCTATAAACAAACCCATATTACTTTTAATGCTTAGAGCTTATCCAATTTCGATAAAACCCGATATGAAACATGATATGAAAGCACTTCATGAAGTCTTGTACACAGAGAGAGAAGGCACTAAACGGATACACTTTTTAGTTAGTTTTACGCCTTAAAATTTAGGTTTGTCGGTTATTTTAGTGTTATAAAATATTATATTGGTTAATTGTGATGTGATTTTATCTAAAATCATGAAGTTTTCTAGTTATTCTCGGTGACGTGTCAGTAGAGTTTAAGTCATGTCGAAAGAGTGATCTTTCGTTTAAAGGGCGGCGCGAGAGTCTTGGGTAAAGCTTCCCTTAGTTGGGTCAAACGAGTGTGATCTTTTGTTTTATCTTTCAATAACCGAATTTAATTATCCAAGAAATAAAGTGCATTTTTATCTTATCCAAAGTTTGATTTCGTAAAACCAAAATGGTTATATTTTCAAAATACATAATTGAGAATGTTGTTAAGGATTCACTAATCATCAAAGGTTATTAAATCAAAACCTTTTCTCCCATAAATATGTTTCAAGTGAGGAGTAAGTATTTGGATAACAATCTATGAGTACCTTTGGGAAAGCTTTTAACGAGCTTCTTGTTATAAAAGAGTTGTTTAGATGAGTAAGCTATAGACTTTTTGTAATTTTCAAAAATCTCTTAAACAAATAGCCTTTTTAATTATTTTAAATGTGTTGGTGTTAATTGTGTTAGGAATAGAATATTCATAACATTATATTTTTATTTGTTATTAGGGACATAATTATAATATCTAGGAATTGTTTGTAAAGCCCCCATACTCCTATACATAGAAGTGTGGAGTGTGGGTAATGGAACGTTTTGAGCTTAATGTTATATTCACTTTCTCTCTCTACAATTACTTTCTCTTTCTGGACTGATCAAACATAACAATTGTGTAACATGAGGAATAATGTGAATAACAAGGGGGAAAATGTGAGTGTAACAATGAAGAAATGGAAGAATGTGCAACAAAAGAAAATATAGCAATGTACAAAAGGAAATATTAGGGAAGAATGTGAAATATTGGAGCATATGGAGAAACGTGTACAAATGGAAAGAAAAACACAAAGAATGCAAAGAATGGGGAATTGTGAAAAGAGTGATAGAATGATAATTTGTGAAAGAAAAGATGGGTACACACAATGGAGAATTTGGTCAACAAGAATCGGTATTTGGGAAAATAACACAGTGCACATAATGGAAAGTTTTTACAAAGGATTGTAAATTAGGCGATGCACATAATCGAGAATTTGTGAGAATAAAGAAAAGACTGATGCATTACGGAGTATATATGTGAAAGAAAAACAAGAATGAATAATGATGATGCATCGGGTCAAGTGGAATGTTTTGCTTAAATGATAAGATGTCAAGAAACACCAAGCTTCGAGAAGATTCAAAGAATAAGTATTTATTCAGGAAACAAATGAAATATGACTTCAAAGAAGACATAATCAAGATTGGAGAATAAATGCAAGTAAACAAAGTTTAGAAAGAATAAGAGTTTTAATGTACAAACTTCATGGAGAGTTCAAATGATCAAGCTTCAAGCTTTCAAGAATTAATAGAAGCGGCAACATGACAAGCATGCAAGTAAAGAAGACTGTTCATCATCAAGCTACAACGAAGTAACACATCAACTTTCAGATAGTTGATTACGAGTATGTGTTGAGGGGGAGCCAAATGAAATATCAAAACTTCAAAGAATTTGGAAATGATTATTCAATCAAAAGAAGCTTCATCACAAAGAAATCTAATAAAGCTTCTACAAGTTGAAAGATAAAGTGAAACTACTCATTTAAGAGGGAGCGTTCCACTTTATGATTCAAACGGTCAAAAGAACTGAATGTTTTTCTACATCCGAATCAAAAATCCAAAGACTACAAGTATACATTCAACTTCTGTTTGAAATGAAAGATTCTTCAAGTCAACTTTTCAAAGTGCGCTTTCCGTGATACAAAGATTCAAACGCTACTCTAATGAAATCTAAATTTGAATTTGAAGATCGCGAAGATAAAGGAGGAGATCGTTAAGACTATCATTCAAGGTTCGCCAAAAAGAGCTTTTGGGTGACTAAGTTCTTAAGACTTATTCAAAGAGCAAGACCTTCGGAAATACTTCATGCATGTCATATTCAAGACAACATCAAGGTCAAGCTTTCAGGAGAAAAGAAAATAATTCTTCAAGAAACTTATCATTAGATTCAAAGGTGTTAAAGATTACAGCAACCTACTCTGATGAAATCCAAAGTTGCGGTTGAAGATTAAATCAAGCATCTACGCGTTCAAGATAACAACAAGGAAGATGCTACAAGACAAAGACTTCATATTTTGAACAACCACAAATAAGAGGGAATTGTTAGGAATAGAATATTCATTATATTGTATTTGTATTTGTTATTAGGGACATAATTGTAATATCTAGGAAGTCTTTGTAAAGCCTCACACTTCTATAGATAGGAGTGTGGGGTGTGTATAATGTGACCTTTGGAACGTAATGCCATATTCACTTTCTCTCTCTAGAATTACTTTCTCTCTCTAAACTGATCAAACCTAACAAATTGGCCTCCTGTAATTCCTATGTAATGCAAAAAAGAAACAGGAAACTTGTTTTTATCTCTTCTTGTATGTTCACGTACTTTCGTTTTAGGTTATGCGACCTTCGGACAAGATATAATTTATACTTATAGCTAATAGCTCTAACATTTTCGTGTCCCCCCCTCCCTTCCCATTATACTCTTGTCTTGATTTACTGTAAAGCAATAGTCACAGTTGTGTCTTGGTGCATGTGCGAGTTGTTGACACAATAGTTTTTTGAATTCTTCTGGTAGTGACGAAAGTTGTCCAGTAATTCCATCAAATTGTTCTTCAAAATCTTGAATTATTTTTATTCCTTGTTCGGTGGTTTTTCCTTTGTTAATCGAATAAATTAGTTGATTTTTACTACAATACTTTATTCTTACTGAATCCCGTGTCACTACAAATCCTAGCTAATAACTCTAACATTTTCAAACCCCCTTAACTACATATCATGCTCCGCCCCTGGTTATATGAGAGAAAGTTATCAAGGAAATAAAGTGCATTCTTATCTTATCAAATATTTGATTTCGTAAAACTAAAATGGTTATATAAACGATGAAACTTCGTGTATATAAGTAGATAACAACTTATAATAAATAAACTTATTAGCTTCTGTTAGGTTTGAGAATCAATGAACAATGAGAAATGAGAACCAAAAGTCATATATTCCATGTACACCCCTCACCTATTTAGAGGCAAGGAGTGATTGTTCAATATTACATATTCTACCTTCTATAAACCATATTAATTACATTTATACTCCTAAAATTTCCCCCTTTAATATAGTTTGTAGAAAGGTAAATACAAGTTTTTACAATACAATTAAAAATCTATGCTAAGCTTCATTTCTTTAATCTTGAGTTGGAGGCTCTTGACATTGAGATGCTTGATATTGTGAGGCTTGAGGTTTAGTTGTTTAAGTTTCCTTTTCTTTATGTTCGGGATAAAGTTTTGCACATTCATCTTGTTCTTGTTGCATTTCGAGTCGCATTTGTGCTTTGATTGTTGCAAAGATTGAATACTTGTTTTTCCGAATCTTTAAACATTTCGTATATTTGAATAACTCTTCTTTTTGGCAAACATTTTTCAATGGCATCTCTTCCAAACTCGTATTCTTTTCTATCCGCTTTCCACTTAGCATAACCATCAGAGCTTGCAGTTTCATCGCCATTCTTGATAATGCTATCAATCTCTTTGCGAATTGAACGTACTGTACCCGTTGAGTGATGGTGAAATTTCTTGAATAGCATCACGATATTGTTACTCCAATGTGGACTTGTATAAATAATCCCTTTATCTCCAACATTCACAATTGAACATTTTCTTAAATGCATGACCGGGAATTCTCGATTTGGAGCAACTAAGTTCACTTTTCCTCTTCCTCTTTCAAGAGCTATTTGAAAATCAAAGTAAGATGCTTCTTTGACTTCTCCTTCCATAAACCTTTTGATCCTTGATTCGGAAAATCGTTCCACCTCTTTCTTCCTTGACCATCATTTCATGGATGTAAAAAACCATTCTATATCACCCGGATTGAGATCATTGAAATCTGCTTCAGTAAAGGTATACACCTTCCCATCTTTCCTTGTAACCTTGAATGTAGCATACTCAACCCCATTATGAAACTTTGATCCAACATCTCTGACATCTGTAATTCCATAAACTGAATACACTTGTTTAACTCCTTTCCGTTTAGCATGAATGAAGTGTTTGAAATCTCTCCACAAATCCTTTTCCTCCGTGGTAATCCCATGTAAGATTGCCGATTCCATCTTTTTCGGCTTTTGAACAAAGAAGTCTTTAACTTGGTCTTCCATAAATGGTTTATTCAATCTTCTGTGTAGAATTTTTTGTTGTTCGAGATCTATTTTTTCGTATCTTGGGAGACCAAACTTATCCGTCAAAGCATATTTATAAAGTTCCTTATGCTAGTTGCGTAACCTTATCATTTCTTTCTCCTTGTCTTCATCTCGAAGATCAGATACATCTTGTTGCTTCAATCTATTTTCAAACTGATACTTTCTCGGCCTCCAATCTGAACCTTCACTTTTATCATATTTCCTTTTCTCTCTAAGCCTTGCACAAATAACTAGTCTAATCAATGGATTGAGATATTCATCATTTTCAAGTACCATTACACTATGATAAAGATCCTCGATACCTCGATCTTTTCTAGCCTTTTTGACAACCACCTTTTCAGCTTCACTTTGTACTATCCTTTCTTCATTATTCTGTTCATTTCGATCCAATTGTTCCATTTCAATCTCTTCATCTACCATCTCTTCATCATCTTCAACATTAATCACACTTTTTTCCCCTTGTTGTGATGAACTCGAACCCTTTGTCTTTTCCGATGCTTTATCAATCTTTACTTTCTTCAAACGTTCCGCAATTTCCCCCTCATTCGGTTGATCATCTGAATCATCATCCGAATTCTTGAGTTTATTAGCACACTCGGATTGAGCTCGGCAACGGGATTTGAGAGCTTTATATTTCGAAATGAACGTAAGAAGCTCCACTTGTTCACATTCAAATTAATCATCCAAGCTTGTAGGTAGATAATCTCGAGGTATAGCAATTGCATCAATAATAGAAGCATCTCGAAGAGAATATGGCTTGTTGTCGAGAACCATATCGAGATAAGATTCTTCCATCAATTGTCTTGGTAGTGTTTTCAAGAATTCTTTAACAACATCAAATTCCGATCGTGAATCTTGAGGAAGTTCTTGAGTTTCGGGAATCGGAGTAAGGTTAGCAATTTTCGTTTAACTTTCTTTCCCGTCTTATAAGATGATGTTTGTTTGGAGATTGTTGAAGTAAGCAATGGTTCCTTTTGTAGAGAAGAAACAAGTTTCAATGGACGTTGTGGGGATGGAGTGACTTGAACCCGTGACGAAGTATCACAACGGTTTTGAGATGTAGAACCCTTAATGTAAGGTACTGAAGTAGAAGTCTTGATCGGAATTGGAAGCATATCCGTTTGTGGATGAAGAGACCTTTTTTCACTATCATCAATCGAAGGTTTTCTTTTGTCAGTTGTCTTGCGAGCTTCAATGGCATCCACATGATAACATATTCTCTTTACTGGATCAAGTTCCTCCTTCTCTTTATCCTTTCGATTTGAACCTGGGTAAGGAATAGACATTCGAGCAAGCTCGGTCATCTAAGGGGCAAAACTGAGATCATGTAGATTACTCGTTACCGTATCTAGAGGTGACACTAAGGCACCACTAGAAGAACCTGCTTCGACGGCTAGCATGATGTTAACGGAGGCAGGGTTTCCGGTCAATCCTTTGAAACATTCGGATTGCGAACGTCCTATAACTGATCCGCTAGTGTCACTAAGACGACTAGATTCATGTGCATCCCTAGTGATAATATCTATGTGAGAATTGAATCATGTTCAAAAGTTGGCGAGAGTCGGGGATCTTGACTCTCTTTTTCAATAACATCCGACTTCGAAGGAGTAGACGTTAGTAAACGTGGGTTTTGTCCCGTGCCTTTTGAAACATTACCCACTAGGGATAATGAGTGGTGAGGAGGGGTGTCCGCCAGTTGCGTTGGTGGGGAGTCAACAACGTTTTCAATACCCTCACTCGACAAACGACCGAGAGTAGTAGACTCGGTGCCCCGGTGTCTAATCCTAGTTTTAGATGAGGCTCTTTTTCGTTTCTTTTTGGCCCCACTCTTTTTTTGCTCACTCTTGCTCACCCTTTTTTTTAACTCCACCCTCATTTGTGCCCGGAGGACTCGCAAGTACAAGTACTGGAGTGTGTACTGGTTTTTGTACAACCACTATTCTCCCTTCACCCCCTACTTCATCATTGTCATCGTTAGCATCATCATCATCATCATCATTAACATCATCATCATCATCATCATCATTTCCTTCAAGAGTAACTTCTTTATCTTTTTGCTCCGCCTCATCATTACGCTCACCTATATCAAGACTCTCACCATGGGTAGGCGCTAAACCTCGCGGGGAAGGAACAATCGGCTCTGATTTTTCCATACGAGGTGGTGAATTCCTAAGGGTTTTGATACGTTCATCACCAATTGGAACATTTTCGAACAAGTTTATCGGAATTTCCATCCCAAACACCGTAGTCGCCTTTGTACGTGGTTTGAATAACGGAGTGAAATACTCTGGATACATGTGATCACCTACACGTCGATTGAATGTGGGAGGACCTTCGATAAGAACTCTTGCAATGATTGATTGTAGAAACCGTTGATACGGAATGTATGGTTTCTTGATTTTTTTCTTCATCTTTCTAAGAGATTTCTTCGGTGGATTCAATGATTCTTCAAATTTTAACGTTTTGTGGGTCAAGTATTTGTTTTTCTTGAACGTAAGTCATCAAAAATAAGTCGAGCGATGTCAAACTTTAGCCAAAGATGAATGTTAGCCACATAATGATCGTGAGACGATTTGCATAATAGTTCCCTCTTTCCTTTGGCGTGAGATTATGAACCATTAGTTGAAGAAGAAATTGCCCATACTTCGGTATCAAATCCCAATTTAACTTTATCGTTGAAAAATCTCCAAGATATCCTAATTTCGCCACATACACTATCAACTCTGATTCGTTTGTTAGAATAGGATCATATGCATCATAGTATGGTAATTGTAGAACGGTCCAGAGTTCATGCACTGTCAAATCACAACGACAATCGCCAATTCACAAGTAAGCGATTCTTCCAACGGTTCTTCAAGATCTGGAGAATTATTGGCTTCTTGATATTGCATATGATGCCACATGTATTGAAGATACACTTTAGGCACTCTTGGATGATTATCAAGAAACTCTCTCCATGGATGATACTTGATTATCGAGAGAAAAACTGGAAAAGCGCATTGATAGCGATCAAGATCAATCGTTGTGTTATTGGCCTTCATGTGTAACCATAAAATCGTAGGAAGGAGTGTTTCTTCATCGGGATATCTCGGCATATGATGTTTCACCTGAACATTTGAAGTTGTTTTCGCAGTTTTCTTCGTTCTCGCCATTTTTATTTTTAAGAATCACCACAAACCATTAGATAACTCAAAAACTTTTTTGTTTGGAAAGTGTGATTTTTGAAAATATTTGATCATTTTAATCACATATTAAACGTGAATAATTTTTGAAATATATCGACAATACCGTAAAATATATTAGTTCTAGTCGTGATCAATTGAATTTGCTACTTAAACACATCTCAACAATGTTAAATGTGCTACTTCTAGTCGTGACCCGAAGGTTTGCTACTAAAACACATCTAATCAGAGTAAATATGTGAAAGTTCTAGTCGTAATTCAAAAAATTTACTACTACAGCATATTTCACGTAATTATATCAATATTTAGAAAAGGAAACCCGTTGTTTCACGTTTTAAAGTTTCGATTTCATTTTAAGATTGTGATCATATTTGAAATGTTATAATGAATCATGAACTAACAACAAATATTAATGTTAGAAGATATTGAATGAATGTACTAGTTCTAGTCGAGATCTCGAGAATCCGCTACTAAAATACATCCACTCTTATCCTCAAAAACAATATAAGTGAAACTTCAAGTTTTGAATCTGAAGAACAAGTCCCAATCTGAAGTGATTGAAAGTCGTTTTGAAAAATTTCAACTCGAGATATTTATAAATGTTGGTCTGTGAGTTGACTGCGACGCATTAGACACGGTTGCGTCGCATTGGTTTTGAAAACAATGTCCAATCGATTCGAATTGACATTCGAATAGGGATCAGTCCGAATCGCAAACATACTTAGAAAAAATTTCACATCATTTTGATACATTCGAATCATGTTCGTGTCAATAGAAAATTTCTACTCATTCGATTCGAACAACAGCTTAGACAAATTTTCATTCATCTTTTTCCAGTTGAATTAAGAAATCTATTCGAATCTCCACTTAGAAAATTTTCACATTCATTCAATCCTAACCACTTCCTATTTTTGTCTATGTACAAATGTTAATCCATTCGAATAGAATCAACAAGAAATCTTTTTCGTGTCTATGTAAAACTTTACAGTATTGAATCGATTCAACCCTTAGCAAATTCTCACCTAAAATTTTCCATTTGTGAACTTGTTAAATCTCATTCGAATGAGGTTGAATATACAGAAAAGCAAGTTGAACATGAAAAACTTATTTGAATCGACTCAAAATCACAAACACAAAGCATAAACACATTCAATTATCACTCAAAAACATAATTATCATACAAAAATATCCTAATCATAGAATTTTCCTAAAGAAAAATGAAGAACATTAAGAACATTCAAGAGAAAAATTTATCTAATTTGAATCGTTCTTCGTTAAAAACCCGTAATAGATATGTTAATCCTTTATTGTTCTTGAGAAATCCGTTTACCCCAGAGAGATTGAAAGTGAAAATTTTGAAGTAAAAAGTTTTTATGAAAAGTTAAGTCGTTTTTTCACCTATATAGGATCCGAATACCCAATGGGTTATTCATGGATACCCATATGATGAATTTTCACTTTCTACCCTAAACTTATTATTTATTCAAAATTTTCAATTTTTACACTTATTTTTAATATATTCGACAAATTTCATCTTATTCAGTTATATTCCACCTCGAAAATGTGAAAAATGATCTATATGAATTAGAAAAACACATATTCACACAAACAATAAACATGTAAACATATATACACACAAACACGAACATGTAAACAAATTAATTATTCCCTCTCAACCAATTATTCCCCCTAAATTTATGATTCCGCCTCGAATGATGATTCTATGTACTAAACACACATTCTCAAGTAAAAAATAACAAAAAGAAAAGACTAAACTACAACTTGAAGTAACAAATTAAATGTTTTAGGTGTAACATACCGAGTTTGGAGATGAGAAATTTAAATCGTTTTTCATCCAAGGCTTTTGTGAAAATATCGACAATTTGAAAATCGGTTTCAACAAAATGAAGTTCAATTATTCCTTTTTCACGGTTATCTTTTAAGAAATGATAACGAATATCAATTTGTTTAGTACGAGAATGTTGAACCGGATTTGCGGAGATCGAGATTGCACTTGTTGAATCACAATAAATTGGAATTGAATCCGCTTCATAACCATAATCCCGAAGGTGGGTGCACATCCATAGTACTCGTGAGAGACAAACGGAGGCGGCAACGTATTTTGCTTCTGTTGTGGAATTGGAGACACAATTTTGTTTCTTCGAAGTCCAACTCACGCTTGTTTCCGAGAAAATGAGCACCACCCGAAGTACATTTTCTGTCTAAGTTACAACCTCCGTGGTCTGCGTCTGAATATGCAATAAAATCAAAACCCGTATTCTTTTGATACCACAAACCCAAATCACTAGTACCTTTTAAGTATCGAAAAATTGGGTTTACTGCCAAAAAGAGAGATTCCTTTGGGTTTGATTTATATCGAGAACACATACAAGTTGCAAACATTATATCCGGACGATTCGAAGTCAAATACATCAAAGAACCAATAATTCCTCGATACAAAGTCACATCCGTTGATTGACCTGTTGGATCATCATGTAAGTTTGTTCGAGGAGCCATTGGTATGGACATTGAAGAACAATCGAGCATTTGATACTTCTTAAGCATGTCAAAGATATATTTTGATTGATTGATGAAAATTCCATCCGGTAATATTTTTACTTGTAATCCCAAAAAGAATGACATTTCCCCCATCATGCTCATTTCAAACGTTTTGACATTAATGCACAAAATTGTTTTCATAAATGTTCACTAGTTGACCCGAAAATTATGTCATCGACATAGATTTGAACAAAAATGGCATCTTGACCCTTTTTACGACTAAGAAGTGTAGTATTAATCGAAGGTCGAGTGAAACCCGCATCTTAGAGAAAAAAGGAAATTTATCATACCATGCACGAGGAGCTTGTTTTAAACCATACAATGCCTTCGTAAGTTTGTAAACATCATTTTGTCGATGTGGATCAACAAAGCCTTCCGTTTTTGCAACATATATTTATTCTTTGAGATCACCATTGAGAAACGCGGTCTTGACATCCATTTGATAAACTATGAAATTCTTTGTAGCCGCATACCCAAGAAGCGTTCGAATCGCCTCAATCCTAGCAATCGGAGCAAACGTCTCATCATAATCAATGCCTTCTTGTTGTGAATACCCTTTAGCCACTAGTCTAGATTTATTCCGCACCACAATTCCATTTTCACCCTTTTTATTCTTGTGAATCCATTTGACACCTACAATTGAACGATCCTTCGTTCGAGGTACCTTTTCCCATACATCTAATCGCTTGAATTAATTTAATTCATCTTGCATCGAATTTATCCAATCTGGGTCATTAAAAGCTTTTGCTAGTGTTTTTGGCTCAATTGAACTTATGAAGATTGAGAAAAGACATTCATTCGCCGTAGCTTTGCGTGTTCGAACACATTCATTGACATCACCAATGATTTGATGAAGAGGATGGGATTTTGTCCAAGATTTGACACGTTGAGTGAATGAAGATGTTTGTTGAACATTTGGATTTATGGTGGAATTTGGTTGAGGATTAATAATTTATTCGGGTTCTACTTCACCATTTATGGTATTTGTTTCATCCGGTGTTTGAGTTTCATGATTTGAAATATGAGGTTCTTCTTTTGGAATAGGATGTGTGTCATTTTGAATTGGAGGTGCATTATTTAGTGGGTTTGAGGTAGGAACATCGAGTGAGGAACTCGAATTCGAAAAACGTTGTTTATCATCATTGAAGTAATACATGGTGTCAAAGAAGGTATATAAGATTGGTGTAGAAGTGTTCAAATCGACTTCCAATGTAAAAGAATCCGAGGTCATGGTACCAAGCTCATCAAATGAGATATTTACACTTTCAACAATGACCTTTGTTCGAATGTTGTAAACCCGATACGCCTTTGACTCCGTAGAATATCCCACAAACACCGCTTCATCCCCTTTATCATCAAAATTTCGTAATTGATCTTTGTCATTCAAGACAAAAGACGTGCATCCAAAACCACTCGTAGATCGACCATTCGTTATTTCATACGATGCGATAAATAATCGTTTGTCGATCGTCGAACGATTTTGAGTAAAACGCGCGGTTGAGATTGTTTCGGCCCAAAATGAAAGAGGTAATTTGGAATAGGAAAGAATTGTTCGTGCGGCTTCCAATAGTGTCCAATTACGCCTTTCAACTACTCCATTTTGTTGAGGAGTTCGGGCTGCCGACTATTGATTTGTAATTCCCACCTTTGCTAGAAAATCATTAAGAATTTGATTTTTAAACTCCGTTCCATTATCCGATCAAATTGTCTTCACATAATGTTGAGCATGTAATTGCTTATGCTTGATGAAAGAAATTCAAATTTCGAAAGTTTCCGACTTCGAATGAAGAAAATACACCCAAGTAAAACGAGAGTAATCATCGACAAGCACAAGAATATATTTCTTTTTACTTCTACTCTCCACCTGCATTGGTCGCATAAATCCATATGGATTATTTGAAGGACATGCGTTGTATCCCAAACTTTCTTTGATGTTGGAGCAAACAAGAATGATGGTGAAGCTTCCAAAATGTCCAAGTCATGGTTTTGTATAGTGTAGTTTGAATTCGGGTGAACTGTGTTCATCACCCGAATTGTTTAATAAAGTGTAAAATCAGGAAGGATTATCTTCAGGTGAACCAACTCTTTAACCGAGTTAAGTTCAAGTTTACCCTAACTGAATCTAACTGAGTTGTAATCTTATGTTACACGAGAAGTTTTTTTTAATAAACATAAGGGTGGCATTAATATAATAGTTAGTTAGTGTAGGCCTATAAATAGAGGTAGGGAGCATGCAGTATGTACAAGTTTGAGAACAGAAATATCTGTAACTGAATTTCCCGCCATCTAAGGCTCTCATAGAAACACTTTGTTCATTCATTGATTTCGTACTCTTAATCATTCAAAGCTTAGTTCAATTACTAATAAATCCGCTATTAGTAATTGTGTTCATTCACTGATTGTGAGCTGTGAAGATTTCAAGACCTGACAAGCGGTATTAGAGCTGGTTATCAACTCAATTTGATTCAGCTCAAGCTACAACCTGAAGTGTTTGGAATTTCTTGAATCTTTAGAGTATTAAAATCAACGTTCGTTCAGAGTTTCAGAGATTTAGAATTTTGGCGGTAAGGTTTAGTTATTGAGAAATTTTATTAGATCAATCGATTTTAAGTGTTTTTGTGAATTCAGGAATATAGTCTGGAAGAAATTGTTGAGGTTTTAGTGAATTTAAGCGAATTAGATTCATTTTGAGGTTGTTGTGTTCATCCAAATTAAAGTTTCAATCATCCGAATTAAAATCAATCGATCAAATCATCATGTCTGTTGTTCCAACAAACGTTCCTGCAGTCAATTACGATAATGAGACAGGATCTGGTGGTAGGCCTCCTAAGTTCCTACTTGGTCATGATTTCATGATGTGGAATCTGCGGTTTAAGGCGTTTGTATACTACAGTGATACACAAATCTGGACTTCTATTGTCAATGGACCTCATAGGACAATGATACAGGAGACAGGTGGTACAGGAATGACTGATGATCATGAGAGATATGCAGAGGCTGATAAAAAACTCATTGATCGAGATTTCAGGACCTCTAGGAGCAGTTATTTTGGCTTTACCAACAGAGATCTATAACAATTTCAAAGACTGTGTATCAACAAAGGAGCTAATGGATGCCATGGAACTAAGGTATGAGGGAAGCCTAGAGCTTAAGGAAAGCAAGAGGGACATGCTTAAGAAGTTCTATGAGGCATTTGAGCATATAAGAGGGAAAAGTTTGTTTGAGCAGATTAACAGGTACATTTTATTGGTGAGTGACTTGAAGTGTGTTGTAGTAGTGATGAAGGATAGTGACATTGTCAAGAAGCTTTTGGGGTCTCTTCCACTGCAATGGGCACTTCAAACCATGATAATCAAGAGGACAACCGATCTAAATGCTATGACACTAGTTGAGCTTATTGGAATTCTGCAATCCTATGAAGTGGATATGCGACTAGATGAGAAGAAGCAGTCACAGAATTCATATGGATGTGCATTGAAAGTATCGGATCCAATGAATCCTACTCAGTACTCTAGTCAAATACAAACTCAACCTCAATCTTATGCAAGTTATCACTCTGGGAGCTACCATCTTGCAAATTGTTGTCCACCAAAACAAATGTCAACTGGTTACAATTCCAATGCTTACAATGGTTTTCCTGGACAAAATAATGAAGCCAACATTCATCACACTCCATCTGCTAATTCAGGAACTTCTGGAATGGGTGATAGAGAGATTCTCTATAAGGCTTTTGTAGCTAGATATGAAGCTTTTGTGTCTGGCAGTCTTAATCAAGCATAATTGGCAAGAGAATATTTGGAACAGCTTCACCCTAATGACTTAGAAGAAATAGATCTGAAGTGGCAGATGGATATGGTCAGTGTAAGGGCAAACAGATTCTTTAAGAGGACCGGGAGGAATAACTTCAGGAAGGAAACCGGTGAGAAAAGATTTGATAAGTCAAAGGTTAAGTGTTACAATTGTGCGGACTATGGACACTTTGCAAGGGAATGCAGGGCTCCTAGAAGGATGAACAACAACAATGGCTATCAAAGAACCAATCAACAACAACAAAAAGAGCAAAAGAAGATAACTGGATCTGAGATGAAGAATGGGAAAGAAGAGGCAAGTACAAGTGGGAAGGCTTTAATCACCTTTGGTGAGTGGGATGAGGTTGCTGAAGAGGATTAAAGAACAAGTCTTTTTCTGCTTTAGTGAGTGAAATTTCTTCTGTCAACACAGATGAGGTACTTTCAAACACTTGCACTTTAGCCTGTTTAAATACTGTTAAATATAGAAAAGATCATAACCACAGTTTAATTAAAGAGATTGATTTAATAAAGATTTAAACAAAGAAAAGGTTTATAAAGAAAGAATAGACTCTTTGATGAATGATGTTGATGCATATAAAGTGAAACTGGGAACGTTGGAAACTCAGCATGAAAACTTGTTTGAAAGATTTCAAAAGGTGTCAAATGAATTTAAAGAGTCAAGAATTCATGTTGAGAAATTCAACCTATCATCAAAGACTTTGAATGGAATCATTGAGCATCAAATGGTGCACAAAGCAAAGGCAAGTATCGGATTCAATGTTGTACCTCCTCCAGTCAATGAAAACTACTCAGTTAAGCCTAAATTTACATCATTCAAGAGTGGTTTGCTTGTTGAAAATTGCTTTGATGACTCATCTACTTTAACTGATAAAATAGAATTGACTGAAACCTGTTCATCTGTGAATAATGTGAATAATCTGCCTGCTGATTCTTGTCTATATACAGTTTTTAATTGTGTAGCAGGTAGAAATTTAGAAAGTTCAGGAGTAAATGAAGGTGTTTGTGAAGATAGTGTATATGTTTGTAATAAAATTGAACTAGTAGAAATAGAGGATGAGTATGTTGCACCAGTTCATGATTGTAAAAATGAAAGATGCTTTTTGTTTCATGACTTTAATGTTTCAAATGATTCTGTTGATGAAATTGTATTGGATGATTTTGTGTTGAATACACCTGTTTCTGAATGTGTGAATGATTGTATGCCTGTTTGAATGAATGAATATGTGATAGCATATGAGAATGTTACATAAGAAAACGTCAAGATTAATAAATCAAAGAGAAAACAAAAATGTTTGACATGCAAAAAGAAACATAAAGTTGATGAATGTTGGTTAACTTCTAAAAGGAAAAATGTTTCTGAATATGTATTAAGTGCTGAGAAGTTGAAATTTGGAAGGATTGATTTTAAAAGTACATCGATAAGAAAAATGCTAAATCAAAAGATGTAAATGTTCTGATGTTTGGTAGAATTAATCCTGAAATTTTAAATGGTTTAAAGTTACCCAAGCTAAAATATTCTATATCCGAATTAAAAAGTTTCAATTCTGGTGATAATATGTTTAAAACGGGTAAAATGAAAATTAATTCGGATAAACATATTTTCAAAAATAATTATGGTGACCAAATTTTAAATTCGGATAAACAAATGTTTAATTTTAACAAATTTAAAGGATTGCATTCCAAATTTAAATTTGTATTTTTGAGATAAAGCTAATTCGGGTAATAAAAAATTAAACTCAGATTATTCAACTTGTATTTCTGAGAGAAAAATGCCTGACTATTTCAAGTTTAAAAAATTTAAAGGATTGCATTCCAAATTTACAAAGATTTGGATCCCAAATTCTCACAGATTCCGATCTGTGCAGGGGCAGTCCACTAGTAGTTCGGAAGATAACACATGGGTAGTTGATAGTGGTTGCTCAAGACACATGACAAGATTGCTCTAAGACTTCATTGCATTTATGGGAGTAAATGTTTCATTTGGTGGAGACATGGGAGGATTAATCAGAGGTCAAGGGAAGGTGACAAATGGACCTTTGACTATGGAACAGGTCAACCTTTTTAAAGAATTAAACTATAATATGCTTTCAGTGTCTCAGGTATGTGATAATGATTATACAACTGCTTTCACAAAAGAGTTTTTCTACATTCTTAAAAAGGAATATGTCATCCCAGATGATATGATTGTTTTGAAAACACCAAGATATGAAGACATGTATATTTTAGATATGAATATTGTTCAATCAACTGAATCTTCAAACTGTTTCATATCTAAAACTACTGAAAAAGAGTCTGATTTATGGCATAGAAGGCTTTGTCATTTCAACCTTAAAAGCATGAATAAACTGGTCACAGATAATCTAGTTACTCGATTACCTAAAAAGAATTTTCAATTAATTGACCATTGTAATTCCTGTCTTAAAGGAAAACAACATAAATCTAGTTTTAAAATAAAGACTCAAAATTCAGTAGATACTGTCCTTCACCTTCTACACATGGATCTATTTGGTCTAGTAAGTGTGAAGAGTCTTGGCATGAAATCTTATTGTTTAGTTATCACTGATGACTATTCAAGATTTTCATGGGTCTTTTTCATGGTTCATAAAAATGAAACATCAGAGCTCATTAAAGACTTTGTTATTCAAATAGAAAACTTTTGTGATAAAAAGGTTAAGATTTATTAGATGTGATAATGGCACAAAATTTAAGAATGTCACCATGAATGAGATTTGTGCACTTAAGGGCATTTCTAGACAATATAGCTTCCCTGGAACTCCTCGGCAAAATGGTGTTGCTGAGAGGAAACATAGGACTTTAATTAAGGGAGCTATATCCATGCTAAGTGCATCTTCATTACCTGTCATAATCTGGGCTGAAGCAGTAAACACCATGTGCTATGTGAACAATATGATTCATATAGTTAAGAGCTTAGGAAAAACTTCTTATGAGTTATTTTCTGGAAGAAAGCCTTTTATAGGATTCTTCAAAGCTTTTGGCTGTCAATGTTCTATTTTAAACACCAAAGACCAATTAGGAAAATTTGATCCTAAAACTGGTGATGGTTACTTCCTTGGGTATTCTAGTGTCTCTAAAACTTATAGGATTTATAATAGAAGAACTAGACCATAGAAGAATCAATCAATGTGGTATTGAATGAATATACACAAAATGTGAGGAATTCAGGTGGGGAATGATTGTTTGATTTAGATACATTTGTGAATTCCATTAATGGTTTTTGCCCAGTTGTTTCAGATGAAGTGCAGGTATCTACAGGGGATACAACAAATGTTGAAGATGTTAATTATTTTGAACTAGGAAGACCAGCAAATGCAAGTGCAAGCCCTTCTACATTAAATAAAGATCACACGAGTTCATTAGAGGATACAACAATTGTAAGTGAAGATATTGCAGAGAGTCAAACTGATGCAGACATTCTTCAAGAAAAATACATTTCAATAAACTCTGAAGATCAAGACAATGTTGTACAAGCTCAAAAATTGTAATCTGATGTGAATCATGAAAATCCGGGTGCATTACATTCTACTGAAGATATTTCTGGTGCTCAATATGGAAATGATATTAATTCTGGTGATCCACAAGTTAATTCGGGTGTTCAAGGCGAAGTTGAAGAAAATTCGGGTGGATCACAAGATAATTCTGGTGCACAAATTGAGATAGAAGAAAATTCAGGTGATATTCAGAACAATTCGAGTGTAGAAGATGAACATGCAAACAATCCTGGTGAAGCCCAAGTTAATTCTGGTGCACAAATTCTGACTCTACCTTCTGAACCAAGTCATGACCAACCCAGTGAAGCAAATTCTGAATCTTTATTCTTTGATGATATTGTCCCTAATCAAACAAATCTTTTAACTAATATTACTGAGGAGATTAATTCATTTTTAAAAGCTCACAAGACTCATTCTCTAAGTAATATTATAGGAAATTTGTATAATGGGGTCAAAACTAGAAGTAGCTCTGGGTTAGCCACACTGTGCTTGTTTTCTTGCTTTCTGTCCCAGCTAGAACCTAAGAATGTTGACATTGCTTTGACCATAAAACGTTGGGTAGAAGCTATGCAAGAGGAACTGTTACAGTTTAAGGTTCAGGAAGTAGGTACATTGGTAGAAATACCAGTATGTGTTAATGTGCTTGGGGTTAAATGGATATTTAAAGTTAAGAGAGATGATAACGGGATTATAGTGAGGAATAAGGCAAGAATTTTTGTGAAAGGATATCAGGAAGAGGGTATTCATTATGATGATGTCTTTGCCCCAGTTGCTAGGATATAGGCAATAAGATTATTTCTAGCTTATGCTGCCTTTAAGAACTTTAAAGTGTATCAAATAGATGTAAAAACATCATTTATGTATGAAGTTCTTGAAGAAATAGTTTATGTTAGTCAGCCTCCTGGTTTTCTGGATCCTCAATTCCCTGACCATGTATTCAAACTGGACAAGGATTTGTATGGATTTCATCAAGCTCCAAGAGCTTGGTATGAGACATTGTCCAAGTATTTGAGTGATAATGGTTACTTAAGAGGAACAATAGAAAAGACTTTATTTATCAAAACAGTTGGCCAGGAATCAATATTTGTTCAGATCTATTTAGTTGACATCATTTTTGGTTCAACTTGTGATGATTTATGTAAGGACTTTGAGTCAGTGATGAAATCCAAATTTCAAATGAGCTCAATGGGGGATATGTCATTTTATTTAGGACTTTAGGTTAAGCAGTTAGATAATGGCATTTCTATCAATCAGGCAAAGTATTTCAAAGATATATTAGCCAAATTTAGGTATACTGATTGTAAATCTGCTTCCACTCCAGTTGACACTAGGGCCAAGTTACACAAAGATCTAGATGGTGAAAGTGTTGACCAATATTTATATAGGTCTATGATAGGTTCATTGATGTATCTTACTGCAAGCAGACCTGATATAATGTTTGGAGTATGTTTGTGTGCTAGGTTTCAGGCTGCTCCTCAGGTTTCTCATTTAATTGCTGTTAAGAGGATTTTTAGATATCTTAAGGGACAACCTTCACTAGGCCTTTGGTATCCTAAGAATTCTGCCTTTGACTTTTATGCATATACTGATAGTGACTATGGAGGCAGCAACTTAAATAGGAAATCTACCACAGGAGGTTGCCAGTTCTTAGAAAATAGGCTAGTATCATGGAAATGCAAGAAAGATACCTCTGTTTCTCAGTCTTCTACTAAAGCTGAATATATTATTGTTGGTTTTATACATCTCAAGTTTTATGGATTCAGAACCAGATGCTAGACTATGGCCTTAATTTTATGAACACACCTATACACATAGACAACACTGCTTCCATGTTTATTACTAAGAACCCAGTCCAACATTCTAAAACTAAACATATTGAGATTAGACAACACTTTATTAGAGACTGTTTTAAAAAAACTTGATTCACTTAGTTAAGATTCATACAGACCTCCAACTAGCTGACCTTTTCACAAAGGCATTTCATGTAACAATATTTAACTTTCTTGTTCAGCCTATTGGTCTTATAAATCTTGATTGAGTGTTTCTTAAAATTATTTTTGTACATATCTTTTTGAATTTTTTTTTTCCTTTTATTTCAAAATACAAAAAGAGGGGAGAAAATGGAAAAATCCAAAAATATTTTTAATTCTGGTAGTGTCTTTTTGTTAATTCGGGTAGTCTTTTTGGTTATTTTTAATTCTGGTAGTACTTTTCATTCAATTCGGGTAGTTTTTCTTTAGCTTTTTTTTTTAATTCAGATAATTTCTATTTTAATTCTGGTAATATTTTTGGTCAGAAAAACTTCAAAAATATGTGTTTTCGTTTGTATAGATAAAATCAATTTGTATAGATAAAATCCAAAAATATGTGATTTATGTTTGTAAAGATTAAAATCAAAAAGATTTTCTTTCTATTCTATTTGCAAGGTTTTGAATTTTGTTTCAGAAACTGAAAAATCAAAAACAGTATAAAATTTGAAAATGTTTCACAAAACAAAATATTTAAGAAATGAGTCATAAACATAAATTCCAGAATAATTTAGCATAGTTCAGTATTTAAAGAATTTCTTGAAACCAAATGTTTTCATAAATGCATATATTTCTTTATTTTTGAAAACTTTAACAACATGTGGTTTATTCACTGCATAAAATCACTAAAATTAATAACTTTCAAATGGGAGTTCGGTGATTGTCATGTAGGAAAACAAAAGAATGTTATATTTTCAGTAAATATGAGCATATAAATCTATTTATTCTAAAACTATAAAGTTTTTAAAAGTGACTTTTTAATAATTTATTAATCCTTGATGCTAACTTGATAAACGGCAAAGACAGGTGAATAAGTCCAAAATTTCAATAAACTAGTCTATTGTCCTCTAAGATCCTTAATGCTTACTTGATAAACGACAAAGATAGGGGAATGAGTTGAACAATAGTACTAAGTCTAATTTGAACATAAAAAACATGCATTTAATCAAAAATATCTTGAGAGAAAAAGCAGTTTATAAGGTTGAGAAATTATATTCTGGGGATTCTCAATAAAGGTTGAAGATTAGTCATATGTTCAGTCAAATAATTTGAGTAAAATATGTAATAAAAACTGTTTGTTTTTAAGTAAATATGATATAATGTCATAGTTAAGTAAAATATTAATTTAATTTATTTCTACTTGACAAGAATTGAAAAGTTTGACTGTATATTATGTCCTTTTTAAACTATTAAAACCTGTAGTGAGTGAATTTTTGACACATGATGAACTCTAATAGAAATACAGGTTTCTACATTTTATAAAACATTTCATTTCTATTGAAAATTTGCTCTAATGAACTAATTTATGAAATTCTGAAATATAAGTTTTTGATTTTGAAATTGAAATTTTGTTTTATAAACTATTTCAAGATTAACTGATGATTTGAATTTAATCAGTTATGGGTTAAAAATTTTAACCCAGACAACTTTAAAGAGTTAATTTTAATTTAATTTTAAATTTGGATATTATTTGTAATTTAGTTCTGAGAACTGTGTTGACTTTATTGACCATTTATTCTAATTCGGGTCTATTCTTTTATTTCGGGATGTTTTGACTTTGTTGACATTATTTTTAATTCGGGGTATTATTTTTAGTTCGGGGCCATTAAAGTTTTAATTCGGATTTTCATATTTTTAATTCGACTCAAAAATATTATTATTAAATTTTAATTCAGGGCTACTCTTTTTATTTCAGGTTACTTTTGGTGGAAAATTAAATATATTATTTTCCCTAATTCATTTTTTAATTATTTTAAATTTAAATAATCATTTTTAATAATGCGAATTGCAGCTCTAAGTTGGTTCCAAATTGCTAATCTCAATACAGTTTTTTGTTGTTTATTCCTCTGAGCGATTAAGATTAGAACTGCCTCTTCGAATTCTAGAGCGTTTTAGTGTGATTTTGGTCTATTCTCCGTTTTTGATATTCTTGTTACATTGTTTCCTTGTTTATTAAGGTATTGTTCAGTATTTAAGAAGTTATTCAATTGTTTTTCACCTTGTTTATTTTTATATTTCAATACTAACGATATGTGTTTGTTACAGATGGCTCTTAACTTTAAACCCAAGCATAATGTCTCAGCATTTCTAGATATGAGACACTCATAAGTAGATGAAGTCTGGAGGCTGATTTGGGGTTTCTTATTAATTCTAATCTAAGTTTTGCGATTTCTAAAAGCCCAGTCCTATACAGTGACATGCTACAAGAATTTTGGGAAAATGCAAGGTTTGGTGTGATAGATGGAGTGAGAAGTATCTCTTCAAATGTGCAAAGAGAGGAGGTAATAGTAACTGAAGATGTTATAAGAAAAGTATTGGAATTAAATGATGTTGAAGGAGTTGTGAAACTGGGATTGGTTGAGATAAAAGTTGTGTGTCGTCAGATTGGTTATGAAGGAGACTTCCCTAAGAGTATGGTTAAGAAGGCTTGGGTGTCTTTTAATTGGAGGTATTTGATTCATGTCCTGGTTTGCTGCATGTCTGGAAGATCAGGAGGATTTGATGAAATGAATCAAACTCTAGCCTCTTCATTTGTGTGCTTAATTTCATAGAGGAGATTCAAATTTTTCCGGTTACATCATGGACAACATGCAAAGAATGATAGAGGGGAGTGCAACAAGGTTTCTGTTATATCCAAGATTCATCCAAATCATTCTCCATTCAGAAATCCAGGGGTTGATGCTTGAGGGCCCTATTTTAAAAGATGAGAATATGAACTAGAAAATTATGAACAATATGAAAAAATCATTCTCAAAAGCTAAGGTGATATTTTCTAGGCACTTTACACCTTCCTTCCCTCACATGGTTGAGAAAGCTAGAGTAGCAATCAATACTTTCTTAGAGCTAAAGGGAGAAATGGTAGAAAATGTTCAACAACAACATGTTCATCAAGAGCAACAAGAAGGTCCTCAACAAGCAGTTCAAGCACAAATGGAAGTTGAACATCCTGAGTCTCCAGTTATTCCTATTCCTTCACCTCCTCCTAGATCTCCCATATAACAAACAAAATTAGTTCCTAATCTGGCTTCTCCATCAGTTTCTTCTCTAGTTATTATGCCTTCTCAAACAGTTTCCCAAACTGTTCCCACTCATGTTTATACTTCAAGAACAAGGGGAGTAGGAGGTAATTTGTTGAAGATTATTGAGCCTACAAAGAAGACAGAGGAGTTGTAGCAACTGATGAAGGGACAAGCTACATTGATTAATCAATTAAGATGGAAGCGGGCAGTTAATGGAGTGATTATGAGCAGCTTGAGAACTAAATGCAATATGTCTTCTCCTATGGATGATGCATCCAAAATAGGGGGAGATATTAATATTGAAAGAATGTCTGTGGAGAGAGAGGCTGAAGTGCGGAGAGAGAGTGAGTCTGGAATAAGGGGGAGTGAAAGTGTAAGTTTGAATGAGAGCATGAGCATTTATTTTTCTATAATTGGTAAAATTGCTAAAGATGTGGAAATGGAGGTTGTGAGAAAAAAAGGGAAATAGAAGGTAGATGAAGAGAAGGCTGGTGAAACTGAGTTAAATTCGGGTGAAAAAGAAAAAAAGTTCGGGTGAAGGAGGAAAGAATTCTGGTAATGAAGAATTTATTTCGGGTGAAGCTGAAGAAGGTTCGGGTAATGATGAAATGGAATAATCTGAGAATCCTGAAAGAAGATTTAGAGTTGTGGATCAGCATGGAGAATCTGTTGACCAAGAAACATTTGAAAGGCATTTTGAAGGTATGTTTGAAGGCCTCTTTGATGAATCAGCTGAAGAAACATTTTGTATTTTCATTAAGGAGATAGAGCCAAAGTCTGCACATACTGAAGATATATGGAATCAAGAATTGGGTGGTGAAAAGAATGAGAATATGATAATTGAAATTGATAGTGATGTAGAAGAGGAGGTGAGTAAAGAGATTTCAGTGAAACAAGAAGAAGAAGTGATGATTGAAAAGGTTGCTGAAGAAGAAACAATTGCTAGTGCAAGCACTGTTAAGATTGGAGGAAGAATGAAAAGCAAAGCTGTCAAATCATCAACCTTGGTTCCTTCCAGAGTTGTAAGCTTAAAGAAGAAAATGTTGGAATTCAAATTAAAGCTCTCTGATAAACCATATAAGATTCACTTAAAGAGCTATCTAGTAACTGCTGGAGGAATGAAATCCAGTTCAGTTGGTCAAATAAAGGTAGAAACCCTTGAAAAGAATTGGCTGGATATTCAAACAAAGGTGATGATCAGGGATTTGAGAGCTTAAAGAGAAAAGAGAATTCAGGAGTTAGTGCTAAAAAGACAAATGGATAAGGCTACTGATAATCCCCCTGTTCAAGATTCTTCTGCCCATGATACTGATCAAACAGAAAGAGTAACTTTGAAGACTTTAGTGGAGAAACAAAGTCAAGATGTTCACTCCAAAACTAAAGTCAAGCAAGAAGAGTTTGCTCAATACATGGAGAAGCAGTCCTGGTATTCTCAATCTTCTCAACAACAAGAAAAAGCCTCAGCTAAATCTCAACCATCTTCACAACAAACAGAATATGCACCTGCTCAGACTTCTAAATCTCAATCATCCTCCTTTCCTGGAGATTATTATTTGGATGATCTTGCAGTAACAGCAATGAGAGAAGAAATTTCTCAGTGGGTGGAGAAGACTGTAGATGATGGAGGGGAACTTGATCAATATGGTTTCCCTGTTGATGCTGATAATCATGCTCAAGGAGAAGGAAGTGATTTTGGATCTAGAATCTAGGATGTATCTCAAGGTGAACTGAGGGCAGAGAGAGAAGAGATTATGAATCTGAAGAAAGGTATCCTTCCACCTATTGTAGGCTGGAGATTTGATCACTATTCTGGTTCAATTTTCATCAAAAGAAAGAGCTTAAGTGGATCAATGACCAAGTCTTACAGAACTACAGAGCAATTAAGAGAAATCTCAGTGGAGGATGCTATGCAGTTGTGAAAATTGAAAATGGTCAATCATGGTGATTATGCTCATGGATATGAATATGAGAATTTCTTACATGAGTGTGCTAGAACTGGATTTGTATATTTTGGAAAGAAATTCATGGCTAAGAGGAAGAGGATGACCATGCATATAGCACCAATGAAGAGGGTCAAGGTGGTTGAGAAAACAGAAAGAATTCTTAGATGGTGGGTTGATTACTCAACTGGTGATTGGGTTCTGGTTAGAGAGGATGGAGAAGAACAGAGTTTGTATGATATGGGTGATATCAGGGAGCTAACAAATGAAGACATCATTACATTGTCCAAATTTCCATTGGAACAAATGAAGCTTGATGATACAGAGGGAAAAATGGCAGTGTAATGTGTTGCTATAGAGCTGGATAAAGTGGTCAAAGTTGAAAGGAAAGGAAGATAGACTGAGTTAACAATTTGAAGATGGGAAGGGAGCCTAATACTAGCAAGACAAGGATTTTGGAAGCATCATCCAAGGGGGAGATTGTTGGAGCAAACAAGAATGATGATGAAGCTTCCAAAATTTCCAAGTCATGGTTTTGTATAGTGTAGTTTGAACTCGGGTGAAGTGTATTCATCACCCGAATTGTTTATTAAAGTGTAAACTTAGGAAGGATTAAGTTCGGGTGAACTAACTCTTTAACCGAGTTAAGTTCAAGTTTACCCGTACTGAATCTAACTGAGTTTTAATCTTATGTTACACCTGAAGTGTTTTTTTAATAAACATAAGGGTGGCATTTATGTAATAGTTAGTTAGTGTAGGGTTATAAATAGAGGTAGGGAACATGCAGTATGTACAAGTTTGAGAATAGAAATATGTGTAACTGAATTTCCCGCCATCTAAGGCTCTAAAATAAACACTTTGTTCATTCATTGATTTCAACTCTTAATCATTCAAAACTTAGTTCAATTACTAATAATTACGCGATTGGTAATTGTGTTCATTCACTGATTGTGAGCTGTGAAGATTTCAAGACCTGACATTTGATGAATGAGAAAATTTCGTCAATTTCCCCTTTTCACATGCATCACAAAGTTGAGCATTGACTAATTTGAGCTTAGGTAATCCGGTGACTAATCCTTTTACCGCAAGCGTAGTGATAGTATTGAAATTCAAGCGGGAAAGTCGTCTATGCCATAACCATGTATCTTGAGAATCGGCTTGAGATAAAAGACACGGTTTTGTCGGTTTTTAATTGTTTCATGTTAATTGTGTAAAGATTTGTCTTCCTTGATCCCATTATCAGATTTTTTCCATCATATTCACGAATAGCACACACGTTGATCGAAAATTCACTTAAAGATCCATGTCACAAAATTGACCAATGCTAAACAAATTGTGATTCAAATCCTGCACATATGCAACATCCTTGATTGTAACCTCGTCGTATTTCAAATCTCCTATTCCCTCAATAGTTCCAAAATGATCGTTTCCAAACCGTACCGTGCCCATGTATTTCTTTACAAAATTCGACAATAAATTCTCCCTCCCAGCCATGTGTTTTGAGCATCCCAAATCTAAATACCACACATGACGGGCATGCACAATACGATTAAGATGATTTAGGTACCCATTTAAAAATGGATCCCTTTTTGTTAGTGCACACAAAATTATTTGAAACATCAACAATTTCATTAAAGTGAAAGCCAAAATCAAACATCGATTTTAAAAATGTGTTTACAAGTTTAGGATGATCAAATGACAAATTGTTTTTAACGACACTTTTATTACAAATTTTCTTCTCAAGTGTAGACAAACTTTTCTTCTCTAATACTTTGATAATGACATCTTTCGCTTCACTTTTTCCTTTCCAAATTCTCTTTAAACCTCCCTTCCTTTGCATTGAATTACTAGAAGATTTATTAGAATTCACTTTTGATGTTGTAACCACCTTAGATTGCATTGCATCTGTGGTGGTTACTTTAGGCTTTTTCGTAAAGAAGTGATCAAACGAGGTATCAAAAGTTTCATCCGAATTAAACCAATCATCCATGTATTTGGAATTAAAATCAAGTTTTCTTGCCAATTCATTAATGTCTCGTTTGTTCTTAAATTTCTTGAAATTTGACATGTTTGGTTGTAGATGGACTTGTCAATTTAGGCATTGCCGAATCTTTCATTTTGAGTGAACTTTTAAGAGAACCATTTTCCATTGATTTTTCTTTTAAATTAATCTTTGGAGATGGTGTCTTAAAAGTTGTCACTAGAAAGACACAGTTTTGACACATTAATCAAGTCAATCTGGTTTTTTCAAAAATTCAATGGTTTGTTCCTTTTCATGCAAAGCTTTTTGATAAAACATTATTTTTTGATAAAATTGATTATTTGTGACATGTGTGTTTGTTGATGAAGACACATTTGAAAGAGATTTGACATGTTCTTGAGGGATACAAAACCTTTCCCATACTCAATTTTCTCATTTGCAAGTAATTTCACATTCGTGTTTGCTTTCTTTTCAAGTTGAAGAGTTTGCAATTCAATATTTCCAAAATGAGTTTCATATTTATCAAAAAATATGTTTCGTTCAATCTCATGTAAAATTGTCATGTCAAAAATGTAAGCTTGTAACTCTTCTAAATGTTGTTCTAGAATCAACGTTGGTGTATAATATAACACTTTCGAAGGTTTGGCACTTACTTTTTGTTCTTTAGAAAAAGTGGGAATTGCATTTTCCGGTTTCCAATCATGTGGTTTAGACTTATAAGTGTTAACCGAATCTGGTGCAAAATATTTGTTATATGTTTCAAAACATTCAATACGTTTTTGACATTTGTCCCCCCTTTTTCTTTTTGCATCCTCACAAGATTTATCTTCTGCAATTTCTTCATTTGAAGCATTTAAAAAAAACTAACCGATCAATGTTTGCTCCTAATTTGATGAAATCAAAATCATAAAGAGAGCAACACTTTGATATGGCTCGTTTGAGAAATTTTGGATTTTGAACAATTGTGTTTTCATCAAATCCAAGACCATCTTTTTATGTAAAAGTTTGATTGTTTCGGTCATGTTTAAATGAATTATTTGATCCGTTTGTCCTCGTTTGACAAATTCCAATTCTAAATCTTTCAATTTTGAACATAAATCCAAATTTTCTTTGGAAATACGTTCAACTTCACTTTGGTGGAAGCTACTATCATTAATCAATTTTTGACATTTGATAGTTGTTTCACACAAACTATCATTCATGTTTTTCTCATTCACTTTTTGACTCAAAACTTCGTCCCTCAAGTTGTTTAATTCGAAATTTCTTGCTTAAAAATTGATAAACATATTTTTGATTCTTTTCATTAAGTTTCGAAAGTTTATTTTCAAGATCTTTGATTGTTTCACGTTTAGTACGAAGTTTTGACTCTATAAGTTTCATTTAAAAATGCACGTTTTCATTCTAACCGGATCATAAACATATTGATATACCTCATCCTCGTCTAATTCCTCAAAGTCGGCATCGGCCATCAATGACATGTGTGCAAAGTGAGCACTTGCTTGTTCCTCGTTGTCAGAATCGTCCATCCAGTGTTTAACCTCGGTTAGAAAAGCTTGGCCTTTTTCTCCTCCAGATTCCCTTTTCTTTTACATCAACATCTTCTTTCGGTAGTATTCCGAGTTCTTCACAACCTTCACCTTACAATCTCTTGCAAAATTCCCATGGTTCATACACTTGTAGCAATTCACCGAACTCATATCTTTGGTCATCTCATTGTTCGAATCATCTTGAGTAGTCTTTTCTGGAAATGATGTTTGAGTGTTTGATCGTTGAAATTGATTATGTGGATCTTGGTTGTGATATGATGATTGATTGTTGTATGAAGAACGACTCCGATAGTTGTTGTTGTTGTTGTTGTCGTTGTTGTTGTTGTAGGTTCTTTGAGATGATTGAAACCTTTGACCATTCGATCTTCCAAACTTCTTCTTTTGAACCATATTTGAAAGTAAAGAAATAATTTGAGAAATTTCTTCTTCGGAATCTTTACCATCAAGGTTAGTAGTTTGATTGTCTTCCACTTCATCATCTGGAAAAGTCACCGAGTATTTGGAAGACGGTTGAATGTTGTGAAGAAACGCCTTTGATTGGGACGTTCTTTCAGACATAGAAGATTTCTTTGTCATTTCATCTATCTTATTCAACACAAGAGCTAACGGATCATTTTCTTTCTTTGACTTATGTTTCAACCCAATCTCAATTTTCCATTACTTCTTCCTCATTTTGAATTAAACACTCAAAAATATCGTGAACCGGAGTAGTTTGAATGTTGCTGTTTTGCTTGACATTTGAAGTAAATCCTTTCCATGGTCTAATAAGCGTATTCATGAACTTCACATTGGCTTCCAAATGAGTCTTTTGAAATCCATTCTTCCTAAGTTCATTTAGTAAGCAACAAAAGAGATTGTAGGTTTGTTCGAGCATTTCATCTTCAAGTTGTCTAAAGTCTTCAAACTTGTTCATTGCCCTAATAATCTTGATACTTTGACCGACTTTACTTCCTTGCAATTGATTAGTGATTTCATCAAACATTTATTTTGTCGTTTTGTGACTATCAATGTTCATGAAAATGTCATTTGGTATGGCATTCATGATATGCGGTCGTGATAGTCTATTTGCTTTGTGATATCTCTTCTCTTCATCGGTCATTTGTGAGAAAGATTTCAAAGTAGTTTCGTCTGATTCATATCCATCTTCATTCACAATCTTTACCATGATCTTCCTTGGTCCATTTTCGATAACATCTATCAATTCATCACCAAACTCTTGTCTCTCAATAAAATCGAAAAATCTAGCTTTCCATTGTTCGTAATCACCTCGGAAAAGAACCAAAGGTCTTGTCTCGGATCCAATAGACATTTGATCTCGTTAAGACATGGTTATGTGATTCTCATTGATCTTTTATACCCTTTGTAAGAATAAAATTCGACTATCAAACTTTCTGTTCGAATGTGTATTCGAATGTTTTCAATTCGAATGAGTAACTCCTATTCGAATGAGTTATTCGAATGCTTTTCCTATTCGATTAGAATGACAATCAATATTCCCTATTTGATTCGAATGAGAAGCAAAATTATTTATTCGATTCAAATGACTTGTGTTCCTAGCAAAATTTCTTTTACGAGCAAGTTACCGTGATCGATCAAGTCAAAAACCATTCGTGGACCTCAGAAACCATTCGAACCCATACAAGTCTCTATTCGTGTTAACACTTGGCTAATTCTTGAAAAATTTCCTATTCGAATCATATTTAACCCTTTTACCTATTCGAATCAAACTGACTAACTATCTACTCGAATGCCAAGTGTTTCAAAGACGATTCGAATAAAACTCCTAAAATCTTCAAACGAACGCACAATTACCCTAACACGAATACAAAAACTCCTTAAATCTTTAAGCGAACACATAATTAACCTAACACGAATTCAATTCCAGTTGAATTTTCGTGAGAAATTTTCACACGAACACTAAAATTACACTAACACGAATCGACTTCCCATTCGTACCAGTATAAACTCCATTCGAATGCTCTATTCGTGTAACATAAACTCCATTCGAATGCCCATTCGTGTGAGATGATTTTCATTCGAATTTTGATTCTTGAGATCATCTAACTCGGATACCTTTAGTGTCTTCAATTGCATTAAATCGTTTCTTGAAGGTACTTCATGCGGTAGAGATGTTTTGAGGGCACAACATATCTTGGATGCATTATGTGGAGAGGGGTCTTCTACTGCCACAGATCTCTTAAAGGTCATCACCTCGGTCGTTAATTTGTGGTTAGCGGGGAGGTGCCGCCTATCTTGGCAGAGTTTGTTGCATCTGCTCCTCTAACGCCACTCCTTAAACCAGATAACCGGATTCGACCCATTGCAGTAGGCACTATATGGAGACGTTTGGTTTCCAGGGTTGCTATGAAAGGTGTGGGTAAAGAAATGATAAAGTACCTTGGTGATTTTTAATTTGGGGTTGGAGTGTCGGGTGGTGCTGAGGCTGTTTTACATAACGTCAATAGGGTGCTGAGTGAATATCATTATAATGGGTCTCTTGCAATGCTTACTGTGGATTTCTCGAATACATTTAACCTTGTGGATAGATCGGCATTACTCCACGAGGTTAGGGTGAAGTGTCCCTCTATTTCTTTGTGGGTAGATTTTTTATATGGGCAGGCATCGAGATTGTATATAGGAGACACACATATCTGGTCTGCCACTAGGGTGCAACAAGGCGACCCGTTGGGACCTCTTCTTTTTGCTCTTGTATTGCACCCTCTTCTACATAGGGTCAAAGATAACTGCAAGCTTCTTCTTCATGCTTGGTATCTTGATGATGGAACTGTTATTGGAGATTCAGAAGAGGTTGCCAAAGTGTTAGACATTATAAAGGTGAGTGGTCCAGGTTTGGGACTTAAACTTAATATTAAAAAAACAGAGTTATTTTGGCCCTCATGTAATGGTATGAAGCTTCGTGATGGTTTATTTCCTGTCGATATTCGGAGGCCATCATCGGGTGTGAAGCTTCTTGGGGGAGCTGTTAGTAGAGACGCAAATTTTATTAGTGGGTTGGCTATGAGGAGAGCTGCGAATGCTGTTGATTTAATGAGCCTTCTTCCACAGTTACATGACCCGCAGAGTGAGCTTCTTTTGCTTCAATCATGCATGGGTATTGCCAAACTCTTTTTCGGTTTAAGGACTTGTCAACCTGGACACATGGAAGAGGCGTCCTTGTTTTTTGACAAAGGTCTGCGTGGGTCAATCGAGAATATAGTGGTTTGTGGTGGACCATTCTTTGGAGACTTACAGTGGCGACTTGCTTCTTTACCGATTTGATTTGGTGGTTTGGGTTTGTACTCGGAAAAATTGGTTTTCTCATATGCTTTTGTAGCCTCGAGGGCCCAATCTTGGGTGCTACAAGACCACATATTACGTGACAGTGGCATATGTGGTATGGATGATGATTATGTTTCTGCTTTGGCTTGTCTTCGTGATATGCTTCCAAGCTTTGATTGTAGTGGTTTCACTAATAAGGACACCGTCCCCTCTAAATCCCAACAAACACTGGCAAATGTCCTTTTTAGCGAATTGGTCAAGGATATGGAAGTTCACTTTGACATGCCTATGAGGCAAAAAGCGGTTTTTAGGTGTCTACGTGCACCACATGCTCATGATTTTCTACTAGCTATTCCCATAGACGGGCTTGGTCAACATATGTCACCGGTGGAATATCGTACTATTCTTAAGTATCGTCTAATGATTCCATTATTCCCGGTTGATGCGATATGCCCTGTTTGTCGCAAGGCATGTTGGATTCCTTTGGGGAACACGCGGTTCATTGTCAAGAGCTCCCGGGATTCAAATACCGACACGATATGGTTAGAGACGTCCTTTTTGACATATGTAGACGTGCCGGGATCTCCGCCAAGAAAGAAGCACCTGTAAACTTTTTAACAGACCCGTCAGATGGAAGATCTACTCTTAGACCGGCCGACGTTTTGGTTTTTGGATGGGTTGGAGGAAAACATGCGTGCGTGGATCTGACCGGGGTTTCCCCTCTCGTGGGGTTAAGTAGTAGAGGTTTTACAGCGGGTCAGGCCGCTTCAGGCAAAGTGACAAAACACGAGAAAGCATGCATTGAAAATCAACACGTGTTTATTCCCTTTGCTTTTGATACCTTCGGTGTCCTTGCACCGGAGGCGGTTGAGCTACTCAGTCGAGTTCAATGGGTTATGCATAGCAATGTTATGACACCTAGATCAACAGATGTAGTTTCTAAACGTATTGGCTTTGCAATCCAAAAAGGGTTAGCGGCGCAGCTTGTTGCCCGCTTGCTCTGATACCAATTGTTAAGTTGAAGAATCAATAAACAATAAGAAATAAAAATCAAAAGTCATATATTACATGTTGACCCCTCACCTATCTATAAACAAGAAGTGATTATTCAATATTAAATATTCTATCTTTTAGAAACTAAATTAATTACATTACTATAACATACAAAGAGCAGAAACGAATTGCTGTTTCATACCTAAATTTTGCAGTTCTAAACATTATTATATTATTATAATTATAATATATATTTTAAAATACACTAAAGTCAAATTTTGCGGCTCAGATTTTGTGTTTAAACTCAATACTTATCAAAACTATTTATAAATTTTTTCGGTGTTGGAGTGGTTAGCACGCGGCCTTCACAACCATTAGGCCGGAGTTCGAATCCCACCGCCCCCATCATTTTTATTTTCTTTTATATTGTTAATAAATTCAATATTTATCAAAACATAATACAAAATAGAAGCTAGCAGGAGTGGTTGTGTTGACACTTATACACGAAGTGGTCAGGGGTTCCACCTTTGGCTATACTAATGACAACAAACAGTGATCAGGGGTTTGACCATTATTGTTTCATTTTATTCGACTAACACTATACTAATGACAACAAAAAATACTTATAAAAAACATATTCTAAAACGTTTTTTAGTTCAATTTATTTATAATCAATTGAAATATACTGAACATATTTTGTGGTTATTTTCCTTAACATATACTCCCTCCGTCCCATATTTATTGTCCAGTTTTGACTTTCTCGGTCTTTGTTTTTTAACTTTGACCTTAAATAACTTTTTTCGTGCTATAAATTTGTTGATAAAAATTATATCATTGAAAAATAATTTTAAAACCGAATCCAATCATATAATTTGTATCAAATATTGTATAACACAAAAAAAGTTATTCATGTTCAAAGTTACAAATGAAAGACTTAAAAGCAGGCACTAATGGTCTAGAAGTACAAGTAATCATGGTCCTAAACTCAGTAGATATAAAGCTCCTATCGGCACCAGAGTCAAATAAAATAAAAGCAGGCTGATCACATATAAGAAAAGTACCCGTGACAACACTAGGATCCTGCTGTGCCTCATGTGCGCCCATAACAAAAGCTCTACCACGAGATCCAGAACCAGAAGTAGTACCAGTACCGACCGAAGCTAGCTTGGGACACCTGTCCCGATGATGCTCAGTAGACCCACACTCAAAACACTTGCCCCTCTGGGCACGGCAATACCTATCAGTGTGTCCCAATTTCTTGCATTTCTTGCACTCCCAACACTTCACCTCCTGAGAATGATGATTACTACACCTCCCACATTTCGGATACTTGCTCTGAGTATCCGGGATCACCGCAGCATAAGACTGCACTACCTGAGGTGTATCCTGCCTCCTACTCCTCTTCCTCGCATCACTATGACGGAATCCGCCACTCCGTTTCCCTCCGGAGTGCTGCCTGGGTACCATGGGTGGTAGTCTACCATCGCGGACCGCGTTATGAGTCAACGTGGTCGCGAGCTCCACTGCGCTCTGAAATGTGCATGGCTTCGATGACATGACATTATCCCGAATCTCCTTGGCTAATCCACGAATGTAACGACTGATCCTCTTAGGCTCCGGACGAACCAAATGTGGAACCAACTGCGACAAAGTATAAAACCGTGTAGTGTACCCCATAATGTCTGACCCAACCATCTCCAGTTTCCACAACTCCTCCTCTAACCTCTCGAGCTCCGCCTCGGGCACATACTCAATAAGGATCAACTCCTTCAGCTGTTCCCAGGTCATCATACCAGTCTCCACTCGACCTCGAACGCTCACTATGGAATTCCACCAAGTCAATGTTGTACCCTGTAGAACGAACGTAGCATAACGGACTTTATCCTCCTCTGCGCAACCAACCGTACTGAAAATGGACTCTAACTTCTCCATCCACTGAAGTGTCCCTATAGCACCCTCTGTACCTCTGAACTCGGGGACCTTGCATCCCATGAAGGTCTTCAGTGAACATCCCCTCCGTGGAGTGTCATCAATAATAATGGTGCGTCGAGTAGAGTCGTCCGCTCTACCAGAACCAGAACCTCCCACATGCATACCCGACTCGGGTCCACCAGATCCAGTAACTACAACCTCAGGACCACCGTGTCCAGAACCACCCGATCCAGTACCCGTAGTCTCGGGACCTCCACCAACCACAATAGGCTCAGGACCACCCTGATCTGATCCACCAGTACCAGTACCGTCACTGCTATGCACCGTACTCTCCCTAATCTGAGCAACAATAGTCGGCAACATCGCTGCTATCTGCTGGGCTACAAGCTGAGCCAAGTCTGGTGTAGTCTCTGGACCCGAATCGCCGGTCCTCGTAACAGGAGTAGGACCGCTAGTCCTCGTAACAGGTGTAGGACCACTAGTCCTCGTGACTGGAGTAGGACCTCTAGTCCTCGTAACGGGTGTAGTCCTCGTACTCGTGCTCGCATCTCTAGCCTTCGCACTCGGGCGACCACGTCGTGCTGACTTCTTAGGCGGCATCGTCCTAAAAGTATAAACGTGTTAAGCAAGATAGGCGATAAAATAGAGTTAGATGATAAAAGCAAAGCGAGAAGATAAACACGTAAAGCAAATAATGCACACTTAGCAAATCAGAGAAAATCGATTGTAAAGCCTCCGGTCATAGTCCAAGTGATTTCCTTCATAAAGCCACTTGGTTCGCTATAACCATTGGCTCTGATACCACAATTTCTGTCACACCCCGCTAAAAGCGGAACGCAGAGTGTTCCAGTTAAAGATATCAAGAGTCAAGGATTACAACATACAACCATAAACAAAACATCGAATCATATTAATCATGCCTCAAAGTTTTAAAATACAATACATAACCGAATGTGAAACCAATGTCAAGTACAAATACAATACAAATGTCAAATACTCGGATCATAAAGGAATTACATCAAACAAAACGAATTCCAAATACAATAAATAGATGATCCCAAAATAAGCAAGGCATGATCAAATAAATCCTCAAACTCCTGAAAAAGCGTTAAAAACGACATCAACACAATGTTGGTGAATTATTCGCAATAAGTAAATAAGATTTGACCCAATAAAAGATTTAATAAACATATTAAGTTTCAAAAGCATATCTTGATGTATAACCCTAGTGTGAGTATAGATACCAAAGATTAATATACACTGAACCTGACCACAATCCCCTAACCTAAGGCGATGCGGCTCAGATTTTGTGTTTAAACTCAATACTTATCAAAACTATTTATAAATTTTTTCGGTGTTGGAGTGGTTAGCACGCGGCCTTCACAACCATTAGGCCGGAGTTCGAATCCCACCGCCCCCATCATTTTTATTTTCTTTTATATTGTTAATAAATTCAATATTTATCAAAACATAATACGAAATAGAAGCTAGCAGGAGTGGTTGTGTTGACACTTATACACGAAGTGGTCAGGGGTTCAACCTTTGGCTATACTAATGACAACAAACAGTGATCAGGGGTTTGACCATTATTGTTTCATTTTATTCGACTAACACTATACTAATGACAACAAAAAATACTTATAAAAAACATATTCTAAAACGTTTTTTAGTTCAATTTATTTATAATCAATTGAAATATACTGAACATATTTTGTGGTTATTTTCCTTAACATATAATATATATATGACGAGACAATATTAAATAATAAAATATGTTCGTCAATATTTATAAAAGGTACTCAGTATTTAGAAAATATATTTTAATAGTCTCTATCAACTTTTAAATTATATACAGGATGATAAGACACTCAGCAACGTGCGAACACTCCTACTCGTAACTTCTAATTTTCACTTTGATAAAGAAAGGTAGTGTTACTTTAATCTCGATGAAAGTTCCTATATTATCATCCACCAGTAATGTACAAAAGTAATGACAGTATATTTGCAACTTGATAATTGTGTATATATATCTTAAGGGTGCTAATGATGGCCAGCTGATGATAAGCAGCCAGTCACTCACAAACTTATGATATCCAATTGTACTTATTCATCCATCTTTATTTATTACTTTTCTTTTTCAATATTGACGGCGGATGTCTTTTTAAAAGAGTTAAAAACCTTAACGTTAGATTTAAATATAATTCGGTCAGTTCACTCATACATTTCTGGTAGAATATTTCTATTCAATTTCAAACTAAAACCGCCAAGTAGATTAGAAAAGTTATATTCATTTAATCCGGGTAATTCATATCATATATATTTAATTTTAAAGCATTGGATCATATTTCCAAGTCACCCTGATAGTAATAATTTATACCTTTATTTGGTCAAACACTAATTGGACAAACAAGGGACTAGCAGTTTTTCTACTTACTCACGTTTCTTACAAAATTCAACATCTACAAACATTAGATGTAGAGCTTATCCAATTTCAATAAAACCCGATTTGAACAAAGAGAAGGCACTAAATGGATACACTTTTTAGTTTGTTTTTCGCCTAATAAAATTTAGGTTTTTTTTATTGATTTTAGTGTTATCATTCACATGTTAGTAAAGTATAAAGTACATGATCATTCGACTTAACTCGATCATGTTTGTTGGGAAAAAAGTACAAGTGTATTTTTCTATTAGTGAAGTGATTACTACTATTTAGTTACTATTCCTAAATTATTGTTGGGATATGTCAAAGTCTAATAAATGTATATCGAGAAGTATGTGCGCCTATGAGATCACACAGAGTAGACACTTAGATGGATACACGTATTTGTTTAACGATAAAAATATATAAACTTTAATTAAATGTAACTTAAAGGTTATAACTAAAAGGGTTTAAAAGTTGAAGGACATTTGAAATGTAAGTTATTGTGTTTTGAGGTTTGTCCAACATAGGTAGGAGAAAGAAACATCAAGGAGGAAAGCAGCTTATAAATAGAGATCTCCTGTTCCAATTTAATTTACCCTAAAAAGTCATATTCTTCCCTTGTGAAGTTTTGGCCGAACAACCCTCATAGTTTTTGCTTTTCCCTTTTCGTTGCACAATATCAGGTCTTGAAATCTTCACAGCTTACAATCAATGAATGGATACAATTAATAATCGCGGAATTATTAGCAATTGATCTAAGCTTTGACAGATTTAGAATACGAAATCAATGAAGAACAAAAGAGTTTATTAGAAAGCCTTTGATGGCGGGAAAATCAGTTACAGATATTATATTTCATAAACGTGTACATTTTGCATGATTCTCTTACCTATTTATAGGACTACTCTACCTTACTATTATATTACTAACACCCTTATGTTTATTAAAAAACATTTCGGGGTGAATGATAAAATTACTGCTCAGTTAGATTTAGTTCGGGTAAACTTGAACTTAACTCTGGGGAATAGTTAGTTCACCCGACCTAAATCCTTCCTGAGTTTACACTTTATTGTTCAGTTCGGGTCATGAACACGGTTCACCCGAATTGAAACTAACACTACACTAAACTATGACTTGGATATTTGGAAGCTTCACCATCACTCTAACCTGCTCCAACAATCTCCCCCTTGGATAATGCTTCGAACAATCAGGTCTCATATTTTCCAATGGAAGTTTGAACAGTGTAATAATGTCTTCATTGGTAAGCTCCATGATGTCAGCCATCTCATATAACCTTTGTTCCTCTCCATCTTCTCTAACAAGCACCCATTCATCACTTGAATAGTCAGGCCACCACCTTAAAATTTTGGCTCTCTGTTGTACCACCTTGATTCTCTTCAAGGGGTACTATATGCATAGTCATTCTCTTTCTTTTGGCCATTAACTTCTTCCCAAAGTTTACAAATCCTGTCTTGGCACATTCATGAATGAAGTTTTCATATTCATACCCATGAGAATAACTACCATGGTTGACCATCTTCAGTTTGCACAGTTGGTTTAGCATCTTCCATTAAAATTTCTCTTAGTTCCTTAGTTGTATTGAAAGACTTAGTCATTACACCTCTTCTGCTTTTTCTCTTTATAACTATGGCTCATGTGTAGTGATCAAATCTCCATCCAACAATTGGTGGAAGAATGCCTTTCTTGAGATTCATCAACTCCTCCCTTTATGCCCTCAATTCATCCTGAGACACATCTTTAATTCTTGACTCTGAAGAACTCCCCTCTCCTTGAATAGGAGTATCAGCATCAACAGGAAATCCATATTGATCAAGATCCCCTCCATCATCTGCAGTTTCCTCCATCCATTGAGAAATCTCTTCGATTATTGCAGTGGCTGCAGGATCATCTATATAATAGTCTCCAAGTAAAGTGGATGGTTGAAATTGAGAAGTTTGTGCAGATGCTTGTTCTGTTTGTTGAGGAGATACTTGAGATTGAACAGGAAGATTCGGCTGTGAGGATTGTGCTGAGACTTGTTCTTTCTCTTGAGAAGATTGAGTGAACCAAGACTCTTTCTCCATGTACTGAGCAAATGGAGATTCTTCATGCTTTACTTTAGTCTTGAAGTGAACATCTTGAAACTGTTTTTCAACTAAAGTCTTCAATGTTACTCTTTGTCTTTGATCAGCATCTTGAGTAGAGGAATCTTCAACATTTGTATTCTCAGAGACCTTTTCCATCTGTCTTTTTAGCAATTCCTCCTCAATCTTCTTCTCTCTTTTGGCTTTTAAGTCTTTTATCATTACTTTTGTTTAAATATCCAGCCAGTTCTTTTCCAGTGTTTCTATCTTCATTTGTCCTACTGACCTGGAATTCATTCCTCCAACAGTGACCAGATAGATCTTCAAATGGATCTTGTATTGTTTTAATTCTTTCTCCCCATACTTGATTTCCTCTTCATCCAACTTCTCTTTTCCTTTCTTGCTTACAACTTCCATTTCCACATCTTTGACTATTTTTCCAATTATTGACAAATCAATATCCATGCTTTCATTTAAACTTTCACTTCTTTCTACCCTTACTCCAGATTCACTCTCACCTTGTACATCAATCTCTTTTTCTACATCCATCATCTCTACATCAATATTATATCCCCCTATTTTTGATGCATCATCCATAGGAGAAGATATATGGTTTTAGCTCTTAAACTACTCATAATCACACCATTTACTGCTTTCTTCCATCTCAGTTGATTGATCAAAGTAGCCTGTCTCTTTACCAATTGTTCCAACTCCTCAGCTTTCTTTGTTAACTCCAGAATATTCAACAAATTACCCCCTACACCTTTTGTTCTAGAAGTATAAACTTGAAATTGAGGATCTGAAGGCATAGCAATTTGCTCAACTGGAGAAGGAACAGTTTGAGAAATTGTTTGAGAAACCACTACAACAGGAGAAGGAACTGATAGAGAAGCCAAATTAGGCACTGAGTCAGTTTGTTCAATAATGGGTGATCTGGGAGGAGGAGAGGGAATGGGAATGATAGGAGAACCAGATTGTTCAGGTTCTGGATGTGCTTGTTCAGCTTGTTGTGGACCACCTTGTTGTTGTTGTTGTTGTTGTACATTTTGTTGTTGAACATTTGCCACCATCTCTCCCTGTAGCTCCAAAAGTGTATTGATAGCTACCCTAGCTTGCTCAATTATATGGAGAAAGAATGGTGTGAATCTCCCAGAGAATACAACCTTAGCTTTGGAAAAGGATTTCTTCATATTGTTCATTATTTTCCAATTCCTGTTTTCATCCTTCAAGATAGAACCCTCAAGCATCAGCCCTAATCTCTGAAAGAAGAATATTCTGAATGAACCTTGGGTATAGAAGAAACCTTGTAGCACTACCCTCTGTCATTCTCTGCATGTTATCCATAATATACCTAGAAAAATTGAATTTTCTTTGAGAGATTAAACACACAAATGCAGATGTCAGCATCTGATTCATCTCATCAAATCCACCGGATCTCCCAGACATACAACAGAAAAGAATATGAATCAGATACCTCCAGTTGAAAGAGACCCTTGTCTTTTTGACCATGCTTTCAAGAAAGTCTCCTTCATATCCAATTTGTCTACATACAGTTTTTATTTCATCCATGCCCAACTTCTCAATCCCTTCAGCATCATCTAACACCAATACCCTTCTAATGACATCTTTAGTAACAATCACCTCCTCTCTTTGAAAACTTGAAGAAATAGTTCTAACTCCATCTATTACTACAAACCTAACATTTGCCCAAAATTCTTGTATCATGTCACTATATAAGACTGGGCTCTCAGAAATGGCAAATCTCAGATTGTAATTTATCAAGAACCCTAAGATCAGTCTCCAATCTTCATCCACTTCAGTGTGGCGCATGTCAAGAAAAGCTGCAACATTATGCTTGGATTTATAATTAAGAGCCATCTGTAACAATTTCATATCGTTAGTACTTAAATACAACAGTAACCTGAATAAAATCAAATGAGTAATCACTAAAATTTTAAAATACCTTAAAGATATTAAAAAACAGAGAGAAAAACACACTAGAAATTCTATAAAGCAGTTCTAAACTTAATCGTTCAGGGAGTAAATAATAATAAACTTTTATTGAGATTAAAATTTAGAACCGGATAAGAGATGCAAATTGCCTGATTAAAAAATATGATTATTTAAATTTAAAAGAATTAAAAATGAATTAGTAAAAAATAATATATTTAATTTCCCACCAAAAAGTCACCCGATTTAATGAATAGTATACCAGAATTAAAATTAAATAATAATATTTTTATCCGACTTAAAAATATGAAAATCCGATTTAAAAATTTAAAGAACCCCGAGTTAAAAATAAAAGCCCCCGACTTAGAACTTAAGGTCAACAAAGTCAACACAACCCGAAACAAAAATATACCCATAATTAAATTAAAAACAATATTCGAATTTAAAATGAAGGTGAATAAAGTCAACAAAGTTACCAAAAGTAAATTAAAGTAATATCCGAATTAAATTAACTCAAAATTAACTCTTTAAAGCTGTGTGAGTTAAATTTTTAACTACAAAACTGATTCAGTTCAAATCATCAGTTAATCTTGGAATAGTTTATTAAACAAAATTAAAATTCAAAATCAAAAACTTATATTCCAGAATTTCATAAATTAGTTCATAAAGATAAATTTTCAACAGAAATGAAATGTTTTATAAAATGCAGAAACCTTATTTCTATTAGAGTTCATCATGTGTCAAATATTCATTCACTGCAGGTTTTAATATCTTAAAAAGGACATAATATACAATCAAACTTCTAGATTCTTGTCAAATAGAAATAAATTAAATGAATATTTTACTTAAATATGACATTTATATCATATTTACTTAAAAACATTGCAGTTTTTGTGACATATTTTACTCAAATTATTTGACTGAACACATGATTAATCTTCAACCTTTATTGAGAGTCCCCAGAATATGATTTCTAAACTTTATAAACTGCTTTTTCTCTCAAGATATTTTTGATTAAATGCATGTTTTTTATGTTCAAATTAGACTTAGTACTTTTGTTCAACTCCTTCCCCTGTCCCTGCCGTTTATGAAGTTAGCACCAACGATCTTAGAGGACAATAGACTACTTTATTAAGAGTTTGGAGTTATTCACCTGTCTTTGTCGTTTATCAAGTTAGCATCAAGGATCTCAAAGTCAATAAATTATTAAAAAGTCACTTTTAAAACTTTATAGTTTTATAATAAATAGATTTATATGCTCATATTTACTGAAAATATGACTTTCTTTTGTTTTCCGACTTGACAATCACTGAATTCCCATTTGAAAGTTATTAATTTTAGTGATTTTATGTAGTGAATAAACCAAAGATTGTTAAAGTTTTCAAAATACAGAAATATGTGTATTTATGAAAACATATGGTTTCATTAAATTCTTTAAATACTGAACTATGTTAAATTACTCTGAAATTTATGTTTATGACTCATTTCTTAGAAATTTTGTTTTGTGTAACATTTTCATATTTTATAATGTTTTTAATTTTTCATTTTGTAAAAAAACTATTCAAAACCTTGCAAATAGAATAAAAAAAAAAATCTTTTTCTAGTTTTATCTTTACATACAGAAATCACTTATTTTTGGATTTTATCTATACAGACTGAAAACACATATTTTTTGAGTTTTCTGAACAAATTTATTACCAGAATTAAAAGAAAACATTACCAAAGAAAAACTACCCGAATTAAATGAAAAATATTACCATAATTAAAAAATAACAACCATAAAGACTACCCGGATTAAAAGAAAAACACATCAGATTTAACAAAATAACCAAAAAGACTGCCCGAATTAAATGAAAATCAATACCATAATTAAGAAAAAAAAATTTGGATTTTTCCATTTTCTCCCCCTCTTTTTGTATTTTGAAATAAAAAGAAAACAAAATGCAAAAAGATATGTACAAAAATCTTTTTAAAGAAACATTCAATCTAGATTCATTAGACCAATAGCATGAACAAGAAAATTGAATCTTGATACATCAAATGTCTTTGTGAAAAGGTCTGCTAGTTGAAGGTCTGTATGAATCTTGACCAAATGAATCAAATGTTTTTCAAAGCAGTGTCTTATGAAGTGGTGTCCAATCTCAATATGCTTAGTTTTTGAATGTTGCACAAGATTCTTAGTGATAAACATGGAAGCATTGTTGTCTATGTGGATAAGGGTATTCATAAAGTTAAGGCTTTAGTCTAGCATCTGGTTCTGAATCCATAAAACTTGAGATGTACAAGAACCAACAGCAATGTATTCTGCTTCTGTAGAGGACTGAGAAACAGAGGTCTGTTTCTTGCATTGCCATGACAGTAGCCTATTTCCTAAAAACTGGCAACCTCTTGTAGTAGATTTCCTATATAAGTTGCAATCTCCATAATCACTATCAGTGTAGGCATAAAAGTCAAAGGTGGAATTCTTAGGATACCAACGACCTAAAGAAGGTTGTCCCTTAAGATATCTAAAAATCCTCTTAAAAACAACTAAATGAGAAACCTTAGGAGCAGCCTGAAACCTAGCACACAGACACACTCCAAGCATAATTCAGGTCTACTAGCAGTAAGATACATCAATGAACCTATCATAGACCTATATAAATGTTGGTCAACACTTTCACCATCTAAATCAGGATGCAATTTGGCCCTAGTGTCAACTAGAGTGGAAGCAGATTTACAATCAATATAGCCAAACTTAACTAGCATATCCTTAACATACTTTGACTGATTGATAAAAATGTCATTCTCTAACTGCTTAACCTGTAATCCTAAGAAGAAAGAAATCTCACCTATAGAGCTCATCTGAAATTTGGATTTCATAACCGACTCAAATTCCTTACATAAATCATCATTAGTTGAGCAAAAAATGATAGCATCAACATATATCTGAACAAATACAGATTCTTGGCCAACTGACTTAATAAAACGGGTTTTATCAATTGTGCCTCTATGATACCCATTATCAATTAAATACTTGGACAATGTATCATACCAAGCTCTAGGAGCTTGACGTAAACCATACAAAGCCTTTTCCAGTTTGACAACATGATTAGGAAATTGAGGATCCAAGAAACCAGGAGGCTGACTAACATATACTATTTCCTCAAGAACTCCATACAAAATTGATGATTTAACATCCATTTGATAGACCTTGAAATTCTTATAGGCAACATAAGCTAGAAACAATCTAATAGCCTTTATCCTAGCAACTGGGGCAAAGACATCATCATAGTCCATTCCTTCTTCCTGAGTATATCCTTTCACTACTAGTCTTGCCTTATTCCTCACTATAATCCCCCTATCATCTCTCTTAACTTTAAATATCCATTTTACTCCAAGCACATTCACACCTACTGGTCTTTCTACTATTGTTCCTACCTCCTGAACCTTAAACTGTAACAGTTCCTCTTGCATAGCTTCTACCCAACTATTAATGGTCAAGGCAATATCAACATTCTTAGGCTCTAGTTGGGACAGAAAGCAAGAAAATAAACAAAAATTAGCCAAGCCAGTACTACTTCTAGTTTTGACCCCATCATACAAATTTCCTATAATAGTACTTAGAGGATGAGTCTTGTAAACTTTTAAAAATGAATGTATTTACTCAGTAATATTGGTGGAAAGATTTATTTGATTTGGGACAATTGCATCAAAGAATAAGGATTCAGAAGTTGCTTCACTGGGTTGTTCATGGCTTTGTGCATTGCTTGGTTCAGCAGATTGATCTTCAGTGTCTTCACCAGAATCGAATTGTGCTTCATCAGAATTGTTGTTATGTTAAGCTTCTGCACCCGAATTATTCTTAATGTCACCCGAGTTTTCTTCTATCTCCATTTGTGCACCAGAATTATTTTGTGATCCACACGAATTTTCTTCAACTTGGTCTTGAATACCCGAATTAACTTGTGGATCACCAGAATTAACATCATTAGCATCTTGTGCATCAGAGATATCTTCAGTAGAATGTAGTGAACCCGAATTATCTTAATTCACATCAGAAGGCAATTCTTGTGCTCCCCACGGGGAATGACTGGGACGAATAAATCCCAGATTTTGCAACTCCAGCAACTGATCGGATAACTCGCGCATTTCGGAAGGCGCAAGTCGATACGGGGTTTTGGCCACAGGGGTGGCTCCAGGAATTAGGTCGATATGAAACTCGACCTGACGAAGAGGAGGTAGGCCAGGAAACTCCTCAAGAAAGACTCCGGAAAATTCACGGACGATCTGGACATCAGAAACACTTCTTTCCCCCATCTGCATGCTCATCAATCTAGCTGTCTTCTCGATCAACTTCCCCCCAAATACCTCTAGCGCATAATCGTCTGACAAAGGGATACGAATGAATTTCCCAAAACAAACAATCTCAGCACGATGTTTGGACAATCAATCCAAACCTACTACGACATCGAAGCTACCGAGGTGGAATGGTAGCAAGTCGATGTTGAAGAGGTGGTTCTCCAAAACGAGAGTGCAGTTGCGGACAATCTGATGGGATACAAAAGTCCTACCATTCGCTAATTCAATCTCATAACACTGAACACATCTAGTAGGCTCTATCCCAAGCAAGGACACACAATCAAGAGATACAAAACTAACATCCGCACCCGAATCAAATAATATTGTGACAAAGTGATCGTTTAAGGAAAATGTACCAGCAACAGTGTTAGGATCCTGCTGAGCCTCTGCGGCTCCCATTAAGTAGGCACGAGCACGAGCTGGGTTCCCCTGATTGTTCTGACCTCCCTGATTATTCGGACCACGATTAACCTGATTGTTCGGACCACGATTACCCTGATTATTTTGTGCAGGTTGAGCTCCCTGAATCCTCGGTGGATTATTACGACCACCGTTTCCCTATTTCTGAGGGCAATCTCTGAGAAAGTGACCAGTACCTCCGCATCCGAAACAAGAATTGGGCTTTACTACATTCACTGGCATAACCGCAATAGGCCTAGTACGACACTCCCTGGCTACATGGCCCTTCCGACTACACTGAGTACAAGTACACTGTGTGATCATATCATGATGACGGTTACACTTCTGACACAAGGGAAGTGCACCGCTATACCCAAACTTAACTCTACTGCTAGAGCTACCAAAATCCCGTCTAAACTTCTTCGACTTCCCATGATGATCATCTCGATCCTTACGCTTCTCCGATGAAAAGACCCCATCCCTGATTAAGTCCTCAGTAATGGACTCGGCACGGTGAATAGCATCATGTAGCGTAGGAGGATCGATACCCCTAAATGATCGACGAACCTCTGAGTGAATACCATGAATAAAACGCTCAACAAGACGAGCCTCAGTATCAACCATCCTCGGACATAAACAAACAAGCTCATGATAACGATCGAGGTATGTTGTCAGCTTGGGTCCCTCCATGGTATGACCCCAAAGCTCATCCTCCAGTTTCTTCATCTCGATACGAGACACGAACTGATCCAACATAAGGGTCCGGAGATCCTCCCAAGATATGGCCATGGCAACGTCCCTGCCACGGGCACTGATAACATAGTTCCACCAAGTAAGGGCCTTGCCCTTCAGGAGATGAGTAGAATATCGAACTCGGTTCTGAGCACCACAGTTACTGATGTCGAAGACCGACTCAGCTTGCTCGAACCACTGGCTGAGAGTAAGGGCCCCGCCCTTTCCGTCGAACTCGGTTGGCTTACAGTTCAAGAAGTCCTTGTAAGCACAACCATGTTCGGGGTGGAGGTGGATGAGGAGGTGGTGCTCCCCGGGGTTGCTGATTGAAAGCATTCGTGACCTGTGCCACGATCGTGGGTACCACCGCAGTTAGTTGCTGTCCGATCAAGGCGGAAATCTCGGTTTCCGTAAGATATTGTCGAGGAGGCATCTACATAATAAAAGGAAAATGCGTTAGTACGAGTAGGAAGTAACTTAAACAAGAGGTATCATAGTGATGTAAGGAATAAGAACTAATTGGTATTGTTTGCGTCGAAATTCCAAACATGGTCACGTAGGCATATATATAACTCGTCATGGATATACTTATGTTGTAAACCCATAATTATATCCATACCGTTTCATACTCGCGTCTTCTCCCCATGTCCTTCCTTACAAGGCTCACGTTTACCGATCACAAAATTGAAGCAGTTGGTCTGAGTCTCCGCTACGGCGCATTGGGAAAATATTGCGGCGCATCAAGACTTCAGATTTCCAACTCATAAAATAAATCAAACATATAATGAAAATAATGAAATGAAAACGTCATATGAAAACAATCGCATAGGAAACTCGTTCGGTGTCGTAAGTCGTTCGTGTTTCGCCGTCTTTCTTAGGCGATAAATTCGATAGATACGAGTAGTGAGACGATATGAAATAGTAAAAAGATCCTAAAAGATCTATATGAGGACTCCTAGTTATAGTCTAGGTCAAACCACCTAGTTCTCTATAACCATATGCTCTGATACCGATCTGTCACACCCCGCCAGTGGTGGAAACGCAGGGTGTGGCCGATTGGCGTTCGTCATAACACAATAGTAAATAAAGACATAATCTATATGAATAAGTAAATTAATGTATTGTTATGACGTCGCCATACTCAAGGTATAATCCTTGGTACACGAAAAGCAGTCAAACACTACAAGTAAAAATATCCAATGCAATCATCAACGAAATGTAAGAATACGTGGGCATGTAAGCTCGAAATATAATCCAAATGTATAAATATAAAACAACCACAATGCAAAGTAATCCCGAAGTTCATCTAGAGTCCGACTCCTACAGCCAAGTCCTATGCCTGCTCATTACTTGAAAGTAAAGCTAAAAATGTCAACATAACGTTGAGCGAGTTCATCGAGTAGTAGTAATATAAGGTAATCTCATATCTCAAAAATCAGTAATAAAATAATGTGTAACTAATGCATTTAAGTAGTTGAAAACATCATCACATCTTACACAACATAAGCATACATCACAAGTAATCATCGTAGTACACCTTATTAGTAGGAAAGGTCTACTAATGAGCGTGCGGTATCAGTATGAAACATATACTGATAATCATCATAGTTGGAGCATCGTAAGTACACCTCATAATGAGCGTGCGGTATTAGTATGGACACATACTAGATAATCATCATAGTTGCAACATCGTAAGTAAACCTCATAATGTGCGTGCGGTATCAGTATGAACATATAGTGATAATCATCATAGTTGGAACATCGTAAGTAAGCATCGAACAACCGTTTCGAAATGTTTTAGAAAATTGCATTAGTTTTCGTTACACATTTTATGGTTTCTAAACATAGTAAGTTTCCATAAATAGAAGTATCTATTTATGGTAAGTTTCCGAAAATTGTAATGTTTCCATAAATAGTAAGTATAGAAATAAGTTTGTTTCTCGTAAAACATTTTTCTCAAAAATTATTTGGTTGAGCTTTACTTTCCCCCAATTTATAAAACGTAAAACATAAAAGGTAGGGGCAATGAACTCACCTTATCGAGCAAGCGATAAATACCCGAACTGTATATATATGAAGTTAGTAAGTAGGTCACCCTAAAACTAGACTCCAAGACCTATAATATTCATTAAGGTCACATATTCTAATTCATTACCAAAATGGAGTTAAACACTAAAGAAGACAGACTACAATAAAATTTCAGATTCTGTCCAACGTTTAATAATTGTCCAAAAACTTAAGGTTTTCTACCGATTAACGTTACAAACATAAAGACACGATATAGGTAAAAATCAAACAATATAGCACGAGTTATAATAGAGTCCAATTCAGTTTACAAAGATATACCAAAAGATTATATAACAAAGAATAACACAAAGTATCAAAGGTAGAGTTTTATACCACGAATAGTAACGGTTTGATTTCCAAATGACGAATACCGTTACAAGCAAACCAACCAAACGATGACACGAGGGGCTGTCCAAGATCAGTCATGATCACCAAGCCAACCAACGATTAGAATTGCTAAAGCGAAACTAGTATTGAATTGAAACGAATCGGTTAAGAGTGCTACTTACATGAAGGGTCCTTGTGATTACAACTAGTTGAAAACCGACCAAGAGATCAATCACAACCTAAAATGACCAAACATATTCATAATCATATTTCACATTATAATCCAATACCCCAAAATGCCTTAATGATTTGGTTAGGAATAACAAAAACGTATTTATACATATATATATATATATATATGTATGTATATATATATATATATATATATATATATATATATATATATATATATATATATATATATATATATATATAATCGGCTAAGAGAAGCAAGGAGTAAACGATTTATGAAACGACTAGGAAAACCTTGTAGAGATGATTCTGATCAGGTTATAACAAGGTCGAAACACAATTCCAAAAGGTGTGATCGGGGTTGCATCATAAGGTCAACACACCAGAAATGAAATTGAGTGGATTAGGGTTAAGTACATATGAATACAATACACATATACATGTAGATATTCGGCCAAAACAAAAGGAAACTAAACGATTTATGAAACATAACAAACCTATAGAGATGATGATCTAGATCGGTTTGTCAACGAGGTGGAATCAAAACTCCTTGTATTGATGATCGTGGCTGAAACAAACCAACAAACCCGAACTGAATTATGGTTATTAGAATTTCGATGGGGAGTAATCACAAACAAAATGATAACATACCTTGATTACTAAGAGACTCGAGATGGTGAATTCCAAGATTGAAAGGGTGCTCGATGGGGCTGATGATGGTGAAAAACAGTGGCTGCACAAGGTGTATATGGCGACGGTTTAGGAGGAATCAATTAGGGTTTTCGAATTAGAAATCATACAAGAAAGATAAACACCTTACCTAGATCAATTCGGTGATTAGGAAGATGAATTCTATGATGAAGAAGCTGCTCGATTATGGTGAGGAGAGTGAAGGTTTCGGCTGCCAAATGAGAGGGGCGAGGGTGGTGGCGGATTAGGAAAGAAGAATATTAGGGTTTGTTGTTTGAGTAGTGTAACAAGGTTAGATTAGTGTAACATGTTTAGATTAGGTTAGGTGCATGGTTAAGTCGAGATTTATGAGTCTAGGCTTGGTGTAGAATCGAGCAATTAACCCATACGTAGTCCTCCATTAGAATTGAGTTTTATAATAACGACGTAACGAACGGTAAACAACGCGATAGATAACGGATGAAGTAGTTATGAGATGTCGTTACAATATAACATAGATATAACTCAAACTCGGAAGTTTCTCAACAGTTTAATAATGTATAACGGATACAACATAGTATGTTTACGAATTCAGGAAAGTTTCTCGTTGATATATCTAGGAGCTCGTCTAGTGGAACTAACTATTGTACACCTAACTAATACGATAACATCACATATAGGATATACACACATATAATAGTAATAATCATACATAAGTAAAATGTAAGGAACTTTTAATAAAAGTTTTTTGTAAACACGGTAAGAGCTAACCATACTAGACTAACCTGAGTCGGAAGAGTGACGGTTGTCACAGTTTCCTTGCCACGTGGTCAGCGCGAAGGGTATTCACGTTGATCCTGCCAAGATTGAATCCGTGAAAAGTTGGGTTGCACCGAAATCACCTACCGAGATTCGTTCATTTTTGGGTCTTGTTGGTTATTATTTCCGATTCATTGTTGACTTCTCTAGGATTTCCTCTCCTATGACGAAGTTGACCCAGAAAAGTGGGTCGTTTATCTGGGGTTCCGAACAGGAAACTGCTTTCCATTTGTTGAAGTAGCGGTTATGTGATTCTCATATTCTTAGTTTTCCTGTTGGGACTGAGAACTTTGTTGTACTGTTATGCTTCGCATAAGGGTTTGGGTTATGTTCTCATGCAGAATGGGAAATCTATAGCTTATGCTTCACGTCAGTTGAAGACACACGAGCAGAATTACACGACACATGATCTTGAGTTGGGAGCCATTGTTTTTGCTCTCAATATTTGGAGGCATTATCTTTATGGGACTAAGTGTACCGTATTCATAGATCACAAGAGTCTCTAGCATATATTTGATCAGAAGATGCTGAATATGAGACAGAGACGTTGGGTCAAGCTCCTGAATGATTATGACTGTGATATTCGCTACCATCCTTGTAAGGCGAACATGGTTGCTGATGCGCTGAGTCGCAAGGAGACGGTTAACTCGGTTCGAGTTCGTTCTTTGGTTATTTCTATTCAGACGAGCTTGAAAGCTCAGATTATTCGGGCACAACAGGAGGAATTGACAGAGGATCGTCTTAAGGACGAGCGGTTGTTTGGTTTAGCTCGGCAGTTAGAGCTGAAGGATGATGGAGTTCTTTATTTTCTTGATCGTATTTGGGTTCTAGTTGGTATTTGTCAGTTGATTTTGGATGAGGCTCATAAGTCCAGCTATTATGTTCATCCTGGTTCCGACAAGATGTATCAAGACTTGAAAGAGTTTTATTGGGGGCCTGGTATGAAACGGACGATTGCGGAGTATGTTAGTAGGTGTTTGACCTATTCGAAGGTCAAGATTGAGTATGAGAATCCATCTGGGCTTCTTCATTAGCCGAAGATTCAAGAGTGGAAATGGGAGCGTATTACCATGGATTTTATTATGAAGCTTCCAAGATCTTCCAGTGGTTATGACAGTATGTGGGTTATCTTTGATAGTTTGACGAAGTCTGATCACTTTCTACCTATTAGAGAGAATTATCCGTTGGAGAGACTTGTCCGTTTTTATATTATCGAGAACGTGTCTAAACACGGTGTACCCGTATCGATCATTTCAGATCGTGATGCTCGATTTACTTCTCGATTTTGGCAGTCCTTTCAGAGTGTTTTGGGCACGAGGTTGGATATGACTACCTCTTATCACCCGCAGACGGATGGTCAGAGCGAGAGGACCATTCAAACTTTAGAGGATATGTTACGTGCTTGTGCGATAGACTTCGGTGGCAGTTGGGATGTACATTTGCCATTGATCGAGTTCTTGTACAACAACAGTTTTCATACGAGTATTGGTTGTGCACCATTTAGGCTTTGTATTGCCGTAAGTGTCGATCACCTGTGTGTTGGGCAGAGATTGGATACAGTCAGGTTACTGGTGCGTAAGGAGACTACTGACAAGATCTTCAAGATTAAGGAGCGGTTGGTTCCTGCTAGAGATCGACAGAAGAAGTATGCAGATAGACGTAGGAAACCTCTTTAGTTCAGTGTTGGGGATATGGTTTTGTTGAAAGTATCTCCTTGGAAAGGGGTTTTCCGCTTTGAGAAGCGCAACAAACTGAGTCCGAGGTATACGGGTCTTTAAGATTTTAGCCCGTGTTGATCCAGCTGCGTACATACTTGATTTGCCGCCAGAGTTGAGTAGTGTGCATAATGATTTTTACGTTTCTCATTTGAAGAAATGTCTTGCTGATGAGTCGTTGTTGGTTCCGTTGGAGAGGCTTCAGATTGATGATATCATTTTGTTGAGAAGCCGATTGAGATCCTAGACCGTGACGTTATGCATGTAGTATTTCCAAGACATATTATTAATAAAATTACATAGTTCTTTAGTCAAGTCTAGTTGTTTCGCAAAACAATTTTGTTTTTCAATTACTCTCTATATTAATTTCCATCCATGCCTATGGTTTTGTGCCCATATTGGGCTTTAACCCGATTTCTTTGGGGTTTCGTCTATGGGATGGGCTTTGGATTTTGTTACCTTTAGGTCTGCTGATATCAACAAACACGTGTTCTTTCTCTGCATTGTACCTGGCTTTTGATATCAACAAAATTTGAAAGTTCCTAATTTCAACGGAAACCCTAACAACAATTCGATTTTGAATTTCAATAAAATCATGTTTTCGTGGAATTTCTCTGGATTCGATTATCGATTTTCTTGCTGCTGCGATTTTCTCTCGCCGCCGCCCTAACAATCGATTTATTAGCTAATTTGTGTAAATTTGGTAACAATCAATTACATAGCTGTGTCTGATTTTCTTTTTGAATTTGTGTTAGTTTTAATTGTGTAATTTTTATCATTATTTGAATTACTTTGTGTCTGTGATTTTGTAAATCAATGATAATATTGTACATCTGTGATCATATAGCAGCATATAAACCTTCAAATGTTACTCACTCATGTGTCGGCAATTTCACCGCTCCACAAGAACTCAATCTTATTATTGCGTAAGTTTTTTTTTAATTAATTATTTAATTTAATTGAAATTCATATCGTATCTATATCTATATTATAAATTATTGCAGGAATTTGACTGTTGTGTAGGAAAAATATAATAATTGGAAAAAATATGTTGAATTGTTGGTGAATTTAGTGAAAATTTTACGAAATAGATGTAAATAGTGATGAACTATTACGCGGTTTAGAAAACTTAGGGTTTGTTTTAATTGATATAACTCGAAGCTAATTGACTTATGCTAGAGGTCTTATTTGGTGTGGAATACAGTGAGTGTGAGTATGTTAGTTTAATTACGTTTGTTTTTCGGTTTTTAGACTTCGATAGGTGAGTTTGAGTTTCAGTCGATATCCTTTAACAGTTACCTTGAAGATAACGTTGTTTGCTTTGTTAATTTTGGAATTAGGTTCATTTATATCGATTTTTCGTTTGATGAATGCTAGGGTTAACCTAAGAATGAAACATTATGATGCTCACTTTAAGGAAAAAGATGTTGTGTGAACTGTGAAGTATGCTTTTTTTTTGCTGATTTTTTCTCGTGTTTTTTGTAAAATTATATCTCGATCTTTTTGTTACTTATATTTTAGTTGCATTTTTTGGAGTTTTAGCAATTATTATCTAAAGGAGCACGAATTTATTACATCATCTTACGACTGATTTTGTTATTAGGAAATGTACGCGTATCAAGATTCATTTACTTACTCCTCAAGGCTTGCAGGTGGGTTTCTTTATATACAGTTTTTGTGTCTATATATTTTGTACATTCAATAGTTTATGGTTGCTGTTTGAAATGCACTGCGTATGTTGTTTGGTTTGAAAATGCACGGGTTTATTTATCTGACTACATAACTTCACAGTATGATTACATATATGATAAGTTCTGGTTCGGCATTTCCGAAATTATATACTGTTACAAACAGAAGGTTGGTTAGTGTGGTAACAGAAAAAAAGTGACAGTTCCATTATCTTATATAGAAGTTAATCAAAATATGAGAATAACTAATGTAACTCTTTTAATGTAGACTTATCTTTATAGGACAAATTAGATATGATTGTTGGAATTAGAAGGTTATAAGATACTATTATTTGTCTTGAATTATACATTTATACATACACGTTATTTAAATTTGTTACATCACTCTCCATGAACAAATTAGGTATGAACACGTATCTTACCATTTGATAAAGAATCAAGTTTCTTTAAATGAATAAAGACAAGGCAAGGATGATACTATCATGATTAACTGGTAATAGTTTTTTGAGGATTCTAATTGTTGAATAAATTAAACCAGCAACTCTCTTCTCTTCTTGTATAGGAAGGCATTCTTTTTATTTTTAGGACTACTTGAATTTTGATACTTCAAGACATTGTTTTGCTTTAGGTCAACTTTGCAACTGTGATATAATTGCGAATTTGCTTTTATGCAGCCTATGTTGGATGTGCCAATATACGGGAGAATCGCAACCCTAGAACTTTTCCGTCCTCATGTGAGTCAATTAATTTGTTGTTTTTAAAGAAAAACTTTTCATATATATTTCTTGCGTGACTTATGCTGTGGTGTTCGTATATGTTTTTTGATCTATTTAAGGGTGAAACACAAGAACTTCTGTTCATCTAAGCAGCCAGTGGTGCTTATTTCAAGCATTTTTTTAAGCTAAGAGCACTACACAATCCCAAAAACCCCTTAAGTGATTAACTATGGTGTGCTTATTGATACCTCTTTTTTCTTTGTTAGATTACTCGGTAACCTGGTGCAAAGTTACGCATATCCGATGTTAGAATATGTTTCACATTTGAAGGAATTACTAGATTATTTTGGTTTTATGCAAAGCAAAGTTGCTTCGAATTTGATTAACGCTATAATGCCACTTATCAAGCTCAGTCACGGCCTTCAGGTTTGCGTCAATTCAACAGAATAACAATTTAGACTAAATTTTATAAATTAATCTATTATTGTGCGTCACACAAACACTGCAGGATATTGGCAAGGAATGTTGAGACACTGAACAAAGCAATGGAAGTGGAAGGCAAAAGAACGAGAAGAGAACTAGCTGCAATGGAAAAGGAACTTGCTGCTTTGCGTAACCCCCGGACTCGTGCAATGCACGAGTCTCTACTAGTTTACATTAAACACAAACACTATAACATTTAAGGAATTAACGAGTAATTCAACTTTGAGGTGGACCCTTAAATAATGGCCAATTGTGGACATATCATGCATATCTGAATTAAGTTATCGCTTCAAAGGAAGAAGGACCACATACATTAGGTAAACTTTATTTTATAGATCATTTTCAAACTGTAATTATTAGATAATAAGTTCTAACAAATATTCAAATTAATTCCCAAACTTAAGTAATTAGATCTACTATAACTATTACATTTACTTTTAATAATTTAAAAAATTAAGCATACTATCAATTACAATAATCAATACAAACATCATATTGTATTTATATACTATAACTATTACATTACTTTTAATAATTAAAAAACTTAAGCATACTATCAATTACAATAATCAATACAAACATCATATTGTATAATAAATAGGAACCATAAAATTATGCATGTAAACTTATGAATAAATATAAACTCCATAGAATAGTAACCAAGTTTCACTTTTGTTCCATTAAAGTCACTCTAACTTTTTTTTCCTATCAAAAACCACTCAACTTTTGATATTGTTCCATTCCTATGTAATTGACCTGCTATAGTAGGTTAGCAGGTAATCTTTAACAAAAAAAGATTTTTTTATTTATTAAAATAACTTTTAAATAATACCCTCTAATAATTATTATTAGATTAATAGATAATAGAAATAAGTTTCTGATTATTCGACTTCCCTGGTTCCTCCATCGCTAAACCCTCGACGACGTTTTCTGCCGTGAACTCCCACTTCCTTTGGTGCATGTGGTATATGTAAATTTGGTGCGTAAAAAATGATTCAGTGGGAACAGGGGGTCCTCAACTTAATTGAAATTAGTTTTATTATCTAATAATAATTATTAGAGTGTATTATTTAAAAGTTATTTTAATAAAAAAACCTTTTTTTATTAAAGATTACCTGCTAACCTACTATAGCAGGTTAATTACATAGGAATGGAACAATATCAAAAGTTGAGTGGTTTTTGATAAAGAAAAAAAGTTAGAGTGACTTTAGTGGAACAAAAGTAAAACTTGGTTACTATTCTATGGAGTTTTCCCATAATATTATAGCTAATTATCAATACACATCATAATAAATTTTATGCTAAACCATATTATTATTCGTAAAATAATAAAATTGAAATAAAGTTGTTAGCTTTGACAATTAACTAGAAAAACTTACTTGATTATGTTTGAGAAAGACAAAACAAAATAACAAATATATATATTTTGTTTCTTTGCGAAGCTTCTTCCAAGACCAAATAGCGCGCGCACGCGCGTGTGTATATATATATATATATATATATATATATATATATATATATATATATATATATATATATATATATATATATATATATATATATATATATATATATATATGTATATATAGATTGGGGTTCAATAGGGATCCCTTTTTTGCTAGAGATCCAGGGATCACCTTCTCAGCCACAATATCACCTAAATTGTGTGGCTGAGATTAAAAGTTGACTTTAATGAATTTATAAGGAAAAGACACGGAGGGGTAATATGGTCTTTTTACCTTTTTTTTTTTTTTTTTACTCACACGCGCTTTTGTGGCTGGGAAGTGGCTTTTGTCTTTTGTCTTTTTGTCTTTTGTCTTTTTGTCTTTCTACTTTTGTGTCCCATTTACCAAAACAATAATATATTCTTTCACATTTACCAAGTAAATATTCTTTCACATAAATGCATTAAATAATAATTTATTCCAACCACTTGCAATAAAGCCAAAATACATAATCATTAAACAAAATTATATATTCTTTCACATACATAATGCATTAAACAAAATTATATTTAAAAACTATAGAATCATAGGTGATTACTAAACATTTGGTGACATTTTACATCAACATACTAAGACACATTATTAATAAAATCACAAGTGATTACTAAACGTTTTGTGACATTTTACATCAAAGAACTAAGACATTAAATAATAAACAGTTTCTTAATGTAAAAACTACATAATCACAGGTGATTAAATAAGCATTTTGTGACATTTTACATCAACATACTAAAGAAAATTATTAATAAAATCACAGGTGATTACTAAACATTTTGATGACATTTTACATCAACATATAAGGCACTAAATTAATACAATCACAGGTGATTAATAGACATTTACATCAAGTTACTAAGGCACTAAATTAAGAACCTTAAATGTATTAAGGTATTAAGGCACTAAATCACAGGTGATTTTCCTTTACAATTTGTTGACTACAAAATTACATTTAAGATATTTAGTGACTTAATTTAATAAAATCACATTTGACATAGTTATTGTTCAAAGAAAATACACCAAACCGAAAGTATTCTCAAACAAAATATTTGTCTACTCATTTCAAATAAAATTCAACTAGTAAAGTAACATATTAAATTATTGTTGGTTGTTGAATTCCCTCTTTATTCAATAGCTTCTTTTGAAATTAGCGTCATCATCTACAATTGATTGTTAATATTACAATCTAAGGCACATTATTAATAAAATCACAAGTGATTACTAAACATTTTGTGACATTTTACATCAACATACTAAGGAACATTATTAATAAAATCACAGGTGATTACTAAACATTTTTGTGACATTTTACATCAACATACTAAGGCACATTATTAAAAAAATCACAGGTGATTACTAAACATTTTTGTGACATTTTACATCAACATACTAAGGAACATTATTAATAAAATCACAGGTGATTACTAAACATTTTTGTGACATTTTACATCAACATACTAAGGCACATTATTAATAAAATCACAGGTGATTACTAAACATTTTTGTGACATTTTACATCAACATACTAAGGCACATTATTAATAAAATCACAGGTGATTACTAGGTGATTACTAAACATTTTGGTGACATTTTACATCAAGGTACTAAGCCACTAAATTATAAAACAGTTCTTAATGTAAAAACTTTAGAATCACAAGTGATTACTAAACATTTTTTATGACATTTAAGGCACTAAATTAATACAATCACAGGTGATTACTATAGATTTTGTGACAATTTACATCAAGGTACTAAGACACTAAATTATAAAACAGTTTTTAATGTAAAAACTATAGAATCACAGGTGATTACTAAACATTTTTGTGACATTTTACATCAACATACTAAGGCACATTATTAATAAAATCACAGGTGATTACTAGGTGATTACTAAACATTTTGGTGACATTTTACATCAAGGTACTAAGCCACTAAATTATAAACAGTTCTTAATGTAAAAACTTTAGAATCACAAGTGATTACTAAACATTTTTTATGACATTTAAGGCACTAAATTAATACAATCACAGGTGATTACTATAGATATGATATGCACATTGATTACTTATTATTGACCCATTAATAATAAGTACCTGAGGAGGAGTGTGGCCAAGAAGTTCATGTAATGGTCTGCTCTCAGCCAAGGGATGTTCAGCAGGAAGTTCATATACGATTTGGTTCAGAAGCTGAAAATTTACAAATTTAAACATAAACAATGACAATTTTACCGGAATTGTAAACATTTAACAGAGACTAATAACTTTATTATACAGTTTATGCTTATATCATATTATAAACAAATTTGGAAAATTGACTTCAACAAACACGAACATAAACAAACCTCGGCTTGGCGACCAGCATGCAATCGTACACCAGTTGCATCATACACAGCTGGTATTATGATCAAAAGCAAGTTTCCTAGATTCCCTTTTGGTCGTAGAAAGTCAGAAATCTGTTGTTTACTGTTCTTTTAATACAATACGTTTATACGGTACAAGTATCAGGTTACCTGCAGAGCAAGTACCAAGGATGAGACCCTTAAGATGTTGAGGTGGTTTGGCGATGATCATAAGCACCCATCCAAGTGCCGACCCAATTATGAATGTGAAAAGAATATTGACAGGCATAAACCATCTGCAGTTTTAATATTTAAAATATTGCTGGAATTTTGAATAAATATTGTATGCATATGCCCCAAAAGAGCTGCAGCTCTATATATATCCAAAACAGGACCTATATAGATCGACATTTACTACCGTTTTGAAACAATTCGGTACCAATTGTGCCCTCAACCTGGCTAAGATTTCAGACTAGAATTTAAGCCTAATTTTCATCAAAATGACAGTCATTTGATTGAAGTAAAAGTAAAAAACGTAGTTTGGACGGATACATAAAACTGACTTTTGGATGTGATTGATACAGAGTACCGTCGTATCAATATGGTACCGGTTCAATTTGGCACTTTTACGGTATCATCCCACATCAATAATCTACTTAAGTAATAACAAGTTTTCTAAAAAGTAATAACGAGTCTTAAATCCAAAGATACATCATATTTCGTTTATGTCGGTTTACGAAGAAAAAAAAATTAAAAAATAGTAAAACCTTCTCTTTGACATTTTACCATTTTCATAAAGTTTTTCTTTTTTTTTTACCAAAATCGATATAAACAAAATTAAAAATTAATATTAATACTTAAAACATGTAATCGTAATATAGAACCTTTAAAATCTAATTAATTCAAAACTCACCGAAGAATGCTTACAATGAAATGAGGCTTTCGAAAGTGATTGTACTAGCCAGGTTACTGGCTACTAGTGCTGGATTGAACACAAAGAACACAAGCTGTTCACAAATGAAACATCTTTGTAAGTCCCTATATAACCAAATTCTCAATCAAACTTAACAATATTCTTGATGCAGATTTAGATTCATGAAAACCAACAAGATTTGTCTCGCGGTATCATGGTAACCATTAAAATCTATAGATTGTGGGTTCAAACTAAGTTCGAGGCAAATCTGAAAGTTTCTAGATTCAGTAAAATATATTTGTTTAAATAACAAATCACAACTTTTGTAAAATATATTTCAAAAACCTATAGAAAGCTATTAAAGAGAAAGAACATACGATACAAGCTAATATGAGTGCGGTTGCAAAAGTTGAGCCACCAAGACCATCGTGTAAACCGACAGCAACTGCAAGAGAAGTGACAGTTGCAGAGTGTGAAGAAGGCATGCCACCGGATCCAACAAGTTGTTTTAAATCCCAACGGTGTTCCTTATACCTGCATATCTACCAGATTATAATAAGACTCTTAAGGCGTATCACTAACAATAAATCATGAAATACATCGAAAACTACATGAATAAGGGGGTGTTTTGAGTGCTTTTTAAACGTTTTATACTCCCAGATAACAACTTAGGATCCCACCCTTCTTTCTTTTATTTAGTTATGTTTTCTTCATTATTGTTTTCGCATACGATTTCATTCAATCACTCCCAATGTAATCCGATACCTACGTCCACCACAAAACCATTCGTCACGAAACAAGTGTTCAATACTCGAACTAACCAAACCCATGGGTTCAAAGTCTCGTGCAAAGTTGCATTACAGTAGCTAGTAATGAAATTTCTAGTCCTAAGTATGCTAATTACATTAATGATTATGATTATAACCATTAACAGATCAAACGTCTCTAAAACAAAGGCCCTTTTATTTGCTAATCAAGCAGTCAATTTCATTACTAGCTACTGTATTAGTTAGCACTTTGCAGTTACGAACAAAGCAATTTGATTTCCATCTTTTCAATGGAATCATCAGTATATTATATTCACCCAAATATCTAAAGCAATAATAATCAGCTGTAGGCGTTTCTAGATGAATATAGGTTGCAATCATATTTACATCCTGAAAACTTTAACTATGATCGTCTAAAACAGAAACGAAATCTGCAGAGCAGCAATTGTTAATCGACTCTAACGATTTCATCAGTTACATTGCTAAAACTAAAGGCAAGAATAAGCTAAAAAGCAAGTTCTGCAACAAGGATAACGATGAATTCATGTCTAAACATGATGTTAACGGCAAAGTTACACACCTTGAATACCGATAGAACACACAACCACCTGACCAATCATACTAAATCACAGGTGATTACCTGACCACAATAATTCCTAGAATTAACATCAGCTCCATTATCAAGCAACAATGCAACAATCTACAAATTAAAAATTTTTATTAAAAAAAGATTATAAAAAAAAACAGCAAATTAGTAAAAGATTATTATACGTCATCGGATTCCGGTGACGGTTCAATTAACGCTTTGAGCATGATTACTTGCTGGATCGCTTGAGATTTGTTCCACGACGGCCGTCGCATACCTGTATTAAAATAATCGATCTATAATTAGTAACGGTAACGGTAACGGTAACTGTGACGGTGAGGGACCTTTTTGAGAGAGGAAACGGCGGCACTGTTCACGAGTGATTTGAGAAATGTCGTCTTCGGTGAGTAGGTGAAGAGGTTTGTCGAGTGGTGATGAGGCGGAGAGTGGTGGTTCCTCCGTCGTCATCGCCGGTGATTTTCACCTAATAATTTATGAGAAATTGGGTGAAGACTCA
>CAJVGC010000508.1:37862204-37889704 GCA_910822075.1 Senecio squalidus | reverse complement strand
CCAAAATATTTTTTTTTAACTATTTCGGATAATCATCCTAAAACAACCTCAACAATCTTTTTATAAAATAAAAAAAAATGATTTTTTTCGGAAAAAAACGTAGATGCATTTTTTCGGTAGATCCATTTTTCTAATTTTATAAAAAAATGCATCTACTTATTTTCAAATATGCATCTAATTTATGGATAAAACTATATCTTATTATTAATATTTTAAAAAAATTGAGTTAAAATGCACCTTATTTTTGAAAATATATCGACTTTTCTAAAAATAATGCAGCTACCAAAAAAATACATCCAAGTTTTTAAAAAATCAAAAATTTCGAAAAAAAATCAATTTTTTTTTTATTTAATAAAATGATTCTAGAGGTTATTTTAGGATGATTCTCCGAAATAGTTAAAAAAAAATATTTTTTTACTATTTTTAAATTGATTTTGGAATGTTTCTACCGGTATTATTTTAAGCATGAAATGTAAAGAAAACCTCACCCGATATATATATATATATATATATATATATATATATATATATATATATATATATATATATATATATATATATTCTTTTTGTTCGACTTTGATCAAAAACAAATAACAACCTCCTCAACGTTTGTGATGTTTCCTTGCTACTTGAACTCGAAACCGAAAACAAGGGGTGGTTGGTTTGTCTCGGTAGAACAAGAGAATGAGGGGAGAGATTTGGGGAATCACTTAGAACTTTCTAGCCACCTAATTTACATTCGGGTCATTTCTTTTTCAAAATATTAAATTGTTAACACTTATCTTAACAATTAAATAATGTTTAATTAATTTAATATGAACATGATAATTAATATATTACATTTAATACATTAATTATACCCGTCGTAATTTTAGTATCAAAGAATGTGATCTCATACGCTCACATGTTTTCAAGCATATATTTAATGACGTATTCATATTCAAACAAACCATTCCATCCAAATGCCAAAATATTTTCAATCCCCGTCTTAGTTTCCAAAAATACCAAACACGCCTTTCTTGTTTGACAAGGCAAAAAATATGTACAAGATTTCTCAAAGATCAAATTGAAAGTCTGAAAAGTTAAATAAAGTGTTTATTGCTCATTATAGTATGAGGACTTAATGATATATCGTGTCTATACTTAAATAAGGAAAAGTCAAGAAAAGTCGGTCTTAATATCAATCCGCATAGATAAGAGAACTTAATAGTTAACACTAAAGTACCAAAATAAACCATGCTAGGGGTGAGCGTGGTATCAGTCCTGTACCAAACCGGTACCATACTGGTTGGTATCAGTTGGTTTTGTAAGAAATCTTGGTACCGAATACCGTACCATAAAAACCGGTACCTGTACGGTTCCGGCTCGATACCTGTACGGTTCTGGTTCGGTACCGGTACCATGGTATATTTGTTCACCCATTTTCTCGTCCCGTACCGAACCGGTTGGTACCGGTTTGTTTTTCTTAAAATGTTTAGTAGCGAATACCGTACCGAATACAAACGATACAATACAGGTTAGTACTGGTACGGTACGGTACAGTACCATTTCGGTACCGGTACCATGGTGCTTTTGCTCACCCCTAACCCATGCTACATATATAAACCCTAATTTCGATGAAATATATTATTCATTCTTTGACCGAGTATCAGCCCATACAAACAAACCAGAGTCCGTAATGATGCATCTTGCCATGTACCTCTCAAATTTGTTATCATGACTAACCGATAGGGATCGCAATGGTCACCCGATCCACTATATGTGGATATGGACGAACCAAACGGATGGTTATTGGATATGGATATGGATGATTAGTGGATCGGATATGGATGGAAATTTGTCATCTATGAATCATCCATTTATCACCCAAAATATAACATTTAATATATATATTTATGGTTTTTCTCACATTAGTCCCTATCTATATGTAAACGAGCATATCAATACCTATATAATTATAATCCAAATAAGAAACCTATTCTATATAATCAACCATTTCAACTTTAATTTGAAAATATAAATGTTCCGACATCTATTTTCTAAATATAATTAGTTTAACAACAACATTGACACAAATAAATTGATCAAATTTTTTATTAAAGACATAAAGTGCTACATAAGTATGTCGTTTACTCGAAAATCTTCAATGTAGCCACATCAAACCGAAAGAATATAGTGAAATGAACATATGGGTTTGTTTCAAAGCTGGTATTATTGACATCTTTAATTATATAATAAAAGAGGGGCCTTAAATGTCACATGGCGAAGTAAGGTCCATTGGATGGGTTATCTTCTTTGATTTCAGCCGTTAGATCAGATTGATGATGTCATCAAAGACTATTTCTATTTTACACCCTCTTACAATACATAATTACATTTTCGCTTTCATTTACATCTCCACTGAAGTTTATTTTACTTATAAATCGCTCAATTTAGACTATGATTTACCATACAATACATAATTACATTTTCTCTTTCATTTACATCTCTACTAAAATAAAAAAACATAAGTTTATTTTACTTATAAATCGCTCAATTTAGACTATGATTTACCATATTGTTATTTTAAAATTTCTTCATAAAAATATCAAAACATGTATATAAACGTAAAAGTATATATATTATTTTAACTATAAGCAACATAGGTATAAACGTAAACGTATATATGTTATTATACGTATGACATTATCTTCTCATAATAACTTAAAATCTACATAAACAAAAATTTACGATTCAAACTTTATCCCGTATATATGTTATTATACGTATGGCATTATCTTCTAATAATAACTTAAAATCTACATAAACAAAAATTTACTAGTCAGACTTTATTCCGTATATATGTTATTACCCGCTTCATCCATTGGATATGGATATGGATGGATGATGCGAAGTTAAATGGACATGGATATGGATATACATGATATAACAAAAATAGATATGAATATGAATATGAAATCATCCGATCCATTGTCATCGCTATTAACAAAGCAATTGCATACATATGTCATAGCATCCTATTGGTGCCTCATAATTTTTCCAAGTGACTTCATAAAACCTTATGTATAAATAGAAAGTACAATTTGTTTTCAAGGTAAGCCCTTTACACCTAATTTTCCTTTTCACTACCATCTCGATCATGAAAACCACTCATTTGAGCGCTAACGCAGTTTACAGAATCGCCTCTCGTAAACCCATTAACTAAACGAAGGATATAACGGAGATTCACCACCACCTACATATATACTATTTTTTGTCTTTCTGTAAACTTTGATACGAACATCTACTAATATAGGTGAAATGTATAATGTTGCATACACACTCTTATATGATTATATGTTTATTTACCTTTTTCACTTATGACTTTCTTTTTTAACTTTGGTTAACGTTGTTCATTATTGCTCACTAGTACAAAGTTGCTTTTTTGGAACGGTGGAATTGATTTTTTGGAGCGGTGGAATTGATTTTTTGGAACGGTTTTCCAACCGCTCCAAAAGAAAGTGTTTCAAAAACCGGGTATTTTTTGGAACGGTTTCAAACCGCTCCAAAAGATGTTATCTATACCGATCTTTTACCACTCCAAAAGATGTTATCTATACCGTTCCAAAAGATCTGGGTATTTTTTGGAGCGGTTTCAAAACCGCTCCAAAAGATGTTATCTATTTTATATAAATATTACTATTTTAATATTAAAAAATATTTTTTGGAACGTATTATATAACCGCTCTAAAAAACAATTGGTTAAAAGTTTTTATTTTCAATAAAAATGCTTTAAATGTGCATATTATACACCAGAAAACAAATATATAGCATATAATACCAAATTTCTACAATGAAAATGTATCAAAAATTCAACATCAAACAAATATATCCACAATCAACATATACACAAACAAATGTTTCGAATTAAAACATTCCAAATATATATCCACAAACAAAACTTTCTAGGCAAATATAATAAAGTCGTACATTAAAGAAAATAACTTCTATTAGTATTCGGATAAGTTCTACCCCTTAACGATTGTATTAACAAATTGTGAAACTAAATTAAGTAAAAACTCATCTATATCCTTTTGCTTGAATAACCTTGTATAGTTCCACATCTAAAGGAAAATGAAATAAAAGTTAGAATAATATATATACTAATAATAATAATAATGATAACATGGTTGCTGCATCACTGATTAAATCAAAAGACAACCAATATTATCCCATATATTATATGCAATATATCAAATAATTAATCAACTTACGAAAAGTAAAAATTGAAAACTTACATTAACCATAGTCCATTTGAAAGGCTTACGAAAAGCTTGTTCCATTATACTCGTTATTGAAGCTACATCAACAAACCATTTGATTATATCAATTTATTATAAGATTTATTTATAGATATATAATCACTAGAATGATTTAGCGATTACCATTGCCATAAATTCATTTGTTTGACGTTGGAATTGTGGCATTGTTTGTTCATGTTCCTCCTACAAACAATATAACACTTTTAGTGAACAAATATCCTTGCGTAAAATAAGGGAGATAAAATAAAGGGACTTTAAAAGCAACCCAAAATATCCTTGCTCGATAAAACTATCAATGATTACCATTTGAGGACGATAACATGAACTTGTTGCGATGTCACCTATTGGCTGATGTAACATCGACGGGTTTTGCAAATGCGTCGGTGATATGTGAGTCGGACGACTGATAGATCCGTGCTCTGAGATCATGCTTTCAATCTGCACATTTAACAAAAACATTAGACAAAATATTAGTACAATATTATTCTATGTCAAATATAACAAAGCTATTTATATATAATATACCCTTATCGACTTTCGTGGCCACTGAATAAATTGATAAATAGCATCTTCTAGTCTAACCACTTCATCAGTCCGTGTCTCTGAAGGGACAAACATTTTCTTATAATCAGTTTCAACTGTATCAACTTGCACCTTCACAAAACCCGAGGCCATCAAACGTCCGTGTAAAATCCTATCTCGTGTAGGGTATACTAACCCTCTAGCTACCCGTGTATCGTCATCGGTAAAAGGCCACAACAAATCACACTGAGTGGTCTCCTGTTAACAATGTAAGAATTTTTAGTAAACAAAGTATGAACTATATAATACATAATAATATATAATTACCTCGATATCTTCAAAATCATTGTGTGGTTCACCGGACGCACAACTAGAACCACGGACACCCGAGCCTTGTGCCGCTTGTAGTCGAGCTAAGTCACCTTGGAGCGTCTCCACCTCCGGCATATCTCTCTCTTTTTGTACCTGTTTATAGAAATGATATAAACGACTCAACATTCGAATATATACTACTTATATTTATATTTATATAAATATACCAAAGCATCGAGTCTTCCTTTTATATCTGATGCAATTTCATGGATTCCTGTTTCTATATTTTTTTGTGATCTACTCACAATCCAAAGTTTAGAATGTAGATTTGTTATAGAACCTAGAACTGGGTTCTGTGCAACTAGTTGTTCCCATTTCGGTTTCCATTTACTATTATGAGTTAAACTGGCAAATGTTGTGCGTCCTAATCGAGCTGGGTCTTTGTTTTGTCTCGCACTTATCTTCGATTTCTCACTTTTTGCCTTCATATAGGAGGAAAAAATAAGAGTTAGTAAAAGTGAAAAAATACAATAATTAATAATAGTTAAAAAAAGAAATCAAAAATACCAAAAAAATTTCCGATCTTGCTTTTTCAACGAACGCAGGCCAGAATTTTTTGTCTACATAACTGTATTTCGAGAAAGGCGTAAGGTCTTTTTTGACGTAGTCTTGCACATGTTGGACCCATATTATTTGTGACCCTCATTGATCATTTATCCTTACTGATATGATGACTGACACTAACTGAAATCTGTGTCTAGTAAATATTCGATGGACGTATTTACCTTACCGACACTATAGATTTCCCATTAGGTGATCGGAACTATGAGAGCTTAAATACAAACACTTATTAAACACCAAAGGACTAAATAATACACACTCCTAATTTGAGTGTGTATATAAGGGGACATAATAGACCCTTAGAAGGGTTGGTCATTTTACCTTCATCCCTTTTATCCTAAAACACACACATAGGTGTTTCTCTCTAACGGTTCTAATATAACCAAATACCATCCTAATACGATCATCTCAATTTGGGAATCATCGATGGCTAATCTATTCAATAACATGCCCGGATCATCTGCAGGTATGTTAAATTTACATGAACCAATCTAATTTAATCCAACATGTGGTATCAGAGCCAATGGCTCGTGATTATCCATTGGTTCATGTTTATTTATCGCTTGGCTATTGCTATTATTGATTCTGCAACTTTTTTGGCCGGCGGATTTTGATTTTTGGGTGAAAAATGGGATTTTTTGGACCTGGTGGCGGCTGCTGCAACCCTAATTTCGACGAACTTCGTCCGTGCGGATGAAGGCTCATCCGTACGAACCTGATTTGCTCGTACGTACGGATGAAGCCCTATACGTACGAACCTGACTTGTTCATTAGTACGAATCTGATTGGCTCATCCGTACGAACCTGTTTTGTTCGTACGTACGGATGAAGCCCTATACGTACGAACCTGACTTGTTCATTAGTACGAATCTGATTTGTTCATACGCACGAACGTAACTGTTGATCCGTACGAATCTGGGCTAAATGCGTGCGAACCTAGGCTTACATCCGTACGAACTTAAACCTTACATCCGTACGAACCTAGACTTACATCCGCACGAACCTGGACTTACATCCGTACGAATCAATACTCATCCGTACGAATATAATCTCATCCGTACGGATGACTACAGACCCTAATTTGGTCAGTTTTTTAAAGTCTTACTGGTTGCCTTATTTGTAAAAATCGTTTAGGTTTTGGGGCGCTGCCCCAAACCCCGCGAGGGCTCAGCCCCTTGACCCCGCAAAGGGCGCTGCCCCTTGACCCCTCTAGGGGGCGCAGCCCCCTTGACCCCTGCTTTACTGTCGTGGTCACCTTATTTAGTCACCTTATTGATATGTGACCTTATTATACTTATGCACTAATATTCATGTTTTCATCTTTTGTTGCCCAAAGGTCAAAGGTGATTCCTATGATTGCATTTTTCCTTTAGCATAATAAACACGTAGGATATTAATTCTGCCCAAAGGTGATTTAATATACTTGTGTGCTTAAAAGGATTCTTATTATGCCTTAAAACACGATGTTCTATTTTGTTGCCCAAAGGTCAAAAGACAAACATTGTGTTGCATAAACCTTATGCTCATAATTTTACTTAGATATTAGTTATTTCTGCCCAAAGGTGATGTAACATCTAAGTAGAGCCTTACTTTAGCTTATTATTTTGGTGTTATCAATAGGCTTACCTATCACTAGCTTCATTACTAATATGGTCTTAGTCTCAGGAACATTACTATTAGGTCTACTTATTTTAGACATTACTCTAGTTCTATTACCTTAAGGGACATTACTTAGTCTGCCTTATATAGCTAACTCTGTCACTATAAAATCTTCTAAAATTTCGTATCATAATCTTAAATCCTCCTTATTCTCCACTACAGTACCAAACTTCGGCATTGAGGCACTTACTGGTGCTAATTTCACTTTTGGAAGGAGCAACTTTACTTAACTCTGGGAATGCTCGACATGGACTATGCTATTCGCCATGATGAACCCGCCGCTATTACTGCTGAATCTACTGCGACTCAGAAAGCGGACTTTGAGAAGTGGGAAAGGGCGAATCGGCTGTCCCTAATGATGGTCAAGAACTCAATTCATTCCAGCATCCGAGGAGCTATCCCTGATAATGACAAAGTGAAAACTTACCTCACATCTGTTGAGGATCACTTTAAGGGATCGTCTAAGGCAACTGCGAGTAGTTTAATGCTACAGATGCTGACTCTTAAATATGAGGGTTCTAACGGTGTCCGTGAACACATAATGAAGATGGTTGACATGTCTCACAAGCTTAAGAATTTGCAAATGGAAGTCTCAGATAATTTTCTTGTGCACTTCATAATGACTTCCTTGCCTGCTCGGTTCGACACTTTCAAAGTGAATTATAACGCTATGAAATATAAATGGTCGATAAGTGAACTGATTGCTATGTGCGTTCAAGAGGAAGATCGTCTTAAGCACATTCAACCTGAAGCTGCTGTTCATCTTACTACCACTTCAAACCCCAGGAAGAGGAAGGGTAACTACAGTAATAAGACTAAACATAAAGTCCAAAATCATGGTGCTGCTACCTCTGGCCCTAAACCTTCAACAAGCAATACTAACTGCAAGTTCTGTCGCTCCAAAGGGCACGGACATAAAGATTGCTCTAAATTCAAGGACTGGCTAGCTAAGAAAGGTAACATTCTTTACGTAATATTTGATTCCTTTACTACTGATGTTCCATTTAATACATGGTGGGGTGACTCTGGTTCTATGGTCCATGTGACAAATTCATTACAAGGATTCCTTACAATCCAGAAGCTACAAAAGGACCAAAGAAAACTTAGAGTTGGAAATGGTGATCTCTTAGATGTCGAAGCCATGGGGACTTTAAATTTACATATGAATACCGGAAAGTGTATTAGATTAATAGATACCTTATATGTACCGAGAATTACTCGGAACCTTGTATCTATATCTAGACTTGATCTTGAAGGTTATGTAATTACTCATGGTTGTGGCAGGATCACTTTTACTCTTAATAATGAATTGTTTGGTTGTGGTTTTTTGGATGGATTACTGTATAAATTAGAACTAGATCATAATTTCTCACAATCTTTGTTGTCTCTTAATATTGATGCCATAACTAAAACAAAGACAAAATCACCTAAACAAGCAGAGAATTCCTCCACATTGTGGCATAAACGTCTCGGCCACATCTCACGAGATCGCATGACACGACTCGTAAAAGAAGGAATCTTACCCTCTCTTGATTTTAGTGATTTTGAAACATGTATTCAATGCCTTAAAGGCAAAATGGCTAAAGGGAATAAGAAAGGAGCCACCAGATGTTCCAACTTGTTGGAAATAATTCATACTGATATTAGTGGCCCCTATCCCGCATCAATAACAGGACATACATCATTTATTACATTCATTGACGATTATTCACGTTATATGCACCTTTATCTAATTAAAGAAAAATCTGAATCCTTACAAACTTTTGTCGATTATAAAACCTTGGTTGAAAACCAACTTGATCATAAGATAAAAGTTGTCCGATCAGATAGGGGAGGTGAGTATTACGGTAAACATACTGATATTGGTCAAGCTCCTGGTCCTTTCTATAATTTTTGCAAGGAACAGGGCATAATTAACCAATACACCATGCCAGGTTCTCCTCAACAGAATGGTGTTGCTGAAAGGAGAAACCGAACTTTAATGGACATGGTGAGAAGTATGCTCGCCAACACTAACCTACCCAAATTTCTTTGGACTGAGGCCTTAAAAACAGCTGTTCATATACTCAATAGGGTTCCATCAAAATCTGTCCCTAAAACTCCTTATGAGATCTGGACAGGTAGGAAACCGAGTCTAAAATATATGAAAGTATGGGGCTGTCCTGCCGAAGCAAAAGTCTATAACCCTAACTTAAAGAAACTGGATTCTAAAACCCTTACATGTTTCTTTATTGGTTATCCCGAGAACTCAGAAGGTTATCGGTTTTACTATCCTTCTCACTCTACCCGCATCATAGATACGCAACATGCCACTTTCCTCGAAAATTCAGAGATCAGTGGGAGCACGACAAATCCTGATTTAGATTTGCAAGAAGTACAAGAAGCGGGGGGAAACCACTCGTCGGTTATTACGATTCCTCCGATAATTCCTCTTGTACCCAACGCTGCTCCCGATATACCTGGATCTCCTAATGAACCAGTTGAACCTCTTATGCCTCCTAATCTTAACGCCGAAGAACCGCTTGTTCCTGAAGAACCCGTAATTCAGCTCAGGAGATCATCAAGGGCTCGCAGAAACACTAATTTTGATGATTTCGAAACTTATCTGGCTGAAGTCGAAAACATTGGGAAACTTACTGATCCAACCTCTTACCGAGAAGCTATTAATAGTGATCAGGCCACTCATTGGATTGAAGCCATGATTGAAGAGCTCAAATCCATGGAGCGTAATGGCGTTTGGGTATTGGTTCCACTCACTAAAGGATCCAAAGTAATTGGATGTAAATGGGTGTTTAAAACCAAATTAGACCCGAATGGAAACGTCGAACGCTATAAGGCCAGACTGGTTGCAAAAGGCTTTACTCAAAAGGAAGGAATCGATTATCAAGAGACCTTTTCTCCTGTCTCTCGTAAAGATTCCCTAAGGATCGTCATGGCACTCGTAGCTCATTATGATTTAGAGTTACATCAGATGGATGTCAAGACCGCTTTCCTAAATGGTGATTTGCAAGAAGACGTATACATGCAGCAACCTGAAGGATTTATTCCAGAAGGTAAAGAGCACATGGTCTGCAAGTTAAATAAATCGATATATGGGTTGAAACAAGCATCACGACAATGGTACCTTAAATTTGATGAAGTCGTGAAATCTGATGGCTTCCTAAAGAATCAAGTGGATCAATGCACCTATCTCAAGATCAGTGGGAGTAACTTTATTATCCTTGTTTTGTATGTGGATGATATTCTACTTGCAAGTAACAACTTGGATTTGCTACATGAGTCGAAGCGAATGCTTTCGCATAATTTCGACATGAAAGATCTCGGTGATGCCTCTTATGTTTTAGGTATCGAAATAAATCGAGATAGACGTAATGGTGTTCTAGGTCTTTCCCAAAGGGCTTATATTGACCGTATTCTAGAACGCTATAACATGCAGCACTGCACACCCACTGTGGCTCCGGTAGTTAAAGGGGACGTATTTGGACCTCATCAAACTCCGAGCACTGAAACTGAGAAGGCTGAAATGAGGATGATACCTTACTCATCTGTAGTTGGGAGCATTATGTACGCTCGGGTCTGTACTCGACCAGATATCGCTTACATCGCTGGTATGCTGGGGCGTTACTTATCTAACCCCGGATTAGCACACTGGAAAGCGGCTAAAAAGGTTCTACGATATCTGAAAGGGACCAAAGACTACAAATTAACTTATAGAAGAAGTGACAACTTGGAAGTAGTAGGTTATTCTGATTCTGACTTTGCTAAAAGCAAAGAAGACCATAAATCTACTTCTGGGTATATTTTCATGTTAGCTGGCGGACCAATCTCTTGGCGGAGTCATAAACAGAAACTGACCACAACGTCTACTATGATGGCTGAATATGTTGCCGTTTATAATGCAACCTGTCATGGGATGTTGTTAAGGAACCTGATCAGTGGACTCAAACTCGTCAACTCAATCTCTAGACCATTGAAGCTTTACTGTGATAACTCAGCTGCTGTAACTTTCTCGAACAGTAACAGTTCGACTGGCGTTGGGCTGTATCTCGACACAAAGTATCTGTTTGTACGCGAACGGGTTGAGGAAAATGCTCTTTGTGTTGAGTACATAAGTACACATGACATGCTAGCGGATCCGATGACCAGAGGTCTTCCTCCTAATATATTCGTAGGACACGTGTCGAATATGGGGCTTACAAAAGACTTAATTTAATAGCATTGTTGTACTTATTGGTCATTATTATTTATTAATGAAAAAATTTTCCTCCTTATTCAGATTTTGTTTGTCTATTATTTACACCTTATGCGCATAACTGTGTTGGACATTATTATAACAAAATTTGTCTTAGTTGGTCTATCATTGCTTATTCAGTTTTGAATTTGAGTCATAGTTTGACTAGTGGGGGCCCTGAGTAGATGTTCTTCTCTACGGCTGTACTTATTGACTATGATTTCGGTTTTAAACAAAATGAGTATTATCTCGTACGGACTTATCAATACTCATAGATAAATGATCTACTCGGTCAAGTGGGAGAATGTTGGACCCATATTATTTGTGACCCTCGTTGATCATTTATCCTTACTGATATGATGACTGACACTAACTGAAATCTGTGTCTAGTAAATATTCGATGGACGTATTTACCTTACCGACACTATAGATTTCCCATTAGGTGATCGGAACTATGAGAGCTTAAATACAAACACTTATTAAACACCAAAGGACTAAATAATACACACTCCTAATTTGAGTGTGTATATAAGGGGACATAATAGACCCTTAGAAGGGTTGGTCATTTTACCTTCATCCCTTTTATCCTAAAACACACACATAGGTGTTTCTCTCTAACGGTTCTAATATAACCAAATACCATCCTAATACGATCATCTCAATTTGGGAATCATCGATGGCTAATCTATTCAATAACATGCCCGGATCATCTGCAGGTATGTTAAATTTACATGAACCAATCTAATTTAATCCAACAGCACAAGCCTAAACCTAAATTTCCTCATTATATCTGATGCTTTTTTCTTCATGTGATTTTTCCCTATATCATCCGCAATATGCCAAGTTTGCTGATTGTTTACAAACAATTAGAACATAATAATGAACAGAATAGATATAAGAAAAAAAAAAGATTCAATTACCGCTAAACATTATACCTTCGTATATAACCATAATTGTTCAAATAGTTTTTTATCCATCTTTTTCATCTCAAGATGGTAAGGAAGACGTGTTTTACATTCACAACCAAACCATGAAGTGAAACGAGGTTCGTTATCGCCAACCGGTATTCCTCTCTCGTTAAACTCAATCGTGAAAGTATGATTCGGGTTACTTTTATCACTGTTTTCACATTTTGCTATACCTCGTTTACCTATTTGAGACATACTAAAAGGAAAACCCAACACAATAAGTAATATACTAATAATACACTATATCATTCAACATGTTTGAACTTGAAGACTACAATACAATAATTCAATCACGAATTCATTAATTATTATTCATATATAGTGAGATTCATGTTACAGCAAATCAACACAAACAAATAAGCAAATTCATGGTTCAAAATCAACAAATACGGCAATGTTGACACAGATTGTTAAATTGGAGTTAGAAGAACATAATACGAAGATCCTCTATGAGATTTGTTTGATTCCGCCATTGCTAGAAATGGCATCTGCTGATTTGAAAACAAAAGAATTAGCGTTAACTATGCTTGTTAAGCTTTTAACAAGTTCAGAAAACAAACGGATTTTTGCAGCTGCCAGTGGAGTTTCTTTAACAAAATCCTAGATTACCAGCTACTGTTTTAAGGTCGGTTTATTAGCAAACCTTCCAAAATCAGAAGTTATACTCACACATACGAAAACTAAGAACCAACCATATATTTAGATTAGTGTTAACAATATCCATATACTCAAAAAGTGCTTACTATATGATAAACCTTCACCAAAACAGCATTCACTCATCTACCAACTCAAATACAATAAAACTAAAAAAAAAAAAAAAAGGTCTCCATAACGTAGTACACATAAAGTTGAAAAGGGATAATTATATTCTAGATTGTGTGCTTGAAGATAATGTAAAGGAATGGTGACAATCGTATGTGTCATTAGAACATGACAATCGTGAGACTTCATACGAAGCAACTTAGAGTCTTTTATTGACACTAACCTCTTAATGTTCGCAGAATAACTAGATGTAACCTTAATACCATGTAAGCATTTACAAAATTGTGTTATTTCTAGTTTCGACATTGTATAACACGCTGGTGGAAGATACATACGACCATTTCTCTCAACAGGGGCAAGCTCTTTACGGATTCCCATATCAAACATGTCATTGCGAACCTTAATCACATCTTTATTTTTTCCAGGAATGTTTAACAATAAGCCTATCAAGCTATCACATACATTTTTTTCGATATGCATAACATCTAGGCAATGTCGAACTATTAGATGCTTCCAATAAGGTAACTCCCAAAAAATTGACTTTTTTTTCCAGATGACTCCTTTCTCGATTCGATTTCTTTTTCCAAGAACAGTTTCTAAATTTTCAACTCGTGAATAGGAATCAAATCGTTTTCTTGCCATTTGAAGCTCAATTTTTCCGTTAAACTCCTCGATTTTTCTACGAAAAACGTGAGATTTCGGAAGGAATCTTCGATGTCCCATGTACACAGTTTTGCTGCAATTATTTAACCACATCGAACTTGTATCATCTTCACAAACAGGACATGCATGTTTACCTTTTGTAACGTATCCTGAGAGATTTCCGTATGCCGGAAAATCACTTATGGTGCAAAAAATCATGGCTCGCAATTGAAAATTCTCCTTCTTATAAGAGTCGTATACTTGTATGCCTGAACTCCAAAGAGTTTTCATGTCATCAATCAAAGGAGACAAATAAACATCTATATCATTACCTGGTTGTTTCGGACCCTGAATTAACAATGACATCATTATGTATTTACGTTTCATGCATAACCATGGTGGAAGGTTGTAGATACACAAAAGAACCGGCCATGTACTATGACGACTACTCATGTTTCCAAAAGGATTGATTCCATCCGAACTAAGTCCAAAACGTATATTTCTGATCTCGTCACCAAATTCTGGAAAATTATTATTAATATTTCTCCACTGAGGTGAATCTGCCACATGTCTCAATTTTCCATCCTTTTTACGCTCATCGGAATGCCAACGCAACAATTTTGCTTCTTTCTCATTAGCAAATAATCGTTTCAGTCTTGGTATAATGGGCAAATACCACAATAATTTAGCTGGGGGTCCATTTTTGGTCACATCATCGTCGATTTCATCATTTTCATTTTTACGCATATACCTCGAGGAACCACAAGTGACGCATTTATGATCATATTTGTACTCCTTTCTGTACAATATACAATCATTTGGACATGCATGTATTCTTTTTACTTTTAATCCCATTGGACACATGAGTTTTTTTGCTTGGTATAACGAAATGGGTAACTCGTTACCCTCGGGTAGCATGTCATGCAATATGACTAGTAGACTTGTGAAACTTTTATCACTCCAACTATTGTTTGTTTTTAAGTTAAACAACTTCAATACCGCTCCGAGTTTAGTAAAATTCTCACAACCCGTATATAATGGTTTTTCTGAATCCTCAAATAGTTGTTGTAATTTTTCTTGATCATTATCACCAATATTAGTCTCCAAATCATTTATCATTCCATTCAAATTATCATTTTCATCATTTAAATTGTTATTTTCGTCATTAATGTATGAATCATCGTTTTCAAAATTGTCAATAACTATATTATTCGAGGTGCCATCATCAACAAGTAATTCACCATGTTTTGACCAACAAGTGTATTTATGCACAAACCCATTCTTCAATAAATGAAACTCGATTTCATTGATATCCTCAAATTTCTTGAAATTTTTACATTTCCTACAAGGACACCAAATAGATTCATCTTCTATTTTCACTCGATTAGCTTCAGCAGCTCTAAGAAAACTTTGCACACCCATCACATATGTTTGGTTACCCCGACCAATATCATACATCCAATGATTACGATCCATCTGTAAATTAAAATAAAAATAAAAATTGTTATACATGTATATATATGATAGGTATGAATGAAAAAAAGGTGTTCTAAGGTGGTGAATCCTAACCCACTTTTTGAATATTCTATCTCATATGTATACGTTTAAACATGTTAACCATTTAAGAAAAAATCGACAGCATTTCCCCTTAACCCCCCCAAGAATGCATATAAAATGCGAACTTATAGGAGTAAAGAGAAATGTCTAACGACTTTTTCTTAAATGGTTAACTTGTTAAAGCATATACACATCCTAAATGAGATAGAATATTCAAAAAGCAGTCCCGAATGGGACAATCCAAAGTTAATCTCTAATAGATTAATTTTGGACAGGTATAATCTAAAGGGTTTCCTAAATGAATATGCATACAAGAAAAATATATGATACAAATAACCAAGTATATGTAAACTATATACATACCTTTAAATATATTGACGTATTAATTGCAGGTGTTATTTTGAAGCTTAAACCTATAAAAAACATATTATAAATATAAAAAAGATAACATTTAAAAGTACTAAATCAACAATAATTTAAAGCCAATCAGGTTCTGCCTGGTTGGTAAGGGGTTTTCCTGGTGAAGGAGAGGTCTCGAGTTCGAACCTCTCCAGAGGGTTTCCTCTTAGGCGAGCATGGGGGTGGCCGGTAATGGTGGCACGATGATACTCCATTACTGGCCCGTAGGAGAATTGCCGTTCTAAAAAAAAAAAAAAAAAAAAAAAAAAAAAAAAAACAATAATTTAAATACCTATCTTTGATCTTTTGCTAGCATTAATATTTTCTTTAAAGCTTAAATGCATTAATGGAGGTTTGGAGTAATTTAATTTGTATCTAATTTAAAATTTGGAAAATGATGGTTAATCAAGATAATAAACATCACCATCCGTACTGTAAGGATTTTGTTTTGTTTTTGAAATTTAAATTTTGTTTTTTGGAGCGGTTTAGAGAAAGGTGTTCCAAAAAATCGTTTCTTTTGGAACGGTTATAGTAATTCGTTCCAAAAAATATTATTTGGAACGGTTCTTTTGGAGCGGTTATAGTAATACGTTCCAAAAAAATGATTATTTGGAACGGTTCCTTATAAACCGCTTCAAAAGATGATTTTTTGGAACGGTTCAAATAAATTTGTTATTGAAACTTTTTGACAAATCTTTTTTGGAACGATTTTTAAGGAACCGTTCCAAAAATTGCGTTCCAAAAACTCTATTTTCTAGTAGTGGCTAGTTCTTAAAGCTAAATTTACTACATAAAATAAGAATATTTGTTATAATCGTTACATATTCATCTAATTTTCCTTTACAACCAAAAGTTGATACATCTTGTTTATACTTTTTAAACGATGAAAGTTCCTATTATCATAAACCACTAATGCGACAAAAATAATGACAGGATATTTGCAACTTGATAATTGTGTATATCTTAAAGGTTATAAGTGATAGCCAGCTGATGATAAGAATCCACTCACTTAAACAACTTTTGATATCCAATTGTACTTATTCATCCATCTTTATTTATTACTATTCTTTTCAATATTGACGGCCGGTATCTTTTTTAAAGAGTTAAAAACCTCAACGTTAGATTTAAATATTATTTCTGGTAGTATTTTTATAACTAATTTCATATTAAAACTGCCAACATGTTATTAGATTAGTAAAGCTATATTTAACAAATCCAGCTACTTAACATACATTATACATATAGTTTAAAACAGTTGGATCACATTTCCAAGTCATCCTGATAGTAATAATTTATGTTTGATTTCGTCAACATTAACTAGACAAACAAGAAATTAACATACTTACGTATAGTTTAAAACAACTGGATACAGTTCCAAATGACTTGCAATGTTTAGAGCTTATCCAAATCTAATAAAACTAGATATGAAACATGTTATGAAAGCTAAACTTTGTCCACAAGAGAGGGTACCAAATGGATACACTTTTTAGTTTGTTTTAAAATTTATGTTTTTTTTTTTCTTCTTCTTATTCAAATGTATCGATCCTTTTAGATATTAATACACTTTTTAGTTGATAACATTTTCGTTTTCCACTTAAGCCTTTTAGATATTAATAAATACATTTTCTTTTACCTTTTTTTTTATACCATTTTTATCATTAAATTTCTTTCCCACTTGATTCCTTTAGTAATGATAAATGTAAGTTGTTATTATCTTTATATTTTTCTTGATTCGGCCCTCTTATTGCAAAATGATAATATATCTCAATTTTACGCTACTTTTATTGATTTTTGAGATCAATTGAAATATAATTTTGTAGTTTCTAAACCATGACATGTATTATACAGACAAATTACCTAGTAAGTAATAAATAGTTGAAGAATAAAATTTGGTTTCTTTTACCAACAAAATAATATAACATATTTTATTTCTTTCAAATGATTTTTTTTGTTTTTTTACTTTATAATTAAAAGATTTAATTTGTTAGAATATGAAGTATTTGTTTTCAAATTTAACTATTTTCCTAATAAATTTATCATTTGTTACAACTTCTTTAGTTATGACAATTATAATTTTTTCCTCTCGCAATTGAACTTCTAGAACTCCATAGGAAAGGCTCTCATATTAGATTCGTTTGAAAGGAAAAAGAATTAATGATCTAACAATTTTATATTATCTTAATATATATATATATATATATATATATATATATATATATATATATATATATATATATATATATATATATATATATATATATATATATTGGGGTTAAAAAAGGATCACTAATTCTCTAGAGATCTATGGATCCCTTCCTAACCACCCATTTTTTCTTATATCTTTGTTCTTTTTTTTTTTACTTTTTTTCTAAAAACATTTGTTACTTTTTTCTTTTACCTTTTTTATTTGCTTTTTATTTTTTTATTTTTTTTTTCTTCCGAAAATCACATTTGATTTTCAACCTTACTTTTTAAAAATCACATGTGATTTTCAATCTACAAATCTTTTATGGGTAAACTCACGTTTGATTTTAAAAAATTATTGATTATATTTTTACCAAAATCACATGTGATTTTTAACCTACAAACTATTTTGCTTATAAAATCACATGTGATTTTCGAGAAACAAATTTTTCAAGTGTGACTTTAAAATTTATAAATTTTGGTTTTTGAAAATCACATGTGATTTCAATTTTTTACAAATAAATCACATGTGATTTTGAAAAAAAAAAAAAAAAAAAAAATTAAGTAAAACATAGCAAAAAAAAAAACGAATTAAAAACGAAAAAAAAAATGAAAAAAAAAAAATATTAAGGGAAAATGTATAGCTAGGAAATGGATCCCTGGATCTCTAGAGAATTTGAGATCTCTTTTGAAACTCACCCTATATATATATATATATATATATATATATATATATATATATATATATATATATATATATATATATATATATATATATATATATATATATATATATAAAGATATTTCAAATATTATTAACTAATAGGAGCATTTTCTTAAAAATTCTAATTAATCTCTTATATTCAACCAAATTTAATCAATTAACCTACCTTTTAACCAATTTAACTAATTAATCCTTACTAACCTAATAATCTATCAAGATTAATACTAACCCCTCATTTTTCAAAACAAATTTTAACTTTTTAAAATTAAATTATTCATTTATTTATCTCTCTCCCTACCTCAACATTTTTCATCTTTTCATCAACATCACCTTATTTTTCTACATGTTTACCTATTTACTATTTAATATATTAAAGAGAGAAAAAAAAAACATTTTAACTGATTTGAAGTATATATATATATATAAAAGATAATCAGAACATAAAACTCATTTCCATCATTTATGTATTTCATTCTCTCGCTCGATATGACTCATCTTTTCACTATCATCACACTCTTTTTCTTCATTTTTACCTATTTATTATTTATGAAATCGAAAAAGAAAAACTTTTTCAAATGTTTTAACATATACCTACCCAATAAAAAAGATAACCATTACATAATTGAATGATAAATGAAAATTTAACAAAGAGAAAATAACTAACATCAATGTGATAATCAAATTACTTTTGTTCGCATTGTGACGTGTTTTTTATTTAAATTATCAAATTTCTAAAATAAGTTTATCAATAAAGAATCCTCAATGTTATATTCTTCTTTTTGTTCGCTACATGACATATTAAATACTAATATCTATAACATAAGTTTATATACAAAGCTAATCTGAAACAGCCCGTGTGTATACACGGGTTTTGATTTAAATTCAAAATTTCTAACATATGTTTATAAAAAATAAAAAGTATCTAAAATTGCTCATGTATACTCACGTGCATTCATAAGAAAAGAAAATTGAGAAAAAAAAAACATCAACTGGCCCAAATAAACATTTATTTTAAATTAAACATTTATTTTAAATTAGTTAACTAAGTCAATTTAATCATTTATTTTCAACAATTTATTCAGTTCAGCCTTTCATATTTTCTAAATAAAAATTCCCCAATTTATCTCAAATATGTTCATATAATTCTAACTAGAAAGTATCTCGTGCGTTGCACGGGAGCGATTTACAAAGCTCGAAATTAACAAACATTAACAATTAATTAACAAACAGCAACTCATTAACAAACAGTAATTGTAAATGACAACACAATGTAATCCAGGCTACCTACACAGCCTAAAAAAATACCATGTTTAGCCCGACTAAAACTAAAAAACAATAAAAACAATAGATGCACTAACATGAGATCAAAGGCAAATGTAAACCCCAAGACAGCCAAATTTATGTGCCAACGCGAAACGCCGGGACTGCACTACCTAAATTAATCAATTCATTGACAAACAACAGCTACCAAGGGTCGATACCAAAATCAATCGAAAGCAAACACCATAAGCCGAGCATTAAAAAACCAAACGCTTCATGCATGCTATATACTAAAGATAGATAAGTAGAAAACATTAGCAGTATAAGATGAAAGAAAGAAAACCTTAAAAAACCTCATGCCCTTGATCCAAAAGCTCCACCGCACTGGACATACCAGCAAGGCCAGCACCTATAATAGCAACTTTCAATTTCGGCCCCCGACAACGCTCAGGTTCTGGTGGAAATAATCCTTTTGGAGCTGATCATTCATTAACACGACAACCGAAAATCAATTCAGTACCATGTCATGTTACTGAAAACAAATAACATAAATATCACAACAACATATACCAATACATTTTGCATTATTATTCCAATAGTTACTTAAAACGTCAAAATCAACACGGATACCTAATCACATTTTGTTGTGCCAGTACAATATAATTAGAGAAACCTTAGAAACTCCGATAACTAACATATTAATAGTTAGATGAATACAAAAAAGTATAGTAAAAGCGTGATCCACATCACCCTTAGCTAGCAAGTATACCTGGCCAAGAAAAGCTGGAATATTATCTCGATCCCCATCTAATACAATCTTCAATGCAGCAAAAGCGTGATCCACATTACCCTTAGCTAGCAAGAGTTGGTCTGCAACCAACAATATACGATAACTCTTTTACAACAGTTTTTATGATCGACTTACATTGAACTATTATGCAAAGCTTATGAATGTATAATAGCTCGGTTTAGTATTAGTGAAAGAAAAGCCTGTTATGTTCACCTTTTGCAACCCAAGTAGAAGCCTCGTGCATATCGATTCTGGAGGCTTTATTGTAGTACTGTGTTGCCAAAATTAAATGCTTTTCCTTCTCTCTATGTTTTGTCTCGATTTTCCCAAGGTAGCTATAATAGGCCCCTAAGGCATTTAAGATAGCTATTCTTTCATATCTCACATCCGCATAATATATGCCAATTTCTGCAAAACATAACATCTTAGAATGACACTATCCCAAAGAAATACAGGCACACAACATATTAATGTTTATAGTAATACGCCAATAGTGTAATATCATATACCAGGACTGGATCCCTCTTCCAGAATTTGCCGGAACTGTTCAATATTTCCTTCTTTAAAGTACTCCCTCTGCGCCAAAGCAAAATGCAACAAAAAACAATCAGCAACTGTTTTCAAACTATTTTACGTAAAACAATCAATAAAAACTATAGTTAAACCAACATTATTTCAAATTAATCAATAAATTAACATAACTAAATTAACCCTAACAAATATTATTAGCTTAACTGAAAGGAAATTTGCATACCTGGGTTAATTAGATTCATCAAAACTGTGTGAGATGGAACACTGTGTACTTGTGGGTTGTTGATCGGATCGGGTCGGAATGAGCTCATAAGTAGAAAAAAAAAATGAAAGAAAATCTGCTTTGGGGAAACCGAAGCAAATAAGCTCGTAAGCAAACAATAAACTAAAACAAACCCACCTAAATTGACAAAAATCAAAACTTTAAATATAAAAACATAAACACTCCATCGAGGGACGGAGCTACATTGACTCGAGCGGGTTTAACCGAAACCGTTGAATTGAAACTTTTTAGAAGTTTTTGTATAAGTTTAGTCTTAGTTAGTGCATGAACATTTTGATTTTGTATACAAACATAACTAAAATCTAATAATGAACCCACTCGAAAAATTTTCTGGCTCCACCCTTGACTCCATCACTTGAACATTGTTTTTCGAGTGTCGAAAATCACAAACTTATCGGTGTTGAAAAAATATACTAAGATTAAATTTTTATATATAGACATTTTCGTTTCATGATTTATTGGGTGAATATATATGGGCTGAATTAAGTGAATACATGTGATAGAATTAGTAAATTACTTACCTCCATTGAGCCAAAGTACAAGAGGCTTAAGAAGTGGATTATGAGCTGCAGCTTCAGTTAACCAGTAGAAAAGAACTCGACCATTTTTCTTGTGGACAGTAATGTAGCCGGAATACTGCGAAAATGGGACCTCTGGTTGCCCTGGTAACGCGCCAATTCGGTCATTTTCTTGTTCTTGTTCTTTGGTTACTGAAACTGCCTTGGTTAATATGGTAGTAACAAACAAACACATAACAATAAGTAGACTCATTCTTTGACCATCCATCTCTCTCTAGGCTCTAGCTAAGTTATATGTTGGAGAAGAAGAGTTAAATATAGAATTCCTTATCGTATGTGCAATAATTCAACCGAGCTCCACCAATTTTTCAGAAAAATCAGCAATTGGACGCTTACCTCTCTCTCTCTCACTCTCAATCCCTCTTTTTATCTCTCTATATATGCATACATATATGTACAAACATAAAACAATCGCACCAAAACCGACCAAAAATATATATATATATATACTTCGATAAACAATTCGAGATTATTTATTAGATAAATGATTTAATCTAGATGGATTCGAATTTAGTAATTTACTCAAATTACTCGACGACTTTTCCTAATACACGAAATCATAATTATATCATAATCACCAACACAAAATTTCAAAAAGTAAATTCTAAGTAAATGGGAGAACAAACAAAACCTGATTAAATTCATTTTCAGGATCGTCTTCATCGTCTCGAAAAACATCATCAGAATCCATATCCACTAACTAATATGGTTATTAGAATCATAATCATAAGATGGTAACAATATTGAATATTAAATAATTTGAAGTAAATTGAATTAATGAAGAAAAAAGTGAGGTAATTACCGGCGGACGGCGGTGGAAGAGAGATTCCGGCAATGAGGGTTTTTTTTCCTCTCAATCGACGAAGGTCGTGATAAAAGTTTCCGACTGAGGCGAGGGGCTCCTCTCAATCGACGAAGGCCTGAGTCCCCTAGCAACAGGAAAAAAAACGATGACGATAGCAGTAAAGAAAACGAGGTTGATACACGTGTAAGATAGTAAAAAAACTATTACACATCACCATCCCACCGCCAACAACAAAAGACCCAGACACAGGCCTAAAAACTCAGCCGAACAAATAATCGGGTAAATGGCCCATTAGACGGAAAGCCCAAAAACTGGCATGCCCAGCCCAAACCGAATAAAGAATGATTTCCGGCACGCATCGCAATGCATCCAGGCAATTTAATCTAGGGAGTAATAACTCCCTTATTGTTAAACAGAAAAATAGTAATAACCCTTTCTCAAATAAGTATCCATATTTACATTGTTATCAATTCAAAAAATTACAATTTTTATTCTTTTTCAAAGATACATATATACGGTTTTAACTTTGTCAATTTTTAAAAAGGAATTTAATAGTTTTCTATTACTCAAAATTTCAAAACGCAATTTAATAGTTTGTTATATTTATATTTATTCTACAAAACACAACGTAATAACTTGCTATTATTAGACCAACAAATATGTTTTTAACTTATTAATTCTATTCAGTTCTACTATAGGAAACTATAAAAACCAATCTAAAATCCAAAATATTATTCAATTATAATCTAATCTCATCCAAAAAACAAAACAAACAATAAGATCAACAAATATTTTTTTAACTTATTAATTTATTTTTGTTCTACTTTATGAACTCAAAAATAAATTTAAATCCAAAATACTATTTGATTATGATACAATCTGATCCACAAAATCAAATAAACAAATCATGTCGTCAAATTCAAATTATTCAATTGTGTGATTCATTTATATTTAAGTACCGAATACGTCTAATTTACATATAACTTTTTAAATCTATTATAGAATGTAAATTTAAAATGTAAATATTTAACTTATAAACAATAATAATTTATATTGGTCGTATGTTTACACGGGTATAGGATATAATATATTAGAAAAGAAATTTAAAAAATTAGGAAAATATAGTTCTTTATTTTTGATAATTTTTAAATTTAATCATTTATATTTCTTCACCATTTAACTAAATATATCTATAAAATTATTCTTTAAATATATCTATAATCCACATATGGTATCAGAGCCATGGAGTCAGTCAGATTATGAGGAATGTTATCCAACGCAATTTTAAGATGCATATAATAAACATCTCTAAAGGTAATAATAAGAATTTGATTAAAAATAGTTTAGTTGAGGAATATGAAATTCCAAAAAAATTAGAACTATTAAATAGATGGACTATTCCTAAAATTCAACCGAAACATTTATATCAATTAGGTACTTTTAAAGAACTAGGATTAATCCAAACAGTAAAAACCTCAGAAGAAATAATAACATTAAATAATAATGAAATTGTTATTCAGTTACTTAATCAAAGAGATATTCATAAATATAAAGATGAATATAACTATTTACATATAGGATTAGTTCAAATTGCATTTAAACCTTTAACTTTGTAAGGTCTACCAGAAAGATTTATGACAGTTTTAAGAGATGGTAGAAATAGAAATTGGAAACAATATCTAATTGGAATTATACAATCTAGTTTGGCACATGGTCCAGTCTATTTTGATGTCTATCATAATTTTCAATTATCTTTAACAGATGCTAATATTTTAGATGCACTAACTCTAAATGTTAAGACTCATGGATATAATTATATGCCAGGATCTGAATTAATTTGTATATGTTATAGAATTTACTATAAACCTCTAGTTACAATGGATCCTAGATGTAGAAGGGTTGATAAACCAAAAAATGAAACAATTTTAATTGAATCTAATTTTAGTTTATCAAAAATTTCGACTAGAAAAATTATCAAATGGAATGAAATTGATTTTCCATTAAATTGGATTATCGAGGAAGCTATACCTCCTCAACCTAAAATAAATTGTAATTTAACTAATATTATTCAGGATTCAAATGGAACAGTAAAAATAGAACTTGAAAAGGATGATGAAGAATCTCCTTTAATAAGAAGAAGTATGTCTAATAGAACAACATCCAATTATTCTCAATTTTCTCCATTTGATTATAAAGTCGAAATCCCTCCATCAATTCCATCTAGAAATTCAACTTCTCAAATAAGAGAAGAAAGAAAAACTGAAAATTTGAAAATAAATAATAATATTGTTCAAGGAACCTATGATGATGAGGATATTCCTGCCTCAGAAGCTGACTTTAATATTTATATGGATTGTGGAAAAAAAATAAATATGAATAGAGAAAAAATTCAATTTATGAATATAATCCATCAACAAATATTAAAAAATAAAATAATATTAGATGATATAGACATTCATATAAACGATGTTATAAATTATAAATCGTATGAATCTTTGGCAGAATTACTTAAAACAAGGAATATAGAATAAATATTTAGAACAAATTAGAAATTCCCTTATTATATGTTGATTATGGATAAGTCACAAAAGATTGATTTTACAAAAGGATCACAAGCAAGATCCATAATTTCTGAATAATTTAAATTTCTAAAATGGAAACCATTTAGAAATTGGTTTTTCAAAAATATCTCAAAGGATGATCAAACACTTCTTCAAAATCAATTTTATGATTACTTAGAGCAAATAAATCAAATTATATACTTCGTTCCATGGTATTTTGACAATTATGTTACAAATTATATCTCTAATTTAGAAAGAGAATATATTTTGAAAGATGAAAAATCATTAAAGAAATTTTTCCTCCACAATCAATTTTTACAAAAAAAAAATTAGGAATTAGCTTACAATTTGAAGCATTTAAAAAGTTATTCAAAGATGAAGCTTTAAAAAATACAACAGAGCAAATTAATGCTCTTATACAACAACAAAATTTAGCAAATCTTTACTCTATTGTATTAGGGGAACAATTATTTTCTTTAGATAATAGAGTTCAACAATTACTAGATCGTTTTCAAAAAGAGGAAACAAAAGAGACTAAAATAATAAATAGTGTCCAATGATGTGTCTGAAATAATGCATATTTTGTAGCCACATTTGTCGTACTTAAGTATCATTATCTGCAACTTTTGTTATGATTTGGTATATTTTTAGTAAGATTTGCAGATTAAAGTGATATTTGGACCATGGAGCGAAAAGGAGCTGAAACTGGTTTGAAACGGAGACAAACGAGCAGAAAATAAGAAGTTTGAAAAACAGCCGGCGGCTGAAATCCCTTAGCCGGCGGCTGAATTAAAGTTTTTAAGAAATTGTTCAACACGTGCCGCGGAAGCAACTTTTGGGCCCGTGGGTGTCAGCCGGCGGCTGAAATGAGCCAGCCGACGGCTGAATTGGAAATTTCAGTAATCAGAGTTTTAGTCGAATACGTTTTCCGCTTGGCTTTTGCTTATAAATACAAGATCAAAACGTCAATATACTTTTCCATTATTTTCACCTGCATTCATCTTGGAGAGCTGAACGAAGAGTCCTAGAAGCCATCAAACACTTGGAAGCTTTTGGTTAATCTCTTTTAACCAACTTTGATTTTAGTAATTGTTTTGATTCAAGTTATTTACATTATTATTCTTGATACAATGATTTGTTTAAAGACCTATTTTGTTATTTGCTTACAATCCAACATGAGCTAAACTCTTTAAGCGATTGCTTGGATTGTTGAACCTGGATTTATGTTTTAATCAAGTTTATGTTTGAACTTATTGATTTTTCCATTATTATTTACGTTTAATCGCGATCCATGTTTATTCAAAGTTATTAAATTTACTACTTAGCGTAATTGATAGATCTATAGCATAACTAGCGTTCTTATATGATTTATTGGTTATTTACAATTATATGATTTATTAGATAATTGTAGCTTGAGACTTAATTGAGATAGGCTAAGAGATTAGTAATTTAATAAATTGAATGAACATGAGGATTGAATAATTGAGACTTTTGTTAATTCGTAGTCGACAGATTAAATTGTAAATAATAGTGAACTTAAAGCACAATTTAGAGTGGATAAATCTAAGATAACTCTTGATGTACGAATAATCGTATGATCTTTCTCTAAAATTGTAGGATTAGATAACTCTAGCGGGAAATCTAGTTATCATAGGAATCACAGTTAAATCAATCAAACATATTCTTGTTAATTCATAATCCAGGTGAAACGTAATTCCAAGTAATCGTTGCTTTTAATTCTGATTAATTTTTAATTACTTTTCGAACAGTTTTCCATCTACAAATCCATTTAGTTAATTAATTTGCTATT
>CAJVGC010000508.1:37683491-37862104 GCA_910822075.1 Senecio squalidus | reverse complement strand
TTGTTTCACTGATATCTTTTCACTCACATCTTCTTCCATATCACTATCTATTTCAATAATCAGCTTCTCAACCTTCTCTCCACCCAGCTCTTCATTCCACATATCATGTTCATGAGTAAATTGTGGCTCTCTCTCCTTCATAAATACTTGAAATCTTTCTTCGGCTTCTTCATCAAACAACCCTTCATACATCCCTTCATAATACTTCTCAAACGTAGCTTTATCTATTGATTCTCCATGTTGATCCACAACTCTAAATCTTTTCTCATTTTTCTCTATCTGTTCACTTTCTTCCTCACCAGACTTTTCTTCTACTTCACCAGATCTAAAAGTTTATTCACCCTATTTAAGCACTCCTTCACCAGAACTAATATTTTCTTTACCCAAAATAAGTTCTTCTTCACCCGATTTCTTTTCTTCTTCACCCGAACTTAATTCTTTCTCCCCATACTTGATTTCCTCTTCATCCACCTTCTCTTTTCCTTTCCTGCTTACAACTTCCATTTCCACATCTTTGACTATTTTTCCAATTATTGACAAATCAATATCCATTCTTTCATTTAAACTTTCACTTCTTTCTACCCTTACTCCAGATTCACTCTCACCTTGCACATCAATCTTTTTTTCCACATCCATCATCTCTACATCAATATTATCTCCCCCGATTTTTGATGCATCATCCATAGGAGAAGATATCTTGGTTTTAGCTCTTAAACTACTCATAATCACACCATTTACTGCTTGCTTCCATCTCAGTTGATTGATCAAAGTAGTCTGTCTCTTTACCAATTGTTCCAACTCCTCAACTTTCTTTGTTAACTCCAGAATCTTCAACAAATTACCCCCTACACCTTTTGTTCTAGAAGTATAAACTTGAACTGGAGGATCTGAAGGCATAGCAGTTTTCACAACTGGAGAAGGAACAATTTGAGAAACTGTTTGAGAAACCACTACAACAGGAGAAGGAACTGATAGAGAATCCATATTAGGCACTGAGTTAGTTTGTTCAATAATGGGTGATTTGGGAGGAGGAGAGGGAATGGGAATGATAAGAGAACCAGATTGTTCAGGTTCTGGATGTGCTTGTTCAACTTGTTGTGGACCACCTTGTTGTTGTTGTTGTACATTTTGTTGCTGAACATCTACCACCATCTCTCCCTGTAGCTCCAAAAGTGTATTGATAGCTACCCTAGCTTGCTCAATCATATGTGGAAAGAATGGTGTGAATCTCCCAGAGAATACAACCTTAGCTTTGGAAAAGGATTTCTTCATGTTGTTCATTATTTTCCAATTCATGTTTTCATCCTTCAAGATAGAACCCTCAAGCATCAGCCCTTCAATATTTGAATGAAAAATATTCTGAATGAACCTTGGGTATAGAAGAAACCTTGTAGCACCACCCTCTGTCATTCTCTGTATGTTATCCATAATATACCTAGAAAAATTGAATTTTCTTTGAGAGATTAAACACACAAATGCAGATGCCAGCGTTTGATTCATCTCATCAAATCCACCGGATCTCCCAGACATACAACAGACAAGAATATGAATCAGATACCTCCAATTGAAAGAGACCCTTGTCTTTCGGACCATGCTTTCAGGAAAGTCTCCTTCATATCCAATTTGTCTACAGACAGTTTTTATTTCATCCATGCCCAGCTTCTCAATCCCTTCAGCATCATCTAACACCAATACCCTTCTAATGAAATCTTCAGTAACAATCACCCCCTCTCTTTGAAAACTTGAAGAAATAGTTCTAACTCCATCTATTACCTCAAACCTAGCATTTGCCCAAAATACTTGGTATCATGTCACTATATAAGACTGGGCTCTCAGAAATGGAAAATCTTAGATTGTAATTTATCAAGAACCCTAAGATTAGTCTCCAATCTTCATCTACTTCAGTGTGGCGCATGTCAAGAAAAGCTGCAACATTATGCTTGGATTTATAATTAAGAGCCATCTGAAACAATTTCATATCGTTAGTACTTAAATACAACAGTAACATGAATAAAATCAAATGAGTAATCACTAAAATTTGAAAATACCTTAAAGATATAGAAAACAGAGAGAAAAACACACTAAAAACAGAAACCGCTCAAAAACACGCTTAGAGACTCTAGAAATTCTATGAAGAAGTTCTAAACTTAACCGCTCAAGGAATAAATAATAATTAACTTTTATTGAGATTAAAATTTAGAACCGGATAAGAGATGCAAATTGCATGATTAAAAAAAATGATTATTTAAATTTAAAAGAATTAAAAATGAATTAGGAAAAATAATATATTTAATTTCCCACCAAAAAGTCACCCGATTTAATGAATAGTATACCAGAATTAAAATTAAATAATAATATTTTTATCCGACTTAAAAATATGAAAATCCGGTTTAAAAATTTACAGAACCCCGAGTTAAAAATAAAAGCCCCCGACTTAAAACTTAAGGTCAACAAAGTCAACACAACCCGAAACAAAAATATACCCATAATTAAATTAAAAACAATATTCGAATTTAAAATGAAGGTCAATAAAGTCAACAAAGTTACCAAAAATAAATTAAAGTAATATCCGAATTAAATTAACTCAAAATTAACTCTTTAAAGTTGCCCGAGTTAAATTCTTAACTAAAGAAATGATTCAGTTCAAATCGTCAGTTGATCTTGGAATAGTTTATAAAACAAAATTTCAATTTCAAAATCAAAAACTTATATTCCAGAATTTCATAAATTAGTTCATAAAAGCAAATTTTCAACAGAAATGAAATGTTTTATAAAATTCAGAAACATGTATTTCTATTAGAGTTCATCCTGTGTCAAAAGTCATTCACTGCAGGTTTTAATATTTTAAAAAGGACATAATATACAATCAAACTTTTCGATTCTTGTCAAGTAGAAATATATTAAATGAATATTTTACTTCAATATTACATTTATATCATATTTACTTAAAAACATAGCACTTTTGTGACATATTTTACTCTAACACATGATTAATCTTCAACCTTTATTGAGAGTCCCCAGAATATGATTTCTCAACCTTATAAACTGCTTTTTCTCTCAAGATATTTTTGATTAAATGCATGTTTTTTATGTTCAAATTAGACTTAGTACTTTTGTTCAACTCCTTCCCCTGTCCCTGCCTCAAGTTAGCACCAAGGATCTTAGATGACAATAGACTAGTTTATTAAGAGTTTGGACTTATTCACCTGTCTTTTCCATTTATCAAGTTAGCATCAAGGATCTCAAAGTCAATAAATTATTAAAAAGTCACTTTTAAAACTTTATAGTTTTGTAATAAATAGATTTATATGATCATAATTACTGAAAATATGACTTTCTTTTGTTTTTCGACTTGACAATCACTGAATTCTCATTTAAAAGTTATTAAATTTAGTGATTTTATGTAGTGAATAAACCACATATTGTTAAAGTTTTCAAAATACAGAAATATGTGCATTTATGAAAACATTTGGTTACATTAAATTCTTTAAATACTGAACTATGCTAAATTATTCTGGAATTTATGTTTATGACTCATTTATTAGAAATTTTGTTGTGTAACATTTTCATATTTTATAATGTTTTTGATTTTTCATTTTCTAAAAAAAATATTCAAAAACTTGCAAATAGAATAAAAAAAAAATATTTTTTAGTTTTATCTTTACATACAGAAATCACATATTTTTGGATTTTTATCTTTAGAGACTGAAAACACATTTTTTTTAGTGTTTCTGAACAAAATTATTACCAGAATTAGAAGAAAACATTACCAAAGAAAAACTACCCGAATTAAATGAAAAATATTACCAGAATTAAAAAATAACAACCATAAAGACTACCCGAATTAAAAGAAAAACACTATCAGATTTAAAAAAAATAACCAAAAAGACTGCCCGAATTAAATGAAAATCAATTTCAGAATTAAAAATATTTTTGGATTTTTCCATTTTCTCCCCCTCTTTTTGTATTTTGAAATAAAAAGAAAACAAAATGCAAAAAGATATGTACAAAAATCTTTTAAAGAAACACTTAATCTAGATTCATTAGACCAATAGCCTGAACATGAAAATTGAATCTTGATACATCAAATGTCTTTGTGAAAAGGTCTGCTAGTGGAAGGTCTGTATGAATCTTGACCAAGTGAATCAAATATTTTTCAAAGCAGTGTCTTATGAAGTGGTAGTTTTTGAATGTTGCACATGATTCTTAGTGATAAACATGGAAGCATTGTTGTCTATGTGGATAAGGGTATTCATAAAGTTAAGGCCATAGTCTAGCATCTGGTTCAGAATCCATAAAACTTGAGATGTACAAGAACCAGCAGCAATGTATTCTGCTTCTGCAGAGGACTGAGAAACAGAGGTCTGTTTCTTGCATTGCCATGATACTAGCCTATTTCCTAAAAACTAGCAACCTCTTGTAGTAGATTTCCTCTTTATGTTGCAACCTCCATAATCACTATCAGTGTAGGCATAAAAGTCAAAGGTGGAATTCTTAGGATACCAACGGCCTAAAGAAGGTTGTCCCTTAAGATATCTAAAAATCCTCTTAACAGCAACTAAATGAGAAACCTTAGGAGCAGCCTGAAACCTAGCACACAGACACACTCCAAACATAATTCAGGTCTACTGGCAGTAAGATACATCAATGAACCTATCATAGACCTATATAAATGTTGGTCAACACTTTCACCATCTAAATCTGGATGCAATTTGGCCCTAGTGTCAACTGGAGTGGAAGCAGATTTATAATTAGTATAGCCAAACTTAACTAGCATATCCTTAACATACTTTGACTGATTGATAAAAATGCCATTCTCTAACTGCTTAACCTGTAATCCTAAGAAGAAAGAAATCTCACCTATAGAGCTCATCTGAAATTTGGATTTCATAACTGACTCAAATTCCTTACATAAATCATCATTAGTTGAGCCAAAAATGATATCATCAACATATATCTGAACACATACAGATTCTTGGCCAACTGACTTAATAAAACGGGTTTTATCAATTGTGCCTCTATGATACCCATTATCAATTAAATACTTGGACAATGTATCATACCAAGCTCTAGGAGCTTGATGTAAACCATACAAAGCCTTGTCCAGTTTGACAACATGATTAGGGAATCGAGGATCCAAGAAACCAGTAGGCTGACTAACATATACTATTTCCTCAAGAACTCCATACAAAAGGGCTGATTTAACATCCATTTGATAGACCTTGAAATTCTTATAGGAAACATAAGCTAGAAACAATCTAATAGCCTCTATCCTAGAAATTGGGGCAAAGACATCATCATAGTCTATTCCTTCTTCCTGAGTATATCCTTTCACTACTAGTCTTGCCTTATTCCTCACTATAATCCCCCTATCATCTCTCTTAACTTTAAATATCCATTTTACTCCAAGCACATTCACACCTACTGGTCTTTCTACTAATGTTCCTACCTCCTGAACCTTGAACTGTAACAGTTCCTCTTGCATAGCTTCTACCCAACTATTAATGGTCAAGGCAATATCAACATTCTTAGGCTCTAGTTGGGACAGAAAGCAAGAAAATATACACAAATTAGCCAAGCCAGTACTACTTCTAGTTTTGACCCCATCATAAAAATTTCCTATAATATTACTTAGAGGATGAGTCTTGTGAACTTTTAAAAATGAATGTATTTCCTCAATAATATTGGTAGAAAGATTTATTTGATTTGGGACAATTGCATCAAAGAATAAGGATTCAGAAGTTGCTTCACTTGGTTGTTCATGGCTTTGTGCATTGCTTGGTTCAACAGATTGATCTTCAGTGTCTTCACCAGAATTGAATTGTGCTTCATCAGAATTGTTGTCATGTTCAGCTTCTGCACCCGAATTATTCTTAATGTTACCCGAGTTTTCTTCGATCTCCATTTGTGCACCAAAATTATTTTGTGATCCACACGAATTTTCTTCAACTTGGTCTTGAATACCCGAATTAACGTGTGGATCACCAGAATTAACATCATTAGCATCTTGTGAATCGGAGATATCTTCAGTAGAATGTAGTGAACCCGAATTACCTTGATTCACATCAGAAGGTAATTCTTGTGCTCCCCACGGGGAATGACTGGGACGAATAAATCCCAGATTTTGCAACTCCTGCAACTGATCGGATAACTCGCGCATTTCGGAAGGCGCAAGTCGATACTGGGTTGTGGCTACAGGAGTGGCTCCAGGAATTAGGTTGATATGAAACTCGAACTGACGAAGAGGAGGTAGGCCAAGAAACTCCTCAAGAAAGACTCCGGAAAATTCACGGACGATCGGGACATTAGAAACACTTCTTTCCCCCATCTGCATGCTCATCAATCTAGCTGTCTTCTCGATCAACTTCCCCCCAAATACCTCTAGCGCAGAACCGTCTGACAAAGGGATACGAATGAATTTCCCGAAACAAACAATATCGGCACGATGTTTGGACAATCAATCCATACCTACTACGACATCGAAGCTACCAAGGTGGAATGGTAGCAAGTCAATGTTGAAGAGGTGGTTCTCCAAAAAGAGAGTGCAGTTGCGGACAATCTGATGGGATACAAAAGTCCTACCATTCGCTAATTCAATCTCATAACACCGAATGTCACACCCCGCTAAAGCGGAAACACGGGATGTGAAGAGCAAGAGTATTCGATACACAAGTTCATAGATAATCACCAAGTTATATTAAACAAAACATAACTTCAAAGTTTACATAATAGTTTAAAACATCGTTTACATATCCGAATACAAAATAAGGTGTTCATAACCAAACCACCCGAACCCTTTCCCATTCTTGAAGTCATCAGCCCAAAGCATTCAAGCATCATCTCAAGCTTACTCGTTAGCTGAAAATACGAGTCAAGTGTTAACTACGGGAGACGTAGTTAGTGAGCAACAAGTTTAAGTAAAAGCATTCAAGTTTTCGATGCACATAAAAATGGCGTAAAGTATAGTATTAAAATAGTTGTCGCATAACCATGCGTAAAGTATTAGTATTCATGTTTGTAGGCATTGATCACATAGCGCGACTATGTGACAATCCTAAGTATTGCCCAATGATCGTTGCTAAGCCTATAGCCTACCCAATCAGTATTATGCGCCATTGTTATTTGGCGTTGTGGTGAGGGTCTGTCTACCCTAACATCGCTATCCATATCTACTAACGGTCCTTTCCAAATGGATTAATAGAAACTAATGTCACTTGGTAGTATCGAGAATTTTAGTGGTATCTCACGTCCATGTTGTACAACGTCCGCAACATGACGATCGATGTTTAGTCATTGGCAAAAATAGTGTTTGTATCCTCATCATTGTTGGCAGAACCATCAACAATGCTGGCAAAAATAGTCTTTGTAATAGTATTCAAGTATCAAAGCGTTTTGTTTAGTATTCAAGTTTCAAAGCGTTTTCGTTTAGCATTCAAAGCATGTTTCAGCTTAAATATAATATTTAAGCCTAAGACTCGTATTCCACCCCAAAATGTATTAAAAGCGTTTAAATAGGAGGGGTTTGTAACTCACTGTTTGCGAAGATTCCTAGCGTGCTCGGAATTGCTCAAAAGGTACTCGGAATCACCGGAATCCTATTTTATACCAAGTTTTGGCGTAAGTAACATTATTTATTAGTTCATACCATCGTTAGTCAACGAAATGCTTATGTTATAAGGTGTTTGTAATTGGTTTTACAAAAATCGAGCAGCGCTTCTGCGCTTCAAGTTTTCAACACTTTCCCGCTTACAATTTTTATAACACTAATTATACTAATTGATCAATCATAATGATATGTTAACATGTCCAAATAGTCACTTTATACTCAAGTTTAAGCTTATTACAGGTTCTTTAACACGGTTTTAAGTAATAAGCTCAAGATTGCGATTTGTAGCGAAAACGACGATTTTTCGGGGATCTGACCCCTGAATGCGGCACACCAAGGCCTGGGTGCGGCGTATTCAGTGTCTGGTCAGTTATCGAAAACGTTTTTGTGGCGAAAATTGTTATCTTGATGGTAGATTTCGACATGCAATAGTTAAAACATCAAAATACTTGATAGTTTACAGTTTTTCTTGGATCTTTAACAACAAAATCAAAGATCTAAACATTCATTTTATAAAAAACCGTTTTATTATGTAAATCACCTCAAATCTTTATAAAAATGTGTTTTTGAGAGTTTGATCTTACATGCAATGAGTTATTCTTGTAATAACAGAAGATTTAAGAGAGTTTTACCGAATAGAGATAGATGGATGATGATTTGTTAGAGATTCTAGCTTCAAATGGGTGAAAATCGTTTTCTTGACCCGAAAGATGAATGCTCCTTTCTTCTTCTTGATTATGGAACGATTTTAGGGTGTTGATTTGGTGATGTTTCTGTGATTTATGGATGTAATCTTTGATGTTTTAAGAGAGTATATGAAACTACAGAGTGTGTGGAGTAAAGTGTGAGTGTAGGTGTGTGTGTTTGGTGTTTAAATGAGAGAAAGTGAGTGTGTTTGTGTGTGTGTTTGTTGTTTAAATGAAACAAGACTTGTAAGGTGTTTAGGAGTCAATTTACTGGACCCAAAAGGCCTTTTAACATGTTTAAAACCGGAGCTTTTGGTTTGGTCTCATTTTAGGCTAAGTTACAAAAGTTTGAGATATTGCTGATCTGCACCCCAGATGCGGCGCATCTAGCCCCTGGTGCGGCGCATCTGGGCAGATTTCTGCAAGTTTTCTTTTTCGTTTGTTTCATCGTTAAGCATTTTCGTTAGTTGGAAGTTTATGATTAGTTTAGAGATGAACTTAGGAAAGTTCACTAAGTGTTTTCTTGGTATTAGGATTCATTTAATGATTTGATTCCGATTTCCGATTTCGATTTCGAGACACACATGTTCCATGTTTAAGCAACGTAAACCTACGTTAAAATTTTTTGTATGAGTTACATCGATCTTAGCTTAAAGAGTTATGTTTTCGTAACCACGTAACACATAAAGTTAGTTATAGCAAGTATCAAACATACGTATCGAGGTTATAAGTTAGCGTTCTCGACCTGAGTTTTGACGGTTGTCACATTCTCCCCACGTTGAAAGAATTTCGTCCCGAAATTTCAAGTTGTAGTATTCGTTGTGGGAGAATAGAAGAGATTAGGATACTAATGCATCATTTGATCCTCTCGTTCCCAAGTGTATTCGGGGCCACGTTTTGCGTTCCAACGTACCCTCACTATAGGGATTCGACTGTGTCTTAGTTTCTTAGTTTCGAGATCTTTGATTTCAATCTGTCCTTCGACAAATTGAAGATTTTCGTCTAGTTCTACTTCTTCTAAAGGTGTGATAAGTGTTTCGTCCGATAAGCACTTTTTCAGTCTCGACACATGAAAAGTGTTATGTATGTTACCGAGTTCTAGAGGTAGCTCCAAACGATACGCAACTGGACCTACTCTTTCGAGTATCTCAAACGGTCCTACATATCTTGGACTAAGATTTCCATGTTTTCCGCGGCGTATTGCACCTTTCCAAGGTGACACCTTAAGAAGTACTTTGTCACCGACTTGAAACTCTAAGTCTTTTCTGCGCACATCAGCGTAACTCTTTTGACGACTCCTCGCAGTCTTAAGTCGTTCCTTTATCGTGGTAATCTTATCGATCGTTTCTTGCACTACGTCCATGTTAATTAGTTGTCGATTTCCTGGTTCCAACCAACACAGTGGAGATCGGCATTTCCTTCCGTAAAGAGCTTCAAAGGGCGCACATTTGATGCTAGCATGATAAATGTTATTATAGGAGAATTCTATCAGTGGTAAGTGGTTATCCCAACTTCCTTCGAAGTCGATAACACATGCTATCAACATATCCTCTAGTGTTTGTATAGTACGCTCACTTTGACCATCGGTTTGTGGATGGTAAGCCGTGCTTAAATCCAATCGAGTGCCAAAAGACTATTGGAATGCCTTCCAGAATCTGGAAGTGAAGCGAGCATCTCTGTCAGAGATGATTGATGTGGGAATTCCGTGACGAGTCACTACCTCGTTTATGTATATTTGGACAAGTTTTTCCACGCTAAATTTTTCCTTGATGGGAATGAAGTGTGGTGACTTCGTTAGTCGATCCACTATAACCCAGATCATGTCGTTACCCTTTGATGTACGAGGTAATTTTGTAAGAAGTTCATTGTGATCTGTTCCCATTTCCATTCGGGAATTTCAGGTTGCTGCTAATCCTGACGGCTTTTGATATTCAGCATTTACTTTCGCACAAGTTAGGCATTTCTCTACGTACAAAGCAACATCTCTTTTCATTCCGGGCCACCAATAATGTTCCTTAAGGTCCTTATACATCTTGATCGACCCTGGATGAATGGAGTATCGTGTTCGGTGTGCTTTATCCATAATGGCCTTTCTCAATTCGTTAGTTGTAGGAACCCATGCTCGATCCTTAAAATAATAGACATCGTCGTTTTTCCTTACAAAATCCTTATTGTGTTTATGCAAAGTTTCGACCTTTATGTTATCTTATTTCAAAGCCTCCTGCTGAGCACTCGCTATACGCATCCTCAAATCGGGTTTAATGTAGATAGCTAATGCACGTACTCGAGTCGATTGTTGCCTTTCTTTCCTACTCAAGGCATCTGCTACGACATTCGCTTTGCCAGGGTGATACTTAATATCACAGTCGTAGTCGCTAAGGAGTTCCAACCATCTCCTTTGCCTCATGTTGAGTAGTTTCTGATCTAGTATATGTTGTAGGCTTCTATGGTCCGTAAATACCGTGCATGTCTCCAGATTTTAAGGGCAAAAACTATCGCTCCCAATTCTAGGACGTGCGTAGCGTAATTTACTTCGTGTTTCTTGAGTTGTCGTGATGCATACGCTATGACCTTGTTTCGTTGCATCAATACACAACCTAACCCTAGGTTAGATGCGTCACAATATACTACGAAGTCTTCGTTTCCCTCAGGAAGAGTTAGAATTGGAGCATTGCACAGTTTCGTTTTTAGGATATTGAAGGCTTGTTCTTGTGCTTCTCCCCAGTTGAACTTCTCGTTCTTTTGCGTTAACTTTGTCAAGGGTTTGGCTATCTTGGAGAAATCTTGGATGAATCGCCGATAATATCCAGCCAGTCCTAAAAATTGGTGGATTTCTGTCGGACTTTCGAGAGTTTTCCAATTCTCTATAGCTTCGATCTTTGATGGATCAACGTGAATTCCGGATCCATTAACTACGTGACCGAGAAATTTGACTTCACGCAGCCAGAATTCGCACTTCGAAAATTTTGCGTAGAGCTGTTACTCCTTGAGTAATTCTAACAACAGTTTTAAGTGCTCTGCGTGATCTTCTTTGGTAAGCGAGTAGATTAAGATGTCGTCGATGAATACGATAACGAACTTGTCTAGATACGGTCGGCATACCCTATTCATCATATCCATGAATACCGCCGGTGCATTCGTGAGTCCAAACGGCATTACCAAGAACTCATAGTGTCCGTATCTAGTGTGGAATGCGGTTTTCGGTATATCATCTTCAGAAACCAGAACTTGATGATCCCCAGACCTTAAGTCAATCTTTGAAAAGTAGGTTGCGCCTTGAAGTTGATCGAAAAGGTCATTGATTCGTGGAAGAGGATATCGGTTCTTGACAGTTAGTTTATTCAGTTCTCGGTTTCGATACACATGCGAAACGGTCCATCTTTCTTCTTAACGAATAGGATCGGCGCTCCCCACGGTGATGAGCTTGGTCGGATAAATCCTTTATCCAATAATTCCTGAACTTGGTTGGATAATTCCTGCATCTCATTCGGAGCTAGTCGATATGGCGTCCTTGCCACCGGTGCCGCTCCATGAATTACCTCGATTCTAAACTCTACTTGCCTCTGAGGTGGTAGTCCAGGTAGTTCTTCGGGAAATACTTCCGGATAGTCTCTAACTACCGGTACATCCTTAAGGTCTGCTGCTATTGCTTGTTTGTCTTTTACGTGTACTAACAATGCAAAGCAGCCCTTATTCAGGTATTTGCGCATTTTCATCACCGATATAAGTTTCGAAGTTTGTCCCGGCCTATCTCCTTGTACTATCAATTCCTTTCCATCTCCTAATGGCATCCGAATCGTCTTATCTAAGAAAAATAACTTTGCGTCTCGGATGGTGATGTGCGAAATCTAGTTTTCCGAAAATTAGCTTTAACTAGACTACGACACCGGGCAGTGTACCCTTGTCGATCGTAGTAAAGTATGGGCAAATTCCGGGTTCGAACACGGGGACTATTTATAATCGAGATAATAGTTAAAGTAACAAGTAACACGTAACAAGTGGGTTTTCTAAATTAACTAAAAGTGACAAGTATCGTTTTGTAATAAATCAAGATATGGGGAAAAACACTCGTTTGGATTGGTTTCTAGTTATCCGATTGTCACTTTGGGTTGTTTGGTTGAATTAACTTCTAATGTTATAACACGATTCCTTTCGAATACCGAGCTAACTTTAGACATCTAAAACGAAACACCGTTCCTTTCGAATACGGTAGAAACCTTAAACATCTAAGTCATTAAGCAACAAGTTTATATACTCGACTTAATCTTATAAAACTTCCTTTCTAATAGTTTCTTAGCTAAAATCAAATTCAGTTTATCAAATCATTATATTACCAGTTCCTTTTGAATACTAATAATTTTAGATTAATTATAGACCGATTAACCTTTTCGTAAAACGTCTAATAAGTTATTATAAGTTCCTTTCGAATACCTACAAAATGTGTTTGTCACTAACACCTTACTTACGTTTTATATAAAATGACTTTGATAATGATATGAACCTAATTACAACTAACATTCAAGTATTAATCTAAATGTTTGATTACTCGTTAAGATTCCTTTCGAATATCCTAAACCTCAAATCAACTATAGACCGGTTGATTATTTCGTTCAATTCATCAATCAAGTTCTAAAGCTCTTTTCAAATACTGAAGTTCTTAATCAAATCATGAATATAAGTTATCTAACAATATTAAGAATTTAAACCCGAATGGTTCTTCGATTAAGCGAACATAAACATTCAACCTCAAACAAATATCTCAAAAACTCCAATCATCTAATCTAGTTTCCAATCCAAACAAGTATTATTTAATTACTCACTCATAATAGAAATTAAAGACAAAATATAAAAGAAAATGATATTCATACCAGGTATTCGATGAAATGTCTCGATAAAATATCCAAAGAGAAATGAAATACGATCAATTATTCTTCTAATATAAACCGAAATTGACAATGATTCTTCTATCTAATGATTGTATGTAATGATGTGATGATGTTTAGAGCTGATTATTGAGCCCTAAAATGATGATAAGATATGTTATTAAGCTCCAAAAATCGTCCTTAAGAAGTGGTGTTAAAGACTCTTCACTTCTCTACTTAACTAGCCATCAAAAACGAAATATAACTGCCCAGCACCAAGAATGCGCCACAAGTGGATCCTCTTGAGCCGCAACTCTTGATCAGTAGCTCCCAGTTTGTTGATTTTTTCGGTGCGGTCGTTTTGGCGCTGACCGGAGGTCTTTTCGAGTCCGTATGCTCCCGATACATCCGTTTTACTATCAGGTGCATTTTTGGTCCCGAATTCATCCTTTTTGACTCCAAACATATTAAAACACCTAAAACATAAACTTTACACAAAAATAAGTAATACGAGGCTATCCATTACGTTTTGACTCAAAAACATAACAAATATCGCGAAAGAATACACGTAGAATCGAGCGATATCAGATGGTCAACCAATCCATTCCTATTACTACGTCCAAATTCTTAAGTTCGGTAGGAACTACATCTATTTCGAAAGAGTGATCAGCTAAGGTTAATGTGCAATTCTTAATTATGTCACTAGCTTGGTATTCCTGCCCATTTGCGTATTCTACCATAAACTTTTCACTTAGAGGTTCAGTTTCTAATGAAATCAAAGGCCTAAATTCTAGGGATACAAAACTTCTATCCGCGCCTGGGTCAAATAGTACTGAGGCATAATAGTTGTTAAGGAGAAATGTACCTGAAATCACGCAGGGGTCGTGCCTCGCTTCTTCAGCACCAATCACAAAGGCTCTGCCACGACCTTGTCCCCCATTGTTTCCCCTTTGGTTGTTTTGATTGTGGTTTTGCAGTTGGTTTTGTTGCGGTTCTGGTTTGGGTTTCGGACAGGGTTTAATCTTGGACAAGCATTACGGTAGTGTTCCCTACTACCGCATTCATAGCATTCTCCCTGACGAGGCCTCTCATTCTGTTGTGGTCTCCCTGCTGGTCGAGGTCCTTCGTTCTGTTGATGCCTTCCCGCCTGCTGCGGTCCCGCATTCATTTCCTTACAATGCTGAGTCCAGTGTCCGAGGCGGTTGCAGTTGGTACATGACCGACAGTTCCCTTCGTGATGATAACCGCACCTATCGCATTTTGGTGCTTTTCCCTGATAGCCGGTATTTTTTTCCGTAGCCACTCCGTAGTTTCTTACCGTTTTAACCTTCTTGTTAAAACGTTCCTTTTTATTACCCGATGTTTCCTCAGCCTTAGGCTCTCCCTTCGCGTCCTCTGAAACCAGCACTGATACTCCTCCGTTTCTTACCCAGTCTTCGGTTAGGCGGTTGGCCAAGCTCACAGTATGTTGCATCGTAGCTGGCTCGGTAGCTGTCGCCATAGCCATAATCTCGGATGAGAGTCCCCAAATGTAGTGATCGATTCGCTTCTCTTTGGGAGTCACTAGTTAAGGTACTAGATTTGTGAGTTTGTGAAATCGTGCAGTGTAGGAGTCGATGTCAGTTCCCACCATGGAATGGTTCCAGAGTTCATTCTTAAGCTTCTTCAAAATCTCCTTGGGGAAGTACTCGATTACTAGAAGCTCCTTGAATCTTGCCCATGTCATGTTATACGCAGCGTCCGGACCTTGGACCTGAAGCTGGCTGTTCCACCAGGTTAGTGCTCGCCCCTGGAGCATGCATGAGGTAAATTCCACCTTCTTGTTTTCAGCACACTGGCTGATTCTTAGCACTACCTCCATACTATCGATCCAGCGCGATAGTCCAATGGCTCCTTTAGTGCCGTGGAATTCCTTTGGCCTACAAGACATAAAGGTCTTGTAGCTACACCCTTAGTTGTTCCTTTGATTATTTCCCTGGTTGTTCCCTTGGTCATTCTCCTGGTTGTTGTTTCCCTGATTGTTGTTTTGTTGGTTGTTGTTTTGTTCGTTGTTATTGTTTTTCCCCTTTGGTCCTCCTTGGTGGATATCCGCGTTGATTCGGGCTATAAGGCCAGGTATTGCCTCGTTCAGTCGAGCATTGATCCTTTGAACGATGTGGTCATCATTGTGATCGGCCATTTTCCTACACAAGAGAGGACTCGGGTTTAGGGTTTTGATACTTTCCACTTTAGAATCAAATAATGATAAATAACAAGAACACAAACAATTGTAATTAGAATCCGGCCATTTTATATATATATCGCTTCAAAATTTGATGTTCTTACAAAATCCAACATCCTCGACTATTGTCGTACATTATCAACCAACATAAACTACTACGCTTACAACCATCCATAAACTACAAGTTCTGCTTACAACCCAAAAGCATCTTCCAACAACCTCTAAACTTTAATTACAACCAACACAACCATAAGGAATACTAGTACTACACAAATCAGTATCCAATTTCGTGTTTCTCGAACTGCCCTGCGAGCCATCATCTTCGCACGCATTACTTCGATATGCAGGTCTTGTATCTGGTTGGTGTGTTCCAACACAACTTGTGTGTATCCGCGGAGGTCGGAAGACATGTTGCACAATGCGTGGATTTCGTCGGGAGTCAATCCGCGAGTAGCAGGCGTTTGTGGCGTAGCTCTTTGAGATCTCGAGTGGTGATTCGGTGAACGCCGAGCGTGATGTGTTGGAGGTCGCGAGCATCCTTCTCCGTCTCGACGGAAAGGAGGTAAAGGCGTAAAAGGTGATGATTGCTGAATCCGAGAGCGTGATTGGGATTCGTATGAAGGTTCGGTCTCGTCGTCAGACGTAGCTATCTATTTCCGTCTCGACATACCCTAAATCGGTAACGAGTTAAATTGATGTTACAACTCATGTTAGTGTTAGTAATAAGCTGAGGATATAGAGTATCTTAAGTTTAGCATCTAGGTCTGTGTGGGTCTGACTTCAAGAATTCCCGGGAAGGTTCGTTTAATGTTTACTAATCCCGTTCTGGCATAATTTAGTCCAAATTATTCGTAGGTGATCAGGCTCCGAATAATTCAAGTTAAACAATGCCTTCACGCTTTTGTTAAATAAAATCTTTTGTTTAGAAACTGGTTATAGTTTGATTTTTGAAAAATCGGTATTCACTATAACCTTGCGCTCTGATACCAAGTCTGTCACACCCCGCTAAAGCGGAAACATGGGATGTGAAGAGCGACAGTATTCGATACACAAGTTCATAGATAATCACCAAGTTATATTAAACAAAACATAACTTCAAAGTTTACATTATTGTTTAAAACATCGTTTACATATCCGAATACAAAATAAGGTGTTCATAACCAAACCACCCGAACCCTTTCCCATTCTTGAAGTCATCAGTCCAAAGCATTCAAGCATCATCTCAAGCTTACTCGTTACCTGAAAATACGAATCAAGTGTTAACTACGGGAGATGTAGTTAGTGAGCTACAAGTTTAAGTAAGAGCATTCAAGTGTTTGACGCACATAAAAATGGGGTAAAGTATAGTATTCAAATAGTTGTCGCATAACCATGCGTAAAGTATTAGTATTCATGTTTGTAGGCTTGACCACATAGCGCGACTATGTGACAATCCTAAGTATTGCCCAATGATCGTTGCTAAGCCTATAGCCTACCCAATCATTATTATGCACCAACGTTATTTGGCGATGTGGTGAGGGTCTATCTACCCTAATAGCGCTATCTATATCTACTAACTGTCCTTTCCAAAGGGATTAATAGCAACTAATGTCACGTGGTAGTATCGGGAATTTTAGTGGTATCTCATGTCCATGTTGTACAACGTCCGCAACATGACGATCGATGTTTAGTCATTGGCAAAAATAGTGTTTGTATCCTCAGCATTGTTGGCAGAACCATCAACAATGCTGGCAAAAATAGTCTTCGTAATAGAATTCAAGTATCAAAGCGTTTTGTTTAGGATTCAAGTATCAAAGCGTTTTCGTTTAGCATCCAAAGCATGTTTCAGCTTAAATATAATATTTAAGCGTAAGACTCGTATTCCACCCCAAAATGTATTAAAATCGTTTAAATAGGAGGGGTTTGTAACTCACTGTTTGCGAAGATTCCTAGCGTGCTCGGAATTGCTCAAAAGGTACTCGGAATCACCGGAATCCTATTTTATACCAAGTTTTAGCGTAAGTAACTTTATTTATTAGTTCATACCATCGTTAGTCAACGAAATGCTTATGTTATAAGGTGTTTGAAATTGGTTTTACAGAAATCGGGCAGCGCTTCCGCGCTTATAGTTTCTAAATCCAAGTTTTCAACACTTTCCAGCTTACAATTTTTATAACACTAATTATACTAATTCATCAATCATAATGATATGTTAACATGTCCAAATAGTCACTTTATACTCAAGTTTAAGCTTATTACAGGTTCTTTAATACGGTTTTAAGTAATAAGCTCAAGATTGCGATTTATAGCGAAAATGACAATTTTCCGGGGACCTGACCCCCTAATGCGGCGAACCAAGGCCTGGGTGCGGCGCATTCAGTGCCTAGTCAGTTATCGAAAACATTTTGTGGCGAAAATTGTTATCTTGATAGTTTAAAATTTTTTTTGGATCCTTAACAACAAAATCAAAGATCTAAACATTCATTTTATAAAAACCCGTTTTATTATGTAAATCACCTCAAATCTTTATAAAAATATGTTTTTGAGAGTTTGATTTTACATGCAATGAGTTATTCTTATAAAAACAGAAGATTTAAAAGAGTTTTACCGAATAGAGATAGATGGATGATGATGTGTTGGAGATTCTAGCTTCAAATGGGTGAAAAACGTTTTCTTGACCCGAAAGATGAATGCTCCTTTCTTCTTCTTGATTATGCAACGATTTTAGGGTGTTGATTTGGTGATGTTTCTGTGATTTATGGCTGTAATCTTTGATGGGTTAAGAGAGTATATGAAACTAGAGAGAGAGTGTGGAGTAAAGTGTAAGTGTAGGTGTGTGTGTTTGGTGTTTAAATGAGAGAAAGTGAGTGTGTTTGTGTGTGTGTTTGTTGTTTAAATGAAACAAGACTTGTAAGGTGTTTAGGAGTCAATTTACTGGACCCAAAAGGCCTTTAAACATGTTTAAAACCGGAGCTTTTGGTTTGGGCTCGTTTTTGGCTAAGTTACAAAAGTTTGAGATAATGCTGATCTGCACCCCAGATGCGGCGCATCTAGCACCTGGTGCGGCGCATCTGGGCAGATTTTTGCAAGTTTTCGTTTTCGTTTGTTTCATCGTTAAGCATTTTTGTTAGTTGAAAGTTTACGATTAGTTTAGAGATGAACTTAGGCAAGTTCACTAAGTGTTTTCTTGGTATTAGGATTCATTTAATGATTTGATTCCGATTTCCGATTTCGATTCCGAGACACACATGTTTTATGTTTAAGCAACGTAAACCTACGTTAATAGTTTTTGTATGAGTTACACCGAGCTTATCTTAAAGAGTTATGTTTACGTAACCACGTAACACATAGAGTTAGTTATAACAAGTATCAAACATACGTATCGAGGTTATAAGTTAGCGTTCTCGACCTGAGTTTTGACGTTTGTCACACCGAACACATCTAGTAGGCTCTACCCCAAGCAAGGACACACAATCAAGCGATACAAAACTAACATCCTCATCCGAATCAAATAATATTGTGACAAAGTGATCTTTTAATTAAAATGTACCAGCAACAGTGTTAGGATCCTGTTGAGCCTTTGCGGCTCCCATTAAGTAGGCACGAGCACGAGCTGCGTTCCCCTGATTGTTCTGACCTCCCTGATTATTCGGACCACGATTAACCTGATTGTTCGGACCACGATTACCCTGATTATTCTTTGCAGGTTGAGCTCCCTGAATCCTCGGTGGATTATTACGACCACCGTTTCTCTATTTCTGAGGGAAATCTCTAAGAAAGTGACCACTACCTCCGCATCCGAAACAAGAATTGGGCCTAACTACATTCACTGGCACAACCCAATAGGCATAGTATGACACTCCCTGGCTACATGGCCCTTCCGACTACACTGAGTACATGTACACTGTGTGTTCCTATCATGATGACGGTTACACTTCTGACACAAGGGAAGTGTACCGTTATACCCAAACTTAACTATACTGCTAGAGCTACCAGAATCCCGTCTAAACTTCTTCGACTTCCCATGATGATCATATCGATCCTTACGCTTCTCCGATGAAAAGACGCCATCCCTGATTAAGTCCTCAGTAATGGACTCAGCACGGTGAATAGCATCATGTAGCGTAGAAGGATCGATACCCCTCAATGAGCGACGAACCCCTGAGTGATGACCATGAATAAAACGCTCAACAAGACGAGCCTCAGTATCAACCATCCTCGGACATAAACAAACAAGGTCGTGATAACGATCGATGTATGCAGTCAGCTTGGGTCCTTCCATGGTATGACCCCAAAGCTCACCCTCCAGTTTCTTCATCTCGATTCGAGACACGAACCGATCCAACATAAGGGTCCAGAGATCCTCCCAAGATATGGCCATGGCAACGTCCCTGCCATGGGCACTGATAACATAGTTCCACCAAGTAAGGGCCTTGCCCTTCAGGAGATGAGTAGAATATCGAACTCGGTTCTGAGCACCGCAGTTGCTGATGTTGAAGATCGACTCAGCTTGCTCGAACCACTGGCTGAGAGTAAGGGCCCCGCCCTTTCCGCGAACTCGGTTAGCTTACAGTTCAAGAAGTCCTTGTAAGTACAACCATGTTCGGGGTGGAGGTGGAGGAGGTGGTGGTGGAGGTGGAGGTGGTGCTCCTCGGGGTTGCTGATTGGAAGCATTCGTGACCTGTGCCACGATCGTGGGTACCACCGCAGCTAGTTGCTGGCCGATCAAGGCGGCAATCTCGGTTTCCGTAAGATATCGTCGATTAGGCATCTACATAATAAAAGGAAAATGCGTTAGTACGAGTAGGTAGTAACTTAAACAAAAGGTATCATAGTGATGTAAGGAATAAGAACTAATTGGTATTGTTTGCGTCGAAATTCCAAACATGGTCACGTAGGCATATATATAACTCGTCATGGATATAATTACGTTGTACACCCATAATTATATATATACAGTTTCATACACACGTTTTCTCCCCATGTCCTTCCTTACAACGCTTTCGTTTACCGATCACAAAATTGAAGCACTTGGTCTGAGTCTCCGCTGCGGCGCATTGGGAAAATACTGCGGCGCATCAAGACTTCATATTTCCAACTCATAAAATAAATCAAACATATAATGAAAAGAATGAAATGAAAACGTCATATGAAAACAGTCGCATAGGAAACTCGTTCGGTGTCGTAAGTCGTTCGTGTTTCGCCGTCTTCCTTAGGAGATAAAGTCGATAGAAACGAGTACTGAGACGATATGAAATAGTAAAAAGATCCTAAAAGATCTATGTGAGGACTCCTAGTTATAGTCTAGGTCAAACCACCTAGTTCTCTATAACCATATGCTCTGATACCGATCTGTCACACCCCGCCAATGGTGGAAACGCATGGTGTGGCCGATTGGCGATCGTCATAACACAATTGTAAATAAAGACATAATCTATATGAACAAGTAAATTAATGTATTGTTATGACGTCGCCATACTCAAAGTATAATCCTTGGTACACGAAAAACAGTCAAACACTACAAGTAAAAATATCCAATGCAATCATCAACGAAATGTAAGAATACGTGGGCATGCAAGCCCGAAATATTATCCAAATGTATAAATATAGAACAACCACAATGTAGAGTAATCCTGAAGGTCATCTAGAGTCCGAATCCTACAGCCAAGTCCTATGCCTGCTCATTACTTGAAAGTAAAGCTAAAAATGTCAACATAACGTTGAGCGAGTTTATCGAGTAGTAGTAAAATAAGGTAATCTCATATCTCAAAAATCAGTAATAAAATAATATGTAACTAATGCATTTAAGTAGTTGAAAACATCATCACATCTTATACAACATAAGCATACATCACAAGTAATCATCGTAGTACACCTCATTAGTAGGAAAGGTCTAGTAATGAGCGTGCGGTATCAGTATGAAACATATACTGATAATCATCATAGTTGGAACATCGTAAGTACACCTCATAATGAGCGTGCGATATCAGTATGAACATATACTAGATAATCATCATAGTTGGAACATCGTAAGTACACCTCATAATGTGAGTGCGGTATCAGTATAGTATGAACATAGATAATCATCATAGTTGGAACATCATAAGTAAGCATCGAACAACCGTTTCGAAATGTTTTAGAAAATTGCATTAGTTTTCGTTACACATTTTATGGTTTCTAAACATAGTAAGTTCCCATAAATAGAAGTATCTATTTATGGTAATTTTCCAAAAATTGTAATGTTTCCATAAATAGTAAGTATGGAAATAAGTTTGTTTCTCGTTAAACATTTTTCTCAAAAATCATTTGGTTGCGCTTTTTTTCCCCCGATCTATAAAACGTAAAACATAAAAAGTAGGGGCGATGAACTCACCTTATCGAGCAAGCGATAAATACCCGAACTGTATGTATATGAAGTAAGTACGTAGATCACCCTAAAACTAGACTCCAAGACCTACAATATTCATTAAGGTCACGGATTCTAATTCATTACCAAAATGGAGTTAAACACTGAAGAAGACAGACTACAATAAAATTTCAAAGACTGTCCAACGTTTAATAATAGTCCAAAAACTTAAGGTTTTCTACCGATAAACGTTACAAACAAAAAGACACGATAAAGGTAAAAATCAAACAATATAGCACGAGTTATAATAGAGTCCAATTCAGTTTACAAAGATATACAAAAAGATTATATAACAAACAATAACACAAAGTATCAAAGGTAGAGTTTTATACCAGGAATAGAGGCGGTTTGATTTCCAAATGACGAATACCGTTACAAGCAAACCCAACCAAACGATGACACGAGGGGCTGTCCAAGATCAGTCATGATCACCAAGCCAACCAACGATTAGAATTGCTAAAGCGAAACTAGTATTGAATTGAAATGAATCGGTTAAGAGTGCTACTTACATGAAGGGTCCTTGTGATTACAACTAGTTGAAAACCGACCAAGAGATCAATCACAATCTGAAATGACCAAACATATTCATAATCATATTTTACATTATAATCCAATACCCCAAAATGCCTTAATGATTTGGTTAAGAATAACAAAAACGTATTTATATATATATATATATATATATATATATATATATATATATATATATATATATATATATATATATATATATATATATATATATATAATCGGCTAAGAGCAGCAAGGAGTAAACGATTTATGAAACGACTAGTCAAACCTTGTAGAGATGATTTTGATCAGGTTATAACAAGGTCGAAACACAATTCCAAAAGGTGTGATCGGGGCTGCATTATAAGTTCAACACACCAGAAATGAAATTGAGCGGATTAGGGTTCAGTACATATGAATACAATACACATATACATGTAGATATTCGGCCAAAACAGAAGGAAACTAAACGATTTATGAAACATAACAAACCTATAGAGATGATGATCTAGATCAGTTTGTCAACGAGGTGGAATCAAAACTCCTTGTATTGATGATCGTGGCTGAAACAAACCAACATACCCGAACTGAATTATGGTTATTAGAATTTCAATGGGGAGAAATCACAAACAAAATGATAACATACCTTGATTACTTAGAGACTCGAGATGGTGAATTCCAAGATTGAAAGGGTGCTCGATGGGGCTGATGATGGTGAAAAACAGTGGCTGCACAAGGTGTATATGGCGACGGTTTAGGAGGAATCAGTTAGGGTTTTCGGATTAGAAATCATAGAAGAAAGATAAACACCTTACCTAGATCAATTCGGTGATTAGGAAGATGAATTCTATGATGAAGAAGCTGCTTGATTATGGTGAGGAGAGTAAAGGTTTCGGCTGCCAAAGGAGAGGGGTGAGGGTGGTGGCGGTTTAGGAAAGAAGAATATTAGGGTTTGTTGTTTGAGTAGTGTAACAAGGTTAGATTAGTGTAACATGTTTAGATTAGGTTAGGTGCATGGTTAAGTCGAGAATTATGAGTCTAGGCTTGGTGTAGAATCGAGAACTTAACCCATACGTAGTCCTCCATTAGAATTGAGTTTTATAATAACGACGTAATGAACGGTAAACAACACGATAGATAACGGATGAAGTAGTTATGACATGTCATTACAATATAACATAGATATAACTCAAACTCGGAAGTTTCTCAACAGTTTAATAATGTATAACGGATACAACATAGTATGTTTACAAATTCAGGAAAGTTTCTCGTTAATATATCTAGGAGCTCGTCTAGTGGAACTAACTATTGTACACCTAACTAATACGATAACATCAAATATAGGATATACACACATATCATAGTAAGAATCATACATAAGTAAAATGTAAGGAACTTTTAATAAAAGTTTTCTGTAAACACGGTAAGAGCTAACCATACTAGACTAACCTGAGTCGGAAGAGTGACGGTTGTCATAGTTTCCTGGCCACGTGGTCAGCGCGAAGAGTATTCACATTGATCCTGCCAAGATTGAAGCCGTGAAAAGTTGGGTTGCACCGAAATCACCTACGGAGATTCATTCAGGTTTGGGTCTTGTTGGTTATTATCTCCGATTCATTGTTGACTTCTCAAGGATTTCCTCTCCTATGACGAAGTTGACCCAGAATAGTGGGCCGTTTAATAGGGGTTCCGAACAGGAAACTGCTTTCCATTTGTTGAAGTAGCGGTTATGTGATTCTCTTATTCTTAGTTTTCCTGTTGGGACTGAGAACTTTGTTGTACTGTTATGCTTCGCATAAGGGTTTGGGTTATGTTCTCATGCAGAATGGGAAATTTATAGCTTATGCTTCACCTTAGTTGAAGACACACAAGCAGAATTACACAACACATGATCTTGAGTTAGGAGCTGTTGTTTTTTCTCTCAATATTTGGAGGCATTATTCTTTATGGGACTAAGTGTACCGTATTCACGGATCACAAGAGTCTCTAGCATATATTTGATCAGAAGATGCTGAATATGAGACAGAGACGTTGGGTCAAGCTACTGAATGATTATGATTGTGATATTCGCTACCATCCTGGTAAGGCGAACGTGGTTGCTGATGCGCTGAGTCGCAAGGAGACGGTTAACTCGGTTCGAGTTCGTTCTTTGGTTATTTCTATTCAGACGAGCTTAAAAGATCAGATTATTCAGGCACAACAGGAGGCATTGACAGAGGATCCTCTTAAGGACGAGCGGTTGTTTGGTTTAGCTCGGAAGTTAAGAGCTGAAGGATGATGGAGTTCTTTATTTTCTTGATCGTATTTGGGTTCTAGTTGGTATTCGTCAGTTGATTTTGGATGAGGCTCATAAGTCCAACTATTATGTTCATCCTGGTTCCGACAAGATGTATCAAGACTTGAAAGAGTTTTATTGGTGGCCTGGTATGAAACGGGCGATTGCGGAGTATGTTAGTAGGTGTTTGACCTGTTCGAAGGTCAAGATTGAGTATCAGTAGCCATCTGGGCTTCTTCATTAACCGAAGATTCAAGAGTGGAAATGGGAGCGTATTACCATGGATTTTATTATGAAGCTTCCAAGATTTTCCAGTGGTTATGACAGTATGTGGGTTATCTTTGATCGTTTGGCGAAGTCTGCTCACTTTCTACCGATTACAGAGAATTATCCGTTGGAGAGACTTGTCCATTTTTATATTGTCGAGATCGTGTCTAAACACGGTGTACCCGTATCGATCATTTCAGATCGTGATGCTCGATTTACTTCTCTATTTTCGCAGTCCTTTCAGAGTGTTTTGGGCACGAGGTTGGATATGACTACTGCTTATCACCGGCAGACGGATGGTCAGAGCGAGAGGACCATTCAAACTTTAGAGGATATGTTACGTGCTTGTGCAATAGACTTCAGTGGCAGTTGGGATGTACATTTGTCATTGATCGAGTTCTTGTACAACAACAGTTTTCATACGAGTATTGGTTGTGCTCCGTTTGGGGCTTTGTATGGCCGTAAGTGTCGATCACCTGTGTGTTAGGCAGGGATTGGATACAGTCAGGTTACTGGTGCGTCAGGAGACTACTGACAAGATCTTCAAGATTAAGGAGCGGTTGGTTGCTGCTAAAGATCGACAAAAGAAGTATGCAGATAGACGTAGGACACCTCTTGAGTTCAGTGTTGGGGATATGGTTTTGTTGAAAGTATCTCCGTGGAAAGGGGTTTTCCGCTTTGAGAAGCGCAAGAAACTGAGTCCGAGGTATACAAGTGTTTAAGATTTTAGCCCGTGTTGATCCAGCTGCATACATACTTGATTTGCCGCCAGAGTTAAGTAGTGTGCAAAATGTTTTTCACGTTTCTCATTTGAAGAAATGTCTTGTTGATGAGTCGTTGTTGGTTCCGTTGGAGAGGCTTCAGATTGATGATAAGCTTCATTTTGTTGAGTAGCCGATTGAGATCGTAGACCGTGACGTTATGCATGAAGTATTTCCAAGACATATTATTAATCAAATTCCATAGTTCTTTAGTCAAGTCTGGTTGTTTTGCAAAACAGTTTTGTTTTTCAATTTACGTTAAACACAGGCACTATAACATTTAAGGAATTAACGAGTAATTCAACTTTGAGGTGGACCCTTAAATAATGGCTAATTGTGGACATATTATGCATATCTAAATTAAGTTATCGCTTCAAAGGAAGAAGGACCACATACATTAGAGGTAAACTTTATTTTGTAGGCCATTTTCAAACATACATAATGTAATTATTAGTTATAAGTTGAAACAAATATTCAAATTCATTTCCAAACTTAAGTAATTAAACCTAATGTAACTATTACATTTACTTTTAATAATTAAACAAATTAAGCATACTATCAATTACAACAATTAATACAAACATCATATTGTATAATAAATAGGAACCATAAAATTATGTATGTAAACTTATGAATAATATTATAGCTAATTATCAATACACATCATAATAAATTTTACGCTAAATCATATTATTATCCGTAAAACAATAAAATTGATATAAAGTTGTTAGCTTTGACAATTAACTAAAAGAACTTACTTCATTATGTTTGAGAAAGACAAAACAAAACAACAAATATATATATTTTGTTTCTTTGCGTAGCTTCTTCCAAGACCAAATAACATATATATATATATATATATATATATATATATATATATATATATATATATATATATATATATATATATATATATATATATATATATATATATATATGGAAGTAAATTTGGGGCTGTTACACATGTAAACTTATATGCGAAACTCATTAAAAACTATGTCGTTTTGTGGTTTAAATGTTTTTCAACGCTTAATTTGTCCGATATTCATCAAGAGAGAGGTGATCCCCAAAATGCAGGGGGTCATTGTTTATTATGAAGAAGTTATAAAAAGTTTCTTCGATAGATGCCCAGTAATGACAAAAAAACTTATATTTTTGAAAAACACGATTAATGAAGAAAAAGATGTGAATAGATAAAAATTTGTAACGTTAGTTTAATAAATATGATTAAAATTATATAGATTTGAAGAATTTTTAACAAAACGACATATTTTTTGATGAGTTTTGCATGTATGTTACATGTGTAACAGCCCCATATTCACTTTTCCATATATATATATATATATATATATATATATATATATATATATATATATATATATATATATATATATATATAGTATGGGATCGGCTACAAACGCTTCGAATAATACGAACGGTAAGAACAGATCTCAGACTTCCATTCTCCGTTGATCTCATCTTCTTCAAAAGCTTCCTAAATTATCAATTAAACTTTCCTTCTCTCTCTTCATAATCCTAAAATTCAAAACCCAATTCATCTTTATCTTAAAATTAGATCTAACCCAATTCAAAACCATCTTACCGTTCTTTATCTTAAAATTGAAATCGTCGACTTTCAAATAAAAAAAGAAGAAGTATACTACTCATATGTGTACTGCGTGTAAATGAAGATAAGAAAGAAGAAAAAATCAAAGGTTTCTGGAATAAAAAAATTACAGAGCATTCGAATGGAGAAGATGAACTAGATGCGTTTTATTAAGTGTATTTTTTCAATTTTCATTATTTGATTTAATTTCGTATGTTTGAACACTTTTTGTGTTTTTCGGCAGAGAAGTATATGAAAAATGTTATATATCTAAACAATTTGAGGTTTGGTTTGATTCATTTTCTAAAATGGTAGGTGCATTTTCTAAAATGATAAAATGGTAGGTGCATTTTCTAAAATGGTAGGTGCATTTTCTAAAATGGTAGGTGATGAATGTTGTCTAGGGATATAAAAAAACAGTAAGAACCAATGTTTCTCCGTAATTTTCTTTATTTACGTAAATGCCACCGCGAGGTTTGATATAAAATATTTAATCGGACGGCCAACATTGGTTCTTACCGTTTGTAGGTTAAGCCCTGTTCTTTCACGATCCCCACCCTATATATATATATATATATATATATATATATATATATATATATATATATATATATATATATATATATATATATATATATATATTCTTTTTGTTCGAGTTTGATCAAAAACAAACAACAACCTCCCCAACGTTTGTGATGTTTCCTTGCTACTTGAACTCGAAACCGAAAACGAGGGGTGTTTGGTTTGTCTCGGTAGAACAAGAGAATGAGGGGAGAGATTTGGGAAATCACTTAGAACTTTCTAGCCACCTAATTTACATTCGGGTCATTTCTATTTCAAAGTATTAAATTATTAACACTTATCTTAACAATTAAATAACGTTTAATTAATTTAATATGAACAGGATAATTAATATATTACATTTAATACATTAATTATACTTATCGTAATTTTAGTATTAAAGAATGTGATCTCATACGCTCACATATTTTCAAGCATATATTTAATGACGTATTCATATTCAAACAAACCATTCCATCCAAATGCCAAAATATTTTCAATCCCCGTCTCGGTTTCCAAAAATACCAAACACGCCTTTCTTGTGTTGTCAAGGCAAAAAATATGTACAAGATTTCTCAACGATCAAATTTAAAGTCTGGAAAGTTAAATAAAGTGTTTATTGCTCATTATAGTATGAGGACTTAATGATATGATCGTATCTACACTTAAATAAGGAAAAGTCAAGAAAAGTCGGTCTTAATATCGATCCGCATAGATAAGAGAACTTAATAGTTAACGCCTAAGTACCAAAATCAACCATGCTAGGGGTGAGCGTGGTATCAGTCTTGTACCGAACCAGTACCATACTGGTTGGTACCGGTTGGTTTTATAAGAAATCTTGGTACCGAATACCGTACCATAATAACCGGTACCGGTACGGTTCCGGCTCGGTACCGGTACGGTTCTGGTTCGATACCGGTACCATGGTATATTTGTTCACCCATTTTCTCGTCCCGTACCGAACCAGTTGGTACCGGTTTGTTTTTTTAAAATGTTTAGTAGCGAATACCGTACCGAATACAAACGATACAATACAGGTTGGATGTACCTCTCAATTTTTTTTATCATGACTAACCGATAGGGATCGCAATGGTCACCCGATCCACTGGATATCCACCTGACCCGATCTACTATATGTGGATATGGACGAACTAAACGGATGGTTATTGGATATGGATATGGATGATCAGTGGATCAGATATGGATGACAATTTGTCATCTATGAATCATCCATTTATCACCCAAAATATAAGTTTTAATATATATATTTATGGTTTTTCTCACATATGTCCCTATCTATATGTAAACGAGCATATCAATACCTATATAATTATAATCCAAATAAAAAACTTATTCTATATAATCAACCATTTCAATTTTAATTTAAAAATATAAATGTTCCGACATCTATTTTCTAAATATAATTAGTTTAACAACAACATTGAGGCAAATAAATTGATCAAAATTTTTATTAAAGACATAAAGTGCTACATAAGTATGTCGTTTACTCGAAAATCTTCAATGTAGCCACATCAAACCGAAAGAATATAGTGAAATGAACATATGGGTTTGTTTCGAAGCTAGTATTATTGACATACATCTAATATACGGTTTATTATAAAGATTTTAGTTTAAAATCCAAGTATCGAACGGATATCTATTTACCCGCTTCATCCATTGGATATGGATATGGATGGATGATGCGGAGTTAAATGGACATAGATATGGATATAAATGATACAAAAATAAATGAATATGGATATGAATATGGTATCATCCGATCAACTATCATCCCTATTAACCAAGCAATTGCATACATATGTCATAGCATCCTAATTGTGCGTCATAATTGCTCCAAGTGACTTCATAAAACCTTATGTATAAATAGAAAGTACAATTTTGTTTTCAAGGTAAGCCCTTTACACCTAATTTTCCTTTTCACTACCATCTTGATCATGAAAATCACTCATTTAAGCGCTAAAGCAGTTTACAGAATCGCCTCTCGTAAACCCATTAACTAAATGGACATAATGGAGATTCACCACCACCTGCATACTACTTTTTGTCTTTCTGTGAACTTTGATACGAACATCTACTAATAAAGGTGAAATGTATAATGTTGCATACACACTCTTATATGATTATATGTTTATTTACCTTTTTCACTTATGACTTTTTTTTTTACTTTGGTTGACGTTGTTCATTAGAGCGCTCACATCCATAACACCGAAAAGCTTGGTGTTATGGCCACGTCAGCATAACACAACCCATAACATAACATCAGAAATACCCCAGCCATAACTCAAAATTCTGCGACCCACCAGTTTTTTTTATTTTCATTTTATATTAATATAAAAATAATATATTTAAAAAATAAATAATACATTAATATAAATAAGAAATACATTAAATAGATAAAATGACTTAATTTATTTATAAAATTCAAAAATTAAACCTAATGTAAATAATTTTTATATAAAAGTATTTAAATAAAATATAAAATACATTTTATATAAATTATATATAACATTTATTACCTAACTACTTTAAAAAAAAAAAATATTAAAACAAATTATTTGCCTTTTTTTTCTCTCTCTCTCTCGCTCTCTCTTTCTTCTTCTTGACCAAAACCTCGTAACTCTTTCATTTTCTTTTTCTCCTTTTTCTTTAACAAAATCAATAATATTTATGATATATATATATATATATATATATATATATATATATATATATATATATATATATATATATATATATATATATATATATATATATATATATATATATGTTTATTTCAATAACTAATTAAGAAGAAAGAAAAGAAAAAGAAAAAAATCTTGGCTTAACGCGCGTTACAGGTGCAACGCCGCCGCCACGACACCGCCCAAAACGCGGCCGGTCACATGGCGGCTTTATGGAACAATTTAACGCGGTGGATAACACCATTGCTGCAGGTGCTCTTATTGCTAGTTCTTGAAGCTATTTGTTAAATTATAATAATAATTTTTCAAATTTACAACATAAAATAAGAATATTTGTTATAATCGTTACATATTCATCTCATTTTCCTTTACAACCAAAAGTTGATATATTTTGTTTATACATTTTGATAATTTACCTTGTTAGCTTTTGATATGTTATCGTCCATCAATATATCACTTTGATAAAGAAGGGTAGTGTTAATTACTTCAATCTCGATGAAAGTTCCTATTATCATAAACCACTAATGCGACAAAAAATAATGACAGGATATTTGCAACTTGATAATCGTGTATATTTAATTGAAGAAATTTTAAACTTTTTTAAATTTTTTATCTTCTTCAAAAATTTTTAGCTTTCAATTCCATCTTTCTACTCTAACTTATTGCTCCACGTTCAACTTAATTTGCCAAACATTCCTATATATTTATTAAAATATGATTTTCTCTCTCAGATGTCATCCTTTCAACCTTGCTTGCTAACGTTTTCCGCTTATTTTTCCTTTTCCACTTGAGCCTTTTAGATATTAATAAATGCATTTTCTTTTACGTTTTTTTTATACCATTTTTATCATTAAATTTCTTTTCCCACTTGATTCCTTTAGTAATGATAAATGTAAGTTGTTATTATCTTTATATTTTTCTTGATTCGGCCCTCTTATTGCAAAATGATAATATATCTCAATTGTACGCTGTTTAATATTTATGAAATCGAAAAAGAAAAACTTTTTCAACTGTTTTAAAATATACATATCCAATAAAAAAGAAATCATCACATAATCAAATGATAAATGTAAATTTAACAAATTAAGAGAAAATAACTAACATCAATGTGATAATAAAATTACTTTTGTTCGCATTGTGACGTTTTATTTAAATTATCAAATTTCTAAAATAAGTTTATAAATAAAGAATCCTCAATGTTATATTCTTCTTTTTGTTCGATACATGACATATTAAATACAAAAATTTATAACATAAGTTTATATACAAAGCTAATCTGAAACAACCCGTGTGTATATACGAGTTTTGATTTAAATTCAAAATTTCTTAACATATAGTTGTAAAAAAAAGAAGTATCTAAAATTGTTCATGAATACACACTTGCATTCATAAGAAAAGAAAATTTAGAAAAAAAAAATCAATTGATCTATAGAAACATTTATTTTGAATTAATTAGTTAACTAAGTCAATTTAATTATTTATTTTCAAAAATTTATTCAGTTCAGTCTTTCATATCTTCTAAATAAAAATACCCCAATTTAACTCAAATATGTTCATATAATTCTAATAACTTCCTTATTGTTAAACAGAAAAATAGTAATAACCCTTTGTCAAATAAGTATCCATATTTACATTGTTATCAATTACAGAAATTACAATTTTTAATTTTTAATTTTTTTTTTCCAATATACGGTTTTAAGTTTGTAAATTTTTAAAAAAGAATTTAATAGTTTCCTATTACTCAAAATTTCAAAACGAAATTTAATAGTTTGCTATATTTATATTTATTCTACAAAACATAACTTAATGACTTGCAATTATTAGATCAACAAATATGTTTTTAACTTATTATTTATATTTAGTTCTACTATAGGAAACCAAAAACCAATCCAAAACCCAAAATATTATTCGATTATAATCTAATCTCATCCAAAAAACTAAACAAACAATAAGATCAACAAATATTTTTTTAACTTATTAATTTATATTTTGTTCTACTTTATGAACTCAAAAATAAATTTAAATCCAAAATAATATTCGATTATGATACAATCTGATCCAAAAAATCAAATAAACTAATTATGTCGTCAAATTCAAATTATTCAATTGTGCGATTCATTTGTATATAAATACTGAACACGTCTAATTTACATATAACTTTTTAAATCTACTATAAAATGTGAATATCAAATATAAATATTTAACTTATAAATAATAATAATTTATATTGGACGTATGTCCACACCGGTATATGATATATATTGGAAAAGAAATTTTAAAAAATTAGGTAAATTTTAGTTCTTTATTTTTGATAATTTTTAAATTTAATCATTTATATTTCTTCACCATTTAACTAAATATATCTATAAAATTATTCTTTAATTCATTGTTTAACAACTTACTTAATAATCTTAATTTTTACATCTAAGTCTTCTATATCTTTTTAGTCTCAACCAAAATTATTATATCTTTCATTATAATTTTTGATCGTATCTTAATAATAGTGGGAAAAAAATTATAAAAATTATAAACTATTTATCTTTTTTATAAACGTTTTATTTTACATATATTTAAAAACAAATACACAATAATTGATTACGATAGCAACTTTTAACTCAAAAATTAAAACATTACATGTAACTTTATAAAGTCTAATAAAATTATAACTTCAAATATTTAATATGTGAATTATAAAAAAGATTATTTTTAAATTAAATTAATTTAAATTGTATGTATGTTACAAAAATATAAATTACAAACATAATACTACTATTTTTCCTTCTCAATTACATAATATTATATTTAAATTTTTCCTTTTCTCTTTACTTTGTTCATACTTTTGTTCATTACATGACATATTATTCAATAGATTACAATAATCTAATTCTATACGTTTATAAATAAACATTTTGAAATTGTCCGTATATAGACAAGGGTCTAAGGTCTAGTTTATATTAATCAAAAATGATTCATGAACGTAACTTTATCTATATTATTTCATAAATAAAATTTGATGTATCTCAATTTTAGAATATTTTTAAAATCAAGTGTTTAGCATTTACTATTAATACTAATTTTTAACTTTAAAATAAATGATCAAATTGATAATCATGATCATTAAGTTTCATAATAGGTTAATAAATTATATGATAAGTTTTCAAATTATAAATAAAAAATAATAATTAGTTTTTGAAAAGAAAAGATGCAAATGTATACAATGATAAATGTTAATATTTAATTACACATTTCTAATATTTATGTCTATTTATACCATCTTATAGAACAATTTTGTTGTATTCCATTTTTATAATACTTTTAAAATTAAGTTTTAACACTAACTGATTAGTGGTAATTTGTAACTTTCATATATATGGTCAAATTCATAATCATGATCATTAAATTTCGCAATAGTTCCACAAATTATATGATAAGTTTTAAAATTATAAAATAAAAAATAATAATTAGTTTTTGAAAAGAAATGGTGCAAATGTATAAAATGATAAATACTAATATTTAATTATAAAATTATTATTAATTCATAGTTATCTTACAAAGTTTCAAACATATACGTAAACCTTCTCATATAAATAAAGTATCATTCTATTCACCCACCAATTTCGGTAAAATTTACTTGTTTTGACCAAAAATTACTTAGAATAATTCTGTGATCAAATCAGGTAAGTGAGGTGAGGTGTTGTAATGATCTTAATAGTGATCACAAGATATTTTGAATAAACTTAACAAGAATATGCGTAGATAGTAAATGAACACAGTTGTTTACAAGGAAAGCCCTTAATCCTTTTGGATTGCCAGCATAAAACCTCGGGAAGGGATAATAATCCATTGCCTTTGCTTATATTATTGATAAAACGGTAAAAAGTAAAAAGTATGAGCACAAATGATTGATGTTAAGTGTTTGAGTGTGGTTTCCGATGAGATTGTGTGTGTTTTCTATATCTATCTTTGCTTCTATTTATAACTAAAAGAAACTAACAACTATAGCGAAAAGGGGTGAATTGTCTCAGTTCCGAAATATTTGGGATCCTTCACAGACTATTTCTTTAACGTTCTCTTCAACTATTTAAGCTTTGACCCGGACTTAGTCTCTAACGGCTATAAACATCTAGTCGTAATACCTGTGAACACATGAGTATAATATATAGAAGAATGATAATAAATAGGATTAGTGATCATGAACCTCTCTGTGATCCGTGATCATGCAGTCTGCTTGTGATCCTTAGTAAACCTGCAAGCATCTGTGATCAGAGATAAACGTTTTACCCATAACAATTGTCCCCAAGTTATGGTACCGTTGATATTTTAACGGATACTATAACTTCTTAATGATAAAGATTTGAGTGGTCCTCGGTAACTGAACCCTCATTAATAAAAACTCATCTACTTATCTTCTTATGCCTTTCCTCTGTCACGGGGTACCTTTCTTTCTTCTATATTCCATTTTGATCATGTCGTCCAAAATCAGTCTATGCGATGAACTTGCCCACAATTTCGTTGATCAAGGGATTGTCCAGAATCCTGCCCTTTGTAACTTTTATGACTCCGACATTGGCATGAAATCCAGTCAATCATTTCCTTCAACCGCTGTTTTCAGAATGCATGACCTCTTTTCCCGCTCTGATTTTAGTTCAAAAAATTGGGTATGCTTCCCTGAATATCCCGTCATGATAGGTCCCAAATATCTGTTTCCTTATTTGATTATCCGTTTCCTTCTTTGATTACCGATTTATTTCATCGAACTAGCCTTTGTTACGCCCAACTTATGCCCATGGCTTGGCGGATCCTTTATGTTATTCAAAATATGATTGACTTCTACTAGATCGATTTTGGAGTTCCTGAACTATCCTTAACTTATAGCTTGAGAAGCTATGGATCAGGATACTATCTTTTCCAAATCAATCCTAACCAGACTCCACTTGTTATTCGTTCTACCCAAAATGAATCTCACTAGAAGAGAAAATGTTTCTATGTAAGAAGAGATTCTCTTCCCAATGGAGATCTACTTACTTTCTCTTGGTTACTAAGGGTAGGAATTTAATTTTCCAACTAGCAATTATAATTTGAATTTTAATGCTAATCTATTATCTTTTTATTTCAGTAACTTTCAGCAAAGTCGTTCCATCATCCGCTGATTCAGCTGCAAAAATACAAGAATTTCTTAAGATATTAAAAGAAGATCGAACCTTTTTCACACCCTTCCAGTCTGAAAGTACAGGGTCCCGAGATATTGAACCTGCCATGTCTGATACAACTCTTTTTCTCACTGGATGTTCTTGGTCATTTTTCTGCAAAAACTTATTATGATGTTTTATATAGGATCAGGAAAATCGTCCGCTCGTTTTACCCTTGCAGATATCGATACCGATCTTCAGAATAAACGGGAAAAGGCTTTAGTTGGTCCTTCAAAAGGACCACTACAAGAAAAAGTGGTATTTGGGAGGGTGAAAAAGTGTGCCAAATACTCAAAAAGCCGTGCCAAATGCTATTTGGCACGGCTTTGGCACGCTTTTGGCTCCGTCCTAAATATGAGGGTGCCAAATACATTTGGGTCGGGTTGAAACCGTGCTAAATAGTATTTGGCACAGTTCTTGGAACGGTTTAATTTTAGAGTGCCATGATTGAGGTATTTGGCACGGTTGATGATTTTCCGTTCCAAAATGGCATTCGTCACGCTTTTATATCCCGTGTCAAATGCTTATTTGGTACTAACTCATTTCCCGTGCCAAATGTTTATTTGGTAAAATATTTATAAACCGTGCCAAATGTTTATTTGGTACAATATTTATAAACCGTGCCAAAATTAAATATGACGGTTGTATCTACCGTAACAAACTTATTTGGTACGGTTTCTATTTTCGGTTCCAAACGTATTTGGCACCTTTTCCCTATCGTGCCTAAAAATATTTGGCACGCTTTTGCATTCGTTATATAAAGTCGTTTGGCACGGTTTTGAATACAATTAGTCATCGTAACAAATAACCATAGCAAATTTTCACAAATATAGTCAAATTGAAACAAAAATTATCGGAACCAAAAATAAACTGAACTTGATTTTATTAATCATCCATAAAATTAATTCTACATTGTCACTTGAATACCATAAAGTAAAAAACAATACGTCTAACATCCTTGTAAGTTATGATCTCTAGAATTACAGAGTAAAACTAGAACTCATAAGTTACTACGATGATTTATTACTAACTAAAATGAATAAAGCTCGTCAGAACACCTCTTCATCGTAAACCCTGCATGATATAATATTCCAACATTAGAAATATGTATGAAACTGGAAAAAGGTTAGATGTAGCAAAAAGTTAGATCATCCAAACCAAATAAAGGAAGTTATGGCATTTTTAAAAGGTATTAAGCTAACCCAAACACCCTAGTGAGAGTATCCGTTATCTGGAATGGGTAGAATATATGGTTTTGCAACTACAAAGCTAAGGTATGTAATTGGTAATTAAACTAAATAGAGTCTGGACCTGTAGACACAAATATATACATGTTTTCTAAGCAAAAATGTTATGTTACCATTGATCATGTAATAGTACGACTCACATGCAATAATGGCCAAAATAGATTAACGATAACTAGTTGACATACCAGAGGCGAATAACCCGGTGGAGGTTGCAAATCCCTTCCTAGCAGCAATTCTAATTTCTTAAACCACTCCATTTGAGCTTTTTCATGATTAGAAATATGCGCAGCTACTTTGGCCTCTATCTGCGCATCTTGGTCTGCTACTAAATTTGCTACTCGCTCGGCTACCTTAGCCTCTAACTGTGCAGCTACTTGAGCTTGAACCATCCTTTCTACTGCATCTGAAGAGGTGGTATTTCTAGTCCCAAAAATACTACGACTAGATACTCCTCCACCAAGAGTCTTGACACTTCCGTGTCCATCAGGTCCCACTAGATCAACGAAAATTTGCTCTTTAAATGAATCAGTTTGCTCTGATTCTGGTACCTCGTTTAACTTCTCCTTCATTCTGTCCCGTAAACACAAATATACTTATGTTAATAATGAAACATATACACTAGATCTGCAGCAATTAAAAATTTATATATTTATATGTAGCTAAAATACTTACAACCACTGTCCTTGTGTCTTCATCTGGTATGGTACCGTCTTTGGCGGAACGCGTTTTAATAAACACATTAGCGCGACACAAGTCCTCGTTCTTAGCTTTCATCTACAAATGAAATTTTAAACAAATTCAGTTAGTATCTTTGGTAAATTATAAGATTGAATATGTAATATACAACTGAATGAATGTGGTTTTCCTGTTCCTACCTCCTCTCGTATGTTTGCATGAGATGTTCTACCAGTTCTTGGTAAAAACTCTGCATTTTTTCGATTATTAGAATTTTTCAGGGATTGAGCCTGAAAAAAATAATAAAGTAATTAATTATAATAAACTAAATATGTTTTGACCCATTGTTGAAATATAAAGTCATATTTCATAGGCAATTGTACTTACTTGAACATCTTCACGTTGCCAGTAGTTCACTAAATCTGGCCATTGTTCAGGATTTACCCTACTGTCTGAAGGAGAAGTTAAAAGTTTTTCCCGATCATATTTGTTTGGAGTAAAGAAATTATGCTTTACTCTGCTTTTCCATTTTTTCCAATGACCACCAATCGAACTCAAACAAGTATCTTTATAATGTTCCGGAACATCTGTCTTATGCTGTGTGAAACATTTTTTTTTGTGTTATCCATATTATAAATACAATTATTGATAATATACTTCTTGTTAACAAAAATACGTGCAATGAGTATTTATATATATGATTATACCTGAACATCTCGCCACATTAATTCAAGATTGGTATCTGGCATTGACTTCCACGAAACTATATTAAGAGGAGCACGAGCACCACATTTTGCAATTCCACCAAGTAAATTCGCGAGATCAGTACTACTATCCCCAATAGGCTGCATGCGCTCATTGAAAATGATCTTGATTTTCTCTTTTCCTTGATAACCAAGTGCTGGTCCTCGACCCTTCTTGCGTACATCATTGCTCGTGCTAGAACCTATTAAAATTTCAACCGAACAACATGTACTTATACCCCTCACTCTATGAAACGTTATATAAAGTTGAATGATATGTATAATTGACGTAATAAATAATTAAAAATAACATATGCTGTGTACCAGATCCTGATGCATTAGTGGTATTGGTGTGAGTTGATTCTTGTGACGAGTCTTCTAATGGTGTTGATGTAGCATGAGTATTTTGCTTGTCTTCTATAGAAGTCTGAACAGGATCCTGATCCGAGACATTTGTGTCCACCGCTTGATTGTCGTTATTTTCCTGAGTTGACTGTGGCATTTCAGACATGAAAGTGTAGGCGCGTCTTCTCTTTCTAGCCGCCATGATAAAACCTACAAATAAAGTAGACCTTATAAGACCAGTGAGTTCAATAAAAATAACAAAGATAATAAATAGTGAATGCAACAAAAGGAAAAGCACAGGATCCTTTGTCAATCAAGAATAACACATAAAAAGGAGAATTGCAATAAATAAACATAAGCAAGTCTTTGATCTAATTAAGATAAGAAACAAGCTAATCATCGTCAGATTCATAATCTCTCATGTTCCCAACTCCATCGTTATCCGTAGTATCTGATGTATCATCTAGTGTGTCATCAACTCTTCTTCGGATTCATCAGAGATATGAGCCTCTGATTCATCCTTCGTTTCTTCATCAGAATCTTTTTCAACAACGTGAACTAGATTATTATGTTGTTTCTCTATAGTAGGAGATTGAGCAGCTCTCTTTTCAACCAATGTTCCTTCAACCCCATGTCTCACCCACATCTCTTCACCCTCATGTATACTTCTTCGTTCATCCAATTGTTGAGAAATATATGGTTGGGTTTGAGGCACTGCAACTATTGTATTAGAACTTTCATCCTCGCCCATGTCAAATGTATCCCTACTAGTCATTTTGATGGCAACTTCCCATTCTGGGTCGATAGGGTCTTCCACATACATGACTTGAGAAGCTTGTGATGCTAGGATAAAGGGTTCATTAGTTGGGTTGTTATCCTTATATAACAAATGACTAAAATTAACCGATGTTATACCAAAGTTATCAACTTTGACTCCCGTCCTATTGTCTGCCCAATTGCAATTAAACAAGACAAATTTTGTTTCATCAGAATAACGCACTTCAATGATATCTATCAGCTTCCCATAATATGTTAACTCCCCTGACATCGGATTTTTATCTTTACGACTTGAGAAGCTTGTCGTACTTGCAATCACAGCAACACCACTGTTTTGTGTAACTCTACTATTATCCATTCTTTTGGTTCTAAATCTGAATCCATTAACAATATATCCATTATATCTCTTAGCCATATTTGTCAAACCCATTGCCATGTCTATGACTTCTGTTGTTAACACCGTTTTTTCTGCAACTTTTTTTAGTACCTATAATCATTAAAATTGAAAAGGATTAAACCAAGAAATAGCATATTGGTTTTGTTAAAACAATATTCAGCCCTTACATCAGCTTTAAACCAAGAGGGGAACTCTTTATTATGAATGCGTTGACGTTCACGAGGGGCTAACTTTTGGAGGGACCGCAAATGTCTCCTGAATAACAGAATATGTACAGTAAATAATATCATACTTAATTCACATAAAAATGTAATGAAAATAGTCAACGTACTCTCTATATGGTGCAACCGCGTCGGTAATAGCTAGTAAGTAACGATGTGCTTGTTCCATTGATAAATGATCTAGAAAAAAAGGTGTTTCCATTCCAAAATGAGAGCCCAAGTTATCTTCACCACTATAATTTCTGTCAGGTCGTGTCGACTTAGTTTCAATATCCTTTAGATACCTTGCACAAAATGTCATGCACTCTTCCATTAAAGCTCCTTTCGCAATGCACCCTTCTGGGCGAGCTCGATTACGAACATACATCTTTAAGGTTAATAAGTACCTGAGTAATAAAAACATATAGTTACATAAACGAAAAAAATAAAACATAGATTGAGATGACTTAACAACCAAATGTACCTCTCTATTGGGTACATCCATCGATATTGTACAGGTCCAGCAAGTAACGCCTCTTCAGCCAAGTGTATAGGCAAGTGCTCCATAATGTCAAAGAAAGATGGTGGGAAAATCTTTTCAAGGTGGCAAAGTGTAAGTGAAATACGATCTTGAAGTTTTTGTAGATCATAATTTGAGTTAACTTTCGAGCACAATATTCTGAAAAAGTTTGATAGCTCAATCAGGGCTTCAACAACATGCTTTGGTAAAAGTCTTCTCACAGCAAGTGGGAGTAATTGTTGCAAGATAATATGATTATCGTGGCTCTTTAAACCCCAAATGCTAAGCTCTTTCAGATGGACACATCGTGAAATATTAGACGCGTATCCATCAGGTACCTTAAGATCCTTCAACAACTTCAAAAATCGATATTTTTCATCTTTCCCCAATGTAAAACAAGCTGGTGGTAGTAAAATTCTACTAGAATTAGTTTCTTGAGGATGTAATGAAGGTCTGATATTTAATTCTTTCAGGTCAAGCCGAGCATTCAAGTGATCTTTCGTTTTTCCAGCAATGCCTAATAGTGTAAAAAGTATATTATCACACACGTTTTTTTCTATATGCATGACATCAAGATTGTGACGAATAGGTAAAAATTCCCAGTATACCAACTCAAAAAAAATACTCTTTTTCTTCCAGTTATCTTGTCTCTCGTGTTCATTACCTTTTTTTTCATTCGAGTTGGTTGCTTTTTGTTTAACCTTTACGTTCATCTTCACCTTTCCTTTCATTTTCTCTTTAATCTTTCTTTTTTCACTTCTTAATGCAGCTTTTCTCTCCCTCTCATTCTCTTTTTCTAATTCTTCTCTTTTCCTCTTTTTAAATACATCTTCCTTTTTATAAACGGTCTCTACGTCTTTCAATTGGTCAAGTAAGTCAGCACCTGATAATACTTTTGGTCGCGGTTCCCATTCAGGCTCTCCATTAAAAGCTGCCTTGTCTCTCCTTAACTTATTGTTTTCTTTTAGCCATCTTCGGTGTCCTAAATAGCAAAATTTGCGACTATGCTTTAGTCTAAAAGATCGGGTTTTTATGTTGCATGTTGGACATGCAAGTCTTCCCTGTGTGCTCCAGCCCGATAATTTAGCATAAGCTGGAAAATCGCTAATTGTCCATAAGAGTGCAGCATGTAACTGAAACATACTCTTACTTGATGCATCATATGTAGAAACACCATATCGCCAGGTGCTTTAGGACCATCAATAAGAATAGAAAGGATGAACGAAGGTTGTTTCATGCATAACCATGGTGGTAGGTTGTATGGAATTAAAACAACAGGCATGTACTGTGTGAAATAGTCATGGTCCTAAATGGATTAAATCCATCAGATGCTAACACAAGTCTAACATTACGACTTTCACGCCCAAAGTTTGGATATTTCTGATCAAACATTTTCCATGCTGGACTATCTGCAGGATGCCTCATTAACCCATCATCCACCCGTTCCTTTGAATGCCATGTCATTTGAGATGCAGTGTGAGAAGACATAAATAGCCGCTTTAACCTTGGTTTCAATGGAAAATAACGTACTTGTTTAGCAGGAATCTTCTTTTTCGGAGTTAAGTTGTCGTCATCATCTTGCTTGTCATTGTTAAACTTTGTGTACCTCGAAGCATCACAAATACTACATCTATCAAGTAATTTATCATCACCACGAAATAACATACAATCATTCGGGTAGGCATCCCATGTTTCGTAAGAAAAACCCAAATCAGAAACTATTTTATTAGCATCAGAATACGACTTTGGAATTACAACATCTCCTATTTCTTCGAGTGCCTCAAAAAACAACTCAAGCACCATCGTGCATGACTTGTTTGACCACCCGCCAAGTACTTTTATATGTAAAAGTCGAGTAATGAAAGAAAGCGATGTGAATCTTTTACTCCCTTTAAACAAAGGCTGTTGTCCGTCTTTTAACATCTTAAACACTTTTTTGGTCTCGTCATCCATCATTCCTTCATCTAAATCAGCGGATTCAACCACATCGGGAATTCCCATTGCATCGTGTACCATGCCAACAATGTCATCCCTTTCAATATTTGTGATCACTTCCTCGTTTTGGTCATTATCCCGTTGTGTCTCAAAATTATGCATAAGTGACCACGGCAAGTAGTTTTCCATAAAACCACCAACAATAAGATCATCCTTCATAGTGACTCTATTTTTATAAAAACGACCACCACAACTTGCACATGGACATTTTTTGAAAGAACCTGACCTTACATCTGAAAATATCGACTCCAAGAATAACTCAACACCTTTCGTAAATTGCGATGATGTTCTGTCCTTCAGATACATCCAACTTGTATCCATCCCTAATGACAACAATACCTTTGAAACTTTATGTTTTATTAGGCTGGTACGACAATTGAAGAGGTAAAAAAAACTACAGGTTGTTTGAACGTTGATGTCAACTAATATCTAGCACACCTCAATAGCAACAATACAATGTCGTTCTAAAAAAAATAAGAAAACATAGCAATAATACAATAGTACCTAGATTAGCATATCATTTGATATAATATTTAAGGCTTAAAACCTACAATGGAATTATACAAACAAGATCAGAATAGAGGATTGTCTATAACACGTAATTAATTTATCCATGGGTGAAACTTAACAGTATAAGAAATAGAAATAGCAGATATAAGATATACGGTCAAGGCATTGGTTATAATTTAATGTCAACATAGACAAAGATATTTGTTAGTACATTTTCAAAACCTACATTTTCAAAACCTACACATATCAAAGATATCTGTTACTACATTTTCAACACTTACACATATCAAAGATATCTGTTGCAGATCAGTGATCAAATCCCAAGTTGGGATCAAGATATCATAACCCTTTATAATGTCGTTTCTATTAACAAATCCCAAGCATAAGTTATAAACACATAAAAGATAATAACAAGTAACAACATTAGGATCCAAAACAGTTTAAGGACACGCATTCTAAGCATCCCATTGATCATTTTGCGGTTTTACTTAACAAATAATCCGCACCAGTTTATAACAATTAAACATATATATCATCTGAAAAAGGACATCGATAAATAATATACAAAGGTAAAAATAAATCATACAAGCAATTAATTCAATAATTAAGATAGAAGTATACCTAAAATTGATAAACCCTAGGCAGCAGAAGCACTTCTTATGGTTATGGTATTTGATAAATTTGGGGGAAATCATCCTGGATATATATATTACTGAGATTTTTAATTTTAGTTAAGATCTGTGTGGAGGAAAAATCGTGATACGGTGAGATTGGAGGGAATCTTTGGAGGGAATTGAAACAATTGAGGACTCTTTTCTTCTGAAATTTGGAAGGAGGACAAGTTTAAGGTTTATCGGTCAACTTATTTGTATATTTTTTATGTTTTAATATAACTTATTATTATTAATTTTTAAAATGTAATTTTCTAATTTAATTCGGCTTATATAAAAGACTTATGAGTTTATGTAAATTTTGATAAGCTAATTTTTCTGGCTTATGAGCTTATCAAGTTGAGCTGATGGTTTATTTAAGTTCATAAGCTCAACTTGATAAGCTCATAAGCCAGAAAATTGGGCTTATGAGCTTATCAAAATTTACATAAGCTCATAAGCCCATTACATAAGCCGAAACAAACACCCCCAATTTGGAACGAGGACGAGTTTAAGGTTTCTATCGGTCAACTTATTTTTATATTTTCTATGTTTCAATATAACTTATTATTATTAATGTTTAAAATGTAATTTTCTAATTTAATTCGGCTTATATAAAGGACTTATGAGCTTATGTAAATTTTTATAAGCTAATAAGCCCAATTTTTCTGGCTTATGAGCTTATCTAGTTGAGCTTATGGTTTATTTAAGTTCATAAGCTCAACTTGATAAGCTCATAAGCTGGAAAAATTGGGCTTATGAGCTTATCAAAATTTACATAAGCTCATAAGCCCATTACATAAGCCGAAACAAACACCCCCTAATTTGGAACAAGGACGAGTTTAAGGTTTCTATCGGTCAACTTATTTTTTATATTTTCTATGTTCTAATATAACTTATTATTATTAATGTTTAAAATGTAATTTTCTAATTTAAGATAAGGTTTTTTTAGTTTTAAACAGTGCTTTATAAATCGGTTTTCAAATTGTCCCAACCAAGCTTTCGCGTCATGGTTCAATCGGTTTAATCGGCAGTTCAATAAGTTAACTGGCGGTTCAACCGGCCACGCCTACCTGAGTTTTAAAACATTATTTTGGAAGGAGAGTCGCGCTCTTACTTCGCATACATGTTAAAAATAGTTCATTTAACATTGTTTAATAACCAAGCCAACTCGAGCCATTTTTCTTACTTGCCTAATATTTTGAAAAGACTTATACATAAATGTTTAGTGAGTGTTGAAAATGATCACATAATATACCTTATAAGTTAGACTGCATACATTTGAGTCATACATATATTTTCATCGGTGAGTAACCGACACACATGAACGACCTCATTTGTCTACATGTTTGCGTGTGCAATATGATTTTTTAAAACTTATTTATGAAACAATGGTAATTTGACAAAAAGAAATTTACCTTATTTATGGAACAATGGTAACTTGACTAAAAGTGGAAGAAACTCGTTTTAAGTGATTTGAGTTGGTCGAGTGGCAATGAAGGTTATTGATGCATAAGTATATATTAATTCAATTGATCTGATAATAGAATTCCGATCTTATAAATATTATAATGAAGGGAAATTGAGGGATGAATTGAATGAAATCGAATGTAAATTAAAAAAAATAAAGAAAAAATTGTGTCAACACTCGTGTGAGACGAAATAAGCATTTGGGTCGGGTTTTAAATATGTACCAAATACAAAAGTATTTGGCACAAGCTCTAGAAATCGTTCTAAATACATATGAGTATTTGACACTTGAGGTACCGACTGTCCCAAATACATGCGTATTTGGCACGATATTTGAAACTGTTCCAAATACACTTGCAATTGGCACCACTATTACAATGCGTCCCAAATGCATAGGTATTTGGAACGATTTTCTAATATCCGTCCCAAATACAAATCTTTTTGGCACGGATATCCATACAGTGCCAAATACACGTATTTGGCACCTTTTTTTTACCGTTCCAAAAAAGTTCGTCCCAAAAAGCCCTTTTTCTTGTAGTGGACGCTTATCTCATCTTCGATCGAAATCCAAGAAGAGGAAATCTACCGATGTGGTAGATATGGGTGATTCTTCCCCCAACTTTCATACCATCGCCAAACAATGTTCTTAGGTATATCAATTTTTCTTGAACGTTTAACTTAATGTCTTCTAAACTTCTCCACACACAGTCTTTAGAACAGATGGTGAAAATGTATGACGAAGGTCAGGAGGTGATTGAAGGAATGAGGAAGATGGCAGGTGCAAGAAACGCAGTCATGAACAGAGAAGCTTCTGAAATGACAAAGCTCAAGAAGGAACTACATGATTTGAAAAATGAGTTCGCAACAGCTAGAATTCAGCATCGCAAAGTGTTGGAAGAGTTTGGGGTGAATGTAAATAAGGATGCAACCATTGCCGTTTTCAAGGCTCGATTAGCTGATCAAGCGAGAGAAAAGGGTTTCGATACTTTTATTTGTGATCTTGAGCTATGGAAGGATAAATTAGCAATATTGACCGGTGATGGTATTGTGACTCCAACAAGAGCCAGTAGTGGAGCAGAAATGGAGTTCATAGTAACAGGGGGATGAAGCAACAAAAGATACCCCTATGGGTAATGAAGAAGACTTAGAGTAGTTTTCGAGTTTGAAGTTTAAAGATTTTGTTTGTTTCATGAAGAAATTTTCTTTTGTTCAAATTGTTCTTGAAAAATGTAAGATCACTTCGTGATCCTTGATCAGAATGTTTAATAGATTTTCAGCAGAACTAGACTTCAAACCTGGCATAAAACATCCTGGATCTTGTATTTGATCCGCCCATGATCCTTCGCAAGGATGTCCCCATTCTTAGAAATTAGACTTAGCTTCGCATATGAACGCATGGGTGATCACCATAAAACTTAGCCTTAATCTGTCAATTATGAGATCATAGGTCTGACTGATGATCATAAAATTGTGATAAGCTTTCCGAAGTCATGGAATCAAACCAATGATCACTTAGAAATCTTGGGACTTATCCAATTTTGTGACATGAAAATGTCAAACCCAAAGGATAACCAATGATCATGAAAACTTCGGGATTAAGCCGATGATCACTTGGGACTTTACCAGTTTTGTGACATGACAATGTCAAAACCAAAGGATAACCAATGATCATGAGAAATTTGGGGACTAAGTCGGTAATCACTTTGGAACTTGGGACTGCGCCAAACTTGTGACATGTTAATGTCAAAACCCTTGGTAACATGAAAATGTTACAACTAATTGCATGACATGAAAATGTCACAACCATTTGGATTAACACCATCGTGCACAGAGTGTTAACAATTCATTTTGGTTAGATTCTTAGGTCAGTGATCATGAAATTTTCGTACACTGTTAATATCACGATCCCATGACCCTGATTCTAAGATCGAACATCGCGCGCTCCTGGAGAGGTGTATAAACCCATTTTCTAGAAAGGTGAATACCTTTAGCCTTTAGAAGAGATCAGTATCTCTTGAAACTTAGAGAGGTGGCCAACCTCTATCTTCAAGTGGTGAGATCCAAACTGCAAAACAATAAGATCTTGGGTTATGGTGGGTGTTAGTTTTGGCTAACACCCCTCCGATGTTTAAGTCAGTAAGTGTGATAATAAAGAGGTAGAAAACATACCTTTGCTAAGTTAACAAAATTTACATTGTAACTTACATATGATAAGATTTTAAATGGATGGCATTGCATGATCTCGGCAGAATGCTTCCTTCCATTGTAGCTAACTAGTATGCTCCTTTACCAGCTTCTGAATCGATCAATTAAGGACATTCCAATTTTGGTGCAAGCTTCCCATCTGCTGGATTTGTAGTGTTTTGAAAAGCTTTCCTTAAGACCAAGTCTCCTACTTGAAATCTTATTATAATTATATTTTTGTTATAGGATCTCGATATCCTTTGCTAATATGCTGTGATTCTGACCTTGGCGAGATCCCTGATTTCATTCATCGTATTGAGATCCTCCATCCAGAACTCCGCATTTGCCTTATAGTCCCTGAAATTAGATCTTACTGTTGAGATAACCATTTATGTTGGGATCACGGCTTCTGCCCCAAATACCAATGAAAATGAGGTTTGACCCGTTGCACTCTTAGAAGTCGTTCTATCTGCCCATAATGCAAATGGTAACTCCTCAGCCCATTTTCCTTTCTTATCAGTCAATCTCTTCTTTAAGTTATTGATGATGATCTTGTTGCTTGATTCTGCTTGGCCATTCGCTTGTGAATGAACCGGTGTTGAGGTGATCATCTTAATTCCCCAACTTTCGCAGAAGTTTGTTGTTCTCTTCCCAATGAATTGAGCTCCATTATCACATATGATATCAGCAGGACCTCCAAATCTTGTCAAGATGTTTCGCTTAATGAACGATATCACCTCCTTTTATCTTACTTGAGTGAATGCTTTAGCTTCTATCCATTTTTAGAAATAGTCGGTCATTGCTAACATGAATACCTTTCCTCCCGGAGCCTTAGGTAGTTTTCCAACGATATCCATCCCCCATTTCATGAATGGCCACGGAGCTAAGATCGTATACATTGGTTCTTTCGGCTGGGGAGGAATGTTCAAATGTCTTTGGCAAGGATCACACTTCAGAGCGTATTCTCTAGTGTCCCCTCTCATGGTAGGCCAGTAGTATCCTGTCCTTCATATTTTTGAGAAGAGTGCTCATCCTCCTGTTTGATTGCCACAATATCCTTCATGTATATCTTTGAGTACCTCTTGTGCTTCATGATCCTCCAAGCATCTCAAATATGGATTTGCAAGAGATTTTTGAAATAGTGTCCCCTGTATTAAGATAAAACGAGATACCTTCATCTTGAATGCTTTGTGGTTCTTCTCTTCATCCGGGATCACGTCTTCCTGCACGTATCTCACAATATGAGAGATACATGATCTTGAACTGTCCTTAACATTTTATCTTTCAGGATCATGAGCGACATGTTCTATTGATGGGATCATAACATGTATGATTGGAATCTTACAACCTGGTGGAATCCCCAGGGCAGATCCAAGATTTGCTAGAGCATCTGCTTCAGCATTTTCCTCCCTTGGTACCTGTTCAATATCAAATACTTTGAAGATTTCTGCAAGCTTCTTACAATATCCAAATACAATACTAATTTCCCTCCTCTTATTGCGTAAGATCCACAAAAGTGATTAGCAATTAACAGAGAATCAACACAAACTTGAAGATTTTTTACCCCCATATCATTAGCTAACTGTAATCCTGCTATTAAGGCTTCATAATGAGTTTCATTATTCATTGCTTGGAATTCACAACTAATTGATTGTTGTTTAATATCCCCCTGTGGCAATTTTAATATGATCCCTAATCCAGTTCCTCTTACGTTAGAAGCACCATCAGTATATAAGGTCCACTTTTCCTTAACTTCTCCTAGTTGTTGTACCTCTAACTCTACTTCTTCTATGAGATCATTAGTGAAATCAACCACAAAGTTAGCTAAGGACTGGGACTTAATTGCAGTTCCAGGTTCATATATTAAATTAAAAGCACTTAATTTTACCGACCATTTAGCCATCGTACCCGACATCTCTGGTTTCCTAAGTACATTTTTATCGGGTGATTACTCTTAAAATTTATAGGGTGCGTTTCAAAGTAATGCCTAAGTTTTGTTGAAGCCATAACTAATGCTAATATAATTTTTTCAAGATGAGAGTACCTGGTTTCAGCATCAAGTAAACTTTTACTTACATAGTATATCGGGTGTTGCTGAGATTCGTGATCCTTAATAACACCGCGCTTACAACATTCCGTGATACCACCAAATAAAGGAACAAAGGTTCACTATCTTATGGTTTCATTAACAAGGGTGTAGTTGAGAAGTATTCTTTGAGACTTTGGAAGGCTGTCTCTTGCTTGTCTCCCCATTCGAATCTTTTGTTCTTCTTCAAGATATCATATAATTCCTTACATTTTTCTGATGATCTTAAAATGAACCTAATAAAGGCCGCAAGTCTTCCTGTTAACCTCTGAACATCTTTAGGATTTGACGGTGATTTCAAATCTAAGATGGCCTTTATTTTCTCCGGACTTGCGTCTATTCCTCTTTTGGTCACCATATACCCCAAGAACTTTCATGCTTCCACACCAAAGTTGCATTTCGCTGGTTTCAGCTTCGTGTTTATTGGGTGAGAAATTGACTGGATGAAGATATGGAGTCTGAAATGTGTGTTTGAATAAAGATGATTTTAGTTCGTGGAGGGTCCGAACTGAAATCATGAATAATCCGAAGTGAAGTTTTCAGTTCGGGGAACAAGTTAGTTCAGATAATCTGAACTAAATGAAGTTCCTCCGAACTGAAAATAAACTGAAGAATAACTTAAGTCAACTGAAGTCAACGTTGAAGATATCAACTCGGAGGCCAAAGACTTTGATTCCGAATTGAAGTGAACTCCCCGAGTTGAAATTAAGATGATGACATGTTGTAATATTTAATTCGTAGTGTTTTAGATTTTGTCTATAAATAGGGTGATAGGTTGTTAGAGTTTGTTGTCTTTGAACCCGAAACTCAGTTTGAGTTCCGTTGAGCTTGCCACTGTCTGATGTAACAAGCTCGATCCAAAACCAGTTCACACTATCAATGAAATCTTAAACAGTTACACATATTGTTTGTTATCAACTATCATGATTCTACTTTTGATTCAACTCATGTCATGAGATTCCGCATCATGACCTGTTTCATTTCGATTCACTGAGTGATAGTGAGGTTATCCAGAACCTGTCAATGTTGTACTGATAAAGGATCTCAAAGGCTACCTTAAGATCTCTCAGGTGATCCTTTGCTTCCTTTGATTTTACCACCATATTATCAATGTAAACCTCCATGGTATCTACCAATTGATCTCGGTACATCATATTGATCGACCTTCGATATGTTGCGCCTGCATTCTTTAATCCAAAAGGAATAGCGTTATACCAAATAAATACCTGTAGGGTTCATGAATGCAGTGTCCTCTTGGTCCGATGGTTCCATCTGAATTTGTTGGAATCCTGAAGAGGCGTCCATGAACATTAGTATATCGTGACCAGCTGTGGCATCCACCATTGAGTCGATATGAGGTAAGGGAAAAGGATCCTTAGGGCATGCTTTGTTGAGATCAGTGTAGTACACACATACTCTCCATTTCCCATTCTTCTTTTGTGCCACCACAACATTCGCCAACCATTTTGGGGACTTTACTTCCCTTATCATCCCGTTTTTAGCAGTCTTTGTACATCTTCTTGGATGATCACGTTTCTTTCTGGAGCAAACTTTCTCCTTTTTTGTTGTATTGGCTTGAAGCTGTAATCAAGACCAAGTTTACGAGCTATAATATCTTTAGATATACCTGTCATATCTTCTGGCTTCCAGGAAAATGTTGATTTCTTTTGCTTCAAAAATGTCAAGAGCCCTTTGTTAGGTATGTGAATCAACATAAAGTCATATTATTACATCACACCCCTTACCTATTTATAGTTAAGGGGTAAACATTCATTACATTGTAGAATTACCTTCTAGAAACCATATTAACTAATTCTAATCTCTACAATTTCCCCTATAATATCGTTGCTAGAAAAGAAATTATAAATGTTTTACAATACAATTCAAAAACTTATGCTAAGCTTCATTTCTTCAATTCTTGAGTTAGATTTTCTTGTTCTTGAGATACTTGATCTTGTTGAGCTTGATATTGAGTTGTTGAAGATTCATTTTCTTTGAATTTAGGATAAAGTTTTGCACATTCATCTCGTTCTTGTTGCATTTCATATTATCTTAGAGCTTTGATCGTTGCATAAACTGAATGCTTGTTTTCACGAATCTTCAAACACATTTCGTATCCTTGAATAACTCTTCTATTTGCCAACATTTTTCAATAGCATCTCTTCCAAACTCATATTATCTTCTTTCTGCTCTCCACTTACCATAACCATCAGAGTCTACACTATTGCTTTCATCACCATTCTTGATAATGGTTTCTATCTTGTCTTTAATCAAACGTAGTATGCCCCTTGAAAAATGATGTACTTCCTTGAATAGCATTACAACATTTTCACTCCAATGTGGGCTTGAGTAAACAATCCCTTTATCACCAATATTCACTATCGCCCATTTTCTTACATGATTGATCGGGAATTTCTGTTGTGGGGAAACTAAGTTCACCTTTCCTCTTCCGCTTTCAAGGGCAATTTGAAAGTCAAAGTATGTTGCTTCTTTAAATTTTCCTTCGATAAAGCGTTTCACTCTTAATTCGGCAAATCTTTCAATGTCCCTTTTATTCGACCATCTTTTCATAGACATGAAAAACCACTCTATATCATTTGGACTAAGATCATTGAAATCTGCTTCGGTAAAGTTGAACACCTTTCCATTACTTTTTGAAACTTTGAATGTAGCATATTCGATTCCATTATGAAACTCTGAGCTAATATCTCTAACATCCGTAATTCTATGAACCGAATATACCTTGTAAACCCCTTTTCGCTTCTCAGTCTCCAATCGGCATCTTTGCTTTTATCAAACTTCCTTGTTCTCTAAGTTTTGCAAAAATAACTTTCCTTATCAACGGATTGAGATCTTCATCCTTTTCTAGTACCATTGCACTATGGTAAAGATCTTCAACATCTCGATCTTTGTTACCCTCTTTAACCACTTTTTCCGCTTCACCTTGTTCATCCATTTCTTCATTTTAAACTCGATCTCGTTGTTCCATTTCAATCTATTCATCAACCAAGTCTTCATTTTCACCTAGATTTACCACCTATTTATTTCCTTTTTCACTTGATCCCGACCCTTTAGCCGATTCCTAATCCGCCTTTTCTAGTTTAACTTTCTTTAAACGTCTCACATTTCCCCCCTCATTCGGTTGATCATCAGGGTCATCATCAAATGTCGATGTTTATTAGTATCAGTGGCTTGAGCACATCAATTAGATTTCAAAGCTTTCTACTTGGTTAGAAAACTGAATTTCCTTTTGTTCACGATCAAACAAATCTTCTAAACTTGTTAAAGCATAATCACGATCAAGAGAAATCGCATCCATAATCATCACATCCCGAATAGAATGAGGTTCATTGTAAAGAATCTTCTCAAGTAAAGTTTCTTCTAGTAAACCGCGGGGAAGAGTCGTCAAAAATTCCATAAACACTTTATAATCTGATCTAGGATCCTTTGATGGTAATTCTGTTTGAGTTTCTAGACGTTCTTCTTTGGTTTCCGGAGTTTCAACTATGGTTGATAATTTTCGCTTAACCTTTGTTTTCTTCATGGAAGATTTTGAACTTGTAGAACTTGTAATCAAAGCAACCGTTGTTGTAGAAGGTGGTGGAAGTATGGGAACATTTATGGAATCGGATGAAATAACCTATCCACACGATCATCAACCGAAATTGTGCGTTTATCAATCGCATTCCTCATCTCAATCACATCCAAATGATTGCGAATTGTTTTCACTGGATTAAGCTCCTCCACCGCTTTATCTTTCATGTTAAAACTTGGGTAAGGTATAGACTTTCGAGCAAGCTAGATCATCCATGGCTTAAAATCGAGATCACTTAGATTACTCGTTTCCGTATCTAGTGATGACACAAAGGCATCACTAGACGAACCTGCTTCGACCGCTGGCACAATGGTGAGGAAGGTAGGGTTTCCGGTCAGTCCTTGGAAGCGTTTGGATTACGAACGTCCTATAACCGTTCCGGTAGTGTCACTAAGACTACTAGAATCAAGTGCATCCCTAGTTATAATTTCTAAGTGAGGAGGACTCAATGACTCGTGTTAAAAGATGTCGAGAGTCGGGGATCTTGACTCTCTTATTCATTAACATCCGGCTCCGGAGGAGTAGACTTTAGTAGACTTGGGTTTTGTGAGGAGGGGTGTTCGCTGTTTGCGTCGGTGGGGAGTCGACGTATTTTTCAATACCCTCTGTCGACACCCGACAGAGAGTAGAAGACTTGGTGCCCCGGTGTCTAGTCCTAGGCTCGGATGGGGATCTTTTTCTTTTCTTTTTGTCCCCACTCTCTTTTCTCTCACCCTCACTCACAATTTTTTCAACTCCTCCCTCGTTTGTGCCGAAGGAATCGCAAGTACAAGTACCAACGTAGTGTGTACCAGTGTTTATCCAACCACAATTCTCCCTTCGCTCCCTACATCATCATTTCCTCCATCATTATCATTTACATCATCATCATTATCATCATTCCCACCATCATTAAGCTCTTCATCATCTCGCTCTCCTGAATCTAAACCCTCACTTTGGGTAGGCGCTATTTCTCGTGGGGTAGGAACAATCGGCTCTGATTGGTCCGTACGAGCTAAAGAATTCCTATATGCTATTAAGCGGGAATATCCATTTAGAATGTTATTAAGAAAATGAGCGGGAATTGGCATTCCTTCTTCCTCCTTTGCAAATTGACGTGATCGAAAAACAGGAGTAAAGAACTCCGGATACATATGATTTCCAATACGTCTATTTGAATCCCCTGGAGCATCACGAAGAACCCTTGCAACTATTATTTGAAGAAATCGTTGATAACAAATATAGGGCTTTTTAATCTCCTTCTTGTTCTTCTTGACTACTTTCTACGGAGGGATCTGTGACTCTTTATCTTTCTTTTTCTCTTGTGTACTTATCGCGTCGAGTAATGAACTCTCGTAAATCATCAAAAATAAGACGTGAAATATCATATTTCTTCTCGAAGATGAACGCGATCCACATGATAATTGTGATTTTGTTGGCATAATATTTTCCGCGCTCCTTTGGTGTAAGATTGTGAACCATCAATTGAAGAAGAAATTGCCAATGTCTCGGAATTAAATCCCAATCCAACTTCAGTGATGATAACTTTTCTTGATAACCCAATTCAAGAATATAAGGAAATAGATCTTCTTCTTTTTGCGGGATCGGTTCATACTCAGAATATGAAGGTAAATATAGAACTCTTCGAATCTCTTCAACTGTCAATTTGAGATGACATACTTGGCAATCACAAATCAATGCTTCCTCAATTAGTTCCTCGGAATCAGAATTATCCGCTGCTTGATATGTCATGTGATGCCACATATTCTGAAAATAAACTCTTGGCACTCGTGGATGATTGGCGAGAAAGATTCCCCATGGATGATATTTAATGATCGAGAGAAAAATAGGAAATGGACATTGAAAATCGTCAACATCAATCGTCGTATTGTTTGCCACCATATCAAGCCATAACCGAGTTGGAAGAGTAGACTCTTCACTAGGGAACGCTGGAGAAAACATTCTTCGAGCAACGGGATCGGTATAACCTTCCACACGATGATACGCTTGAATTTGAGAATCTGTTTTAATGGTTTTCCCTCGCCATTTGATCTTTGAAAACACAAGAAACCGTTAGAGTAAATCAAAAACTTTTTGAAAGTGAGATTTTGAAAAGATTTCATCTTTTGAATCACACTTTGAACGTGAATATTTTAACAAATATTTTCATTAATACCATAAAATGTGATTAGCTCTAGTCATAATCAATTGAATATGCTACTTAAAAACATCTCGACAAAGTTAAATGTGCTATTTCTAGTCGTGACCCGAAGGTTTGCTACTAAAACACATCTAACAATGTAAAAATGTGCAAGGTCTAGCGTAGTTCAAAAGATTGGCTACTATTTCACATTTCACGTGATTAACTCAATATTTAGAAAAATAAACCCGTATTCCACATTTTAAACTTTGATTATCTTTGAAAGTCTTTGATTTCTCATGAAGTAACAATGAATATACGTTTAGGAAGACGTTGAATGAATGTACTAGTTCTAGTCGAGATCTCGAGAATCTGCTACTAAAATACATCAACTCTAGTCCACAAAAAAAACATTTGTGAGACTTCAAGTTTGGGAAAAATAACGAGATCTAGACATATTAAATGAACACAAAACGAATGAACTAGTTCTAGTCGAGACTCGAGATCCGCTACTAAAATTCATCCGTAATGAATTTTATAAAATGTTTAGATACCATTTCGTTTTAAGCTCAATTCTCATGAAGACCGAGTCCCAATTCGTCGTGATTGGAAGTCGATTTGAAAAATCGTTTTGAATCATGTGTGATAGTATTTTTGATAAAACGTTTTAAAGAACAACGAACTTAACACTTGATTAAAAGATCCTAGTCGTGTGAGTGAAAAACCTATTCGAATACACCGTTTATTCTAAAAGTTCATATCTGGTCGAATCATCCTATTCGTATAGGGTAAAAATCATTTGAATACACATTTGGTCTAAAAGCTCCGATCTGGTCAAATGATATTATTCGTGTAGGTTAAAAAATCATTCGAATACACACTTGGTTTAATTTCTCCCATCTGGTCGAATGATTTTATTCGTGTAGGTTAAAAATTCATTCGAATACTCACTTGGACAATTACAACGTGATCTTTTAAACAATTGATTTCTAATTCACCTTATTCGTGTAAGCACAAAGAGAACATTCGAATAATCTTATTCGTTTCTATTGAAATTCAAGTCGAATGAATACTTATCTAATTATCAATTTCAACTTAAATCAATCATATTCGAAAGTATGTAAATATCATCCTAATCAAGTCTTATTCGTGTGTGGGTAAATGTCATTCGAATCACATCTTATTCGTATGAATATAAAAGTCATCCAAATCAACCTATTTGTGTACTTTATAAACCTATTCGAATCAAAAATTAGAAATGTTTCTATTAAAAACCTATTCGTGTATTCTAAAAACCTGTTCGAAACACTCTATTCATATGCAAGAAAAACTGAATCGAATGAACACAGATCTAATCTAATGAACCACAAACACAATCCTAATAAGCTAAACGATTTGAATCAAATCAAATTTCACTAAAACAACACAAAATCATGAAAAGTTTTCACAAAAACAAAAATTAACATTCATGATAAGACTTTTCTAAAGGAAAAATGAAGAACATTAAGAACAAATAGAAGAAAAATTTACCTAAACTCAAGTGTTCTTCGTAAAAACGTTGTTCTAGATCTGTAAAAAGCTACAAATTCTTCAGAAAACACGATTGAAAGTGAAATAAAAGTGAATTATGAAAACAAATCGACTTTTTTGTTATATAGGATCCGAAAACCCAATGGGTTATCCATGGATACCCATATTCAAATTTATACTTTTCACCCTCAAGTTTTTCAATTCATGATTTTACATGTTATTTTCCAAAAATTTTCGTTAAAATATCTCTATATTAACCTATATTCCCCCTCGAAACACACGAAAAATATGTATACATAATCACAAACATTACGTAAACACAGAATCACAAACACGTATTCACAAACATATATACAAAAATGTCATGCAATTTGCAAATATTTCCCCTCAAATTATGATTTCCCCTCAAATGATGATTCCCCCTCAAAAAACTGAAACAATTAACTAGACACATATTCACAAGTAAAAGTAACAAAAAGAAACGACTAAACTAAAACTTGAAGTAACCGATTTAATGCTTTAGATTTAACACGCCGAGCTTGGAAATAAGAAATTTAAAACGTTTTTCATCCAAGGACTTTTTGAAGATATCGGCAATTTTAAAATCGGTTTCAACAAAGTTTAATTCAATTATTCCTTTTTCAATGTTATTTTTCAAGAAATGAGAGCGAATATCAATATGTTTAGTGCGAGAATGTTGAACCTCGAGATTGCACTTGCTGAATCACAATAAATTGGAATTGAGTCCGCTTCATAACCGTAATCCCGAAGTTGTGTGCGTATCTGTGGTACTTGTGAAAGACACACTCTTGCCGCCACATATTCCGCTTCGGCCTTGGAAATGGACACACAATTTTGTTTTTTCGAAATCCAACTTATAAGCTTGTTTCCTAGAAAGTGAGCACCACCCAAAGTACTTTTCCTGTCTAAATTACATCCTCCATGGTCCGCGTCAGAATAAGAAATAAAATTAAAACTCGTATTCTTTGGATACCACAAACCCAAATCACTATTACCTTTTAAGTATCGAAAAGTTCGTTTTACGGCCAAAAAATGAGATACTTTTGGGTTTGATTGATATCAAGCACACATACAAGTAGAAAACATAATATCCGGATGACTCGAGGTCAAATATATCAAAGAAGCAATCAAATCTCGATACAACGTTACATCCGTTGATTGACCCGTTGGATCATCATATAAGTTTGTTCGAGGATCCATTGGTGTGGACATTGGAGAAAAGTTGAGCATTTTATACTTTTTAAGCATTTCAAAAATATATTTTGATTGATTAATGAAAATTCTATCCGGTAATTGTTTTACTTGTAAACCCAAAAAGAACGACATTTCTCCCATCATGCTCATTTCAAATCGTTTTGACATTAACACACAAAATTGTTGGCATAAATGTTCACTTTTTGACCCAAAAATGATGTCATCGACATAGATTAATACAAATATATATTGCATCTTGACCCTTTTTACGGCTGAAAAGTGTAGTATCTATAGAAGCTCGAGTGAAACCTGCATCTAAGAGAAACGAAGAAAGTTTTTCATACCATGCCCTAGGAGCTTGTTTCAAACCATACAACGCCTTCTTAAGCTTGTAAACATCATTTGGTCGATGTGGATCAACAAATCCTTCCGGTTGTTCAACATATACTTCTTCTTTGAGATCACCATTAAGAAATGCGGTCTTGACATCCATTTGCTAAACAATGAAATCCTTCGTTGCTGCATATGCAAGAAACATCTAATCGCCTCAATCCTAGCAACCAGAGCAAACATCTCATCATAATCAATTCCTTCTTGTTGTGAATACCCTTTAGCCACTAGTCGCGACTTATTTCGTACCACAACCCCATTTTCATCCTTTTTATTCTTGTCGATCCATTTGACACCTACAATTGAACGATCCTTTGGTCGGGATACCTTTTACCAAACATCCAAATGCTTGAACTGATTTAACTATTCTTGCATCGAGTTTATCCAATTTGGATCATTCAAAGCCTCGTCTATAGTTTTCGGTTCGATGGAGCTTAAGAAGATTAAGAAAAGACATTCATTCTTCGTAGCCTTGCGAGTGTGAACACGTTCATTAACATCACCATGATTTGGTTAAGAGGATGAGATTTCGTCTACAATTTGACACGTTGAGTGGATGATGATTGTTGTTGAACATTTTTGGATTGGTTACAATTGTTGTATAATTTGGAATGGTGGTGGAATTTGGTTGTGGATTTGAAGTTGCTTCCGTTTCATCTTCTGGTTGGTCATCGTGTGAAGATTCGGGTGCATCATCGTGTGATTCGGATTCATCATTGTGTGAGGTTTCGGGTTCCTCATGAATTGAGGTTTCAGGTTGTTCATTTAAAATGATCGTTTCATTAGGCGTAGAAATTGAGAAAGGAGTTTGTGAAGGACGTGAGTTTTCATCATTAAAGTAGTACAATGTGTCGAAGAAATTTTCCAAATTTGGTTGAGAAGTATGCAATTTGTTTTCTGAGTTGAAGCAATCCGAACTCATTGTTCCAAACTCATCAAACGAAACGTGTACACTTTCCACAATAACCTTTGTCCGAATGTTGTAAACACGAAACTCCTTTGATTCCGTCGATTATCTGACAAACACCGCTTCATCCGCCTTATCATCAAATTTTCGCAATTGATCTTTGTCATTTAACACAAAAAACTTGCATCCAAAACATATAGAAATTTGAGATTTGGAGGACGACCATTCATTATTTCATATGGGGTGATGAAAAATCGTTTGTTAATTGTTGAACGGTTTTGAGTAAAGCATGCGGTTGAGATTGCTTCGGCCCAAAAGGAAAGAGGTAATTTGGAATAGGAAAACATTGTTCTTGCGGCCTCCACTAGTGTACGATTTCAACTTTCAACGACTCCATTTTTTTGAGGAGTTCGAGGCGCCGAATATTGATGTGTGGTTCCCACCTTTACTAAAACATCATTGAGAATATGATTTTTAAACTCCATTCCATTATCCGAGCGAATAGTCTTTACACAATGTTGAGCATGTAATTGCTTATTCTTGATGAAGGAAATCACAATTTCTGAAGTTTCCGACTTCGAATGGAGAAAATACACCCAAGTGAAACGAGAGTAATCGTCGACAATCACAAGAATATATTTCTTCTTACTTCGACTCTCACTTTGCATTGTTCCACACAAATCCATATGGATTAGTTGAAGGACATGTCTTGTATCCAAATTTTGCTTTGAAGAGTGAGATGATTTTGTCAACTTTCCTTTTTCACACGTATCACAAAGTTAATCTTTGACGAACTTGAGTTTAGGAAGTCCGGTGACTAAATCTTTAACCCCAAGTGTCGTCATGTTGTTGAAATTAAAGTGAGAAAGACGTCGATGCCATACCCATATATCTTGAGAATCGGCTTGAGATAAAAGACACACGGTTTTGTCGGTTTTATATTGTCACACCCCGCCAGTGGCGGAAACGCATGGTGCAATTGATTGACAATCGTCACAACACATTAGTAAATAAAGAAAAAGTCTATACGAAATAAATGAAGTTCGTATGTCATGATGTCGCCATGTCCAAGGTAAAACCCCTTGGTACACAATTACGTCAATCACTACAATGAAATAACATTCAAAATAAATCCGAAAATGAAATAATGTACTTAGGCATGAAAGCCCGAAATAAAGTCAAGTATCAAATATGAATTCAAGCCACCATGCATAAAGTAACTCTAAGTCTCTAGGAGTCCAGTCCAGCTTGATCTTACGACTGATCATTACCTGAAAGTAAAACTAAAAAGTCAACACAAAGGTTGAGCGAGTTCATCGAGTATGTAATAAAACAGTTTAGTAAACATTTGAAGATAAATTTCTAAGTTTAGTAAGTTTCCGAAAATAGAAAAATGTTTCTAAAAATAGGAAGTTCTATTTTTAGTAAATTTCCCGAAATAGTAAGTTTTCTCAAATCAATAAGTACTTGAATAAATATTCGTAACTCAATTCATCAGTAATAAATATAAGTAAAGGAAAACATGTAATCATATGCATGTAAGTAAGAATTTATCGCACACCCACAAGTATAAGTAGTAGTAGCCACGCTACAATATGAAGACACCATTGTACTAATGTGCACGTTTAGAAGACTCCGTTAGTAGATCATCTCTACTAACGAGCACGTTTAGAAGACTCCACTAGTAGAACCCATGTACTAGTGAGCACGTTTAGAAGACTCCATTAGTAGAACATATCTACTAATGAGCACGTTTGAAGTAACCCACAATAGTCATCTCGTAATATTTTGAATGCATGCATAAGTTTGTAAACGTTTTATGAAATCCAATTCGTAGTAAGTTTCCAAAGATGGGAAGTTTCCGAAAATAGTAAGTTTCTAAAAGTAGTAAGTTTCTATAAATAAGAAGTTTTATTTATAGTAAGTTTATCAAACGTAGTAAATTTCCCGAAATAGAAGGTTTCCAAATATAGTAAGTTTCCATAAATACAAATATCTATTTATGGTAAGTTTGAAAATAGTATCCGTTTTCTTAAATACAAATATCTATTTATGGTAAGTTTGAAAATAGTATTAGTTTAAAAACATATAAAGCAGTAGAAAGAGGGGCAATGAACTCACCTTAACGAATGAGCAGTATAATTGGTAAATTGTGTAATAGACATAGTATTTAGATCACAAGTAGAGTCCTCACAAGTCCTAGAGCTCCCCTAGATAAAGGTAGAAATGTAGTAAAGATTTGACGGTTAGACTTTGAATGAAACGACACAATTTCCCGGCGAACACATATGTTCGTTCAAACTAAGATATATGAAGTTCTAGAAGGAATTAGACGACGAGGAACGTATACCTGAAAACTAGACACCGAGTACTACATTTTAGACTAAGATATCAATTCAAAAGGGTTCGTTATGAATGAGATATGCTTAAAATGAAACTGGTTACCTAATCTGTCCAAAAACGGTATATTTGTATAAGTTGAGTTTATTACGTTTTAATGTCGTATAACTTAGGTGTAGACATGATAAAATTTTTTAATACCTTTTAGACCTGTTATTAACTTATAATAAATCTATTTAATTACTTTTAAGGTTGTGCAAATGGTTACACAATATTGATTATTTAACCTAGTAATTTTACTCGAAATATTCAGATTAGACCCCTCGTTGGTAATTTACGTTTTTAGGAAGTTCTGTAAAGAGTTAAGAAGTGAATCTTTCATTTTTAAACACTAGACTCCAAGACCTACAACATTCATTAAGGTCTCAAATTCTAATCTTAAGCCAATATGGATTTAGACACTGAAGAAAACAGACTACCTAATAGTTTTCGAATCTGTCCAAAATCAATACGTATATGGTTAATGTTTAAAATGAGTTTGAAACGCCTAACGAATACTCAAATGATCCCGATATATAATTATCATATTTCAGAACAGTGGTGAGACATTCAATATATATTAATTTACATTCTCGTTTACTAAATTGTTACACAATTTCCAATTACGAATCCTAAGTAACATCGTTTAGCAAATTTCAGTTTTGACCCATGTTCATTATTTTACAGATTATGGGAGTTTGGAAAACAATTAGACGACGTATTTGAAAACTAGAAGAAAAGGGCTACAATTAACATTGGGACTACAGAATCCAACTCAATAAGAAATGAGAGATATTAATCGATTAAGACAACTTAAAATAGCAACAACTATTCAAACGAATAAGACTTTACAACATAGAATAACAACACATATATACATGCAATAGAACCGATTTTTGAATACGATAATGACAACAAAATGAAAGTGTGATCAGACCTGAGATAGAGGAATTATAACGAATTGGAGATTAAATCTCGATGCTTGAAAATTAAGGCTGCAACAATCAAGATTATACACCGAATGAAAGCTTAAACACACAATCGACCAAGAAAGAAAAACCACAACACAAACCATGAATTAATGTTTGCTGGAACACGGTTTAGAGGCTGAATAAGGGCTGCTAGAAGGTGGGAAATCGCTGGGAAAATCACACATAAAGGAGAAGGTTATAAACGGATTACACTCACCCATTAGGGTTTCAGTTTGAATCAAGCAAACGAATACAAAGATTAACAAACGGTTACCTTTAGCAATGAGGATGAAGACCACGATGAGAACAAAGAAGAGTCAGAACTCGATGGTGTTGTTGAAGGATATCGACGGCAGTAGAAATAATCCCAAAGGGGCGACGGCTAGAGGGTTTTGTATTAGGGTTTGTAATGTTTTGTATCAATATGGATTATGATTCATTTAGTTTAGGACTTAGATTAGGTTATGATTCGGTTTAGATGGCCCATGGTTCGATTTACACAGATTAAGAGTTAGCCCAAAAGGCTTGGGCTCGACACAAACCAAGAAATCAAAACTTGAAAATCTGCTCGGGCACCCCGGTGCGTCGCACCAGGTGTCGAGTGCGGCGCAACTCCATCTGATACAAACTCAATTTTTCATTTAACTTGTTTTCGAGCAACGAATGGTATCCCAAAACTGCGATACACGAATTACACGATACACGGACATAGAATAAGTACAAGTTGTTGTAATAATGAAACCGGAAGTTCTCGAAAGTTTATATAGAGTAGAATGAATATGTCATAGTATGCATATGAAATCTAGAAAGTTTCTCCTTAATTATCTAGGAGCTCGTCTAGGGAACTATCTACTGTGCACCTAACTAACGGAAGCATCACACAAAAAGTATACACACATATCATAGAAGTCATCATATATCAGAAAAAACATAACTTTTAATCTCGTATCAGTAGTAATAATCGATTAAGACAGTTTAAATAGCAGCAACTATTCAAACGAATAAGACTTTACAACATAGAATAACAACACACGTATACATGCAATAGAACCGCTTTTTGAATACGATAATGACAACAAAATGAAAGTGTGATCAGACCTGAGGTAGAGGAATTATAACGAATTGGAGATTAAATCTCGATCCTTGAAAATCAAGGCTGCAACAATCAAGATTATACACCGAATGAAAGCTTAAACACACAATCGATCAAGAAAGAAAAACCACAACACAAACCATAAATGAATGTTTGCTGGAACACGGTTTAGAGGCTGAATAAGGGCTGCTCGAAGGTGGGAAATCGCTGGGAAAATCACACATAAAGGAGAAGGTTATAAACGGATTACACTCACCCTTTAGGGTTTCAGTTTGAATCAAGCAAACGAATACAAAGATTAACAAACGGTTACCTTTAGCAATGAGGATGAAGACCACGATGAGAACAAAGAAGAGTCAGAACTCGATGGTGTGGATGAAGGATATTGACGGCAGTAGAAAGAATCCCAAAGGGGCGACGGCTAGAGGGTTTTGTATTAGGGTTTGAAATGTTTTGTATCAATATGGATTATGATTCATTTAGTTTAGGACTTAGATTAGGTTATGATTCGGTTTAGATGGCCCATGGTTCAATTTACAGAGATTAAGAGTTAGCCCAAAAGGCTTGGGCTCGACACAAACCAAGAAATCAAAACTTGAAAATATGCTCGGGCACCCCGGTGCGTCGCACTAGGTGTCGGGTGCGGCGCACCTCCATCAGATACAAACTCGATTTTTCATTTAACTTGTTTTCGAGCAACGAATGGTATCCCAAAAGTGCGATACACGAATTACATGATACACGGACATAGAATAAGTACAAGTTGTAGTAATAATGAAACCGGAAGTTCTCGAAAGTTTATATAGAGTAGAATGAATATGTCATAGTATGCATATGAAATCTAGAAAGTTTCTCCTTAATTATCTAGGAGCTCGTCTAGGGAACTATCTACTGTGCACCTAACTAACGGAAGCATCACACAAAAAGTATACACACATATCATAGAAGTCATCATATATGAGAAAAAACATAACTTTTAATCTCGTATCAGTAGTAATAATCGATTAAGACAGCTTAAAATAGCAGCAACTATTCAAACGAATAAGACTTTACAACATATAATAACAACACACGTATACATGCAATAGAACCGATTTTTGAATACGATAATGACAACAAAATGAAAGTGTGATCAGACCTGAGATAGAGGAATTATAACGAATTGGAGATTAAATCTCGATGCTTGAAAATCAAGGCTGCAACAATCAAGATTATACACCGAATGAAAGCTTAAACACACAATCGATCAAGAAAGAAAAACCACAACACAAACCATGAATGAATGTTTGCTGGAACACGGTTTAGAGGCTGAATAAGGGCTGCTCGAAGGTGGGAAATCGCTGGGAAAATCACACATAAAGGAGAAGGTTATAAACGGATTACACTCACCCATTAGGGTTTCAGTTTGAATCAAGCAAACGAATACAAAGATTAACAAACGGTTACCTTTAGCAATAAGGATGAAGACCACGATGAGAACAAAGAAGAGTCAGAACTCGATGGTGTGGATGAAGGATATCGACGGCAGTAGAAAGAATCCCAAAGGGGCGACGGCTAGAGGGTTTTGTATTAGGGTTTGTAATGTTTTGTATCAATATGTATTATGATTCATTTAGTTTAGGACTTAGATTAGGTTATGATTCGGTTTAGATGGCCCATGGTTCGATTTACAGAGATTAAGAGTTAGCCCAAAAGGCTTGGGCTCGACACAAACCAAGAAATCAAAACTTGAAAATATGCTCGGGCACCCCGGTGCGTCGCACTAGGTGTCGGGTGCGGCGCACCTCCATCAAATACAAACTCGATTTTTCATTTAACTTGTTTTCGAGCAACGAATGGTATCCCAAAAGTGCGATACACGAATTACACGATACACGGACATAGAATAAGTACAAGTTGTTGTAATAATGAAACCGGAAGTTCTCGAAAGTTTATATAGAGTAGAATGAATATGTCATAGTATGCATATGAAATCTAGAAAGTTTCTCGTTAACTATCTACTGTGCACCTAACTAACGGAAGCATCACACAAAAAGTATACACACATATCATAGAAGTCATCATATATCAGAAAAAACATAACTTTTAATCTCGTATCAGTAGTAATAATCGATTAAGACAGCTTAAAATAGCAGCAACTATTCAAACGAATAAGACTTTACAACATATAATAACAACACATGTATACATGCAATAGAACCGATTTTTGAATACGATAATGACAACAAAATGAAAGTGTGATCAGACCTGAGATAGAGGAATTATAACGAATTGGAGATTAAATCTCGATGCTTGAATATCAAGGCTGCAACAATCAAGATTATACACCGAATGAAAGCTTAAACACACAATCGATCAAGAAAGAAAAATCACAACATAAACCTTGAATGAATGTTTGCTGGAACAAGATTTAGAGGCTGAATAAGGCCTGCTCGAAGGTGGGAAATTGCTGGGAAAATCACACATAAAGGAGAAGGTTATAAACGGATTACACTCATCCATTAGGGTTTCGGTATGAATCAAGCAAACGGATTCAAAGATTAACAAACGGTTACCTTTAGCAATGTGGATGAAGACCACGATGAGAAAAAAGAAAAGTGAGAACTCGATGGTGTGGATGAAGGATATCGACGGCAGTAGAAAGAATCCCAGAGGGGCGACAGCTAGAGGGTTTTGTATTAGGGTTTGTAATGTTGTGTATCAATTTGAATTATGATTCATTTAGTTTAGGACTTAGATGGCCCATGGTTCGATTTACAGAGATTAAGATTTAGCCCAAAAGGCTTGGGCTTGGCACAAACCAAGAAATCAAAACTTGAAAATCTGCCCGGGCACCCCGGTGCGTTGCACGAGGTGTCGGGTGTGGCGCACCTCCATCAGATACAAACTCGATTTTTCGTTTAACTTGTTTTCGAGCAACGGATGGTATCCCAAAAGTGCGATACACGGAACATAGAATAAGTACAGGTTGTTGTAATAATGAAACAGGAAGTTCTCGAAAGTTTATATAGAGTAGAATGAATATGTCATAGTATGCATATGAAATCTAGAAATTTCTCGTTAATTATCTAGGAGCTCGTCTAGGGAACTATCTACGGTGCACCTAACTAACGGAAGCATCACACAAAAAGTATACACACATATCATCGAAGTCATCATATATCAGAAAAAAACATAACTTTTAATCTCGTATCAGTAGTAATAATCAACTTTTAAGTTTTTCAGTAAAGTTCGGTAATGATCTACAGGCATACTAGACTAACTAAGGACGGAGAGAGAGACGGTTGACACAGTATACCCCACTTAAAAGAATTTTGTCATGAAATTCAAGTAGAAAGTACCGTCACGAACCAAATCATCGAAAGGTAAGGCTCATAATCAGAAAGTAAAGTATTAGCATGCGTTTCAAGTAATATCAGAGAATTGCGTAAGAAAATTATCAACATCGGCATTCAGATTCTGCTGCTCCTCCGCAGCTCTCAGTACATATGCTCTAACAAGAGCTCGAGTGTTTTGACCACCCTGATTTCCCTGGTTTCCTGGAGCGTTATGGGATGGTTATCGCGTGACCAATAGTTCGCTGCTTGTGAGGACAATCTCGAAGAAAATGACCGGTACCACCGCAACCAAAACTGGAATTAAGCTTCACTGCATTCACTGGTACGGTAGCAACAGACCTGGAACGGAAAATCCTTGGCCAAGTGGCCTCTCCTACGACATAGCGAACAACTGCATATCATGTGATCCTCATGGTGATGATTACATTTCTGACATAGAGGAAGTGTAAGAGTATACCCAGATTTCGAACTGCTGCTAGATTGAACTGAATCTCGTTTAACCTCCTTGGACTTTCCCTTCTCCTCGTCACTACGATCCTTCCTCTTCCCGTCCAACAATACACCGTCTCGAACCACATCATCGGTGATAGCTCCAACCCGCTGAATAACACTCTGAATGGTGGAAGGTTCCATACTCCTCAACGAACGACGAACTTCGGGATGCAAACCATAGATGAAACGCTCGATACGTCACGAATTCGGAACTACCATCCGAGGATATAGTCGTGCATGCTCGTGAAAACGATCCGTGTAGGCGGTTAGATAAGCATACGCTAGGATAAACGAAATCGTGAATTTTAAGGAATGGATATGATCAATAACTCAACCATAAGAATCTTTAGGTATGTTTTGTACTACGAGTACAAACATGGTCATGTAAACATATATATGACTCGTTATGGATATAGTTAAGTCGTAAGCCCAAAATTATATTCACTTCGTTTCATATACATATCCGCTCCCCATGTTCATTATCATAATATTAACATATACAAATTAAGGATTTAAATAAAAGATAATCGAATCGAGGTTCCCTATCGTAGCAATAGTAGTAAAATGAAATCAAGAAATCCAATTTTAAAGTAAAAATCAAAACGAAGAAAATTCCCATGTCGAAAGCTGATATTGGTCGCCGTCTTCCTTAGGCGAGTGAGATGTAATGAAATCAATGAAAAGATCCTAATACGAAACAATATGAGGACACCTAGTTATAGTCTAGGCCAAACCACCTAGTTCTCTATAACCATGTGCTCTGATACCAATCTGCCACACCCTGCCAGTGGCGGAAACGCAGGGTGCAAATGATTGGCGATCGTCACAACACATTAGTAAATAAAGAAACAATCTATATGAAATAAATAAAATTCGTATGTCATGATGTCGCCATGTCCAAGGTAAAACCCCTTGGTACACAATTACGTCAATCACTACAATGAGATAACATTCAAAATAAATCCGAAAATGAAATAATGTACTTAGTCATGCAAGCCCGAAATAAAGTCAAGTATCAAATATGAATTCAGGCCACCATGCATAAAGTAACTCTAAGTCTCTAGGAGTCCAGTCCAACTAGATCCTACGCTTGATCATTACCTGAAAGTAAAACTAAAAAGTCAACACAAAGATTGAGCGAGTTTATCGAGTATGTAATAAAACAGTTTAGTAAACATTTGAAGATAAATTTCTAAATTTAGTAAGTTTCCGAAAATAGAAAAATGTTTCTAAAAATAGGAAGTTCTATTTTTAGTAAGTTTCCCGAAATAGTAAGTTTTTTCAAATCAATAAGTACTTGAAAAAATATTCGTAACTCAATTCATCAGTAAGAAATGTAAATAAAGGAAATCATGTAATCATATGCATGTAAATAAGAATTTATCGCAAACCCACAAGCTTGTAAACGTTTTATGAAATCCAATTTATCGCAAACCCCCATCTACTAGTGAGCACGTTTAGAAGACTCCATTAGTAGAACATATCTACTAATGAGCACGTTTGAAGTAACCCACAATAGTAATCTCGTAATATTTTGAAAGCCTGCATAAGTTTGTAAACGTTTTATGAAATCCAATTCGTAGTATGTTTCCAAATATGGAAAATTGCTGAAAATAGTAAGTTTCTAAAAGTAGTAAGTTTCTATAAATAGGAAGTTCTATTTACAGTAAGTTTATCGAACGTAGTAAATTTCCCAAAATAGAAGGTTTCCAAATATAGTAAGTTTCCATAAATAGAAATATCTATTTATGATAAGTTTGAAAATAGTATCCGTTTTCTTAAAATATAAATGTTGAGTTTTACTTTCCCCCGATTAGTTTAAAAACACCTTAAAGAATGAGCGGTATAATTGGTAAAGTGTGTAATAGACATAGTACGTATATCACAAGTAGAGTCCTCACTAGTCCTTGAGCTTTCCTAGATAAAGGTAGAAATGTAAGTACAGATTTGACGGTTAGACTTTGAATGAAACGACACAATTTCCCGGCGAACAAATATGTTTGTTCAAACTGAGATTTATGAAGTTCTAGAAGGAATTAGGCGTCGACGAATGTATACCTGAAAACTAGACACCGATGGCTACATTTTAGACTAAGATATCAGTACAAAAGGTTCGTTATTACTGAGATATGCTTAAAACGAAACTGGTTACCTAATCTGTCCAAAAACGGTATATTTGTATAAGTTGAGTTTATTACGTTTTAATGTCCTATAATTTAGGTGTAGACAATATAAATATTTTTAATACAATTTAGACCTGTTATTAACTTATAATAAGTCCATTTAATTACTTTTAAGGTTGTCTAAATGGTTACACAAGATTGATTATTTAACCTAGTAATTTTACTTGAAATATTCAGATTAGACCCCTCATTGGTAATTTACGTTTTTAGGAAGTTCTGTAAAGAGTTAAGAAGTAAATCTTACAGTTTTTAAAACTAGACTCCAATACCTACAACATTAATTAAATTTTCAGATTCTAATCTGAAGCCAATAAGGAGTTAGCCACTGAAGAAAACAGACTACCTAATAGTTTTTGAATCTGTCCAAAATCAATACGTATATGGTTAATGTTTAAAATGAGTTTGAAACGCCTAACGAATACTCAAATGATCCCGATATATAATTATCATATTTTAGAACAGTGGTGAGACATCCAATATATATTAATTTAAGTTCTCGTTTACTAAATTGTTACACAATTTCCAATTACGAATCCTAAATAACATCATTTAGCAAATTTCGGTTTTGACCCATGTTCATTATTTTACAGATTCTGGGAGTTTAGAAAACAATTAGACGACGTATCTTATATATTTCAAAACTAGAAGAAAAGGGCTACAATTTACGTTGGGACTACAGAATCCAACTCAATAAGAACTGAGAGATATTAATCGATTAAGACAGCTTAAAATAGCAGCAACTATTCAAACGAATAAGACTTTACAACATAGAATAACAACACACGTATACATGCAATAGAACCGATTTTTGAATACGATAATGACAACAAAATGAAAGCGTGATCAGACCTGAGATAGATGAATTATAATTATTTGGAGATTAAATCTCGATGCTTGAAAATCAAGGCTGCAACAATCAAGATTATACACTGAATGAAAGCTTAAACACACAATCGATCAAGAAAGAAAAACCACAACATAAACCTTGAATGAATGTTTGCTGGAACAAGATTTAGAGGCTGAATAAGGGCTGCTCGAAGGTGGAAAATTTCTGGGAAAATCACACATAAAGGAGAAGGTTATAAACGGATTACACTCACCCATTAGGGTTTCGGTATGAATCAAGAAAACGGATACAAAGATTAACAAACGGTTACCTTTAGCAATGTGGATGAAGACCAGGATGAGAAAAAGGAAGAGTCAGAACTCGATGGTGTGGATGAAGGATATCGACGGCAGTAGAAAGAATCCCAAAGGGGCGACAGCTAGAGGGTTTTGTATTAGGGTTTGTAATGTTTTGTATCAATTTGGATTATGATTCATTTAGTTTGGGACTTAGATTAGGTTATGATTCGGTTTAGATGGCCCATGGTTCAATTTACAGAGATTAAGAGTTAGCCCAAAATGCTTGGGCTTGGCACAAACCAAGAAATCAAAACTTGAAAATCTGCCCGGGCACCCCGGTGCGTTGCACGAGGTGTCGGGTATGGCGCACCTCCATCAGATACAAACTCTATTTTTCGTTTAACTTGTTTTCGAGCAACGGATGGTATCATAAAAGTGCGATACATGAATTACACGATTCACGGAACATAGAATAAGTACAAGCTGTTGTAATAATGAAACCGGAAGTTCTCGAAAGTTTATATACAGTAGAATGAATATGTCATAGAATGAATATGAAATTTAGAAAGTTTCTCGTTAATTATCTAGGAGCTCGTCTAGGGAACTATCTACTGTGCACGTAACTAACGAAAGCATCACACAAAAAGTATACACACATATAATGGAAGTCATCTTATATCAGAAAACATAACTTTTAATCTCGTATCAGTAGTAATAATCAAGTTTTAAGTTTTTCAGTAAAATGCGGAAATGATCTACAGGCATACTAGACTAACTAAGGACGGAGAGAGACGGTTTTCACAGTATACCCCAATTAAAAGAATTTCGTCTCGAAATTCAAGTAGAAAGTACCGTCACGAACCAGATCATATAAAGGTAAGGCTCATAATCAGAAAGTAAAGTATTAGCTTGTGTTTCAAGTAATATCAGAGAATTGCGTAAGAAAATAATCTACATCAGAATTCGGATTCTGCTGCTCCTCCGCAGCTCTCAGTACATATGCGCTAACATGAGCTCGAGTGTTTTGACCACCCTGATTTCCCTGGTTTTCTTGAGCGTTCTGGTGTGGGTTAGCGTGTGACCAACAGTTCCCTGCTTGTGAGGACAATCTCGAAGAAAATGACCAAAACTAGAATTAAGCTTCACTGCATTCAGTAGTACGACATCAACAGCCCTGGAACGGAAAATCCTTGGCCAAGTGGCCTCTCATACGTTATAGCGAACAACTGCATATCATGTGCTCCTCATGGTGATGATTACACTTCTGAGATAGAGGAAGTGTACGAATATACCCAAATTTCGAACTGCTTCTAGATTGACCTGAATCTCGTTTAACCTCCTTGGCCTTTTCCTTCTCCTCGTCACTACGATCCTTCCTCTTCCCGTCCGAAAATACACCATCTCGAACCACATCATCGGTGATAACTCCCACCCGCTGAATAGCACTCTGAATGGTGGAAGGTTCCATACTCCTCAACGAACGAAGAACTTTGGGATGCAATCTGTCACACCCCGCTAAAGCGGAAAAACAGGATGTGAAGAGTATCGACATCATTTCACGAGATAGAATAAAATATGTATGGTTGTCAGGTCATTGAAATCATAAAAACGTTTACAAAGTTCAAGATAGCCAAGCAATTTACCAATAAATTACAAACAAAACAACATGTTTAAAGATTTCAAAAGATATTCCCAAAATATGTAATAAAGTCTTCTCCCGATTCTCAACCACGTGACTTGCCTAACCTGCCCAAAAGATATGCACTTCAAGTCCTTACACTGCCTTTTCTGAAACATGAGAAAAAGTGTCAACTACAAAAAGTAGTGAGTGAGATACAGTTTTCTAGTCCTCGACTAAAAATGGTTTCGACAAGTATAGCAATACTTTAAAGGATGTTTACGGCACCGCATATATCTATATATATATATACGGGTAAGGGATATGCGTATAGAGAAAGTATTGATTGTATAATGTATAGCGACCTATTGATATAATATGACTATAAGTGTTCACACTAAACCGATTAAACACGACCGTGAAATGGCCCCTTTCCCCGCACTATCTACGAGGAGGAATTGACTAGTAATATGTACTTAGGCTGCCACCTAAGTAAGGAACGGTCATTTCCTAAGTATCGATACCCATATACTAAACGGCTAAGCAAGCTAATAGTATGTGATGAAAACCGGGCACTATTTTGAAAACTAATAGTAGGCAGTTAAGTCTGGTTATATTCCTATCAAGAGTCAATATAGATGTCAACCCGTGGCATTTAAAGACAACAATCAATCATTGAAATCATAGTATGACAAGTGAAAACATACGCATATAAGCATTAAATGCATTTAGTTTCTCACGTTTCCCCTAAAAATTGTATGAAAATAATAGAAATAGTGGGGATGTAACTCACGGTTTGCGAAGAGCTAAACGTGTGCGGAAAAGAAGTCGGAACGCTTCGAAATCAAAGGAACCCTAGAACATACCAAGTTTTCGAGTAAGTATTATAATTTATTAACTTTATACAATTGTTAGTACACGAAAATTCTTAAGTTTTTAAAGTGTGAGTATTTGGTCTAACGAAAATTGGGCAGCACTTCCGCGCTATAAAATTTATGTGGAAATTTTCTATTCACTTTCCCGCTTACAAACGTTATGAAAAATATATACTTTATTCATAAACCTCAATATGAAGATTATATGTCAAATAAGTCACTTTAAACGCAAGTTTTAGTTTATTACAGCTTCTTTTATTCAGATTCGAAATAACAAGTTCAAGATGACTATTTTTATCGATTTAACACGAATTTTGGAAGCTGTCAGCACGCCGGTGCGTAGCCCTAAAGAGGGAGGGCGACGCCCCTGCTGACAGGTTTTTCCCAAAAATCGTTTTTGTTCTAAAATGCGAGTGGTAAAAACATTAAAATACATTCTTATAACAGTTTCTTTAAGCTTTTTAATCATAAAGACGAAGATCCATGTAATAATTTATAAAACCTCGTTTTTCTTATGTAAATCACCGTGAAACTAAATAAAAATACATTTTTAGGTGATTGATCTAACATGCAATTGATTATTTGAGTTTTTAGTAAATAAAAGAGTTTATACCAGAGAGAAAATGGATGGATGATGATTTGGAGAGATTTGTTGGTGATTTCGGCTCCAAATTGATAGAAAATGTATATGTGATCAAAGTGAATGCAATCCCTTGCTACCCTTGATGAAGATGACGAGATTTGATCGTGATTTTGAGGTGTTTTGCTCTGCAAATGGGGCTAGAAATGGTGTGTGTGTGTGTCAAATGAGAGAGAATGAGAGAGTGTGTGTAAGTGTGTGTTTTTGTTTTGGTGAAATGAAAGAATATAAATGGTTTAGAGAGGTATAGAGGGGGTGGATGAGTGCAGGCCTGGGTCATATTGGGGTCACATCCCGTTTGGGGCAATTGGTCCAATAGATATTCATGCATTTGTGACTCATCAATATTTAAAAAAAAAACTGTCCAGGCCTTTGGTGCATCGCACCCCATACATAGGGCGGCACACCGGGCAATTTTTATGGAAATTTTCGTTTTCCGTTTTCGTTATCGTTAAGCATTTGCGTTCGTTGAAAGTTTACGATTGTTATGTAATAAACTTAGGCAAGTTCATTATATGTTTTCTTGGTATTAGTATTCAACTATGGATTCCGATTTCGAGACACACATGTTTACGGTAAAAGTATAAATAAGAGCAATAACAGATTATCTCGAAGATAAAAAATACGGAATTCACCTGAATTTTAGACGGATGTCACATTCTCCCCCGATGCAGATATTTTTGACGAATCTCGTCTTCACGTTCCCACGTGAATTCGTGACCTCGCCGGGAGTTCCACCGAACTTTGACATTAGGAATTCGACTCTGCTTGAGTTGCTTGACCTCTCGGTCCACAACCTCGAGTAGTTCTTCGATGAAGTGGAGTCTGTTTTCGATATGGACCTCGTCCAGTGGAATTACAATGGTCTCATCACACAAGCATTTTTTCAAGTGCGGGACGTGGAAAACGTTATTAATGCTGGAGAGTTCTTGAAGGAGTTAGAGTCGGTAAGCTACCAGGCCGACCCGTTCTATCACCTCGAATGGTCCGATGTACCTCAGGCTTATCTTGCCGCGTTTCCCGAAACGGATTACCCCTTTCCATGGCGATATCTTGGGGAGCACTCTATCACCGACCTAGAATTCGAGAGGTTTCCTTCGGTTGTCGGCGTAGCTCTTCGGTCGGCTGCGCGATGTCTTCAACCTTTCCCGAATGGTCGTGATTTCGTCGATGGTCTCCTGAACGATATCGAACCTTGGTAATTGTCGATCGCCGGCTTCAAGCCAACAAAGCGGTGACCGACACTTGCGTCCATGTAAGGCCTCGAATGGGGCGCACTTGTTGCTAGCATGGTAGCTGTTGTTGTAGGAGAACTCGACCAAAGGTAGGTGAGTGTCCCAAATTCCTCCGAAGTCAACTACACACGCTCTTAGCATATCCTCAAGTGTTTAGATCGTTCTTTCACTCTGACAATCGGTTTGGGGATGGTAGGCTGTGCTAAGGTCTAGTCGGGTCCCGAGATATTTCTGAAGTGCATTCCAAAATCGGGACATGAATCGACTATCCCTGTCGGATATGATGGGGAGAGGTGTTCCATGACGATCGACGATCTCGTTGATGTAGACTTGGGCGAACTTTTCCATCAAGTAGTTCTTTTGGACATGTAGAAAGTGTGCGAATTTCGTTAACCGATCCACAATACCCAAATCATTTCATTTCCCTTTGCCGTACGGGGCAATTTGGTTATGAAATCCATGGAGATCTGTTCCCACTTCCATAATGGGATCTCCGGCTGTTGGAGTAGGCCTGAGGGTTTCTGGTATTCCGCCTTGACCTTCGAGCAAGTCAAGCACTTAGCTACGTACGCGGCCATTTTATTCTTCATGCCCGACCACCAATAATATTCCCGAAGGTATTTGTACAACTTGTCGGATCCCGAATGGATTGAGTATCGGGAACGGTTTCCCTCATCCAATATAAGTTTCCGGAGGCTCTCGGATCTCGGAATCCACACTCTGTTCTTGAAATACTGGATCCCGTTGGGCTTACCCTCAAATTCCTTCTCGTGATTATGCAGGGTTTCGCCCTTGAGGTTTTCGGGTTTCGCCTTTGAGGTTTTCGGGTTTCAAAGCTTCGCTCTAAGCTCTAGCGTATTGAGTTCGTAGGCTTGTCTGGACTTGTATCCCCAATGCTCTAACCCGTGATGACTTTACCCTTTCCTTCCGACTCACGGCGTCTGCTACTATGTTTGCTTTATCAGGATGGTATTTGATCTCGCAATCGTAGTCACTTAGCAGTTCTACCCATCTTCGTTGTCTCATATTGAACATTTTATGGTCGAGGATATGTTGAAGGCTCTTATGATCAGTGAAAACGGTGCACTTAGTGTTGTATAAGTAATGCCCCCAAATTTTCAAATCGAACACAACTGCTCCGAGCTCTAAGTCGTGAGTGGTGTAGTTCTGTTCATGTACCTTGATTTGTCTCGATGCATATGCGATGACTTTGTCTTTTTGCATAAGAATGCAACCAAGACCTTGGTGAGATGCATCTCAATATACTACAAAGTTATATGTACCCTCCGGTAGGGACAAAATAGGTGCGTGGCACAACTTGTGTTTAAGTTTATGAAAGGATTCCTCTTGTTCCTTGCCACAAAGGAAATCTATATCTTTCTGAGTAAGTTCGGTTAAAGGCTTAGCGATCTTTGAGAAATTCTCAATGAACCTTCGATAGTAGCCAGCCAGTCCTAGGAATTGTCGGATTCCGTAGGAGTCGTTGGGGCTTGCCATTTCTCAATCGCTTCGATCTTGGCTGGGTCTACATGAATTCCTTCTAGGTTGATCACATGTCCGAGGAAATTTACTTCTCTGAGCCGGAATTCACATTTTGAAAATTTAGCGTACAACTTCTGATCTCTAAGGAGTTCCAAGATGAGTTTCAGGTGTTTCGCGTGGTCTTGTTCGTTCCGAGAATAAATGAGGATGTCGTCTATGAATACGATTACGTATTTGTCCAGATATGGTCTTCACACCCTGTTCATCAAATCCATGAACACTGCTCGTGCGTTGGTCAGACTGAATGGCATAACGAGAAATTCGTAATGCCCGTAGCGAGTTCGGAAAGAAGTTTTTGGAATATCGGGTTCACTTACTCGAACCTGATGATACCCTGAACGGAGATAGATCTTTGAGAAGTAAGTTGCACCCTGCAACTGATCGAATAGGTCGTCGATTCGAGGGGGAGGGTATCGGTTCTTGAAGGTCAGTTTATTGAGTTCACGGTAATCGATACACATCCTGAAAGATACGTCTTTCTTTTTAATGAAGAGGATTGGGGCTCCCCAGGGTGACGTACTAGGACGAATTTGTTGAAACATACGAATTCAGCTCGGAATCGAGCTAACCAGTCCATTCTGACGATGATGTCGAAACTTTTCAGTTCCATGAGGATGAGATCTATGGGGAAGGTCTTATTGGCTAGGCATATTGAACATCCTAGGATTACGTCCTTAGCTTCAAATTTCGACCATTAGCGAACTCTTAAAAGTGAATCTATCCTTAAGGACTTTAATTCCTAGATTAATAAGGGTTCTAAATTCTAAGGATACAAAGCTTCTCTCTGCTCCTGAATCGAATAATATAGATGTGTAATGGTCGTTTACGGGAAATGTACCGGTTACTGCATTGGGATCCTGCCTTGCCTATTCGGTAGTGATTACGAGAGCACTAAAAGTTTTTCTCGTATGCACCATGGGGCAAGACTTTTGGAAGTGTTTGTCGCTTCCGCATTCGTGGCAAGCTGGCTTCTTTCCTTGACCGTTAGTTCCTGCTCGACAATATTTGGAGTAGTGCCCCGTTTTGTTACATGTTCTGCACACCGGCCAATCTCCAACATGATGGTAATGGAATTTGCCATACCTGGGGTGCAGCCCAGCGTAAGTTCGGGGTCCGTTCGTGGGTTTCTTGTTGCGGTTGTTCCTCATTGGTTTGTGATCAGCTTTTCGTTTTGTAATCTCCTTTTGTTCGACTAGTGCTGGAGGGAGAAGGAGGTTATTATTTCTTAAGTTTTCACCTTCCTCTTGTTTGACTGGTGCTGGAAAGAGAAGGAGGTTATTATTTCCAAAGTTTTCACCTTCCTCTTGTTTGACTGGGGCTGGAAAGAGAAGGAGGTTATTATCATCGTTGTTCTCCTGGTGGTTGGGGTTATCATCCCTGTAATTTCGTTGTTGATCCCAGCGATGATCTGGGAGATCATGGTTGGGAGTGCTGCTTTGAGCTGCACAGTAATCTGCTTAGCTATTAGGTCAGTGTTGCTTCTCTTGGGAGACATGATTCTACAACGGAAAGAAGGAACTAGTTTAGAACGCACGAATAAGAATACGCGATAAGGATTTTAACAATGATTAACGACAATAACACATATAGTATATAGGAAAGATAGATAGCCCACGCACGATAAGCGATTATGGAATAATAGTACAACTCAAGCATAATAGACAAGTAAGGATAATAAAGATAGGAATTTCATTCCATAACAATAGTCGGTTACATAATTCATAACGATAGGGAAAGTTTAAACACAAATACAATACGAGTCTTAAGTTGTGTACAAGTACGGAAAATTACAACTTAGACTAAGATACAATACATAGAAAGGAAATAACCTACCGACGCCTGTCCAGGAACATATTCAACAGGATGACAGCTATCAGGGTACCCATCAGCAAGCATGTGCTCACGAGGCGCTGAAGAGTCCTCGAAGTAGACTGACTCGAAGAGATGACTCAGATGGACTGCTCAGATTAGCGGTGCGCGGCGTTTGAGACCTGGAATAGGAGATGAGCCTGCTGCTCAGCCTCTTAAGTAAGTCCCTAAAGGTCTCTGCGGAGTGCATGATACTCGTCCGGGGTGAACCTCTGACTAGGTGGTATCATGGATGGTCGAGATGGTCCTGCGCCGTCGGGGCGCTGCATCGAGTGGTCGTGGAGTCGCTCCCGCATGTAGCGATCCATGGTCGGCGTAGCCGATGCCGCGTATGGGTCCTCGGGGTGCAGTGGGATCCGAGGAGGTGTAGCTCTGGCTGGGTCGGGAGTCGTCTGTCCCATCATCCGATCCGGTAGTCGACTAGGAAGCGTGACCTGCTTACGAGCAGCCAGTCTGACGCGCGGTCCTCGCTGCTGCGGAGCTACGACAGGGACCGGTGATTCGATCCTGACAGGACGTACCGTGGTTGTTAGTGAACGCCAGCGAGCTTTCCTCCGAAGGATCAGTCGTCTTGTGATGCTGAGATCCCGATGCAGTTAAGTCATCCGAGACTTCGTTCGAGTACACAACCCGGGAGTGAGAATGCGAATTGGATTGTGACGATCGACACATGTCGTAACCGCGAATAAACGGTATAAATAAGTATGGGGAAAAAGGAAAAATGTAATATGAAAGTTCATGTTCGGGTCAATCACGTGAGAATCGGGAATCAGTGGGACCGGGAACTTTTGACTCGCAAACCGTCAACAATAGCAATTACGTTCCGCTTTTCCATAATTTATTTCAAACTAGGCGTAGTATACCAAGTTACGCGTAGTAAGTAACAAATCATGCATTTAAAGAATTATTCCACTAAAGTTTAAAAGCTCGTGAAATGATTTTCGAAAATCCTTGGTTATAGTTTGGTTTTGTTTCAAAAATTTTGAAAAACCGTATTCACTATAACCTGTGATCTGATACCAAGTCTATCACACCCCGCTAAAGCGGAAACAAAGGATGTGAAGAGCATCGATATCATTACACGAGATATAATAAAATACGTACGATTTTAAGGTCATTGAAATCATAAAAACGTTTACAAAGTTCAAGATAACCAAGCAATTTACTAATACATTACAAACAACACAACATGTTTAAAGATTTCAAAAGATATTCCCAAAATATGTAATAAAGTCTTCTCCCGATTCTCAACCACATGACTTGCCTGACCCGCCCAAAAGATATGCACTTCAGGTCCTTACACTGCGTTTCCTGAAACATGAAAAAAATTTAACTACAAAAAGTAGTGAGTGAGATACAGTTTTCTAGTCCTCGACTAAAAATGGTTTCGACAAGTATAGCAATACTTTAAAAGATGTTTACGACACCGCATATATCTCTATATATATACGGGTAAGGGATATGCGTATAAAGAAAGTATTGATTGTATAATGTATAGCGACCTCTTGATATGATATGACTATAAGTGTTCACACTAAACCGATTAAACACGACCGTGAAATGGCCCCTTTCCCCGCACTATCTACAAGGAGGAATTGACTAGTAATATGTACTTAGGCTGCCACCTAAGTAAGGAACGGTCATTTCCTAACTATCGATACCCATATACTATACGGCTAAGCAAGCTAATAGTGTGTGATGAAAACCGGGCACTATTTTAAAAACTGATAGTAGGCACTTAAGTCTGGTTATATTCCTATCAAGAGTCAATTGAGATGCCAACCCGTGGCATTTAAAGACAACAATCAATCATTGAAATCATAGTATGACAAGTGAAAACATACGCATATAAGCATTTAGTTTCTCATGTTTCCCCCAAAAATTGTATGAAAATAATAGAAATAGTGGGGATATAACTCACGGTTTGCGAAGAGCTAAACGTGTGCGGAAAAAAAGTCGGAACGCGTCGGAATCAAAGGAACCCTAGAACATACCAAGTTTTCGAGTAAGTATTATAATTTATTAAGTTTATACAATCGTTAGTCAACGAAAATGCTTAAGCTTTTAAAGTGTGAGTATTTGGTCTAACGAAAATTGGGTAGCGCTTCCGCACTATAAAATTTATGTCCAAAATTTCTATTCACTTTCCCGCTTACAAACGTTATAAACAATATATACTTTATTCATAAACCTAAATATGAAGATTATATGTCAAATAAGTCACTTTAAACAGAAGTTTTAGTTTATTACAGCTTCTTTTATTCATATTCGAAATAACAAGTTCAAGATGACTATATTTATCGATTTAAGACGATTTTTGGAAGCTATCAGCAGGCCGGTGCGCAGCCCTGAAGAGGGAGGGCGACGCCCCTGCTGATAGGTTTTTCCCAAAAATCGTTTTTGTTCTAAAAACGGTCATTTTGATGGTGGATCTTAACATGAGCGTGGTAAAAAAATTAAAATACATTCTTATAACAGTTTCTTTATGTTTTTTAACCATAAAGACGAAGATCCATGTAATAATTTATAAAAACTCGTTTTTCTTATGTAAATCACCATGAAACTTAATAAAAATACATTTTTAGGTGATTGATCTAACATGCAATTGATTATTTGAGTAAAAACAGTAAATAAAAGAGTAATACCAGAGAGAAAATGGATGGATGATGATTTGGATTGATTTGTTGGTGATTTCGGCTTCAAATTGATAGAAAACGTGTATGTGATGAAAGTGAATGCAATCCCTTGCTACCCTTGATGAAGATGACGAGATTTGATGGTTATTTTGAGGTGTTTTGCTTTGCAAATGGGGCTGGAAATGGTGAGTGTGTGTGTGTGTCAAATGAGAGAGAATGAGAGAGAATGAGAGAGTGTGTGTAAGTGTGTGTTTTTGTTTTGGTGAAATGAAAGAAAAGAAATGGTTTAGAGAGGTATAGAGGGGGTGGGTGAGTGCAAGCCTGGGTCATATTGGGGTCCAATCCCGTTTGTGGAAATTGGTCCAATAGATATTCATGCATTTGTGACTCATCAATATTTAAAACAAAACTGTCGAGGCCTTTGGTGGGTCGCATCCCATACATAGGGCGGCGCACCGGGCAATTTTTTGGAAATTTTCATTTTTCGTTTTCGTTATCGTTAAGCATTTGCGTTCGTTGAAAGTTTACGATTGTTATGCAATGAACTTAGGCAAGTTCATTATATGTTTTCTTGGTATTAGGATTCAATTATTGATTCCGATTTCTATTTCGAGACACACATGTTTATGGTAAAAGTACAAATAAGAGCAATCACATATTTTCTCAAAGATAAAGAATACGGAATTCACTTGAATTTTAGAAGGATGTCACATTCTCCCCCGGTAAAAAGGAATTTCGTCCCGAAATTAATTCGCCTCATCGGGAGTGGAAGTGTCTCTGAATAGATGCGGATATTTTTAACGAATTTGGTCTTCACGTTCCCATGTGAATTCGTGACCTCGTCGGGAGTTCCACCGAACTTTGACAATAGGAATTCGACTCTGCTTGAGTTGATTGACCTCTCGGTCCAGAACCTCGAGTGGTTCTTCGATGAAGTGGAGTCTGTTGTCGATCTGGACCTCTTCTAGTGGAATTACAATGGTCTCATCAGACAAGCACTTTTTCAAGTACGAGACGTGGAAAACGTTATGAATGCTGGAGAGTTCTTGAGGGAGTTCGAGTCGGTAAGCTACCGGGCCGACCCGTTCTATCACCTCGAATGGTCTGGTGTACCTCGGGCTTAGCTTGCCGCGTTTCCCGAAACGGATTACCCCTTTCCATGGCGATATCTTGAGGAGCACTCTATCACCGACCTGGAATTCGAGGGGTTTCCTTCGGTTGTCGGCGTAGCTTTTTTGTCGGCTGCGAGATGTCTTCAACCTTTCCCGAATAATCGTGATTTTTTTGATGGTCTCCTGAACGATGTCGAGCCTTTTTAATTGTCGATCGCCAGCTTCAAGTCAACAAAGCGGTGACCGACACTTGCGTCCGTATAAGGCTTCGAATGGTGCGCACTTGATGCTAGCAAGGTAGTTGTTGTTGTAGGAGAACTCGGCCAAAGGTAGGTGACTGTCCCAACTTCCTCCGAAGTCAAATACACACGCTCTTAGCAAATCCTCAAGTGTTTGGATCGTTCTTTCACTCTAACCATCGGTTTGGGGATGGTAGGCTGTGCAAAGGTCTAGTCGGGTGATGAGAGATTTCTGAAGTGCATTCCAAAATCGGGACGTGATCGACTATCCCTGTCGGATATGATGGGGAGAGGTGTTCCATGACAAGAGACGATCTCGTTGATGTATACTTGGGCGAAATTTTCCATCGAGTAGTTCTCTCGGATAGGTAGAAAGTGTGGGGATTTCGTTAACCGATCCACAATAACCCAAATCATGCCATTTCCCTTTGCCGTACGGGGAAATTTGGTTATGAAATCCATGGAGATCTGTTCCCACTTCCATAATGGGATCTCCGGCTGTTGGAGTAGGCCTGAGGGTTTCTCGTATTCCGCCTTGACCTTCGAGCAAGTCAAGCACTTAGCTATGTACAAGGCGATTTCCTACTTCATGCCCAGCCACCAATAATATTCCCAAAGGTCTTTGTACAACTTGTCGGATCCCGGATGGATTGAGTATCGGGAACGGTGGCCCTCATCCAATATAAGTTTCCGGAGGCTCTCGGATCTCGGAATCCACGCTCTGTTCTTGAAATAGTGGATTCCGTCGGGTTTAACCTCCAATTCCTTCTCGTGATTATGCAGGGTTTTGCTTTTGAGATTTTCGGGTTTCAAAGCTTCACTCTGAGCTCTAGCGATTTGAGTTCGTAGGCTTGTCTGGACTTGTATCCCCAATTCTCTAACCCGTGATGGCTTTACTCTTTCCTTCCGACTCAGGGCGTCTACTACTACGTTCGCTTTACCAGGATGGTATTTGACCTCGCAATCATAGTCACTTAGAAGTTCTACCCATCTTCGTTGTCTCATATTGAGCATTTTCTGGTCGAAGATATGTGGAAGGCTCTTATGATCAGTGAAAACGTTGCACTTAGTGCCGTATAAGTAATGGGCTACAATTTACGTTCAGACTCATGGAGTTTGGATAACAATTAGACGATTCTGGGAGTTTGGAAAACAATTAGACGACGTGTCTTATATATTTAAAAACTAGAAGAAAAGGGCTATAATTTAGGTTTAGACTATAGAATCCAATTCAATAAGAACTGAGGGATATTAATCGATTAAGACAGCTTAAAAAAGCAGAAACTTTTCAAACGAATAAGACTTTACAACATAGAATAACAACATATGTATACATGCAATATGTAGGTCCCAGTGGTCAGATCTACAGGATTAAACCAACATATGATGAGGTGTGCAAGAAATTTGTTGATATTCTTCCCAACAAATTTGAATTAGTCATCATTTCCCTGGTAGTAAATGAAAAATTGTCCACCTACAGGTTGCTTGGTTTATTTGGATTATTGCTAAATTTTGAAGAATCCCAAGAGAGGAATAAAATAAACCAAATGAAAACTTCTAGAGATCCTGAAGCTGCATTAGTTGCAACAAGAAGAAGGAATAAAGAAATTTATTCAAAGGCTGAAACTTACTTAGATGAGTCTGAGTCACACCCAGACTCAGACTCGGACTCTGATGATGAATCAGAGGTCAAGAAATTGAAAGATCAACTAGCCTTACTTACCATGAAGCTTGAACAAAAGACAGGCTACAAGGGAAAGAAAACTTTTGACTTGAAAAAAGTTAAATGCTTCAAATGTGGAGAATTTTGTCATATTGTTGCAGAATGCAAAATGAAGAATGCTCAGAATGACCACATGGATGCAATAGCTGAGAGAGTTCAAAGATACATGAAAAATTATCTTAAAAACAAGAATGGAAACAACTCAAGGAATCAGAAGCCTCAAGCTGAGCAGAAAGCTTTCTTTGCAGAAGAGTGGTTGGATGAAAAATTATCATTAGATGAAGGTGATGAAGTGGTAAATAAATTTCTGATGGTTATCATAGATGAAACTGAGTCATCCACTTCTCAGTTTAAAAAAGATTTGAAGGAAGCTGAGAGACTGAGCTGCAAATCAGATTAGGACAAGTCAAAATTCTATAAGGTACACAATTTCAATCTATACACTGAAGACCAGAAACTACAAATGTTTGAGTTTCTTTTTCTGGATTTTAAACATCATTAGTAGATATTTCTGCTTTCAAAACCAAATTAAAAGATTTAGAAAATATTTTACAAAGCAAAAATAAAGAGATTTCTGAAATAGAAAATTGAAAAGTCACACTGATTGCTCAGACTGAAGCTTATAATGATCTTGCAGAAGAAAATCATAAGTTCAGGAAGGAAACTCAACATTATAAAAGTATTTGTCAGTCTTGGTGTATTTCATCATTAAAAAATGAAGATTTTTTGCGTAGACAAGTCCCTAGAAAAGTCTAAGCTGTGTTGGGAGAATATTTCAGTCTCAAGAAACATTTGACTGAAAAAGAAGAAGAGGCTGAGAGGGAGGAAATTGTTTTCACACCTAACATTTTACCTAACACATTCACATACATAAAAGGAAACAAAACAAAAATGTCAAATGTATTTGTTAAACCTGTTATGTCTCAAGAGTCAAACAAGTGTGAATCTTCAAACACAAGTCAATCTGACTCTTATTCAAATCATGAAACTGACCAAAAAGTGGGTCATAATACTAAACCTTATTCACCTAAGAATGTTGTCAAACCCAAGGTTTTGAGTAAACCACAAGTCAATCCAAACACTGCTGAAAAGGAGTCAGTCCAAAAAGTTAACCCTATTGATCAGTTAGGTAATCAACTTTTGAAACTACCTAATATTGCGAAAACACTGGTCAGGAATAATTCACCAAATTCAAAAAGACCAAGGACTCCTCCTAAAATAACTTGTTACAATTATGGTGAAAAGGTACATGAAGCTGTCTATAAACAATTAAGTCAGACTAGACCTAGATACAATGGACATAGAGTCTCTCAACCTTCAAAACAAAAGTCAGTCTCACCCCATAAACAAAGGTCAGCTCAACCTTCAAAACAAAAGTTAGTCTCATCCCAAAAACAAGAGTCAGTTAAAAAGGCTACAAACAACTTAGATTTACAAAAGACTAATCTCAAAAATCAACCATGCAAATATTATGGAGTCATAGGGCATTATTCCATGAACTGTTTGAAATAACTAAATAAATGGAATTATGAACATCCTGAATCTGAGTGGAAAATAATGTCACATACTGAACTTGGGAAGGAACAAAAACATGTGAATGAACCCACTCAAAAGTGGGTTCCCAAAAAGACCTAATTTTGTTTGTGTTTCTATGTGCAGGATTCCACAAAATGGTTTTTAGACAGTGGAGCCTCAAGGCACATGACAGGAATGAAGTCTTTCTATCTGAGTACAAGGAGGAAGTTAGGCCACAAGTTAGATATGGTGACAATGGTGTTTCTATGACAAGAGGTTATGGAAAGATTCATGCTGGATCTGTCACATTCAAAAGGGTAGCCTATGTGGAAGGTCTTCAACATAACTTACTAAGTGTAAGTTGTTGGGTTATAACTTAGTTGATATAGTTTAACCATAAACAATGAAACCTAACAAACAAACAAAAGTAACTCAAACAATCAGTTTGATGATTATGAAGTTACTACGGAAGAACACAAAGACAAGTTGGTGCGGCTGTTCAACAAAGTTGCTACGGAAGATAGTTACTACGGTTACTACGGACAAGTAAGGATCAAGATCAGAAGTCAAGCCAAGATACGAATAAGTCAAATGCACGGAAGACACGGCAAGACTACCATATCTGTATATAGATTAAGAGTTATAATTAGATTAGATTTCCTTTTGTAATTAGATAAAGTTTCCTTAATCTAGATAAGGTTATATTTAGATAAGGATAGACGTAGAATTCTAGTTTAACTAGAACGAGCCTCAAGGTCTATAAATAGATAGATCCTTGAAAGATAGAAAACACGTTGTATTGATATAATTCTGATTAATACAATTGAGGCTTAGAATTCGACAATACTATTGTTTATTTCTTATTCATTCTTTATTGTTCGATAAACTCGTAATATTGAAGTGTTCATCCGCTGCTGAACTTCTTCAATAGATCTTGATCTACAACGTTAGCAAACCTGTTAGTTTATCTAGACTAACACGATCCTGACAAGTGGTATCAGAGCACAGGAGGTGCTTTAGATCCATAGATCAACGAGTTACAAATCCTCACAAGCAAAAATCATTACAACCACGATGACAGAAATTGCATTAGGAAAAGTTCCCATCCTAAAGAGCAACGAATTCGACTTATGGAAGCTACGAATCAAGCAACACATCCTACTGGCCGATTACACAGTATGGGATGTGATCATCAATGGTAACAAACGACCTGCTGCCCAAGGAGCTGATGGAGAACCAGGAGTGAATGCTCGTGCACTTGTAAGCGATCTTGAAAGAAGGGAGAAACAAACTGAAATCAAGGCCCTTAGTATTCTTATGATTGCAATTCCAAACGAATATCAATCGCAATTCGAAGAATATGAAGATGCCAAATCGCTATGGGAAGCACTGGAAAAGAGATTCAGCGGAACCAAGAATACCAAAAAGAACAAGAAGGCTCTTCTCAAACAAGAGTACGAAAATTTTAATGGTTTACCTGGCGAACGAATGACTCAAACTTTTGATCGATACAAGAAACTCACTGGAGAGATGCTCAGCGCAGGAATCAAATATGAGAATGATGATATAAACAGAAAGTTTATCCGAGCACTAGGAAAGGAATGGATTGTGTATACAGTTATCTACAGGCAAGGAGACGCTCTTGAAGCACTAGAACTAGACGATCTCTACAACGATCTCAGAGTCTTTGAATCTGAAGTTGAAGCTGAGAAGATCTCCACCAACAATTCCAGTATTATCAATGTTAATACTGCCCTTGCAACAACCTCTGGAGGATCCAAACATGAAATCAGCGAAGAGATTTCATTCGAATCCTTTATATGTAAGTGTGCTAATCTCACAGTTGAAGAGGTCAAACAGATGCATCAAGATGACTCTGAAGAAATCGATCTTAAGTGGCAATCTGCTATGTTGGCACTACGCGCTAGAAGATTCTTAAATAGAACAGGAAGGAGATTCAATCCAAGAAACAACGAACGAATCACCTTCGACAAGAGCAAAGTGAAGTGTTATGAATGCAGTGAACTAGGTCACTTCGCTAGAGATTGCCCAAACAAGTCCAATACCAATAATCCACGAACCACTCAAGAGACAAATCAAAGTGCACTCATGTCTCAGGACATCTTTGGATTTGATTGGAGCGACTTGGCTGAAGAAACAAGTCAGAATAGAGCACTAATCTCTGAGGAACAAATTCACGTAGAAAATACTGCGGCTACTATTCACCATGCATGCATAGCCGTAGTAACAGATGATGCGGACATCTTTGGAGAATTAGTTGCTACGGACGACACTTTTTCTACTGAACTGGAGTATGTTGACGTTGGAATTCCTGCACTCAGCAACAACATAATGGGATACGATTGGACAGATGATGATCAAGGAGCACCACACGAGGATGCTCTCATGGCTATTGACTCACCAACTCCAGATTCAGCATCTCTCATGGCCGAGGTAATTACCAAACTGTGTACTCCTGAATGTAAAAGTATAATCACTAAGTACAAAGACCATAATCAATTAATGAGTGACTCCATGAAGGACTTAGAAGAACAAAGAAGGTCAGCTCTTAGAGTAATTGATAATTTAGAAAAACAGATTAAGTCCCACAAAGTAAATGAACAAAGCTATCAAGAAAAGATCAATCTACTTGAATGGCAACAAGAGGACTTACTTCTTAAACTCAAAGCGGCTAGGGATAAGGTTAAACTGTTAGAACAAGAACACACTAAAATTGAGTTAGATGTAGGGAAGTTAGAATTTGCTTCTAAATCTGTTAATGACCTTTGCCAAAAACAAATTCATAGTAAGGTTAAAGCTGGACTAGGTTACAAAGAAGTTGCCCCGCCATTTAACCAAAACTATATTCCACCATCCTTAGATGAGCCTAGAATCCCAATCACACAGACACCTCCAAAAGAATCATTCAATGTTGATCCAATCAACTATGATGAAGTTCTAATAGAGGACTTAGTGGAAGAAAGTAAGGTTCATGTTATAAAGAACAAGGATATTCCATTGGAAAATCATCTACTCACAATAGAGGGAATAACTTTACCTTCTACACAAAGTTTAGTGTCTCTGCCCTCCACTAACCCCATTAAGACTGCAAAAACACCTTCAGAAAGCAAAAATAAGCAAACAACTAAGGAAAACAACAGGACTTGGAAACACATAGGCAAACGAGGAAATCAAAGAAACATGAACCAAGTCAAAACCCAAAAGGGTCAGGTTGTACAAAACACTAGGAAGGGATGTTTTATTTGTGGTAAACTAAATCACTATGCAAAGATCTGTTATCATAATCCACAAAATCAAGTGCAAGTGACTCAAAAACCACATAATGGGGTGGGATACAAGGGAAGGGTTGTCTCTAACACCAACTTTGTTACACAAAAATTCTCAGAAAGGCAAAGTGGTAAAAACAGAAACAAAACTTTCAACAATAGAGTTGATACTGCTAGACAAACCATAGTTTCTACGGCTAAGGTTAATACGGCCAAAGGTAAAGGTGTTAATACTGCTCGTATTAATACTGTGAAACCTAACCGTATGAACCCTACTCGTGTTAATACTGCCAAAGGTAACTTTGTCACCAAGGCTCCCATTAACAATAAGAAACAACGATATGTCAAACCAGTGCCTACTCAAATTGTTAAACCAAAAGTGGTGACACCCAAAATTGCTCATAAAAATAAATCTCTCAAGAAAGTGTGGCAACCAAAGGTTCAAGTAACTCAACCACCTATCCCCACTGATTTTACAAAACTTGTACAAAGGAAGGTGAGTTACTTCGATGATATGGGCAAACCCAAGTCAACTTTGGCTTGGGTTCCCACCAGAAACTAATCTCTAAACGTTAATGTGCAGGTTCAGCCAACAAAAGAAGATGAGAACAGTTGGCATGTAGATAGTGGCTGCTCCAGGCACATGACGGGCAACATGTCCTGCCTACAGGACTTTGAAAAGTTCAACGGAGGATACGTTGCTTTTGGAGGCAATCCAAAGGGAGGAAAGATTACTGGAAAGGGAACAATTAGCAATGGTACACTACACTTCAAGGATGTGTACTATGTACAACAGCTTCAATATAATCTGTTGAGTGTTTCTCAAGTTTGTGATGAGAAACACACACCTATCTTCACTGCTACTGAATGCATTATAATGAAGCCTGGGTATGTAATCGATGAAAGCATGATACTACTCAGAACACCAAGAAGGGATAATGTTTATTGTCTAGACATGTCCAAGGTTCAAGTCAATTCACCTGAAGCCTGCTTTCTCTCTAAAGCAACTTTGGATGAATCAACTCTATGGCATAGGAGGATGTGCCACATGAACCTGAAAAACATCAACAAACTAGTCAAATCTAGTCTGGTTAGAGGCCTCCCAAACAAGCAATTCAAACTTGAAGACAATTGCTTAGCTTGCTTGAAGGGGAAGCAACACAAGTCTTCCCACAAAATCAAGGAAGTCAACTCTAACACCACTGCTTTACATCTTTTACACATGGATCTCTTTGGTCCTACTAATGTAAAGAGTATTGCAAAGAAGTCATACTGCTTGGTCATCACCGATGATTACACAAGATATACATGGGTTTATTTTCTTGGTACCAAAGATGAAACAAGCCAACTTCTCATCTCTTTTATCACTAAGATTGAACTTCAACTCAACAAGAAGATCAAGAAAATCCGTTGTGATAATGGTACAGAATTCAAGAATAGTGTGATGAATGACTTCTGCGAGAAGAAAGGAATAGAACGCCAATTCAGTGCTGCCAGGACTCCTCAACAAAACGGAGTTGCTGAAAGACGTAATAGGACACTGATTGAGGCAGCAAGAAGCATGCTAGCCGACTCAAATCTTCCTATCTTCTTCTGGGCAGAAGCAGTTAACACTGCCTGCTATGTCCAGAATAGAGTATTGCTAGTCAAAGCACACAACAAGACACCATATGAGCTACTACACAAGAAGCAACCCTTAATCAGTTTTCTTCGTGCTTTTGGATGCCCATGCACAGTTCTTAACTCAAAAGACTATCTTGGAAAATTCGAAAGCAAAGCTGATGAAGGAACATTTGTTGGATACTCATCTCAAAGCAAAGCATATCGGGTCTACAATCACAAATCAAAGATAATTGAAGAAAGCTCAAATGTCACATTCAATGAATTCACACCCAACAAAAGAGGACATGGACCAGATTGGGTATTTGATTTGGACGCCTTAACAAAATCATTAAACTCTAACTTTGAGTTTCATCCAAAACAGGTTGCTACGGACCAGGTTGCTACGGAAGAGGTTACTACGGCAACCAATTCCTCTACTACGGCACCTGTTGCTACGGATCCCATTACAGGTACTGCCCGTTTGGATGTAATGGAATATATAAATCTTCCAATTACATTAGAGGATCCAGTTGATACATCAACAGCCCAAGAGGATGACTACACCAAGGAAGATGAAGCTGTACTTCCTCCATCTCCAAAGGCTACGGACCATGCAACTCGTCCAAATGGCGTTCCACGATTAGTTGAAGAGGATGAGAATGGAGATGATCAACTTGTACTTGACGAATTTGAGCCTTACCCCACAGATATTCCTAAATCAGTCACCTCTCCTTCATTTACTACTCCTCCAACCACTCCATTCCATACCTCCTATCCAAACACTACCATGCCAGACATGAATGAGACAAACCTAGGTGCTGAATTACGCCTTGAGAAGATTCCATCTTCTCGTGTTGCTAAGAATCATCCTCCTGATCAAATCATTGGATCTCTTGACTTCTCTATGGAAACTAGAAGTCAACTCAAATCCAAAAAGGATTCTCAGAGTGCTCTCATCAACACATGTCTCTTTGCATGTTTCCTCTCTCAAATGGAGCCAAAGAAGATTCAAGAGGCTCTATTAGATCCACACTGGATAGAAGCATGTCAGGCAGAACTACTTCAGTTCAAGATTCAAGGGGTATGGGTCCTAATGGAGGTCCCATATGGCAAAAAGGTGATTGGTACACGCTGGATATTCAGGAACAAGAAAGATGAACGTGGAATAGTAGTCAAAAACAAGGCAAGACTGGTTGCCCAAGGCTACACTCAAGAAGAAGGAATAGACTATGAAGAAGTATTTGCTCCCGTAGCTAGAATTGAGGCCATCCGCCTATTTCTCGCTTTTGCTTCTTACATGGGTTTCAAGGTCTACCAAATGGATGTCAAAAGTGCCTTTCTATATGGAGCTATTGAAGAAGAGGTGTATGTCAAACAACCTCCTGGATTTGAAGACCCTCAACATCCACACAAGGTATACAAACTGATCAAAGCCCTTTATGGACTTCATCAAGCACCACGTGCATGGTATGACACACTTTCGGACTATCTTCTTCAAAACAATTTTCAACGTGGCACAATTGACAAGACCTTGTTCTACAAGAAATCCCAGTCAGACATTCTTCTTGTGCAAATCTACGTGGATGATATCATCTTTGGATCCACTAAGGATTCCTTGTGCAAAGACTTTGAAGACCTCATGCACACAAAATTTCAAATGAGTTCTATGGGAGAACTCACCTTCTTTTTGGGCCTTCAAGTCAAACAAAAACCGGATGGCATGCTCATAAGTCAAACCAAATATGTCAAAGACATCCTTACAAAGTTTGGCCTATCTGATGCAAAGGTGGCAAGCACCCCAGTGGAAACTCACAAACAAATGACGGCTGATCTTGAGGGGGAGGATGTGGATATACACAACTATAGATCCATGATAGGATCCCTCATGTATCTCACAGCATCAAGACCAGACATCATGTTTGGAGTTTGTGTGTGTGCTAGATACCAAACAAGACCAAAGATGTCTCACCTCATAGCTGTTAAGAGAATCTTTAGATATCTAAAGGGCAAACCTAATCTAGGTTTATGGTATCCTAAAGACTCTCCATTTGACCTAATAGCTTACACTGATAGCGACTATGGAGGTGAGAATCTAGACAGAAAATCTACAACTGGAGGATGCCAATTCATTGGCTCAAGACTGGTGTCATGGCAGTGTAAAAAGCAAACAACGGTATCAACCTCTTCTACTGAAGCTGAGTACATTGCTGCTGCCAGCTGTTGTGCCCAAGTTCTTTGGATTCAAAATCAGATGATGGACTATGGATACTCATTCATGAATACACCAATCTTCATCGACAACCAAAGCACAATAAGCATTATCAACAACCCGGTCAAACACTCCAAGACAAAACACATAGAGATACGCTATCACTTTATAAGGGATTGCAATGAGAAGAAACTGATTCATGTGGAGAAGATACATACTGATTATCAACTCGCTGACCTCCTCACAAAGGCATTCGATGTTGGGAGATTCACGTTCTTAATCACAAGCATTGGAATGCTCAATACGGAAGAATAACTCTCCTTTCTCTTTCTTTCTCATTATGTCTATTATGTTTAAAATATAAGTCCCTTCGAGAAGGCAGTAGTAACCTTATGATGAAAATCAAGTACCTTACTCTCTAGTATTGTACTATGTTACTACTGCAACATTAATAGTAAAGACAAAAAATATCCAAAGTATGATTAGTACAACCAAATTTTAAAGCTAAGGGAAGGTTTAACTACTACTGCCCTAGGCAAATAAAAATTTGGACGGAATGGTTAATACGGACAAGTAGAAAGTTGCTACGGCCCTCTGGCTTAATACTGCCAGTAACTCAAGTTACTACGGCCAGTCCAGTTACTACGGCCCATAAACAACTACTACGGACCATTAACCTACTTACTACGGATCTTTAAGTTAATACTGCAGATTATTAAATTAATAAAGGTTTCTTAAGAAATAAGATTACCGAATTAATGATGATTTGACAAGTCTAAACACAACTTGTAATCCCACTTTACACGTGTCAGTCACAGAAAACATCTTAGTACACGTGTTAATACCTGATTAGACCTATTTTTTGAAATTCCGGCGCGAGGCTTAGCTACTCTTGCCACGTGGAGATGTTTAACTGGACCATCATTTTAAATAATTACCCGCGTCTAATCAGGGAAACAAGTTGCTAAAAATTTTCTTTCTTCGGTATACAAGGGGGTTAATTGCATAATTTTAAAATTACCGTTGTAAAAACCCCTAAGTCTTCCAAAAAGTTACCGTTAGAGTGTATAAACCATTTTTCCTTGCCGTTGTAACTAATCACTCACTTTCTTGTTTATCTCTGGTTCTAATCATTTCACAGAATCAACAATGGCGGATCAATTGCAATTCTACAAAACTCACAACATGGTCGCTTATCTGGAAAAGAATACTGACAACGCCGATTTCCATGAAATCATTGATTTCTTTAATCAATCTACCATCAAGACGGCGTTAACCATTAATCCGGAGATTAATGAGTCCCACATTCTGGACTTCTGGACATCTGCCACATGGGACGAAGATGAAATTGCCATCAAAGCGGTGATAAGAGGCAAAGCATTCCAAGTAACAGAGTCCACGCTAAGAACCCATCTTAACCTACAAGATGCGGCAGGTATTGAACATCTTCCTGAAGACACCCTTGTAAATGCTTTTCAAAACATGGGATATGAGGGGAACTTAAATACTTCCACATTTTTAAAAGCTCTACTTTCCCCTCAATGGAAATTCATGTTGCATACTTTGCAACAATGTTTGTCCCCCAAAAGAACAGGGTGGCATGAAGGAAGTTCATCATTAGCCAATGCTATGGTGTGTTTGGCTACGGGGGGAACTTATAATTTTTCCGGAATGATTTTTGATGCAATAAAAAGAAATATTGATAGTCCAAACAAATTTCTTATGTATCCACGATTTCTTCAACATTGCATAAACTGTGTTCATAAAGATCTCCCCAGATCAGAAAAATGTTTTGTTTCACATGCTCATACAAGAAAAGTTTTTACTAACATGAGAAAACCAAACAAGGATGGACCTACTCGTGTGACACCACTATTCTCAAAAATGTTGGTAGTCACAATCCCCATAGCTGCAGGACAAGAAAATGTGAGAAGAGAAAATGAAGCAGCTGCACTGCAGATCAGAATGAATGCTGAATTAGCAGCTGAAGAAAAGGCAAAAGCAAGGTTATTGGCTGAACAACAAAAAGAAGAAGACATTCATGAAGCCATTAACTTTCAAGGTATGACTGCTGAGGAGATAGAAGCAATCAAACAAGAAAATGAAGCTGCAGAGTTGTACATCAGAATGCAAAAGGAAGCTGCTGATGATGCAATAAAAGCTCAAGAGATGGTGAATGATGACATTTTGAAGAAACTGGTCAAAAAGGGATTGAAAAGGTCTTTGGAAAGAGAAGATGAGCTTCTGGCACAAAAGATGAATAAAGAGGAGCTTAACCAAGCTAAAGCCAAAGCAAAGCCCGAGAAGAAGAAAGTGACCACATCAAAATCATCCAAACCATCTGCTATACAAGCAAAGATAGCTGAGGATAGAAGGAAGTTTACTGCTTATCTCAAAAGCAAGGGTCATAGTGGCAGATCTTTAGGCCCTATGAAGTTAACTTCCATCCTTGAGCTTGTCAAAGAGGAAAAACAAAAGGAAACATTAAGGGAAGTTGCTCTCAAGAAACTTCAAGAGAAGAAGAAGAAGGATGAAGAAAAAGCACTTGAAGCTGCCCTTAGAACAGGAAGAAAAATATTTCAGGCACAAGAACCTGTTTCTCCTGTGGAACAACCAGAAAAGAAGCATAAAAGAGTCAAAAGCAAATCCAAATTCATTCCTCACGCTAAAAGAAGAAGGATGAGTGAAGATGATGCTACTGCTTCTCAAACAGAAGATCCAAACATTCCATTTGCTGACATCAAACCTGAACATGAAGAGATGGAACAAAATCCTCCAAGTGTTGCTCAAGGGGGTGATTACTCTGCATACATCAACCTTGTTGAAGGTTTGAAGTATACTCCATTGAAGGTGAAGCCTCCAATGATCATTGACTGGAAATACATCGGTGGAAATATGAAAACTGAATATGAAGTTACAAGAGCTGATAAATCAAAGACGATTCTTATAGCCTTTCATGCAGTTTTTATGAAATTTGATAGAGATGATCTGGAGAAGATGTATGAGATTGGCATAAGGAAATACTCACAACGAAGACAAGGAGTATGTCCTGGTACTGATCTAGCAATGGATGTTCTGTGCGGTTTGTTTGAACTTGGATACAAGCCAACAAGTTCAATCTTCAAGAAAGAAGGACCTAATAATCCTGTACTTAACTGGTTTGTGTATGAAAAATGTGAAGCATACTCAATTATAAGAAGACATGGATCAAGGGAATTCTACTTGATAAGTCATACTTATCCACACTCTTTGAAGACATTAGAAGAGCTAGTCGAATTGAAGCTGAATGGACCAGGAGATTCAATGATTGCTCAAGAACTAATTTGGAAAATCTTGTGTCAAATAATAGTGGAAAAGAACAAGATGGAAACTGACTTGTAAACCGTAGTTGTAATAGTTAGTACTGCTCTGTTAATGAAGTAGTTAATACGGTTGAAGCATGAAAACTTGTACTTTTGATGTGTCATAAAAGTTCAAGATTAGGGGGAGATTGTTGGGTTATAACTTAGTTGATATAGTTTAACCATAAACAATGAAACCTAACAAACAAACAAAAGTAACTCAAACAATCAGTTTGATGATTATGAAGTTACTACGGAAGAACACAAAGACAAGTTGGTGCGGCTGTTCAACAAAGTTGCTACGGTAGATAGAGTTACTACGGTTACTACGGACAAGGTCAGAATCAAGATAAGGAAGTCAAGCCAAGATACGCAGAAGACAAAGACTTATCTTGCAAGAATCAAATCTAATTAGATAAAGTTATAATTAGATTAGATTTCCTTTTGTAATTAGATAAAGTTTTCTTAATCTAGATAAGGTTATATTTAGATAAGGATAGACGTAGAATTCTAGTTTAACTAGAACGAGCCTCAAGGTCTATAAATAGATAGATCCTTGAAAGATAGAAAACACGTTGTATTGATATAATTCTGATTAATACAATTGAGGCTTAGAATTCAACAATACTATTGTTTATTTCTTATTCATTCTTTATTGTTCGATAAACTCGTAATATTGAAGTGTTCATCCGCTGCTGAACTTCTTCAATAGATCTTGATCTACAACGTTAGCAAACCTGTTAGTTTATCTAGACTAACACGATCCTGACATAAGTCAGATCACAGATGAAGATCATGAAGTCAGATTCAGGAAACAAGCAGGGATAATATACAATGTCAAAGGAATTGAAAACCATTGTTGTTAGCCAAGAGAGAGAGAGAGAGATGTGTTCTGTCTAGATCTAAGTTCTACCAATGATGAAGCTGACACTTGTCTTTTCACTGAAACAAAAGAAGAACTAAATTGGTTGTGGCATAGAAGGTTATCACATTTAAACTTCAAGAACATCAAGATATTATCCAAGAACAAATTTGTTAGAGGTCTTCCTGAACTGACTTATTCAAAGGATAAGGTTTGCTCAGCCTGTGTTCTTGGGAAGAAAACAAAGGTGCAATTTCCTTCCAAAATGTTTCACTCAATTGAAAACCTATGCTTCATACGGATCTATTTGGACCCGTAAGTATAGAAAGTAAATGAGGAAAGAAGTACACTCTAGTGATTGTAGATGAGTTTACCAGATACCCCTGGGTGGTATTTCTACAAGCTAAAAGTGATGCAACTGAAGAGATCATCAGTCTGATCAAGAGGAAGCAGAGGAAAAAGAACACTTTAGTCAGACATATGAGAAATGATCATGTAACTGAGTTTAAGAATTCTGTATTGATAAACTTCTGTGAAAAAAGAGGAATTGTCCAAAACTTTGCATCAGTTCGAACTCCTCAACAAAATGGAGTGGCTGAGAGAAGGAGCATAACTCTAATTGAAGCTGCAAGAACAATGTTATGCTATGGAAACATGAGGATCAAAACAAGAAACAAGTCAGCTACTGCTAATTTCTGCTTTTACACTAACTTTCTCAGTCTGATGGAACCAAAGAAGGTGGAAGAAGCTCTTGTGGATAAATACTGGGTTGATGGAATGCAAGAGGAACTGAGTGAATTTGTTAGAAATTGTAGGTCCCAGTGGTCCGATCTACTAAAATAAAACTAACCCAATTACGAGGCGGAATCTCGTAATCAATAAAACACGCAAGTTATAATCGAATGCAATAAACACGAAAACACAATTACCGAATTCTTAATACTTTGATTAACAAACACTGTTACAATCCAAAAGCATTAACTCCGAATTCTCTCTAAACCAACAACCCTAAACTGATCTGAACACCTCTATTTATAGAGTAACATGTCCAGCCAGTTTGGGCTTGGGCTTTACTGGGCCTCACGGACATGCAAGTCCGTGAGCAGCCCATAAAACTAAATCTATACAAACTAATACAGTGATAAACAAACATAACATAATAGAACATCCAATCATTGCATTCTTGCACCAACAAACTCCCCCTTGACTGATGCTTCTATTCTCTGATCAAAATATCACTGTCAGTATTAATCTGCAAAGTTAAACAACCGTCAACTATCCTTTGGTAATCTCTACCAATATCTCCCCAGCCTTCTTGAGAAATGATGTGATTTTTCTTCAACATCTTCAAGTCTTTTTCTGTCAGATTTGCCAGTTGAGTAGCATCGATCACTCTCAGCATCTCTGTCATACCTTCTTCGACTTCATCATCTTTCTTGTATATCACGGCCTCGCCAGTTGCGGTATCTACCCCCCATATATGCATGTCACCAAGAATATCTCGACCAAAATTCTTCATGGGGATCTTTGTCATGCAGGCTATCGGTGGATATAGCATTCTCGTTGCTGCTCTGCCGGTTTCAGGATTGATGTTCTTTCTGTGAATCATAATTTTTCCTGTTGCCGGAGTGAATTCCTTGAATACCCCTGCTCTTCCTTCTTCTTTAATCAATCGTTCAACCCAACTTGCGTATTCGTCCTTTTCTCTATTTATCAGATGGAGCTTTGACAAGCAAATAAGCTCTGACTTCGGGAATGAGTTGAAATTTTCCCGCTTCTTACTCAAATATTGCACACCATCAAATCTCTTGATCACAAAAGCCTACAATTCTGAATCATATAACCAGCTGATGATGCCCAAATGCGGCTGGCGTTCTCTAGTAAATAACTTTCTAATCAGCGGTGTCTGCTTCTTTGGATCAAGCTCTCGAAACCACCCTCGTCGTTCTTCAAGGCTTGGCTTCGCGCTGCTTTCACCTTGTTCTTCTGCACTTTCTGGTTCCTGAAAAATATAATCATCTTTGTCATCTTGATTCTCTGCAGTTTTATCTTCAAGTAGCCATGTATCCTCGTTACTATCCCCGAACTCCTGCTGTTGATTATCACCTTGGTTTTGCTGTTGCTGTTGCTCCCCCTGGTCTGCAGACTGATAAAGGACCAAGGCTCGAGAAGTTGAGGCGATCTGCTCTCTTGGTCGTGCAGCACTTGGATCGTCTTGATCATCTCTTCTTTGATGTCTGATAGTAGTTGCTTTGCACGTTTCCTCCCCCTGAGCAGATAGTCGCTTTGAGAGCATTTGAACTTGAGCTTCAAGGTTGGAAATACGGTTTGACTTTTCTGCGTCAGACTGTTGAAGAGCTGCAACCTGAGAAGATAACTGCAAAACAAGTGATTTCAGTGTTGTTCATATCCATAATGTACGTGTTTTTCGTTCTTGGGGCACGCATTAATATCAGGTCCTCAGGGATATCAATTCCTGATTTGAGAATCAAAACTTCCTTCTTGGTAAAATACACAGGATTATCGTTGTCGCAGATTTGAGAGACACTCAGCAAATTGTGTTCTAGCAGCTTAACGTAAAACACATCCTTCAGTGTTATTTTACCATTTGTAACTGATCCAATTCCAGTTATTTCTCCACCTTTATCTCCAGCAAAATTTACGCGTCCTTTCTTTCCTGATTCGAAGTTATTGAGCAACTTTCTTTCTCCTGTCATGTGCCTGGAACAGCCACTGTCAACGTACCAGTTGTTGACGAGTCGGTGACTCGGTTCCTGCACAGAAAATTAAATCATTAGTTCTCATGGGGAACCCAGGCCATAACAGACCTGGATTGACCATTTTCAGTCACATAGGTGACCCTTTTGTAAGCTCCCTTATTTTGATGAGAAACGTGAGATGTGTGGCGTGGAGAGTAATGACTGTTAGAGTTATATGGAACTCTATGTCTCATTTGTGAGAAACTATGACGGTTGTTATTGAAATGATGATGACGTGGTTCATAGTGGGTTCGTGGAGGAGTGTGGTGATAATTGTCATGATGGTATCGTGGAGGGCTTTGAAATCGTTGGTCATAACTGTGTTGCCGATAAGACGGAACAAATGGTTGTTGAGGCCGTTGGTGAGATCTTTGGTTAAAGCTTCCCGTACATGGTTTATTAGGCCCAAAATTTCGAGAATTTGTATCGGGGCGCTCATGTTGTGGATTTCGTAGAATGTTAACGGGTTTGGTGGGAATGAATTTAGATTGCTGTGGAGGCGTGGCTTTAGCTTGAGGTTCCTTTCGTTTATTAGTACATACCGAGGCCACATGCCCTCTTTCACGACATTTGAAGCAGTTTAAAGTCTCCATTTTGTTTTGTGGAGTTGGTTCACCATCGGAAGTTGGTACAGTTGATGAGTCTTGAGGTTGAACCTTTTCGGGTTGTTTTTCTTGATATGGTGCAGAGTCCTGGTCTTTTCTGTTTGATGATTCGCATTCGTCATTCTTTGGAGGTCCAGTTTTGAAGAAGCTAAATTCATTATTGTATGGAGGTGGAGTTTCGTTATAGCCTAAACCCTCAGTTTTACCGGAAACACGTTGACGACTTAAGATTGAATTCAGAGTGCTGGAAGAGGTGCGGAATTGTTCGATCTTCCTTTCCTGTTCAGTTAATCTTATTTGACAGTCATTTAACTCTTGGACTTTTGCAGCAAAACTTTTCTTTTCATTTTCAAGACTTTCATATAACATGTCGAATTTTAGTGTTAAAACGCCTACATCTGATAAAAGTTCCATTCTTGTTTTTTGGTTTTGATTATATTTTCTAGCGTAGCCATCTTTTAAAAAAACTTGGATTGACACTTCATTTTCAAGCTTAGTTTGCTGGGTTTCCAGAGTAGATACAGACTTGGTCAAGTTATCATTTTGAAGAGTTAAGATAGTGAAGGATTTACACAGTTCCTTCACATATTTAAAGTCAAGAAGTACCTTGGACTTGTCAGTTTGGAGACTAGCCATTGTTGCGATGAAGTTGTCGTTGGACAAATCTACTGTACAGCTGCAGAGGGTTTCCTTGTCTTTATTGTCTTCAACATCCAGCTTGTCTTCATTTGAATCTGAGTCACTTGTCTCACTGCGCACTTCTTCGACGAAGGCCATGAGTGCTTGATCATTGCAAATTTTCCAATCATATGTGTGATCATCATGTTGGACTATCATTGCTTGTGAGGCTAAACTACGCTGTGGTTGAGAAGAAGGGGATCCATGTTTGTCTTGATTTGAGGTACGTTCCACTTTGGGCTGTTGACATTCCCTTGCAAAATGACCGTGTCCTTGACAGTTGTAGCATCGTACCTTTGACTTATCGAAACCTGCTTTGCCTGTTCTGAGACTGCGTCCTGTTCTTGCCATAAATCTCTTGATTCTATTGGTAATCATAGCAGTTTGCCATTGTAAGTCCATTTCTTCGAGGTCATCCTGATCAACTTGACTAAAATCCTCATCCCATAGCCCTGGATCAGCGATTTTTCCTTGAACTTGATTTCCATAAGCAGTCAAAAAACAAGATAAAATTTCCAGACTTTCCTCTGCTGATTTAACACTCATTGGCATTTTCTGATGTGTGGCAGGAACATTTGGTGTTGCTGTAGTTGGTCGGGTGCCTGAATGTGTGTCATGAGTCGTCTGATCCTTATCCGAAAAGAAAGCAGTTGCAGTTTCAGAGAAATTTGACTCTGATGTTTGTCCATAGGGTGTTTGATCTGCGATCATAGTTGTTGTAAAGCGTGTCAACTCATAACCTGGGAATCGTTCTAGCAATTTCTCCAAAGTCAATACTTCGTCAGCGTTTTTATCAATTTCGTCTTTTATTATATTTACGTAAATCTCCCAACGCTTAGGCAAAGCGTCCAAAAATCTCTCAACCTTTTCGCTTTCTACGTCTATTTTATATCTGGTGAGTTCTGCAAGAATATTGTAGTATCTGGTGACAGTATCTTCAAAAGGTTCATTTACTCCTGATCTAAATGTATCGAATTGTCTTTTAAGAAGGTTCCCTCGACTCTTTTTCTGAGCAGCAGTTCCAGCATAATGTTTTTAAATAGCGTTCCACAGATCATTTGAAGTTTTACTGTTGGTTTTGTAAAGATGTTGCATTTAAACTGGCAAGGCCATCTTTAGACTTGCTAATGCTCTGTTTTCAGCGTCATATTCTCGTCGAAGCTCAGGTGAGAGTTTGTTAATGGGAACTTTTCCAGTTACACCGTTTACTGTATGACGCGGATGTTCATATACCTCTTGAATACATACCCACATTTGTGCATCATTGTAACGACAAAAAGATTCAAATTTATCGGTCCATTCGTAATATTGTGATGCATTGAGTAACTTGGGAGGAGTATTAACTGATTGTTTTGAATCCATAACGAATATGATGGTAGTTCACGAAGACGATGTTCGTCGAAGATGAGTGGCAGTCACGAAGATGATGAGTCACGAAGAAGGTGTTCGGCGAAGTTGGTTGTCAGTCACGAAGATGGTGTTCGGAGAAGATGGTTGTCAGTCACGAAGATGGTGTTCGGCGAAGATGGTTGTCAGTCACGAAGATGGTGTTCGGCGAAGATGGTTGTCAGTCACGAAGATGGTGTTCGGCGATGATGGTCACAGACTTGGATGATCCACGAACGAAGATGATCTACTACGAAGATGTTCACGAAGATGATCCACCACGAAGATGTTCACGAAGATGATCCACTACGAAGATGTTCACGAAGATGATCCACTAAGAAAATGTTCACGAAGATGATCCACTACGAAGATGTTCACGAGGAAATCCACGAAGATGTCTCCACGAATTTAATCCACGAACTAGGTCCACGAACGTTGATCCACGAACATGCACAAAACCCTAATCTTTAACAAACCGTCGCCGAGGATGTAACAATAACCCTAATTTTCACGAACAGCCGCCGAAGATGTAATAAGAACCCTAATCTCCAGAATCAATTAAAACCTGAATTTAACCCTGAACCAAATCTCGATAGAGAGCAAACAATGCGTTTGCTCTGATACCAATTGTAGGTCCCAGTGGTCCGATCTATAGGATTAAACTATACCAATTACGAGGCGGAATCTCGTAATCAATAAAGCACGCAAGTTATAATCGAATGCAATAAACACGAAAACACAATTACCGAATTCTTAATACTTTGATTAACAAACACTGTTACAATCCAAAAGCATTAACTCCGAATTCTCTCTAAACCAACAACCCTAAACTGATCTGAACACCTCTATTTATAGAGTAACATGTCCAGCCAGTTTGGGCTTGGGCTTTACTGGGCCTCACGGACATGCAAGTCCGTGAGCAGCCCATAAAACTAAATCTATACAAACTAATACAGTGATAAACAAACATAACATAATAGAACATCCAGTCATTGCATTCTTGCACCAACAGAAATGATGTATGGGAATTAGTTACTTGCCCAAAAGATCATCATTGGACTCAAATGGATCTTCAGAAACAAATATGATAAAGTTAGTGTGGTGATCAGAAATAAAGCCAGGCTGGTTGCACAGGGATATACACAGGAGGAAGGAATTGATTATGATGAAACCTTTGCTCATGTGGCAAGAATTGAAGCCATTAGACTGTTTCTAGCCTATGCAATATTCAAGGATTTTATGGTATATCAAATGGATGTGAAGAGTGCTTTCCTGAATGGTGAACTGAAGGAAGAAGTATATGTAAAGCAACCACCATGTTTTGTAAATCCAAACTTCCCTAATCATGTTTACAAACATAAGAAAGCCTTGTATGGTCTCAAACAAGCTCCTAGAGCATGGTATGATACTCTGTCTGACTTTCTTCATAAAAATCAGTTTCAAAGAGGGTCGATCGACAAAACACTTTTCATAAAGAAAGAAAAAGGTCATGTTATTCTGGTTCAAATATATGTTTCTGATATTATATTTGGATCCACAAATGAAAAGTTGTGTACTTGGTTTTCAAACTTGATGTCAAATGAATACAAAATGAGTATGATGGGGGAACTCACATTTTTTCTCGGTTTACAAGTAGAACAAAAGAAAGATGGGATTTTAATAAACCAAAGTAAATATGTTCAGGATCTTTTAAAGAAATTTTCTTTTGACTCATGTTCTGAGATGAAAACCCCCATGAGCACTTCTGATAAGTTGCATAAAGACAAAACTGGCAAGTCAGCCTGTCAAGCAACTTACAGAGGTATGATTGGTTCTTTGTTATATCTCACTTCAAGTAGACCAGACATAATGTTTTCAACATGTGTATGTGCAAGATATCAAGCTGACCCAAAAGAACCTCATATGAAATCTGTAAAAAGAATATTCAGATACCTTAAGGGTACTCCAAATCTTGGACTTTGGTACCCTAAAGATTCTGGATTTGATATAATTGGTTACTCAGATGCAGATTATGCAGGATGCAAATTGGATAGGAAGAGTACATCAGGAGGATGCCAGCTCCTGGGAGGAAAACTAGTTAGTTGGTCTAGTAAAAAGAAAAATTATGTTACCACCTCCACTACTGAAGCTGAGTATGTTGTTCCACCAAGTTGTTGTGCACAATTGTTATGGATGCAACATCAGCTAGCTGATCTAGACATCAAGATCAACAACACTCCAATTATGTGTGATAAAAAGAGTGCAATACAAATCACTAAGAATCCAGTCTTCCATTCAAGGACAAAACACATAGAGATTAGACATCATTTCAACGGAGACTGTGTTGAAAAGGGGAAGGCCAGACTAGAGTTTGTGGCCACTCATGATCAACTTGCAGATATTTTTACAAAGCCTCTGAGTGAGGACAGGTTATTCTATCTATTGGGAGAACTAGGATTTTAAATCCTTCAAGTTAAATAAGTTTCAAAAACTCTGTTTGACTGGTTACTCAGACTGAGAAAAGTTCAGTCTGACTGGGTGTTAAGACTGGATGTTTTTGTTTCTAAACCATTTATGTTGACTTAGTATAAAATGATTTTTTTTTATTATTATTTTGTATTTTTTATTATTATTCTTTTACTTTTACCTTAACTAAGTTTCTAATTTTTCGCTCCTTTAGTTTAAATTCAACTGGATTGTATTATTTACCTAACAATTCTTTTCTCTTCTTTTTCTTAATCCCATTCATGGCGAATACAATATTCATCAACGATCAATGGCAAACTTGATGTTGCATATCCATCCATGTATGGTAGATGGAGCTGAGTTTGATGGTCGTGTTAAGGTAAAAAACAACAACAGGGTGGCAAATGTGATCATACCAAACAATCGTCGAAATCAAGGGTTTGAACAGATATGTCAATTCATGGTTTATCATCCTTTATATGGCGTGTACTTTCAAGAAACAGTCATGTATTCTCCGGTTTTATGTGAATGGTGGTACACCTGTCGAGCTAATGACAATCAAGATGCTATCACGGGGACTTACAATAATGGGAGGAACACCATCACCATCACTGAAGAAACGATCAGGGCATTACAAGATGCTTGGGGGTAAATCGGGCACATTAAATGAGATGAATGAATTTGAAACTCACATGTTCCATTATATGGTAACAGGAAGGAGAATTTCCTATTCACAACTCTATTTTGATGAAATTCTTTCTCTTGTTTTGAAACCAAAAAGAACCAAGGATGTTCCTTTTATTAGAGTGCTTTCACTCTGTTTTGAAAACGTTCTGGGAAAGGCTACTTATGATCAACTTGAAGAAACTTTTTATGTTTGTCCTCTTCCCAGACTGACATCCAAAAATTTTACTTATATCACAATCACTGAGGCTAAGGTGAGATTAACTCCTGTCATGCTTCAGTGGATTGACAATCCTTTCATTGATCCTGAGTCTGATAACTCAGCATCTGTAAATGAGGACAATGTTGTACCTCCAAAGGATGGAATTGACGGCAGTGGTGATCAAAATTTGATGAATACTGAGGTTGGGATTGATGGGGATGGGCTTGATGGAGCAAATCTAGAGATTAATTCTCCCCATGGAGAATCATGTATGATATCTCCCCCTCTCCAACTCAGTCTGAGAGAAAGCGCTTTCAGTCTGAGGAACTCACCAACCTTTAACTTGAAATGCTTGCATACCAAGCGGCCAACCTATTGGATTCACCAAGTTCAATAGAGAATGATCACATACTCAGCCCCACACCAAAATCAAGCAAAAATGGACTTATCACACCATGCGGCTGACAGTCATGAACTGCCCTCCAGTGTTGTAGATCACCCCACTATCCCTCTGCTAAAGCAGGAGGTGGTTGTGACTACTCAGACTACCCAAAGCCAATCTAGTGTAGTCAGCTTGGAGAAACATGTTATCGCTGCCACACTGAGACATGTGGCAAGCATTGAAGATGATATCCCACTCCTGGATATCCCTGTACTTAGTATGGGACAACCCCCCTCAGTTTCAAAGCCTATTCCAAAGGTTCTTTTCACCAGTTCTGTACTGGTACACACTTCTGATGCATCCAAAATCTTACACGGTTTTATGTGAATGATGTTCACTGGTAAATGGAAGTTTTTGTTTTCAAGCATTACAAGATGCTTGGGGGTAAATAGGGCACATTAAATGAGATGAATGAATTTGAAACTCACATGTTCCATTATATGGTAACAGGAAGGAGAATTTCCTATTCACAACTCTATTTTGATGAAATTCTTTCTCTTGTTTTGAAACCAAAAAGAACCAAGGATGTTCCTTTTATTAGAGTGCTTTCACTCTGGGCTACTTATGATCAACTTGAAGAAACTTTTTATGTTTGTCCTCTTCCCAGACTGACATCCAAAATTTTTACTTATATCACAATCACTGAGGCTAAGGTGAGATTAACTCCTGTCATGCTTCAGTGGATTGACAATCCTTTCATTGATCCTGAGTCTGATAACTCAGCATCTGTAAATGAGGACAATGTTGAACGTCCAAAGGATGGAATTGACGGCAGTGGTGATCAAAATTTGATGAATACTGAGGTTGGGATTGATGGGGATGGGCTTGATGGAGCAAATCTAGAGATTAATTCTCCCCATGGAGAATCAGGTATGATATCTCCCCCTCTCCAACTCAGTCTGAGAGAAAGCGCTTTCAGTCTGAGGAACTCACCAACCTTTAACTTGAAATGCTTGCATACCAAGCGACCAACCTATTGGATTCACCAAGTTCAATAGAGAATGATCACATACTCAGCCCCACACCAAAATCAAGCAAAAATGGACTTATCACACCATGCGGCTGACAGTCATGAACTGCCCTCCAGTGTTGCAGATCACCCCACTCTCCCTCTGCTAAAGCAGGAGGTGGTTGTGACTACTCAGACTACCCAAAGCCAATCTAGTGTAGTCAGCTTGGAGAAACATGTTATCGCTGCCACACTGAGACATGTGGCAAGCATTGAAGATGATATCCCACTCCTGGATATCCCTGTACTTAGTATGGGACAACCCCCCTCAGTTTCAAAGCCTATTCCAAAGGTTCTTTTCACCAGTTCTGTACTGGTACACACTTCTGATGCATCCAAAATCTTACACTTTACTGCCCAATTTTTCATTGCCTTGCTCCACAAAATGAGTGAGGCACATACCTTTTTTTGTGGCCAAAGATCTCTCTCCTAGTCAACTAGAGAGATGTGAGGCTACAAAAACCCTACCTACTTCATTTGTTACTAATATTCCGAAGTCTAAGGGTGCTATGATTGTGTCTGTCTTATTGAAAGCTATTCAAGACATGTCAACTTAATTTGATGTCAAGCTGAGTGCACTGCAGACCGAGGTAAGGGATCTAAAAACACAAAATACAAAGGAGGTGTCTGGTTTGAAAGAATTAGTGGCGAGTCTGACTTCTGAAGTCAGTGATCTGAGGCAGGGAAAGCATGTTGTTGCGGAACCTTCAATGGGAGCTCAGAATCAGGGGGAGGAATATGCTAAAGCAATAAGTGAGTTTGAACCCAAGAAAGATCTAAAAAGAAAAAGAGTTGACTCTTCCATTCAGGGAGAAGAAATAAAAGAAGTACAAATGGAAGCTAATATATAATCACAAAACTGAAAGAACTGAAGAAAATTTTGAAACTGACTACAGTGATTTATCAAATTCATCAGCTGGAAGTGAGGAGGAGATGGAGATGGAGATGGAGATACGTGGGGATGATAAAGCTAAAGAGGTTGAAGCTGAGAGCTCAAATAGAGAAAGGGAAAAGGTAGAGATGAATTAAGCTGAGAGACAAGCCAGATTGGAAAAATCAACCTTTAATGCTGGAATGACAGTGGAAGAATACAAGGAATATGTCAAGGAACTGTATTTTGAGGTTTGATTCTAAGTCTCAAGAAAAGTCAAATGTGGAAAAAGATTCATGTGATTTGGCTGCTGAAGAATTTGAAGCTGAGCTAGAAAAGGAAGATCAAATAGCTTTTGATGAAGAACAAGAAAGAGTTCAAGCTGACAAGGAGATGGCTCAGAAGGTTGAAAAGAGCAGGCAAGGGTGGAATACATTGAAAAGCATTTCACAGATAAAAAACTTGGTGGTAAAATCAATCACCTGGATTGTGTTGCAATTGATGGGAATTTGATATTGAAGTGCTTACTCAAAGGAAACACTTACTACAATATAGCTGTGGAAAGAATGCACACCCTTGGGCTGAGTGAATGGAAAAGAATTGCACAGTTGAGCTCAAGACTGGCTAACATTGAACATCAGACTGAAGTCAGAAGGGAAGCTATCTACAATGTCAATGTTGCATACTTCTTGGATGTGGTTCTTCAAGAAGATTATAGACAATTTTGTATTGCAAACAGATGTCACAAGGGGACTAAATCACTTGGATTGGAATCAAGGATTAAGCATCCAAGGCCTTCAGGTATTCGGTTTTGAAGAAAGAACATACATTCAGACTGATACACAAGAAGGATTATGCTACATTGATTGTGGAGGAGAGGAGTGTTTCCAAGCCAAATATGATCTTCACAAAACATCTCTCTTTCATTGTTTAGCTTTGATAAATGAATACCAGAGTTATCAATGTTATCCTTTCAGACTGAAACTGGTAAGTTGGTTATTCAAAAATCTGATAAGGATTGAGAAGGATCAAGAAGGAGTATCAACAAATGTTTAATAAGTCTGATGAAGATATGAAGAAGTTGATTGACCGGAAGAAGGAAAGACTAAAGTGGGCAAAGGATGCTTTGAAGCCAACTGTTTGGGACTCAATGTTCCAGCCTAAACAAAAATTAAAGAGAAGGAAGTAGTTTTATCACAAACTTTTTATTTTGTATTAATGTGTTTTAGTTTGTGTTTGTTTTCTACAGTGTATGTCATTGTAAAAAGACTTCAATATAAACAGACAGGGGGAGGTTTTTGGGAAAATCAACAATTAAACTCAAATTATAAGTCTGTTCAATTAAATTCTGACTAATTTTGAGCATGAGTGACTAAAATATTGTAAGGCATTATGGGTCTGAGTAGTCAGCTCCATAATGTGTCTTGAGCCGCAACACAAGGTAGTTAGTTAGATAAAATCTTCTATTTTTTTAGAAGATTTTCTAAGATTCGTACTTATCAAGCTCTCTATGTGACAACCGTCACCAAATCCGCCTGGTCAACGTAAATTTTTCGATTAGTCAACGTTCTCTCTAGTTGCCTGTCATTACTTGTAAACTGTTATTTAACGTGAATTTTTAAACTTGAATACTTAAACGTGATTATTTGTGATAGGAAATGTTGGTGAACTTTTAATATATCGAATACTTTCATGACATGTTAGGAATTTCACTTTAGCGTAAGGTTGAGCTTCTACGTATATCATAGACGGAAATAACGTTCGGGCACTTATTTCTATTATTGGAAATTCGTCGGGAAAACGAAGTAAAACTTTCTATTTTAGTTATTATTATTTTCCGAGTTATTTTTTTTATACTTGTTTGTATTCAATACTTTTCGAGTTATTTATAATTAAACGGAGATTTATTAAATTCTAGACTAGTCCGTATTGTTTAGCCAGTAATATAAACCCAATCAATTGGGCATTCATTTGATCCATGACCCATGAATATAATCCATATTCAGTTTGTAACCCATAACTCATGGTTTCTACCCATTTAACTGATTTAATTAACTAAACTAATTTATCTAAACCAAAAATCAATCCCCTAATCCCAAACCCTAAAACCAGTCGACACGTTTCCCCCCTCCCTCTCCTTTTGTTCGACCAGCAACAAGAACACCATCAAACCTTCGATTTTCTTCTTCCTTTTCGTTTTCTGGAGTAGCAAGCAAGAGAGAACAACCCGTGACCATCATTATCTTCCTCTTTTGGTCTTGTTCCAGTCGATAGTATACACGAACACACTATTGGGTTACGTTTGTTCATCCTAATTGGTAACCTTCCTAACCTAAGTTTTGATTTCTGTTTATTTATGTTTATATACGAATTATGATTATTTATCTCTTTTAGTAACAAGTTGTATAGGTTTTATTATAAATGTGTAGTTAGGGTTTGGTGATTTAGAGTTAGTAGTAATTGGTTGTTATCAAGTTTGAGTTAATACGTTTAGTAGGATTTTCAATTGTATCATCTGTTTTTAAAATTGATTATATATAAATATTGAATTCTGGTCATGGGTTTAAGGTCTCGCGTGCTCGTAAAACGTTTTCGAATATTCTATTGCATCATTGGGTTGCCACTGTTTGCTGATCAGAATGTTGACCTATTTTGCACGATTAATAACTCTTCTGTAACTCAGTATGTTTACAAGATGTCTAAACCAAAATTATAGCTTTCGGAGTCTAGTTTTCGGAAATGTAAGTTTCATTGCCCAGTTCTTCTTCAAACTCCCTGAAACTGATGTTTAGTGAGCGTGGGTCAAAACTATGTTTTGAGTTAGTCTTTTACATCTGAATTTGAGTGCATTTTTTTTATATCTTAAAGATGTGAAAATTAAGATTTTATAACATCAAGTCTTTATTTATATATTAAATATATGATCTGCATTTTAGGGTGAATTACATAATTTTTTGATATTTATAAACGTCTTTACGAATCATGTTATAAACGTTTCTGGAAGACTCTAAATAGTTTCAATTCACTTCGTCAGGTCATATCTTTGTCGTAACGATGAGTTTTTATTTGAATCTTTATCCTAGGTTGTAGATCTCGAAATATAGTTTTTGAAAATATAAAGCTCGTCTCCTAATTCTAATTTTTGGTCCTTCAAACTGATATAGGGCAAACCTTGGTCTAATCTGATTTCTGGAATGTATAGTATCGCGTCGACTTGAAATATTTTTATCTCCCTCATACAGAAGATTTAAACCTTAGTTTTTGGATATGTTGTTTTCTACTGAGTTTAATACTTAAAAAAAATTTGGTTTGAATTTTAAATGTTTTAAGTATTTTTTTACAAAAATGGTTTATAACGTGCTGTGCAGAATTCTATGTTTGTTGTAACGTCTTTTGTTAGATTTTTATAAAAATCTACGAGAGTCGAAAAAATTACGAGATTAAAAACACGTATTAAAAATTAAGTAAAGATTCTAAAATTTATATTTGGAACATTTCTGACGTGAATAAGTATAACATTCGTTTAGGAAGCTCAACTGACCGAACGCCTAAGTGATAATTCTTAACTAGCTTTGCATAAGGACTTGAGGTGAGTTTCGTAACCCCTACTTTTAAATGTTTTTTTTTTACTTTTTGGGGGAAGACATAGCTTCTTTTACATGAAACATTATATTTTAAAGTTGCTTTTTTATTGGACATGTTTGTATGTGGTATTCTACGTGCTATAACAATTGAGTGTTGGATTACATTATCTTTTCAGCCTTTGCAACGTATTTGACTTTAGTAAAGTTGGCAATGTGCTTTGATTACGTGTTCAGCCTTGCAACGTATTTGACTTCATCTAAAGTTTGCAAAGTGCTTTGATTACAATAAAAATATCACATGTGAAAAACGTTTGAATTGCAAATATCGTTGTGGATTACTTCGTTACTAGTTTACACATACTGTCCAAATCACTTATCAAAATCGTTTACATTATCGTTGGTATTACATATTTGACATTTTCAAGTTACAGATTTCGTATGACAAAGGAGATGGTATTCTCTACTTAAACTTCATTTTTTAAACTACAATTTTTGTTACAAGAATTTACATATAATGTTTTCCTAAACTTTACGAACTCACTCAACTTTATGTTGCCATTTTAAGCTATGTTTTCAGGTAATGATCAGGCATAGATGACTAGAGATTTCCAAGGACCTAGGACACTATTTCTATTGCATTTGAACATTATTACAATTTTTGAACTTTGGTTTTCATACAATGTATTCGTATCCGTTTCAACTCTATAATTTGTATTACATTTTTATTTGTGGATTTGACTCCACAAGACATAAGTGTTTGCTTATGATTGTGAGACGTCATGACACGTATTCATTATTTATTAAATCATTATTAGATATTCTCTTGTTAACTATACAATGTGTAATGACGATCGCCAATCGGTTGCACCCCATGTTTCCGCCAAAGGTGGGGTGTGACAGATTGATATCAGAGCCATTGGTTATAGAGAATTAGGATTGAATTGACCTAGACTATAACCTAAGTGTGCGCATATAGATCTTTTGTAGGAATCTTTTGTTCACATTTTCATTTGTTGTTTTTACTACTATTTTAAATTTTATTCTTCAACCGTACCGACTAATCATGCGTTTTCTCGTTAACTGTTTTTAGTTATAATCCATCGTGGGCGACGTATATGTTGAAGATTCAATTATCCCGTCTTTGAAGATGACTTTTTCCTTGAAGACGAATTTTCTTCCATGTTCTCTCAAATTATTCATTCAATTGCGATTATATTTATATTGTAAAATGTTCATTTATTATTGGGTACTATTGCAACATTAAATTATGTTTCGTTTCTTAATGATTCATGTATCATACATCGTATATCATTGCTTTAGATTAGCATGAGTGGAAATAGTATTTTTCCACATTACTCATTCATACAAGTTCGAATTTCAATTGGTTGGAGGAGATTACATTATTCGGGGACAACCTTGCGTAATTACAGAAAACGTTATTTTTCTTCAATTTATGTTCATTTTCAGATTTCGATATCTTCTGCAAAGTTGTAGATAGCAGCGAAATATAGAAGACACGCTGGAATCAGATTCTGACTCAGCTTATTTGATTTTATAATGAATTTATATACCGAACAGCTCAAATAAAAATCTTTACAAAAATGTTTCCTCAAACAAAAACTCTTCGTTTAGCCTCGAGTTGGTCGATATCAACTCATCTAAAATCACTTCCCTTTCACAAACTAAATTTGGGATATCCCCTATAGTTAATTCATTTACATAATTTCGGTTTATTCATGTATCCGTTAAATGTACCATGGAGATTAATTCACGCGACGAACCGAGCCGTCCGAGAACAAGATGAAACTTGAAGAACCTCTCTTTGTTTCAGTCATAACTACTCTTATCATATCGATTGATTCCGCTCAGCCGAAATAAACTTTGATGTTACAACATTTGCTTATTGTGCGTTCCTTTCCTCGAAGTATGACACTTTTGTCTGTGGTACGAAAAATTATTTCAAACGCTATTCTAATTCATGTTACATCAAATTTTCTCCTTATTCACCATACATTCCATATTTCTATTATGTCATTATTCAGTTATCGTTTGTTAACATACCCCCTCATATTTGCCGATATTCTTGGCACTCGCTTTCACATTTGGATTTTTTTTTCTCGGATCATAAATACATTGGTTATGTATACGCAGATTCTCAAAGTCATTTGTCTGTATTATTATTTTCAGTTCAAGGTACGAGTTCAAAAATTCACAACTTTAAATTTTGCGATCATTTGTATCAAAGATTCCATGGAGCACACTGGTGGAAGTGTGTACAGTCCTTAATTCTATTGCTTGAGTTTGGTTATCATGTATGTTTACTTCTCCGTCTATGGACATTCTATAAGCAACAAGTATTTGTCAACTCTTAAACTAGTCTCCCATTCATTTATGATGACTTCCTATTTTGTTAATCCTCATATCTTTTGAATGTGTTTCACATTTAGCGCTACACACTAAGTAGTGATCATTCGCAAGTAATGATAAAGTTTCTTTTATGTCTGATCAACATAAGAGAGAACTTATTGTTATATGTGAATGGACATAACCTTTTCAATCGGACATGATTCACAAGGTTTCACGAAATATCTTTGACTTCAATTTTCTTTTGTATTATTTTCAGGTTTGGTTCATCTAGTCACTTTTCGTTTGGACAACAAATCTCTCTATAAAAATTTGTATCTTACATTTTGTTGAATGTGTTTCAACATTGAATGTTTCATATCATGAACTATTTGTCATACTTAATGATGAGTTTTAAGTTATGTCTGGCCAACATAATGGAGAGCTTATTATTTACCAAGGTATTGACTTCACTTTTCAACTATAATCTACTTCATGTCATTATTGAAGGCAAAATTCTTGCGATATCTTACTTCCTGTATGTAGATGGTAATGTGGTTATACATGTGGGGTATGTTTGTAGTTATGCGTAGCTAACGTTGTCACACCCCGCTAAAAGCGGAAACACGAGGCGTTCCAGTTATAATATCAAGAGTCAAGATTACAACAATATAACCGATAAACAAAACATCAAATTAAATAGATCATGCCAAATGTTACAAAATACATCATAAAGTCAAAGGCGATAAGACGCCAAGTACAAATACAATTCCAAAAGAATTAAACAAACGGAGCGTCATGGAAATTACAATAAAGAGTTCAAATTCAAATTTCCCAAAAGCAAGCGATCCGAAAATAAACTATGGCATGATCAATGGAAATCCTCAATTTCCTGCAAAGCGTTAAAACGACATCAACAACATGTTGGTGAATTATTCGCAATTTTAAGTAAAAAGTGACCCATCGACAAGTTTCAGTAAACATTATAAATTTAAAATCACATATCTTGTATTCATCCATTAGTGAAAGGTACTATGCCTAAGTAGTCATACATCTCGCTCCTGGACCAATCAGTTTAATCCCCTATCCTAAGGTGTGTCAAACCAAAGGCAATCAGTTTAATCGTACAGTTTAATAGTAACGGCCATAACATCCGCTCGTAGTATCAGCCTACAGAGGAATGGGGGTTAGGTACATAACCCGATATAGATCTATATATATGAAAACCGCGGGCATAAAGCTTAACGAGTGTATTAGAGGGGAGCGACCATGGCTTAGACACTTAAAACTAAGGCAGACCAAATTCACTGGGTAAACAAGATATTTAATAACATTATCGCATAAATGCAAACATTTTAAAGTACGCTTTACAGCCCAAAAGTATTTAAGACAAGGGCTACGAATAACTCACAAAACAACTTCAGCAAATCTCGGATAAATACAATCACGGGACCACAATTCCACCGTCTAAGTGTCCTAAAACAGTAAATAATATAGTCTCAGTATCTCTATAAGTATAGTTCGGTTTAGCCTTGTCGGTTAAGATTAGGTTAATAAGATAATCCAATAATAAATAAGTTTAAATGAGGTGACGTATTTAGAAGGCGTTGTTCCGCGTCAATCAGGACCGCTCGGAAGGATGTCGGCATTTCACGTCATAACAATAATTCGAAAAGGATAATATTCCGAGTCGAAACGACTACTAGGAATATTGGTTGAAAGGAATATTGAATACCAAGGTTTTATTAGATTGAATAAGGTTAAAGATGTTGACTTTGTAAAAGTCAAATGTTAAAGAAGTTGACTTAGAAAAGTCAAATGTCAACATTGTTGACTTATAAAAGTCAAATTTCAAGGATGTTGACTTATAAAAGTCAAATGTCAAAAATTTTGATTTTGCAATTTAAAGACAACTATTTTAGGTTGAAACATAGATAATTGAAGTTGTCGCAAAAGTCTAACTTGACGTTTAGAGAGTTTGTAAGTCTTTACTCTTAAAAAATATAGTTTAAATGACTTTTAGTTATCAAAATATAGTGTAAAATGTCTTTATATAAATGTTTTTAATCAAAGTTTATCGCAAAATATTAGTCGACGGCTTTAGATTACGATAGTTATTTGTAACAAATGTTTACTTATTAAAATGTAGGTAATATGTCCGTTTTAAATAAGTATTTGACATTTTTGATTGCGTTGGCGTCTTTGAGTCCGAAGACGATATTTTTATCGAAATATGTTACTTTTATGTATTTTAGTATGTTTATACAAGTGTTTTAGAGTTGTTAGAAATATAACGTGAAATCAGAGGCTTTAAAACGACAATTTACGGAACAAAACGTCAAGACGGCCAAACAAGCAAAACGGAAATTTTGCTGGAAATAGGCCCGATGCGTCGTCCTGGCATCCAGGACGGCGCACAGGCGCTATTTCCAGCAAACATCGTTTTGATGTTTTGCCGAAATCCGTTCGTTCAAAGATTTTTTTTTGGTTAAACCGCTTACTGTTAATAAGTTATATTATGTTCCAAATACATTTACCAAGTATTACATATATGTAAATATATCATTTTACATACTAATACATACAATATGTTAATTTCGGTAATAAATACATTTTTACACATTTTTGTCCAAATATTTGTCCATAACCAAAATATTCACAAATGTTGGTCTAGTATATTATTCCTAACCATTTTCAAGGCTATAACCGAATATACAAAGAAAATAATGACGAAAAATATAAAAAGATGAATATGGGAAAAATAACGATTTTTACCGAATAACAACCGCAAGATCCTAAGTTTGATAATATAAACCCGGAAGCAACTTTTGGTGGTGAGATGATGGGAAATTGACAGCTCCAAAACACAAAATAAAACCACCATTAGTCTAGATCCTTGCATGCAAGTGAAAAATAAACGTTTTCGGAGAGATTTTCGGTAAAAGTTACTTACCAAGATCAAAGAGATTTTCTCCAAGAAAAGCCAAAGATTCTTCCTCCAAATGAAATGTAATATGGAAGGCAAAAGCTTGGAATGCAAAAGATTAATAATATGTGTTAGAATCTCTAACAAAGAAGAAGATTTATGGAGAAAAATGGAAGAAAAGTGAAGAAAATCTTAAGAAAACCTTACCAAAAGTTGATGGAGATCAAAAGGAAGTTGTTTCTTTGATGATTTTATGCTTGAATCCTTCTTCAAATATGTGTTTTAAGTCTCAAAGTTGCTGGAAATGAGAAGTATTTTGAGAGAGAAATGAGAGAAAAGTAAAGAAAAGTTATGGGAATAATGAGAGAGAATGGTGTTTGTAGGTGTTTTGGGATGATTCAAAATGACTTTGTGAGATGAATAATGACTTCTAGTATGACATTTCTGCCCAAATACAGAGTCTTAAACGTTTGGGAGAAGTGCCCAACAAGATTTCATGCAAAAATGACTCACCCAAAAAAACAAAAGAAGTCTGTCCAGCAGGTCTGTGCGGCGCACGGCGTGTAAAAATCCATAATTTTTTCCGTTTTTCTGTTGCGCGATCGTTAAGGAGTTTCGTTCGTCGAAAGTTCCCGATTCTTTTTGAGATGAACTTAGGAAAGTTCATACTATGATTTACTTTATATTAGGTTCATTTAATATTATATTTTCACTTTCGATTCCGAGATTCGCACGATTTCGGTAAAGAGTAAATAAGAGCAAAAGCGCGATATCTCGACGATAAAGAATACGATAACCGACAAATTTGGCATAAACCTTCTAACTTATAATTATGAGGATACTAACTAATTGGCACTTAGATAAAATAATATTATTACGTCTCAGGGGACGAATCAGCAAATACAGAAAACCCGATACTCAATAACAGTAAATCGTGAGCAAAACAAAGCGAAATACAAGGGTCGAAATCAATTGCGAATAAAATATAAATAATGACGATAACATAAGTACTTCAAATTGACGGGACGTCACAGCCTCCCCCAGTAAAAAGAGACGGGGTTATTACCGCTGCATTTCTCGAAGCGAAACACACCCTACCATGGAGAAACTTTTAATAACACCACGTTTCCGACCTTGAATTCCAAAGTTTTCCGACGCAAATCCGCGTAATTCTCCTGACGATCTCTTGCGGCTAACAGACGATCCTCAATTCTAAAGATCTTATCGGTAGTCTCTTGGATCAACTCGGGACCCGTAAACTGGCTATAATCCATCCTAGCCTATCAAGGTGGAGACCTATACTTACGACAGTAGGAGGTCTCAAACGGCGCGCAACAACGCTGGGGTGGTAACTATTGTGGTATGAAAACTTGACTAGCAGAAAATGCCGATTACAGCTTCCGCCAAAGTCTAAAACACGCGCGCGTCTTGATCAAAAATGACAGACAATCTCGTCAATATGCAATCTAGAAGGTTTCTCTATTCGGTAATCTTCTCGAATAGCCGATCCATGATAATCCGAATGATACTATCCTCGGTGAGAGCCTCTTGTTAAGCCTGAATGATACGAGCCTTCAAGCTCGACTAAATCGAAATCATCATGGGCCGCACTCTCACCGGCTTAACCGACTCCGTGCGACTTAACGCATCGGCTATTACATTCGCCTTACCCAGATGGTAGCGAATCTCACAATCATAATCGTTATGCAATTCAACCCATCCACGTCGTCTTGTACTCAGCATCTTTCCTTTTTACGAAAAGTACCGGCGCACCTCAAGGAGGGAAACTTGGTCTAACGAAGCCTTTGTCCACCAGTCCTGGGTCTGGTTCGATAGTTTTAACATCTCCGAAGGTGCTAACCGATAAGGGGCCTTCGCCACTCGCGCTGCTCTCGGAACTAAGTCAATCTGAAACTCCACATCTCAACTAGGGGTAATCCATGCAAGTCCTCTGGGAACACATCGGGAAAGTCACGAACCACGGGCTTCTCTTCCAGCTTTTCCGCGGAGTCTTTCTTCACTAGGGGTGCAAGAAAGAGTGAGCAATCCCATTTGATGTACTCCCGAACTTTCAAGCATGAGACGATCTTAAGGCGCTTAACCGCCTTATCCCCCTGATCTAACAACAGTTCTTCCCGCGATAACGGTATGCGGATAATCTTCACGAAACGTGTAATCTCTGCACCTTGTGTCGACAACCCATCCATGCCGGTAATAACTTCGAAGCTACTAAAAGTGTTCGGGATCAAGTCGATAAGAAAATAATGGTCATCGGAACTAACGCAATGGGCAGGAAATACTTCGGTAGCAGGCAAAACTCACCAACGGCTAACTCTATTTCGAAGGAAGACGCTAAAGGTATATGTGACAACCGTCACTTTCTCCGTCCTTAGTTAGTCTAATATGCCTGTAGATCATTACCGCATTTTACTGAAAAATTTAAAACTTGTTTTTTTTGATATAAGATGACTTCTATGTTATGTGTGTATTTGTTGTGATGCTTTCGTTAGTTAGGTGCATAGTAGATAGTCCCACTAGAAGAGCTCCTAGATTATTATCGAGAATTTCATGATTCGTACTAATAATGGACTTGAGTATACTTAAGGTTATATCTCGTGTAAGAATCTTTATTTATCACTCGTGTTAGTTTACTTATATCATTTACTTCCTACGTCTCGTTAGACAATTATTTTCCTATCATTTTCATTCACCGAGTTGAGATCGGACTATATTACCATTTGGCTAACAATCGGGCTTGGTTTAGTAATTCTTATTAGAACCCAAACCATTAACAATTAGCCCTAAACTAAACCTAAACCTAATTAACAATAAACTAAACCCTAAACCTCCTTTCTTTCTAACCGGCGCCCAAACCAAACCCTCCCATCCTTTCCCGTCGCTTTTCCTTAAACCCTAATTCGCCCAGCTTTTGCTTCAGTCGACCAGCAGACCCTCCACACTCCTTTCGTCGATCTCAGCTACCATCAAGAGAAGATTTGAAGCCTTCTTCAGCAAGGTATCAGTTCCGGAATTCCTTTCTTTCTTTCTTTTTGTTTTGGTTCCAGCCGAGACATGTATAATGGAGTAATAGGAATCGTTGCTAACTGTTCTACTCTCATTCACCTTGTATTCCACAGCCCTTGATCACGAGGAACACCAATTCTAGTCATCAGAATCGAGCCATAATCAGTAAGTATCGGTCTTCATCCTTTTCTTTTGTTTTTGGCCGAAACCCTAATTAGGGTTTCCATAGAATTCGTTTTCTGCTTATGATAATTCAATTGTCGATTTTCCACAGCCACTACACGAATATTCCATCAATAATCCGAGAGTTTATTAAGGTAAACTCGATTCATATCAATTTCCTTGAAATCTTTTTCGTTTGGATATTAAAGCTTGCTGTTCTTAAATTTTGTCGGTTTTGTTTGCTGTTTATCTCGTTTTCACTTTGGAATTTGAAATATTTGTCTAAACGAAAATTGTAGTCCTTTGAATCTAGTTTTCGTAAATATAAGATTTGTAATCTGAAACATTGTAGAACTCCCAGAATATGCGTTTTAGTACACGTTGGTCTAATCTAAATTTGGTAAAATAGCTGCTGTAGTCACCTGTTTTGAAAAACTCATAACTACTAAACCGTCTTGAATTCTAATCAGGTATAAAAGCCAAAGTTGTAGGTATTGGAGTCTAGTTTCTGGGAAATTGGTCTCGTTGTCTAACTGTTCGTCAAACTCTCTAAAGGTGCAATTTAGTGAACGTATGTAAAACTTGATGAATTGTATTGGTAGTCTGTCTTGTTCGTGCTATATATATAAAACTATTTGGAATTTAATGAAGTTGTCTAAATATAAAATATAGCCCTTTGAATCTAGTTTTTGAATATATAAGATATTAAGTCTAATTCATTTTCAAACTCCCGTTATCTGCATTTTAGTAACAGTATGTACAGCTGAGTCTTTCGCGTTGCTAATCTTGAATTTTTGGTGTTCTCTTGCGGGTGTTCATTTAACGAGTTTTGGGTATAATTATAAATGGAATTGCTACATGTTTTAAACAGGTTTTTATTGATTAGATAAGTGTGGGTTAATTTTATATTAATATTAATACTTCAAACGGTTTATAACTTTAAAACTACAACATTTATACTTTTGGACAGATTACGAAACCCGTTTTGTTTTGGTCATATCTTGGTCTTAGAAACTCAAATAAACTGAATCCGGGGTCTATAACGTAGCTCTCTGAGTCTAGTTTTCGTACGTTTCAGAATCATGGTCTAACTCCTTTTCAAACTTTAGATATTCCAGATTAAGTGACTAGTGGTACAATCTGAGTTTTTCCAACCGTTACTCAATAATCATCGTTTCAACTTCCGAGTCACTACTTAACATAAATTGTTAATCTTTATACTTAAACGGGATTATAAACATATCGAACTTACATTTACGAACCTTACTTGTACTTTAGGGGAGCTCGATACCTAGACGGGACCATACTTGTACTTAGCTAGCTTACACGGTTGTAATAACATCTTGCTATTTCGAGGTGAGTTCATTGCCCCTATTTTCTACTGCTTTACGTGTTTTATACTAATCGGGGGGAAGTAAAACTCAACTTACTATTTTAAGAAAAAGGATACTATTTTTCAAACTTACCATAAATAGATATTTCTATTTATGGAAAGTTACTATATTTGGAAACCTTCTATTTCGGGGAATTTACTACTTTCGATAAATTTACTATAAATAGAACTTCCTATTTATAGAAACTTACTACGAAATGGGATTTCATAAAACGTTTTCAAACTTATGCATGTTTTCAAAATACTACGAGATTACTATTGTGGGATTACGGTTACTTCAAACGTGCTCATTAGTAGATATGTTCTACTAATGGAGTCTTCTAAACGTGCTCACTAGTAGATGGGTTCTACTAGTGGAGTCTTCTAAACGTGCTCGTTAGTAGAGATGATCTACTAACGGAGTCTTCTAAACGTGCACATTAGTACTAATGGTGTCTTCATACAGTAGCGTGGCTACTACTACTACTACGGATACTTGTGGGTTTGCGATTACATTTCTTACTTACATGCATATGATTACCTGTTTTCTATTACTTACATTTATTACTGCTGAATTGAGATACAAATGCTTACTGATTACCATTTTTAAACACTTACTTTCAAATGATTACTAAACTATTTTATTACATACTCGATGAACTCGCTCAACCTTTGTGTTGACTTTTTAGTTTTACTTTCAGGTATTGATCAGGCATAGGATCTAGCTGGACTGGACTCCTAGAGACTTAGAGTATTATTGCATTGTGGCTTGATTTGATACATTTATCTACTTATATTTCGGGCTTGCATGCCTAAGTACTTTATTTCATTTTCGGATTTTATTTTGGATATTGTTTCATTGTAGTGATTGACGTAATTGTGTACCAAAGGTTTAACCTTGGACATGGCGACGTCATGACATACAAATTTTATTTATTTCATATAGATTGTTTTCTTTATTTACTAATGTATTATGACGATCGCCAATCAGTTGCACCCTGCGTTCCGCCACTGGCGGGGTGTGACAGATTGGTATCAGAGCACATGGTTATAGAGAACTAGGTGGTTTGGCCTAGACTATAACTAGGTGTCCTTCATATAGATTCTTTTAGGATCTTTTTCATTGATTTCATTACGTCTCACTACTCGTACGCGACGACTCATTCGCCTAAGGAAGACGGCGACCAATATCGGCTTTCGACATTGAAAGAATTTTGTTTTATGGATTTATTTTTTTCATTTATGTTTCTTTGATCACATCTTTTGGATACTATTTTGGAACCTCGATTAAAATCTCATATTTCAATTTCTTGATTCGAATATGTTAATATTATGATAATGAACATGGGAAGCGGACATGTATATGAGGCGAGGTGTATATAATTATGGGTGGCCAACGTAATTATATCCATAGCGGGTCATATATATGTTTACATGACCATGTTTGTAGTCGTAATACAAAACATACCTAACGTTCTTATGATTGAATTATTAATCATATCCATTCCTTAAAATTTACGCTTACGATTATACTGACATATACTTATTCCTTTCTTGTGTAGATGCCTCCTCGTGCACAACTTACTCCGGCTCAAGTGGCCGCTATGATCGCTGAGCAGCTAGCTGCGGTTGTACCTACTATCGTGGCACAAGTCACGAACGCTATTAATCAGCAGCCGCATGGACCACCTCCTCCACCACCACCACCTCCTCCACCTCCACCTGCATACGTTTGTTCTTACAAAACTTTTCTGAGCTGTAAGCCGACAGAATACGACGGAACGGGCGGGGCCCTAACTCTCAGTCAATGGTTCGAGCAAGCTGAGTCTGTCTTCGACATCAGCAACTGCAGTGCCGAAAACCGAGTCCGATACTCCACGCAACTTCTGAAGGGCAAGGCCCTTACCTGGTGGAATTCCGTTATCAGCGCCCGTGGCGTGGCAGGGAAGTCGCTATGGCTATATCTTGGGCGGATCTAAGGACGCTTATGCTGGACCAGTTTGTTTCTCGCACGGAGATGAAGAAGTTAGAGGATGAACTATGGGGTCATACTATGGAGGGACCCAAGCTGACCGAGTACATCGACCGTTACCACGAGCTCGTTCTACTATGTCCAAGGATGGTAGATACTGAAGTTCGTCTCGTCGAGCGCTTTATTCATGGGCTGCATTCAGAGATTCGTCGATCGCTGAGGGGTATCGACCCTCCTACACTACATGATGTCATCCACCGTGCGGAGTCTATTACGGAAGATCTGATCAGAGATGGTGTGTTTGCTTCGGAGAAGAAGAAGGGTCACAATGAAGCTGAGCAGGGCAAGTTCAAGAAGGTTAAGAGAGATGCGGGTCAGTCGAGCAACACCACGGGATCAGGGTATACTGGAACACTTCCTCTATGTCAGAAGTGTAACTATCATCATGAGGCGCATATGCTATGCACATGTTCGAAATGCAAGAGGAGAGGCCATTTGGCTAAGGATTGTCGCTCTAGAGTTGTTGCTGCCGTGTCGACGAATGCGGTGAGGCCAAATGCTTGCTTTGAATGCGGGGGTACCGACCACTTCATTAGAGATTGCTCCCACAAGCAGGGTACTGCTGCTCAAGCTAATCCACCTCAGATCACTCAGGGAAATCAGGGACCAAACACTCGTGCTCGTGCTAGAGCTTACATGCTGGGAGCTACAGAGGAGCAGCAGAATCCGAATGTCGATGCTGGTACTTTCTTATCCAACTCTGATATTACTCGTAATGCATGTTGATACTTTACTTTCTGATTATGAGCCTTACCTTTCGATGATCTGGTTCGTGACGGTACTTTCTACTTGAATTTCGGGACGAAATTCTTTTAAGTGGGGTATACTGTGACAACCGTCACTTTCTCCGTCCTTAGTTAGTCTAATATGCCTGTAGATCATTACCGCATTTTACTGAAAAATTTAAAACTTGATTATTACTACAGTTACGAGATTAAAAGTTATGTTTTTTTTGATATAAGATGACTTCTATGTTATGTGTGTATTTGTTGTGATGCTTTCGTTAGTTAGGTGCACAGTAGATAGTCCCACTAGAAGAGCTCCTAGATTATTATCGAGAATTTCATGATTCGTACTAATAATGGACTTGAGTATACTTAAGGTTATATCTCGTGTAAGAATCTTTATTTATCACTCGTGTTAGTTTACTTATATCATTTACTTCCTACGTCTCGTTAGACAATTATTTTCCTATCATTTTCATTCACCGAGTTGAGATCGGACTATATTACCATTTGGCTAACAATCGGGCTTGGTTTAGTAATTCTTATTAGAACCCAAACCATTAACAATTAGCCCTAAACTAAACCTAAACCTAATTAACAATAAACTAAAACCCTAAACCTCCTTTCTTTCTAACCGGCGCCCAAACCAAACCCTCCCATCCTTTCCCGTCGCTTTTCCTTAAACCCTAATTCGCCCAGCTTTTGCTTCAGTCGACCAGCAGACCCTCCACACTCCTTTCGTCGATCTCAGCTACCATCAAGAGAAGATTTGAAGCCTTCTTCAGCAAGGTATCAGTTCCGGAATTCCTTTCTTTCTTTCTTTTTGTTTTGGTTCCAGCCGAGACATGTATAATGGAGTAATAGGAATCGTTGCTAACTGTTCTACTCTCATTCACCTTGTATTCCACAGCCCTTGATCACGAGGAACACCAATTCTAGTCATCAGAATCGAGCCATAATCAGTAAGTATCGGTCTTCATCCTTTTCTTTTGTTTTTGGCCGAAACCCTAATTAGGGTTTCCATAGAATTCGTTTTCTGCTTATGATAATTCAATTGTCGATTTTCCACAGCCACTACACGAATATTCCATCAATAATCCGAGAGTTTATTAAGGTAAACTCGATTCCTATCAATTTCCTTGAAATCTTTTTCGTTTGGATATTAAAGCTTGCTGTTCTAAAATTTTGTCGGTTTTGTTTGCTGTTTATCTCGTTTTCTCTTTTGAATTTGAAATATTTGTCTAAACGAAAATTGTAGTCCTTTGAATCTAGTTTTCGGAAATATAAGATTTGTAATCTGAAACATTGTAGAACTCCCAGAATATGCGTTTTAGTACACGTTGGTCTAATCTGAATTTGGTAAAATAGCTGCTGTAGTCACCTGTTTTGAAAAAGTCATAACTACTAAACCGTCTTGAATTCTAATCAGGTATAAAAGCCAAAGTTGTAGGTATTGGAGTCTAGTTTCTGGGAAAATTTGTCTCGTTGTCTAACTGTTCGTCAAACTCTCTAAAGGTGCAATTTAGTGAACGTATGTAAAACTTGTTGAATTGTATTGGTAGTCTGTCTTGTTCGTGCTATATCTATAAAACGATTTGGAATTTAATGAAGTTGTCTAAAATAAAATATAGCCCTTTGAATCTAGTTTTTGAATATATAAGATATTAAGTCTAATTCATTTTCAAACTCCCGTTATCTGCATTTTAGTAACAGTATGTACAGCTGAGTCTTTCGGGTTGCTAATCTTGAATTTTTGGTGTTCTCTTGCGGGTGTTCATTTAACGAGTTTTGGGTATAATTATAAATGGAATTGCTACATGTTTTAAACAGGTTTTTATTGATTAGATAAGTGTGGGTTAATGTTGGGTTATAACGTAGTAATATAGTTTAACCATAGACAATGAAACCTAACAAACAAGTGAAAGTAACTTAATAAAACAGTTTGACGATTAAGAAGTTACTACGGAAGAATATCATAACAAGTTAGTGCGGCTGTTCAACATATTGCAAAGTTACTACGGTAGATGGAGTTACTACGGTTACTATGGACAAGGTCAGAATCAAGATAAGGAAGTCAAAGCCAAGATACGCGGAAGACAAAGACTTATCTTACAAGAATCAAATCTAATTAGATAGAGTTATAATTAGATTAGATTTCCTTTTGTTAATTAATTAAAGTTTCCTTATTCAATGTTTAGATAAGGATAGATGTAGAATTCTAGTTTATCTAGAACGAGCCTCAAGGTCTATAAATAGATAGATCCTTGAAGAATAGAAAACACGTTGTATTGGTATGTTTGATTAATACAATTGAGGCTTAGAATTCGACAATAATTTGTTTATTCATTATTCATTATTAGTTGTTCGATAACTCGTAATATTGAAGTGTTCATCCGCTGCTGAACTTCTTCAATAGATCTCGATCTTAATCGTTAGCAAACTTATTAGTTTATTCAGACTAATACGATCCTGACAAGTGGTATCAGAGCACAGGAGGTGCTTTAGATCCATTGATCAACGAGTTCATAACCCTCTTAAGCAAGAATCATTACAACCATCATGACAGAAGTTGCACTTGGAAAAGTTCCCATCCTTAACAGCAACGAATTCGACTTATGGAAGCTACGAATCAAGCAACACATCCTACTGGCCGACTACACAGTATGGGATGTAATCATCAATGGTAACAAACATCCTACCGCCCAAGGAGCAGATGGAGAACCAGGAGTGAATGCCCGCGCATTGGTAAGCGATCTTGAACGCAGGGAAAAACAAACTGAGATCAAGGCTCTTAGTATTCTTATGATTGCAATCCCCAACGAATATCAATCGCAATTCGAAGAATATGAAGATGCCAAATCGCTATGGGAAGCATTAGAGAAAAGATTCAGCGGAACTAAGAATACCAAAAAGAACAAGAAGGCTCTTCTCAAACAAGAGTATGAAAACTTTAATGGTTTACCCGGTGAACGAATGACTCAGACCTTTGATCGGTACAAGAAGCTCACTGGAGAGATGATAAGTGCAGGAATCAAGTATGAGAAGGATGATCTAAACAGAAAGTTTATCCGAGCTCTAGGGAAAGAATGGATTGTTTATACGGTTATCTACAGACAAGGAGACGCCCTAGAAGCACTAGAGTTGGATGATCTCTACAACGACCTCAGAGTCTTTGAATCTGAAGTCGAAGCAGAAAAGGTTTCCAACAACAATCCCAGTATTTCCAATATTAATACTGCCCTTGCTACAACATCTGGAGGATCCAAACATGAAGTCAGCGAAGAGATCTCATTCGAATCTTTCATATGTAAGTGTGCTAATCTCACAGTTGAAGAGGTTAAACAGATGCATCAAGATGATTCTGAAGAAATCGATCTCAAGTGGCAATCTGCTATGTTGGCCCTACGCGCAAGAAGATTCTTGAATAGAACTGGAAGGCGATTCAATCCACGAAACAACGAACGAATCACTTTCGACAAGAGCAAAGTGAAGTGCTATGAATGTAGTGAACTAGGTCACTTCGCTAGAGAGTGTCCAAACAAGTCTAACACCAACAATCCACGAACAACTCAAGAGTCAAATCAAAGTGCACTCATGTCACAGGACATCTTTGGATTCGATTGGAGCGACTTGGCTGAAGAAACAAGTCAGAATAGAGCACTAATCTCTGAGGAACAAAATCACGTAGAAAATACTGCGGCTACTGTTCACCATGCATACATAGCCGTAGTAACAGATGATACGGACATTTTTGGAGAATTAGTTGCTGCGGACGATGCTTTTTCTACTGAGCTGGATTATATTGACATTGGAATTCCTGAACTTAGCAACAACATATTGGGATATGACTGGACTGATGATGATCAAGTAGCACCACACGAGGATGCTCTCATGGCTATTAACTCACCAACTCCAGATTCCGCATCTCTTATGGCTGAGGTAAATTCCAAACTTTGTACTCCTGAATGTAAAAATATAATCACTAAATACAAAGATCATAATCAATTAATGAGTAACTCCATTAAAGACTTAGAAGAACAAAGAAGGTCAGCTCTTAGAGTAATTGATAATTTAGAAAAACAGATTAAGTCCCACAAAGTAAATGAACAAAGCTATCAAGAAAAGATCAATCTACTTGAATGGCAACAAGAGGACTTACTTCTTAAACTCAAAGCAGCTAGGGATAAGGTTAAACTTTTGGAACAAGAACACACTAAAATTGAGTTAGATGTAGGGAAGTTAGAATTTGCTTCTAAATCTGTTAATGACCTTTGCCAAAAACAAATTCATAGTAAGGTTAAAGCTGGCCTAGGTTACAAAGAAGTTGCCCCTCCATTTAACCAAAACTATATTCCACCATCATTAGATGAGCCTAGAATCCCAATCACACAGACACCTCCAAAAGAATCATTCAATGTTGATCCAATCAACTATGATGAAGTTCTAATAGAGGACTTAGTGGAAGAAAGTAAAGTTCATGTTATAAAGAACAAGGATATTCCATTGGAAAATCATCTACTCACAATAGAGGGAATAACTTTACCTTCGACACAAAGTTTAGTGTCTCTGCCCTCCACTAACCCCATTAAGACTGCAAAAACACCTTCAGAAAGCAAAAATAAGCAAACACCTAAGGAAAACAACAAGACTTGGAAACACATAGGCAAACGAGGAAATCAAAGAAACATGAACCAAGTCAAAACCCAAAAGGGTCAGGTTGTACAAAACACTAGGAATGGATGTTTTATTTGTGGTAAACTAAATCACTATGCAAAGATCTGTTATCATAATCCACAAAATCAAGTGCAAGTGACTCAAAAACCACATAATGGGGTGGGATACAAGGGAAGGGTTGTCTCTAACACCAACTTTGTTACACAAAAATCCTCAGAAAAGCAAAGTGGCAAAAACAGGAACAAAACTTTCAACAATAGAGTTGGTACTGCTAGACAAACCATAGTTTCTACGGCTAAGGTTAATACGGCCAAAGGTAAAGGTGTTAATACTGCTCGTGTTAATACTGTGAAACCTAACCGAATGAACCCTACTCGTGTTAATACTGCCAAAGGTAACTTTGTCACCAAGGCTCCAATTAACAATAAGAAACAACGATATGTCAAACCAGTGCCTACTCAAATTGTTAAAACAAAAGTGGTGACACCCAAAATTGCTCATAAAAATAAATCTTTCAAGAAAGTATGGCAACCAAAGGTTCAAGTAACTCAACCACCTATCCCCACTGATTTTTCAAAACTTGTACAAAGGAAGGTGAGTTACTTCGATGATATGGGCAAACCCAAGTCAACTTTGGCTTGGGTTCCCACTAGAAACTAATCTCTTATGTTAATGTGCAGGTTCAGCTCACAAAAGAAGATGAGAACAGTTGGCATGTAGATAGTGGCTGCTCCAGGCACATGACAGGCAACATGTCATGCCTTCAGGACTTTGAAAAGTTCAATGGGGGATATGTTGCTTTTGGAGGCAATCCAAAGGGAGGAAAGATTACTGGAAAGGGAACAATCAGCAATGGTACACTACACTTCAAGGATGTGTACTATGTGCAACAGCTTCAATATAATTTGCTGAGTGTTTCTCAAGTTTGTGATGAGAAACACACACCGATCTTCACTGCTACTGAATGCATTATAATGAAGCCTGGGTATGTAATCGATGAAAGCATGATACTACTCAGAACACCAAGGAGGGACAATGTCTATTGTCTAGACATGTCCAAGGTTCAAGTCAATTCACCTGAAGCTTGCTTTCTCTCAAAAGCAACTTTGAATGAATCAACTCTATGGCATAGGAGGATGTGCCACATGAACCTGAAAAACATCAACAAACTAGTTAAATCTAGTTTGGTTAGAGGACTCCCAAACAAGCAATTCAAACTTGAAGACAATTGCTTAGCCTGCTTGAAGGGGAAGCAACACAAGTCTTCCCACAAAATCAAGGAAGTCAACTCTAACACCACTCCTTTACATTTATTACACATGGATCTCTTTGGACCTACAAATGTAAAGAGTATTGCAAAGAAGTCATACTGCTTGGTCATCACCGATGATTACACAAGATATACATGGGTTTATTTTCTTGGTACCAAAGATGAAACAAGCCAACTCCTCATCTCCTTTATCACTAAGATTGAACTTCAACTCAACCAGAAGATCAAGAAAATCCGTTGTGATAATGGTACAGAATTCAAGAATAATGTGATGAATGACTTCTGTGAGAAGAAAGGAATAGAACGCCAATTCAGTGCTGCCAGGACTCCTCAACAAAACGGAGTTGCTGAAAGACGAAATAGAACACTGATTGAGGCAGCCAGAAGCATGCTAGCTGACTCAAACCTTCCTATCTTCTTCTGGGCAGAAGCAGTTAACACTGCCTGCTATGTCCAGAATAGGGTGTTGCTAGTTAAGGCACACAACAAGACACCATATGAGCTACTACACAAGAAACAACCCTTGATCAGCTTTCTTCGTGCCTTGGATGCCCATGCACAGTTCTTAACTCAAAAGACTATCTTGGAAAATTCGAAAGCAAATCTGATGAAGGGACATTCGTTGGATACTCATCTCAAAGCAAAGCATATCGGGTCTACAATCACAAATCAAAGATCATTGAAGAAAGCTCAAATGTCACATTCAATGAATACACACCCAACAAGAGGGGACAAGGACCAGATTGGATATTTGATTTGGATGCCTTAACAAGATCACTAAACTCTAACTTTGAGTTTCATCCAAAGCAAGTTGATACGGACCAAGTTGCTACTGAGCAGGTTACTACGGCAACAAAATCCACAACTACGGATCAAGATACTGAAATGGTTACTGCGGATCCAGTTGCTACGGATCAAGTTGATACGGAGGATCCTATGGTAACAAGCCCAGTTACTACTGAACCAGTTGCTGCGGACCCCATGACAACTAGTCCAGTTGCTACGGACTTAGTTAGTACTGCTGCAATGGAGCAAGTTGCTACGGACCCAATGATCATTAGTCCAGCTCCAGAAGCAGAGGAGGAAGATCATTCCTATCTGTTCTCAGCCACTCTTCCCACGTTCGATCAAGCTTTCTCACAGCTACAAGCAATTCAAACAGAAGCTACAACTCCTTCCACCTATGTAACAGAAACTACTTCTACTATTGATCAAGATGAAGCTGCAAATGTTCTTATAAGAACAGAATTGTCAAGAATCAATGTGATGGCTGATGAAGACACCATAGCATCACAGTTGCAGAAGATCAAAGAGGAAAAAGCAGAAGAAGAAAGAAAGAAGCTGCTAGCTGAGGCAGTTGCAAGACAAAGAGCAACTACTGCTTTAGGTGAAAAACCTAAACAACCTACTCTCAAGCTACCTGAACAATCTACAGGTACTTCTGTTTCCACAGGTAGAGTTGGATACATTACAGTGGACAAGAAGAAGAATAAGATACAAGTTGTTGATCTTGATGTTGAAAAAGACAAAGGCAAATCCATTGCTGTTGTGAAGTCAAAAACTGAAAGCAAGGAGGAAGCTATTAATTTTCAAGGTATGACAAATGAAGAAATAGAGCTGCTTAGAAAAGAACAAGAACAAGCAGAATTACTATTCAAAATGGCTGTTGAGAAGAAAGTGGAAGAAGAAAGAGAAAGACTGAGAAAAATAGCTGAAGCTGATGCACTTCATGCTAGGCTAAACAAAGAACCAACTCCTGAAGACAGGGAGAAACTAGCTAAAATTGCAGAGGATGATGCAATCAAAGCTCAGGAGATGGTTAATGATGAGATTTTGGACAGACTAGCAGAAAAGGGTTTGAAAAAGTCTTTGGAAAGAGAAGATGAGCTTCTGGCACAGAAGATGCATGAAGAGGAGCTTAAACTTGCTAAAGCCAAAGCCAAGCCTGAGAAGAAGAAAGTGTCCAAACCTACTCCTACACAAGTCAAGGTAGCTGAAGATAGAAAGAAGTACACAGCTTACCTCAAAAGCAAAGGTCACAGTGGAAGATCTTTAGGCAACATGAAGCTTGCCAACATGCTTGACTTAGTGAAGGAAGAAAAACAAAAGGAAAAAGCAAGGGAAGCAGCACTTGCAAAGCTTGAAGAGAAAAAGAAGCTTAATGCAGAAAAGGTGTTAGCTGAAGCCCTTAGAACAGGAAGAAAAGTATTTCAGGCACAAGAAACTGTCCCTCCTGTGGAACAACCAGAAAAGAAGCTTAAAAGAGTCAAAAGCAAATCCAAATTCATTCCTCAAGCTAAAAGAAGAAGGATGAGTGAAGATGATGCTACTGCTTCTCAATCAGAAGATCCTGATGTTCCATTTGCAGATGTCAAACAAGAACCAAAAGATATGGAACAAGATCCCCCAGCAGCTAATCAAGGGGGAGATGAAGATAAACTCAAATTCAAACCAATGGTATATTCTGAGTATATTCATCATGAAGAAGGATTGAGGTTTACTCCACTAAATGTCAAACCTCCAATGATTGTTGACTGGAAGTATATTGGTGGGACAGAGTATGAAGTCAAAAGACAAGATGGTTCAAAGAAAACACTTCCTACCTTCTATGAAACCATCAGATTGTTTGACAGGGATGATTTAGAGAGAATGTATCACATAGGAAAGGCAAAGTATTCTAATCAAAAGAAGTCCTTGTCTGGAACTGAACTTGCTATGGATGTTCTCTGTGGGCTGTTTGAACCAGGATATGAGAAGAAAAGCTCTGTGTTCAAGAAAGGTGGTCCAGATAATCCTGTCATAAGATGGTTTATATATGATCGTAGTGGTGTCTACTCAATAAGGAGAAGACATGGAACCATGGAGTTCTTCCTAATTGATGTGCAATATCCTCATGGGCTGAAGACTTTAGAAGAGATGATTGAAGTAAAGCTGAATGGTCTTCATGATTCAAGACTGGCACATCAACTTATTTACAGTATTCTACTGCAAATCTGGGAGGAAGAACACAAAGGACAAGAAAGTGACTGGCCTACTCAAAAAGATTGAAACTGACTTGTAAAAACCGTAGTTGTAATAGTTAATACTGCTCTATTAATGAAGTAGTTAATACGGTTGAAGCATGAAACTTGTACTTTTGATGTGTCATAAAAGTTCAAGGTTAGGGGGAGATTGTTGGGTTATAACGTAGTAATATAGTTTAACCATAGACAATGAAACCTAACAAACAAGTGAAAGTAACTTAATAAAACAGTTTGACGATTAAGAAGTTACTACGGAAGAATATCATAACAAGTTAGTGCGGCTGTTCAACATATTGCAAAGTTACTACGGTAGATGGAGTTACTACGGTTACTATGGACAAGGTCAGAATCAAGATAAGGAAGTCAAAGCCAAGATACGCGGAAGACAAAGACTTATCTTACAAGAATCAAATCTAATTAGATAGAGTTATAATTAGATTAGATTTCCTTTTGTTAATTAATTAAAGTTTCCTTATTCAATGTTTAGATAAGGATAGATGTAGAATTCTAGTTTATCTAGAACGAGCCTCAAGGTCTATAAATAGATAGATCCTTGAAGAATAGAAAATACGTTGTATTGGTATGTTTGATTAATACAATTGAGGCTTAGAATTCGACAATAATTTGTTTATTCATTATTCATTATTAGTTGTTCGATAACTCGTAATATTGAAGTGTTCATCCGCTGCTGAACTTCTTCAATAGATCTCGATCTTAATCGTTAGCAAACTTATTAGTTTATTCAGACTAATACGATCCTGACAGTTAATTTTATATTAATATTAATACTTCAAACGGTTTATAACTTTAAAACCACAACATTTATACTTTTGGACAGATTACGAAACCCGTTTTGTTTTGGTCATATCTTGGTCTTAGAAACTCAAATAAACTGAATCCGGGGTCTATAACGTAGCTCTCTGAGTCTAGTTTTCGTACGTTTCAGAATCATGGTCTAACTCCTTTTCAAACTTTAGATATTCCAGATTAAGTGACTAGTGGTACAATCTGAGTCTTTCCAACCGTTACTCAATAATCATCGTTTCAACTTCCGAGTCACTACTTAACATAAATTGTTAATCTTTATACTTAAACGGGATTATAAACATATCGAACTTACATTTACGAACCTTACTTGTACTTTAGGGGAGCTCGATACCTAGACGGGACCATACTTGTACTTAGCTAGCTTACACGGTTGTAATAACATCTTGCTATTTCGAGGTGAGTTCATTGCCCCTATTTTCTACTGCTTTACGTGTTTTATACTAATCGGGGGGAAGTAAAACTCAACTTACTATTTTAAGAAAAAGGATACTATTTTTCAAACTTACCATAAATAGATATTTCTATTTATGGAAAGTTACTATATTTGGAAACCTTCTATTTCGGGGAATTTACTACTTTCGATAAATTTACTATAAATAGAACTTCCTATTTATAGAAACTTACTACGAAATGGGATTTCATAAAACGTTTTCAAACTTATGCATGTTTTCAAAATACTACGAGATTACTATTGTGGGATTACGGTTACTTCAAACGTGCTCATTAGTAGATATGTTCTACTAATGGAGTCTTCTAAACGTGCTCACTAGTAGATGGGTTCTACTAGTGGAGTCTTCTAAACGTGCTCGTTAGTAGAGATGATCTACTAACGGAGTCTTCTAAACGTGCACATTAGTACTAATGGTGTCTTCATACAGTAGCGTGGCTACTACTACTACTACGGATACTTGTGGGTTTGCGATTACATTTCTTACTTACATGCATATGATTACCTGTTTTCTATTACTTACATTTATTACTGCTGAATTGAGATACAAATGCTTACTGATTACCATTTTTAAACACTTACTTTCAAATGATTACTAAACTATTTTATTACATACTCGATGAACTCGCTCAACCTTTGTGTTGACTTTTTAGTTTTACTTTCAGGTATTGATCAGGCATAGGATCTAGCTGGACTGGACTCCTAGAGACTTAGAGTATTATTGCATTGTGGCTTGATTTGATACATTTATCTACTTATATTTCGGGCTTGCATGCCTAAGTACTTTATTTTCATTTTCGGATTTTATTTTGGATATTGTTTCATTGTAGTGATTGACGTAATTGTGTACCAAAGGTTTAACCTTGGACATGGCGACGTCATGACATACAAATTTTATTTATTTCATATAGATTGTTTTCTTTATTTACTAATGTATTATGACGATCGCCAATCAGTTGCACCCTGCGTTCCGCCACTGGCGGGGTGTGACAGATTGGTATCAGAGCACATGGTTATAGAGAACTAGGTGGTTTGGCCTAGACTATAACTAGGTGTCCTTCATATAGATTCTTTTAGGATCTTTTTCATTGATTTCATTACGTCTCACTACTCGTACGCGACGACTCATTCGCCTAAGGAATACGGCGACCAATATCGGCTTTCGACATTGAAAGAATTTTGTTTTATGGATTTATTTTTTTCATTTATGTTTCTTTGATCACATCTTTTGGATACTATTTTGGAACCTCGATTAAAATCTCATATTTCAATTTCTTGATTCGAATATGTTAATATTATGATAATGAACATGGGAAGCGGGCATGTATATGAGGCGAGGTGTATATAATTATGGGTGGCCAACGTAATTATATCCATAGCGGGTCATATATATGTTTACATGACCATGTTTGTAGTCGTAATACAAAACATACCTAACGTTCTTATGATTGAATTATTAATCATATCCATTCCTTAAAATTTACGCTTACGATTATACTGACATATACTTATTCCTTTCTTGTGTAGATGCCTCCTCGTGCACAACTTACTCCGGCTCAAGTGGCCGCTATGATCGCTGAGCAGCTAGCTGCGGTTGTACCTACTATCGTGGCACAAGTCACGAACGCTATTAATCAGCAGCCGCATGGACCACCTCCTCCACCACCACCACCTCCTCCACCTCCACCTGCACACGTTTGTTCTTACAAAACTTTTCTGAGCTGTAAGCCGACAGAATACGACGGAACGGGCGGGGCCCTAACTCTCAGTCAATGGTTCGAGCAAGCTGAGTCTGTCTTCGACATCAGCAACTGCAGTGCCGAAAACCGAGTCCGATACTCCACGCAACTTCTGAAGGGCAAGGCCCTTACCTGGTGGAATTCCGTTATCAGCGCCCGTGGCAGGGAAGTCGCTATGGCTATATCTTGGGCGGATCTAAGGACGCTTATGCTGGACCAGTTTGTTTCTCGCACGGAGATGAAGAAGTTAGAGGATGAACTATGGGGTCATACTATGGAGGGACCCAAGCTGACCGAGTACATCGACCGTTACCACGAGCTCGTTCGACTATGTCCAAGGATGGTAGATACTGAAGTTCGTCTCGTCGAGCGCTTTATTCATGGGCTGCATTCAGAGATTCGTCGATCGCTGAGGGGTATCGACCCTCCTACACTACATGATGCCATCCACCGTGCGGAGTCTATTACGGAAGATCTGATCAGAGATGGTGTGTTTGCTTCGGAGAAGAAGAAGGGTCACAATGAAGCTGAGCAGGGCAAGTTCAAGAAGGTTAAGAGAGATGCGGGTCAGTCGAGCAACACCACGGGATCAGGGTATACTGGAACACTTCCTCTATGTCAGAAGTGTAACTATCATCATGAGGCGCATATGCTATGCACATGTTCGAAATGCAAGAGGAGAGGCCATTTGGCTAAGGATTGTCGCTCTAGAGTTGTTGCTGCCGTGTCGACGAATGCGGTGAGGCCAAATGCTTGCTTTGAATGCGGGGGTACCGACCACTTCATTAGAGATTGCCCCTACAAGCAGGGTACTGCTGCTCAAGCTAATCCACCTCAGATCACTCAGGGAAATCAGGGACCAAACACTCGTGCTCGTGCTAGAGCTTACATGCTGGGAGCTACAGAGGAGCAGCAGAATCCGAATGTCGATGCTGGTACTTTCTTATCCAACTCTGATATTACTCGTAATGCATGTTGATACTTTACTTTCTGATTATGAGCCTTACCTTTCGATGATCTGGTTCGTGACGGTACTTTCTACTTGAATTTCGGGACGAAATTCTTTTAAGTGGGGTATACTGTGACAACCGTCACTTTCTCCGTCCTTAGTTAGTCTAATATGCCTGTAGATCATTACCGCATTTTACTGAAAAATTTAAAACTTGATTATTACTACAGTTACGAGATTAAAAGTTATGTTTTTTTTGATATAAGATGACTTCTATGTTATGTGTGTATTTGTTGTGATGCTTTCGTTAGTTAGGTGCACAGTAGATAGTCCCACTAGAAGAGCTCCTAGATTATTATCGAGAATTTCATGATTCGTACTAATAATGGACTTGAGTATACTTAAGGTTATATCTCGTGTAAGAATCTTTATTTATCACTCGTGTTAGTTTACTTATATCATTTACTTCCTACGTCTCGTTAGACAATTATCTTCCTATCATTTTCATTCACCGAGTTGAGATCGGACTATATTACCATTTGGCTAACAATCGGGCTTGGTTTAGTAATTCTTATTAGAACCCAAACCATTAACAATTAGCCCTAAACTAAACCTAAACCTAATTAACAATAAACTAAAACCCTAAACCTCCTTTCTTTCTAACCGACGCCCAAACCAAACCCTCCCATCCTTTCCCGTCGCTTTTCCTTAAACCCTAATTCGCCCAGCTTTTGCTTCAGTCGACCAGCAGACCCTCCACACTCCTTTCGTCGATCTCAGCTACCATCAAGAGAAGATTTGAAGCCTTCTTCAGCAAGGTATCAGTTCCGGAATTCCTTTCTTTCTTTCTTTTTGTTTTGGTTCCAGCCGAGACATGTATAATGGAGTAATAGGAATCGTTGCTAACTGTTCTACTCTCATTCACCTTGTATTCCACAGCCCTTGATCACGAGGAACACCAATTCTAGTCATCAGAATCGAGCCATAATCAGTAAGTATCGGTCTTCATCCTTTTCTTTTGTTTTTGGCCGAAACCCTAATTAGGGTTTCCATAGAATTCGTTTTCTGCTTATGATAATTCAATTGTCGATTTTCCACAGCCACTACACGAATATTCCATCAATAATCCGAGAGTTTATTAAGGTAAACTCGATTCATATCAATTTCCTTGAAATCTTTTTCGTTTGGATATTAAAGCTTGCTGTTCTAAAATTTTGTCGGTTTTGTTTGCTGTTTATCTCGTTTTCACTTTGGAATTTGAAATATTTGTCTAAACGAAAATTGTAGTCCTTTGAATCTAGTTTTCGGAAATATAAGATTTGTAATCTGAAACATTGTAGAACTCCCACAATATGCGTTTTAGTACACGTTGGTCTAATCTGAATTTGGAAAAATAGCTGCTGTAGTCACCTGTTTTGAAAAAGTCATAACTACTAAACCGTCTTGAATTCTAATCAGGTATAAAAGCCAAAGTTGTAGGTATTGGAGTCTAGTTTCTGGGAAAATTGGTCTCGTTGTCTAACTGTTCGTCAAACTCTCTAAAGGTGCAATTTAGTGAACGTATGTAAAACTTGATGAATTGTATTGGTAGTCTGTCTTGTTCGTGCTATATATATAAAACTATTTGGAATTTAATGAAGTTGTCTAAATATAAAATATAGCCCTTTGAATCTAGTTTTTGAATATATAAGATATTAAGTCTAATTCATTTTCAAACTCCCGTTATCTGCATTTTAGTAACAGTATGTACAGCTGAGTCTTTCGGGTTGCTAATCTTGAATTTTTGGTGTTCTCTTGCGGGTGTTCATTTAACTAGTTTTGGGTATAATTATAAATGGAATTGCTACATGTTTTAAACAGGTTTTTATTGATTAGAGAAGTGTGGGTTAATTTTATATTAATATTAATACTTCAAACGGTTTATAACTTTAAAACTACAACATTTATACTTTTGGACAGATTACGAAACCCGTTTTGTTTTGGTCATATCTTGGTCTTAGAAACTCAAATAAACTGAATCCGGGGTCTATAACGTAGCTCTCTGAGTCTAGTTTTCGTACGTTTCAGAATCATGGTCTAACTCCTTTTCAAACTTTAGATATTCCAGATTAAGTGACTAGTGGTACAATCTGAGTTTTTCCAACCGTTACTCAATAATCATCGTTTCAACTTCCGAGTCACTACTTAACATAAATTGTTAATCTTTATACTTAAACGGGATTATAAACATATCGAACTTACATTTACGAACCTTACTTGTACTTTAGGGGAGCTCGATACCTAGACGGGACCATACTTGTACTTAGCTAGCTTACACGGTTGTAATAACATCTTGCTATTTCGAGGTGAGTTCATTGCCCCTATTTTCTACTGCTTTACGTGTTTTATACTAATCGGGGGGAAGTAAAACTCAACTTACTATTTTAAGAAAAAGGATACTATTTTTCAAACTTACCATAAATAGATATTTCTATTTATGGAAAGTTACTATATTTGGAAACCTTCTATTTCGGGGAATTTACTACTTTCGATAAATTTACTATAAATAGAACTTCCTATTTATAGAAACTTACTACGAAATGGGATTTCATAAAACGTTTTCAAACTTATGCATGTTTTCAAATACTACGAGATTACTATTGTGGGATTACGGTTACTTCAAACGTGCTCATTAGTAGATATGTTCTACTAATGGAGTCTTCTAAACGTGCTCACTAGTAGATGGGTTCTACTAGTGGAGTCTTCTAAACGTGCTCGTTAGTAGAGATGATCTACTAACGGAGTCTTCTAAACGTGCACATTAGTACTAATGGTGTCTTCATACAGTAGCGTGGCTACTACTACTACTACGGATACTTGTGGGTTTGCGATTACATTTCTTACTTACATGCATATGATTACCTGTTTTCTATTACTTACATTTATTACTGCTGAATTGAGATACAAATGTTTACTGATTACCATTTTTAAACACTTACTTTCAAATGATTACTAAACTATTTTATTACATACTCGATGAACTCGCTCAACCTTTGTGTTGACTTTTTAGTTTTACTTTCAGGTATTGATCAGGCATAGGATCTAGCTGGACTGGACTCCTAGAGACTTAGAGTATTATTGCATTGTGGCTTGATTTGATACATTTATCTACTTATATTTCGGGCTTGCATGCCTAAGTACTTTATTTTCATTTTCGGATTTTATTTTGGATATTGTTTCATTGTAGTGATTGACGTAATTGTGTACCAAAGGTTTAACCTTGGACATGGCGACGTCATGACATACAAATTTTATTTATTTCATATAGATTGTTTTCTTTATTTACTAATGTGTTATGACGATCGCCAATCAGTTGCACCCTGCGTTCCGCCACTGGCGGGGTGTGACAGTATAGACGTACAAGGAATTATAGTCCTAAACGCATCAAATATGAAACTCTTCGAATGACGGACTAAAATCGGGAATCGGTAGAATTGAGAATTATTGATTCAAAAATAAACTGTCAACAATAGCGATTACGTTCCGTTCTTGCATAATTTATTCCGAACTAGGCGTAGTTGGCCAAATTACGCGTAGTTCAAAATGAACCATGCATTTGCGGAATTAATTCACTAAAGTTTAAAAGTTCGTGAAATGATTTGTGAAGAATCTTGATTATATTTTGGTATTGCACCAATGATTACTAAATCGGAGCGAAGTGGCGGATTAAAATTTGGGGTCGAATCTCTCGGAATCTCACTCGTAGGACAACCTTGACTCGTCGACTTCTTTGCAGATATGAGCTTTCTTCGGTTCCAACGCAAAAGACGTAAAAAGAAGACGAAAATAAAGGAAGAGGAAGGAATAGTGTGTAACGCAAGGAAAATAAGGTCAAATATCATAATCGAATAGAATATATACAAGCTGACCTTCACTAAGAAAAGTACCTGTACTGGCTGAAGCTAACTCGGGGCATTTGCCCTTATGATGATACGGAGAACCACATTCGTAACACTTGCCCTTAAAGGCCTTACAGAACTTAACTGTGTCCTAGCTGCTTACACTTACCACACACCCAACAAGCCACATCTTTGGTGTGGTGCCTACCACACCGGTCACACTTCGGGTATTTACTCTGGGTACCAATCACGATTGCTCTGCCTCGAGGGTCTAATATAGACGAAGTTCCAGCACCCGCTGTAACCAACTCGGGACACTTGTTCTTAAGATGCTCGACAGAACCACACTCATAGCATTTGCCCCTCATGGACTTACAGAATCTATCTGTGTGGCCCAGCTTCTTACATTTACTACATTCCCAACAAGCCATCTCCCTGGAATGGTGATTACCACACCGACCACACCTCGGATACTTAGTATGGGTACCCGGCGTCCCTGCTGCATAGGTTTGTACCAATTGAGGAGCATACTGCTTCCTAGACTTTTTCCGCGAATCTCCATAACGGATTCCACCACTCCGTTTCTTTCTGGAGTTCTGCTTATCTACGAATGACGGTACTACACCATCACAGACCGCATTCTGGATTAGCGTGGTCACCATCTCCACAGCACTCTGGAATGTGCTCGGGTTGGAGGAAACAACATCGCCAATTACACCAACCTCGGGTCCACCAGACCAGGTAACCATACCCTCAGGACTATCGTGTCCCGTTCCTCCACCAGTACCATCAACCTCAGGACCTTTACCTTTAACCTTCGGCTCGGAATCATCCTGATCCGAACCATCAGACCCCGTACCAGTTTCCGTACCAGTACCCGGACCACCAACATCCTGCGACATGAAATCTCTAATCTGAGCGATGATAGTAGGTTTCATGGCTTCCAACTGCTCGACTATGAGCTGATTGAAATCTGTCGTCATATCCGTTTCCTCATTCCTGACTTCCACACTCGAAGTCGCGATACAAGCTCCCACGCTCGGACGACCATGTCTCGCTGACCATCTCGTCGCTGTCGTCTTCAGGGGCATCGTTCTAAAAGAGACGAAAGAAAATTCGATCAGCAAATGTGTGCAAAAACAAGGCCAAATGCCACAATAACAACGTGAAATAAACACGTATGAAAAATAGTGCACACATTGCAATCAAAGAAAAATCGATTTAAAAGCCTATGGTCATAGTCCAGGTGATTTACTCAGTTTAAATCACCCGGTTCGCTATAACCTTTGGCTCTGATACCAACTTCTGTCACACCCCGCTAAAAGCGGAAACACGAGGCGTTCCAGTTATAATATCAAGAGTCAAGATTACAACAATATAACCGATAAACAAAACGTCAAATTAAATAGATCATGCCAAATGTTACAAAATACATCATAAAGTCAAAGGCGATAAGACGCCAAGTACAAATACAATTCCAAAAGAATTAAACAAACGGAGCGTCATGGAAATTACAATAAAGAGTTCAAATTCAAATTTCCCAAAAGCAAGCGATCCGAAAATAAACTATGGCATGATCAATGGAAATCCTCAATTTCCTGCAAAGCGTTAAAACGACATCAACAACATGTTGGTGAATTATTCGCAATTTTAAGTAAAAAGTGACCCATCGACAAGTTTCAGTAAACATTATAAATTTAAAATCACATATCTTGTATTCATCCATTAGTGAAAGGTACTATGCCTAAGTAGTCATACATCTCGCTCCTGGACCAATCAGTTTAATCCCCTATCCTAAGGTGTGTCAAACCAAAGGCAATCAGTTTAATCGTACAGTTTAATAGTAACGGCCATAACATCCGCTCGTAGTATCAGCCTACAGAGGAATGGGGGTTAGGTACATAACCCGATATAGATCTATATATATGAAAACCGCGGGCATAAAGCTTAACGAGTGTATTAGAGGGGAGCGACCATGGCTTAGACACTTAAAACTAAGGCAGACCAAATTCACTGGGTAAACAAGATATTTAATAACATTATCGCATAAATGCAAACATTTTAAAGTACGCTTTACAGCCCAAAAGTATTTAAGACAAGGGCTACGAATAACTCACAAAACAACTTCAGCAAATCTCGGGTAAATACAATCACGGGACCACAATTCCACCGTCTAAGTGCCCTAAAACAGTAAATAATATAGTCTCAGTATCTGTATAAGAATAGTTCGGTTTAGCCTTGTCGGTTAAGATTAGGTTAATAAGATAATCCAATAATAAATAAGTTTAAATGAGGTGACGTATTTAGAAGGCGTTGTTCCGCGTCAATCAGGACCGCTCGGAAGGATGTCGGCATTTCACGTCATAACAATAATTCGAAAAGGATAATATTCCGAGTCGAAACGACTACTAGGAATATTGGTTGAAAGGAATATTGAATACCAAGGTTTTATTAGATTGAATAAGGTTAAAGATGTTGACTTTGTAAAAGTCAAATGTTAAAGAAGTTGACTTAGAAAAGTCAAATGTCAACATTGTTGACTTATAAAAGTCAAATTTCAAGGATGTTGACTTATAAAAGTCAAATGTCAAAAATGTTGATTTTGCAATTTAAAGACAACTATTTTAGGTTGAAACATAGATAATTGAAGTTGTCGCAAAAGTCTAACTTGACGTTTAGAGAGTTTGTAAGTCTTTACTCTTAAAAAATATAGTTTAAAATGACTTTTAGTTATCAAAATATAGTGTAAAATGTCTTTATATAAATGTTTTTAATCAAAGTTTATCGCAAAATATTAGTCGACGGCTTTAGATTACGATAGTTATTTGTAACAAATGTTTACTTATTAAAATGTAGGTAATATGTCCGTTTTAAATAAGTATTTGACATTTTTGATTGCGTTGGCGTCTTTGAGTCGGAAGACGATATTTTTATCGAAATATGTTACTTTTATGTATTTTAGTATGTTTATACAAGTGTTTTAGAGTTGTTAGAAATATAACGTGAAATCAGAGGCTTTAAAACGACAATTTACGGAACAAAACGTCAAGACGGCCAAACAAGCAAAACGGAAATTTTGCTGGAAATAGGCCCGCTGCGTCGTCCTGGCATCCAGGACGGCGCACAGGTGCTATTTCCAGCAAACATCGTTTTGATGTTTTGCCGAAATCCGTTCGTTCAAAGATTTTTTTTTTGGTTAAACCGCTTACTGTTAATAACTTATATTATGTTCCAAATACATTTACCAAGTATTACATATATGTAAATATATCATTTTACATACTAATACATACAATATGTTAATTTCGGTAATAAATACATTTTTACACATTTTTGTCCAAATATTTGTCCATAACCAAAATATTCACAAATGTTGGTCTAGTATATTATTCCTAACCATTTTCAAGGCTATAACCGAATATACAAAGAAAATAATGACGAAAAATATAAAAAGATGAATATGGGAAAAATAACGATTTTTACCGAATAACAACCGCAAGATCCTAAGCTTGATAATATAAACCCGAAAGCAACTTTTGGTGGTGAGATGATGGGAAATTGACAGCTCCAAAATACAAAATAAAACCACCATTAGTCTAGATCCTTGCATGCAAGTGAAAAATTAACGTTTTCGGAGAGATTTTCGTTAAAAGTTACTTACCAAGATCAAAGAGATTTTCTCCAAGAAAAGCCAAAGATTCTTCCTCCAAATGAAATGTAATATGGAAGGCAAAAGCTTGGAATGCAAAAGATTAATAATATGTGTTAGAATCTCTAACAAAGAAGAAGATTTATGGAGAAAAATGGAAGAAAAGTGAAGAAAATCTTAAGAAAACCTTACCAAAAGTTGATGGAGATCAAAAGGAAGTTGTTTCTTTGATAATTTTATGCTTGAATCCTTCTTCAAGTATGTGTTTTAAGTCTCAAAGTTGCTGGAAATGAGAAGTATTTTGAGAGAGAAATGAGAGAAAAGTAAAGAAAAGTTATGGGAATAATGAGAGAGAATGGTGTTTGTAGGTGTTTTGGGATGATTCTAAATGACTTTGTGAGATGAATAATGACTTCTAGTATGACATTTCTGCCCAAATACAGAGTCTTACAAGTTTGGGAGAAGTGCCCAACAAGATTTCATGCAAAAATGACTCACACAAATAAACAAAAGAAGTCTGTCCAGCAGGTCTGTGCGGCGCACGGCGTGCAAAAATCCAGAATTTTTTCCGTTTTTCGTTTGCGCGATCGTTAAGGAGTTTCGTTCATCGAAAGTTCCCGATTCTTTTTTAGATGAACTTAGGAAAGTTCATACTATGATTTACTTTATATTAGGTTCATTTAATATTATATTTTCACTTTCGATTCCGAGATTCGCACGATTTCGGTAAAGAGTAAATAAGAGCAAAAGCGCGATATCTCGACGATAAAGAATACGATAACCGACAAATTTGGCATAAAACTTCTAACTTATAATTATGAGGATACTAACTAATTGGCACTTAGATAAAATAATATTATCACGTCTCAGGGGACGAATCAGCAAATACAGAAAACCCGATACTCAATAACAGTAAATCGTGAGCAAAACAAAGCGAAATACAAGGGTCGAAATCAATTGCGAATAAAATATAAATAATGACGGTAACATAAGTACTTCAAATTGACGGGACGTCACAAACGTAATTATGAGTGTATCCTAACAAGTATGTGCTCGTATCATATGCAAATCCGAACTATTCTACGGAACTATCAGTATTCGTGACACACTTCACAAGTTAAACTTGAGTAGTGCTATTAGATTATTCAATTTCAATTTCACGTAAGGGAATTAAAATCTATGACAAGTTATATTTTGTCAACTATCTACGTTTTCAGTTCAGTTTGTTCGATCAGTTATACTACTTGTATTTCGGGACGAAATTCTCTTAACTGGGGATACTGTGACAACCGTCACCAAATCCGCTTGGTCAACGTAAATTTTTCGATTAGTCAACGTTCTCTTTAGATGCTTGTCATTACTTGTTAACTGTTATAAAACGTGAATTTTTAAACTTGAATACTTAAACGTGATTATTTGTGATGGGAAATGTTGGTGAACTTTTTATATATCGAATACTTGCATGACATGTTAAGAATTTCACTTTAGCGTAAGCTTGACTTCTGCGTATATCATAGACGGAAATTAACGTTTGGACACTTATTTCTATTATTGGAAATTCATCGGGAAAACGAAGTAAAACTTTCTATTAGTTATTATTATTTTCCGAGTTATTTTTTTATACTTGTTTATATTTAATACGTTTCGAGTTATATATAATTAAACGGAGATTTATTAAATTCTAAACTACTCCATATTGTTTAGCCAGTATTATAAACCCAATCAATTGGGCATTCATTTGATCCATGACCCAAGAATATAATCCATATTCAGTTTTTAACCCCTAACCCATGGTTTCTACCCATTTAACAGATTTAATTAACTAAACTAATTTATCTAAACCAAAAATCAATCCCCGAATCTCAAACCCTTAAAATAGTCGACACATTTCCCCCCTCCCTCTCCTTTTGTTCGACCAGCAACAAGAACACCATAAAACCTTCGATTTTCTTCTTCCTTTTCGTTTTGTGGAGCAGCAAGCAAGAGAGAACAACCCGTGATCATCATTCTTTTCCTCTTTCGGTCTTGTTCCAGTCGATAGTATACACGAACACACAATTGGGTTACGTTTGTTTATCCTAATTGGTAACCTTCCTAACCTAAGTTTTGATTTCTGTTCGTTTATATATAAGATTTATGATTATTTATTTCTTTTAGTCACAAGTTGTATAGGTTTTATTATAAATGTGTAGTTAGGGTTTGGTGATTTAGAGTTAGTAGTAATTGGTTGTTATCAAGTTTGAATTAATACCTTTAGTAGGATTTTCAGTTGTATAATCTGTTTTTAAAAGTGATTATATATAAATATTGAATTTTGGTCGTGGGTTTAAGGTCTCGTGTGCTCGAAAAACGTTTTCGAATATTCTATTGCATCATTGGGTTGCCACTGTTTGCTGATCAGAATGTTGACCTATTTTGCACGATTAATAACTCTTCTACAACTCAGTATTTTTACAAGATGTCTAAATAAAAATTTTAGATCTTGGAGTCTAGTTTTCGGAAATGTAAGTTTCATCTCCCAGTTCGTCTTCAAATTCCCTGAAACTGATTTTCAGTGAGCGTGGGTCTAAACTGTGTTTTGGTTAGTCTTTTACCTCCGAATTTGAGAGCATTTTTTTTAGGTCTTAAAGATGTGAAAATTGATATTTTAAAAAATCAAGTCGTTATTTATATATTATATACATGATCTTCATTTTTGGGTGAATTTACATAATTTTTTGATATTTATAAACGTCTTTACGAATCATGTTATAAACGTTTCTGGAAGACTCTAAATAGTTTCTATTCACTTCGTCACGTCATATCTTTGTCGTAAAGATGTGTTTTTATTTGAATCTTTATCCTAGGTTGTAGAACTCGTAATCTAGTTTGAAAATATAAGGCTCGTCTCCTAATTCTAATTTCTGGTCCTTTAAACTGATATAGTGCAAACCTTGGTCTAATCTGATTTCTGAAATGCATAGTTTCGCGTCGACTTGAAATAATTTTATCTCCCTCATACAAAAGATTTAAACCTTCGTTTTTGGATATGTTGTTTTCTACTGAGTTCACTATTTAAAATAAATTTGGTTTTAATTTTTGATTTTTTTAAGTATTTTTTTACAAAAATGGTTTATAACCTGCTGTGCAAAATTATACTTTTTTGTAACGTCTTTTGTTAGATTTTTATAAAAATCACCGAGAGTCGAAAAAATTACGAGATTAACAACACTTAATAACAATTCAGTAAAGATTCTAAAATTTATATTTGGAACATTTCTAACGTGAATAAGTATAACATTCGTTTAGGAAGCTCAAATAAACCGAACGCCTAAGTGATAATTCTTAACTAGCTTTGCATAAGGACTTGAGGTGAGTTTCGTAACCCCTACTTTTAAATATATATTTTTTTTACTTTTTGGGTGAAGACATAACTTCTTTTACATGAAACATTATATTTTAATGTATGCTTTTTATTGCATATGTTTGTATGTTGTATTCTATGTGCTGTAACAATTATGTGTTGGGTTACATTATCTTTTCAGCCTTTGCAACGTATTTGACTTTAGTGAAGTTTGCTTATGATTGTGCGACATCATGACACATATTCATTATTTATTAAAGCATTATTAGATATTCTCTTGTTAACTATACAATGTGTTATGACGATCGCCAATCGGTTGCACCCCATGTTTCCGCCAAAGGTGGGGTGTGACATTCTCTTATTGTGTATAAATAGGGTGCTTGAGTCTTGTAATCGATTGGCACTTTTTTTTTTGAATCAACTACGTGTTTCTTGTTATTTGTTATAATTCCGATATAATTTATTAACAAGAACTGTGTGTTTATCAAGAGTGATAATTAACGTTTGAATACTCATTTGCTAATTGATTCAATCATATAAGATTAATTAATTATCTGAATATCTAGTAAATGGGAACTTACTCAGACCTAACAACATGCAAGTTTCCGTCCTAACCGGATCATAAACATATTGATATACCTTGTCCTCGTCCGATTCCTCAAAGTCGGCATTAGCCTTCAATATATTTGATAGGAAGCTTACCAAATTCAAAATGCATAAACTCGTGAATCTCCTGTTTAATAGAGTCTTTGACATTCGAAAAGAAATCATAATATATATATATATATATATATATATATATATATATATATATATATATATATATATATATATATATATATATATATATATATATATATATATATATATATATATATATATAGTTTTACGATCAATATAGTTATGTAAACACAACCACACTTTGAATAAAGATCTTAATCTATCAAAGAAGTTTAGCAACGGATTTAAACACTTTGATGTTACAAGTTTATTGATTAAACGAATATTGTTTATAATGAACAAGAACAATAACGAATATCAATTATAAGCCTCAACATATTAATCTTCAAGAATCGACTAATATACGTGTTTTTCCTAATACAAAGATCTATGTATATATAGACCTTGAGGCTAACCTAGCAAATCTAGGAAACGACTTAACAATTACAATTGTAATATAACTACAATTGCTACAAATAAGGAAAAGATAATTACAAATCTATTCTAAAATTATCTAAACTCCTCATGCATTAGTAACAGAAGACGGGCAGTAGTAACAGTCTTCAGCAGCAGTAACCATCAGACTTGCAGTATTAACCAATAAACTTGCAGTAGTAACTGTATACGTGCAGTAGTAATGAGCAGTAGTTGTGCGGTAGTAATGAGCAGTAGTTGTGCAGTAGTAATGAACTTAAACTAATTTTTCAAACAGTTTAATCCCAACAATCTTCCCCTAAACTTGAACTTTGATTATCATTAAAGTAACAATTTTCATTACATATGAATGATGATTACAAAACTACTTTTAACTGTTCTTCCTCTAATTATCTCTTTCTTCCTTCATCTTCAGTTTTTCTTCATTTCGTTGAAGCACCATTCTCCATACTAAATGATTGGCCATCTGAGATTTTCTTAGGGAAAACAACCTGATAGTGAGCATCTCATGTATAATACCAAAGTCTAGATCATACCTTCTTTCTACCAAATAAAACCTGATCACTCCTTGTTTTTTAATGATGGAATGCACCCCACCCCTTTCATACAAAACCCAGTTAATAACTGGATCATGTCCTCCTTTGTGAAATACACTGCTATACATCTCAACTTCAGGAGTAAACATGTCATTTAACCAATCAAGAGCAAGATCAGTTCCAAAGCATGAACCTCTCTTCTGTTAGTACTTTCTTACTCCAATCTCATGCAGTCTGACTATATCTTGTCTTGTGAAGTCTTTGACCATTCTGTAGAAAGTAAGCATTTGGTACTTCTTGTTGTGAGCTCTTGTAACGAAGTAGGTTGTCTTGTTTTCCCCTCCAATAAACTCCCAATCAATGATTTCAGGTAGCTCAACTGCTAAAGGCTCAACATGTATGCCTTCTTCATGAAGAATCAAAGCTGAACAATCATCAGGAGATATCTCTACATCTCCTTCCCTCTCCACTATTGCAGTAGAATCAACAAGAATAAACTGATATGAAGGAGTGGTTGATTCATCAAGTGGAGTTTTAGCATGAGTGGTTTGAACCGTAATCTTTTCCTTCTCTGCAGTAGTTGGCACCTCAACTCTCTGTTTCTTGGTGACTGGTTTAGAAGAAATAGACTTCTTTCTTTTCTGCTGCTCAGTATGAATAATAGGTTGAGATTTATATGGATTAAGAACTACTTGTCCATGTGTTAGCACTCTATCTCCAACTTCATGATCTCTCTTCACCAACCTTTCTAATTCATATATTTCCTTCCTTTTTTGTTCGGTTAACCTTGTTGTTTTTCTTTATCTTTCTTCTTCTTTTTTTCAAACAATCCAAGAATATTTCCAAAGCTCATGGGACCCAAAGATTTACCACTATACCATCTGATCTTCAAGTAGTTCATGAGCTTATGTATGTCAGTTGTTATCTTTTCTCTCTTGATTGTCTTTTTGACTTCTAACTTATACTTCTTTGTAGCTTCACTTCTTTTGATCTTGGAAACCTCTCTGTTATACTTAGCAAGCAAAGACAGTCTCTCCTTCTCCTCCCTTTCAATCCTCTCCAATTCTCTCCTTTAGAATTCTGCATGTACTTCTCTTGATATTGCGGCATCTCCAGACACATCCATAGTTTCGTAAGTAATTTGTAAGGCAAACAGCTCATCTAATCTCAATTTCTCTGCTGCTTCAGTTGTCTTCTCAGTTTCTTCTTCAACCAACACTCTTTTACCTTTGCCTTTTTACTGAAGAGTTAGTTGGATCAACCCTTCTGCCTCCAATATATTGTTGCACTGGTATGTTGAGTTGTCTTGTGTCAGGAGGAATAACTGGAGTCATACCATATCTTGCTGTAGGATCCATCACATAGTCATCACCCTCAACTATTCTTGACTCATAAACAGTAGGAATAGTTACTCCCTTTTCCTTGGGTCTTTTGGCTTGTTCTGGTTTCCTTTTCTGAATGATATCACTTTTTATCTTTAGAAACTCTTCAACAAGTGTTCCTTCTTCAACTGTGGGTTCTTCAACAACAGCAGTAACCACAGTAGAAATGGTTGGAGAAGCAAGAGTAGTAACCACATTAGAAATGGTTTCTGAGGGAGTAGTAGTAATCACAATAGAAATGGTTTCTGAGGCAGCAGTAGTAATCACAATTAGAATGACAGCAGAAGTAACAGCAGCAGTAACATCCTTCTCTTGCTCCCCCTCAAATGTAGTACTAACAATAATTTCTTCTTGCTCCCCCTCAGTAGTAGAATTACCTTCACCATCAAATACTACCTCTTTCTCCCCCTTAACTACAGTAGTAACTGCACCATTGTCACTTTCATCACTGCCTTCTAGCTTTTTCTCCTTCTCAGCATCAACAGTAACTACAACAGTAGCATCAGTAGTAGTAATAGCTTGGTTACCACCTTCAATCTATTTTTCTTTCTCCCTCTCAATGTCAGCTTCTTCCTCCTCATGTATTGGAGATAATACTGCAGCAGAAACAATTACTGTAGTACTAACATTAGACGCAGTATAAACCTCATCAATCTTCTTTATAGCTTCACCAGTCTTCTTTATAGCTTTAGTCTCCTCCTTTTTGTAATTATCAGCCCCATCTGAAGAAGAACTGGAGGAATCAGAAGGCAAGGGAGAGGTTCCAACATCCTTCATCACATGCCTTTTTTTCTTAAGCTGAAATTTGAGATGTTTCTGGTTCTGCACCAACTTAAGAACCAGCTTCTTGAGGACTGCAAGTTCCTCAGCCTGTTTATCCACCGACAGTAAATTGTAGGCACATGTCCATCAATTCCAGGTTTTAGTATTCACAACTATCGTCACCCCTTTTTTGTTGGGTACCAACAGAAGAAAGATCATAGGAAAGAACAGAAGAAGCCTCCTGCCTAGCAGAAGCATCTCTTTCCCCCATGGTTTCTTGGCACCTGGGTCCACCTTCCAATGCTGCCTCAAAAGAAGAATCATCATATAGTGTTGCCAATGGTTGGGTCTTAAAGCGTGTCAAACTGTCTTGTGTACCACTAGGTGATGCAACAATAGGTTGAGCCCTTCCATCATGTTCATCCCTCTCCTTAAAGACCACCTCCCTGAGCCTGGGAAAAAGCTCATTGTGTTCCCATAATAAAGTGTCACCTAATGATTGTTCAGGCAAGGTACTTTCAAGCAAAGGTTCAAGGGTAGGTTTAGACACAAGAAAAGGAGGAGTTCTCTTTGCCTTTCTTTTGAAATGTAAAACAACATGAGGTTGTTGTTGGGGTTGGAAAGCAGACTGAGTGGATTTAGTCAAAGATGGAGTGACAGTAGGAACTGGTGAGGTAGTCACAATTGAAACAAAAGAAGGTCTGGGTTGAGATAAAGGTTGATCACTTTGCCTCTCACCTGAAGGTGTTATCCCCATCATTGTAGAGAACAATGGGGTACCATGGCCAGAAAATCCTTTATTTACTCTTATTATATTAACAAAACCCTTTCTACCATGAGATTTAGGAGTAAAAACAGATTTGGATTTAGAAAGATCCCGAATCTCACAGTTTAGTATGTGTTGTAGAAATCTTGGATACATCAAAAAAATTTGATCATGATGACCCCAGTTCCACAACATACCATCAAAGATCAGTTTTGAATCATTGAAAAGTTGGTTTGTTGCAAGACAGACCATGGCAGTAGCCAAAGAACTTCCTAATTCATTCCAACCACTTCTTTTCTGAGAAAGGGATTGTTGCAAAGTATGCATCAAAAATTTCCATTGAGGAGACAACATGGATTTTTTAAAAGAAGTTGTTGTCAGTTGTCCCTCATATCCTATTCTCTAGAAGTTTTCAAAAAGAGTTTGAATAGGGGGAGTAAATATACCTTCTACATCCTGAAGTTGAAGTTAGTTTCTGAGAGATGCTTCAGACACGGTTATTTTTCTGCCATCCACAGTTGCTGTTATAACAGGTACATTACTTTGTGTAGAGACAACAACAGTAACCCAGAAAACTCCTAACATGAACTTCTTGAATCTCTGGGCAAATAGTCAAAGCAAATTGTAAGTATGAATTGTCAATAAATCGGTGATTTGATGAAACTCCTGATTGTCTTTGGTTGATCAGATTAGCACAGACATTGTGGCCATCAATGAACCTTAGGGCTGTCATTCTAGTTGGAGAAAAGATTTTTGATGATTGCAACTGATTTGTCAAAATTAGGGTTCTAACAGTTTGAGGATTTTTGAAAATTCAAATTTGAGTACGAATCCCTTTTATAGGCCAATTGGGGCAACAAGTTCGACAATTTGAGACTGGACGTAGGCTGTAGTTTCAAAAATTAGGTCCAGTTGTAGATTGCCATGTGTAAAACTTAGTTGTAACTTGAAATTTTGACTTGTCAACGCAGTAGTATCAGAGTAATTTATTGTTTAATTACTCAACATTACTAACGGTTGCAGTAGTAACACATTAGACAGTATTAACCAGGTCAGCAGTAGTAATGACACTACGGGCCGTACTAACCAGTCCAGCTGTAGTAATAAAACTACTTGCAGTACTAACCAGTCCAACAATAGTAATTAACCTACTGGCAGTACTAACCAGTCCAACAGTAGTAATAGAACCATTGGTCGTACTAATAATACTTAGTCTAATATACCATTACTATTAATTTTGCAGTAGTAACATAGTGCAGAACTAAATGAACTTTAAAGGTTACTACTGCAGTACCAAAATTTTCTTGTAGAGACAATTTAAAGTACTATTTTTTACCCATTCATTTAATATTGAGCATGCCAATACTACTAATCAAGAATGAAAATCTTCCTACATCAAAAGCTTTTGTGAGAAGATCTGCAAACTGGTTGTTAGTATGAACCTTTTCAACATGGATTAACTTCTTCTCATTGCCGGTTCTGAAAAAATGGAATCTAATTTCAATATGCTTGGTCTTGGAGTATTTCCCTAGATTGTTGATGATGCTGAATGTACTCTTGTTATCAATGTAGATTGGAGTATTGATAAATACATATCCATAATCCATCATATGATTTTGTATCCACAACACCTGGGCACAACAACTGGATGCTGCAACATACTCTGCTTCAGTGGATGAAGTGGACACAGTTGTTTGCTTTTTACACTGCCAGGACACCAATCTTGAACCCAAAAATTGACATCCACCTCATGTAGACTTTCTGTCCAAGATTTCACCTCCATAATCACTGTCTGTATATGCAATTAATTTAAAAGGATAATCCTTGGGATACCATAAGCCTAAAGTAGGTTTTCCCTTCAAATATCTAAACATCCTTTTGACTACATGAAGATGGGACATCTTTGGCTTGGTTTGATATGTAGCACACGCACACACATTCCAAATATAATGTCAGGTCTTGATGTTGTTAAATACATGAGTGGTCCAATCATAGACATGTAGTTGTGTATATCTACATCCTCCCCCTCAAGATCTGCAGTCAGTTGCTTATGATTTTCTACTGGTGTACTTGCAATCTTGGCTTCTAAAAATCCAAACTTGGTTAATATGTCTTTCACATATTTTGATAGACTTATAAACAGTCCACCTAGTTTCTGTTTTACTTGTAGACCAAGAAAGAAGGTTAATTCTCCCATGTAGCTCATCTTGAACTTGTTGTGCATCAGTTGTTCAAACTCTTTGCATAAAGTATCTTTTGTTGATCCAAAGATGATGTCATCCACATATATTTGCAATAGGAGAATTTCATTGCTAACCTTTTTGATGAAGAGAGTCTTGTCAATCGTTCCTCTTTGAAAATTATTCTTGAGCAAGTAATCAGACCGTTTTTCATACCATGCTCTAGGAGCCTGATGAAGACCATACAGTACCTTATCCAGTTTATACACTAAATGAGGATGTTTCGGATCTTCAAAGCTAGGATGCTGTCTCACATATACCTCTTCTTCAATCAGCCCATACAGAAAGGCACTCTTGACATCCATCTGATACACCTTGAATCCTATATAGGATGCATAAGCAAGAAATATCTTGATAGCTTCCCTCTTCATAATCAATCCCTTCTTTTTGTGTGTATCCTTGAGCAACCAATCTTTCTTTGTTTTTAATGATTATGCCCCTTTCATCTTTCTTGTTCCTAAAAATCCATTTAGTTCCAATGATCTTTCGTGCTTTTGGTAATTGTACCAAAGTCCGAACAGACTGTAACTTGAACTTCAATAGTTCCTCTTGCATTTCCTCAATCCAGTTTGGATCTAAGAGAGCCTCTTGTACTCTCTTTGGTTCAAGTTGAGATAAGAAACAGGCATAAAGACAGGTATTCAGATCTATGTGGTCTTCTTTGTACTGCTTGGTCTTACTCCTGGTCTTCATTGATGTGTCAAAGTCACCCATAACTTGGGAGATAGGATGGTTCTTGTGTATTCTGGAAGTGGGAACCTTCTCTACCCTTATGGATGACTGCAAGTTTGTTTCATTGGGTTTTTGTAAGTCAGACCCAAAAGAAGGAGTACCTGTACTTTTGGGAGTGAAAACTTCATCATCAGTATCTTCATCAGCTACCATTTGTTTAACTCCATCTGAATCAACTTCTATCATGTGGGGTACTCCATTTGGTCTGAGTACATTTTCTGAGGTAGGAAGTGGAGTACTTGTTGCATTGGTACTACTCTCTCCAGCATTAAAACTGCTCTTGTCACTGTGAACTCCGTGAGAAACCTCATCTTCAATTTCTTTCTCTATTGTATCAAGAACATCAGGGGGATCAACTTTATATACAGGAAGATACACATACTCCATGACATCTAATCTTTCTGTCCCAATGACTGCAGTTGAATTTGAAGGTGTAGGAGAACTATTTGCATCATTGATTTTTGAGGATTGATTAAACTCATAGCAAAAGTCCAAAGACTTTGTTAAACCATCAATATCAAATAGCCAATTTGGTCTTTTTCCCTGTGTGTTTGGAGTGTTCTTATTAAATGAAACATTTTCACTCTCTTCAATGATATTAGTCCTATGATTGTATCCTCTATAAGCTTTACTTTGTGAGGAATAGCCAACAAAGTATCCAACATCAGCTTTTCTCTCAAATTTTCCAAGATAATCCTTTGAGTTCATAACAGTACTAGGACATCCAAAAGCTCTGAGAAGCTTATTAGAGGTTGTCTATTGTGCAGCATTTCATAACGAGTCTTGTTCTGAGACTTTACCAGTAACACTCTATTTTGCACATAGCATGCGGTATTAACAGCCTCTGCCCAAAAGAAGATAGGCATGTTTGAATCAGCTAACATGCTCTTTGCAGCTTCAATTAAAGTTTTGTTCCTTCTTTCAGCAACTCCATTTTGTTGAGGAGTTCTTGCAGAACTAAACTGCCTTTCAATCCATTTTGTATCACAAAAGGTATTCATCACACTGTTCTTGAATTCAGTACCATTCTCACATCTGATCTTCTTTATCTTCAGATTGATTTGATGTTCTACCTTAGTGATGAAAGAGATGAGTATTTGGCTTGTCTCATCCTTGGTTGCTAGAAAGTACACCCAGGTATATCTAGTTTAATCATCAGTGATCACTAGACAATAAGACTTCTTTGTTATACTCCTTACATTTGTTGGACCAAACATGTGACAACCGTCACTTTCTCCGTCCTTAGTTAGTCTAATATGCCTGTAGATCATTACCGCATTTTACTGAAAAATTTAAAACTTGATTATTACTACTGTTACGAGATTAAAAGTTATGTTTTCTGATATAAGATGACTTCAATGATATGTGTGTATACTTTTTGTAATGCTTTCGTTAGTTAGGTGCACAGTAGATAGTTCCCTAGTCGAGCTCCTAAATATTTAACGAGAAACTTTCTAGATTTCATATTCATACTATGACGTATTCGTATACTTTATATAAACCTTTCGAGAACTTCCGGTTTCAATATTTCAACGACCTTGTACTCATTCTATGTTCCGTATATCTAGGTATTCGTGTATCGCGCTTTCGGGATATCATATGTACTCGAAAACAAGTTAAACAACAAAATGTTGTTTACTAATTTTATTAAATGATTTTGTAGGTAATTAATTCATGTTTTAAGTCCAATTATTTACTAGTCCAAATTCAAGTAAATAGATAAAAGTCCATTTAATTTTAACCCAACCCATCAAGATTTACCTTAACTAATACCTAATCATATTTAAACTAAATAACAAAACAACCTAATTTCCTTCTTTTTGCTCCCATACTGTCGCCCCACCTGCTGCCTTATCCCGCCGACCAAAACTCCATATCAGCCATCGATATCATCAATTCCAGCAACAAATTTCGAAGCTTTACCTTCATCATCAAATTCGTGTTCATCATTGTCCATCGTTCAAGGTAATTGTTTGATTTCATGTGATTGTTTTCCTAATCCGAAAATCTGATTGGAAATTCTTATAATCTGTTAATAACAGCCCTCTTCTTGTGATTGATTACAGCCATCGTTACCCTCTTTTTCTTCAGCAAATTCATTCATAATACCAAGGTAATCAGGTTTCATAGTTATTCGTTTGATTATGGCCGAAAACCATAATAGGGTTCATAGAAATCGTTGTGTAATGTGACATTCGCGAATTTCACGGTATTATTCTATCGTCTCGTATTCGTTTTATTTATTTATGTTCGTGTTTTGACCCTATTGTATTCCTTTTTATGTTTATCGTATTCGTATTTTATGGGTATCGTATTTGTATATTATGTGTATTTACGTTTATCGGGTATATAGTATGTGATTCGAATCTTTATGTCGGGAACGTATAGTCTTAAGTGCCTTTAGTATAAGTCTAGTATGCTCTTATGATAAGTTTAGGGGAATTATGCCTTAATTATATGATTAAGATTAACGTTTAAAAAGTATTTCATTTTTGGTCTTTTCGGAAATTTTATTACAAAACTAGTCCTACGGGAGAAATTCTATTACAATTTTAGTCCTTTCCACATTTTTATTACAAAAATCGTCCTAAAGAGTCTACCAACCTATTTTGTCTTATTGATTACCAACCTTTTTGTCTTTTACTTCATTATCACCTACACACTCTCTCTCTCACTTTCTCTCTCAAGAAAACACATACAAACCTCCACCTTCTCTCTAACTTTTCCGGTGATCTAACCGTTGGATTTCAAATCCGAGACAGTATTCTTGTTCACCATCATCATCTTCATCTATCCTCCAAGTTTCATTATGATCGGGTAAGTATTTCTTCGATTTTGCTTTAAACTTTGTTATTTAGATTCAAACCCGAAACTATCACTTTTCACCGTCAAAACTTAGATTTTATTGAGGGTTATTGTTCCTAATCATATTCTGGACATAGGGTTCCAATTTGGGGTCATTTAGACATCTAGAACACTCAGAAATCGATTTCCGAATGTATTTTTCGTAAAAACTCAGTTACATGCACGTAACTGTAGTTACATGCACGTAACTGATCAGATAACAGTTACACTCACGTAATTAACACTTCCCCTCACGAAATTAGGAGTTACGTGACCCCCAAGTCACGTAACTGTGGTTCTGGTCACGAAATTCTGGAATATTTACACAATCAGTCCCTGTGCACGTAATTGTTCACGTAATTAGTCCTTTTGTCACGTAATTAGTCCCTTATGCACGTAATTGCCTCATGATTCACGTAATTATGGTCCTAGATCACGTAATTGACTTGAAAGTCACGAAATTGATGCCTTGATCACGTAACTCCATGTTTTATCACGTAATTCTTGCTATGGTCACGTATTTAGTCAAGTAACTCCTTGTTTTGACCCGTAACTCTTGTATATCACGTAACTTGATACTTACGTGACTTGTAGTGCACGTAAGTATGAAAATCACGTATCTAGTCCGTTGACTTTCCGAAACACTTGTTATTCCGCGATATCGGTATTCCTTTGGTTATTTTAAAACCCGTATAAAACGTTAATCATTAAGGCATAACCCTACTAGACTTAGAGATACTTAGACATGTTTTATTTACGTGATGTATAGGGCACTTAGACGTTGAAGCTTGACGGTATTGTAGTATTTCCCGACATATAAAGATTTGGATTGCTTTGCTATCAGTGAGTTATTCGTTGCCCTTTTTACTTCTTTTACATTTTTGGGCATGATTAGCGTTAAACAAATATATTTTTATGGTATGTATGTATTATGGTTATGTATTATGGTATGTATTTTGGATATGGATGCCTTAGGTTAGCATTACCCAACTCGTTCCGCCTTTGTGGTAGAACGAGGCCCCGTATACACACCTGTTAGCTTTTGCCGCCGGAAGTATATATAGCGCTATATGGGTCTAACAAGCCCTCATTGTTAACACTATTTTGGATGATGGCGTGCCCTGTCCATGTTAACAATCTTATGACCGGATATTATTATCGAGGACAACCTAGCGTAATGCACTAGGTGGGGTTAGTTGCCAGTATCTATTGTTGAGGGTCAGGTGTATCGTATTTACCGAAGGCTGTATTATTCTATCCAGTATGATATTTATCTTATGGTATTATTTTATGAACTGAGTATGGTATTATTTTATGAACTGAGTATGGTATTATTTTATGAACTGAGTATGGTATTTTTATAAATTGATTATGGTATTTTATGTATCAAGTATGAGTATTTTATCAAAAGGTTTTGTCTACTTCACGTATCTTTTTAAAACATCATTTTCAAATGACTTATCTTCAAACCGTATCACTTTTGGGTCAAAATGTATTGAAACCTTTCTACTATTATGTTTTCAACTACTATTGCGAATAATTCACCAACTTTATGTTGACGTCGTATTTTAACGCTTTTCAGGGATTTGAGGTTACACCTTTTTGATGCTATGCTTATTGGCTACGTGGATCTTATGCGTGGAATTTATTTTGCTTTATTTAATTCCTTAGTACCCCAACTCTGTAGCCGTATTTTGGTATATTCGGATGACTGTAATAAGTATTCTCTTTAAACCTTTTATCTATGTTGATGATGTATGGATTATTTATGTTTGATGTAACCTTGAATCTCTGATACCGTATACACTGCGCACCTCGGTTCCGCCATTTCTATGCGGGGTGTGACAGAAGTTGGTATCAGAGCCAATGGTTATAGCGAACTAAGTGACCTTACTGAATCACTTAGACTATGACCTAGGCTTTTGGACCTATCTGATTTACTCTATGTGCGCGTTTCTTTCTTTGTGGGCCTGTATGTGATTCGTATGCTATATGTGCTTTTATTTTACTTTTTATGTTTTGAGGCCTGCTTGTTTTAGTCGCACATACAGTTATCGTTCTTATTTATTCCGTTTGATATCCGTAGAAGATGCCGCCTAAGAGAACTTCTACTAGGTTTACTCCTGCCGTCACTGCTACGAGAAGGTCGGCAAGGCGAGGTCGCGCCAGGATGAGAGCGGGTGCTACGCCACGGAATGTCACTGCTGTCCCCAATGCTAACACCGCTACTCCGAACATCAGTCAGATGATTGCGGAGCAGATAGCAGCAGCTATACCAGTGATTGTGGCACAGCTTAAGGAGACACCGGCGCGAAATGTCGACTTAGGGTTGGAAGAACCTGAGATGCACGGTATTGAACCAGAAGGTATGACGTCTGGGCGCGATGGTTCTGATGTAGGAAGAGCAGTGCACATGGGAGTCGGTGGACCAAGTTTTATTATTGAAGATCCACCCCGAGGCTGTTCGTATAAGACCTTTCTGGGCTGCAAACCTACTGAGTTCAAGGGTACTGAAGATGCGGTTGCTACTCTGCAGTGGTTTGAAAAGATTGAGTCTGTGTTTGATGTCTCGGGATGTGCTGAGGAGACCAAGGTTAAGTATGCTACATTCTTATTCCAGGGTAAGGCACTCACTTGGTGGAACTCGGTGAGACAAGTTCGGGGCCGAGCTACTGTTGCCTTGATGACTTGGGAAAGTTTGAAGGTTATTATGAAAAAGGAGTATGTGCCGTCACCTGAGACGCAGAGGTTGGAGAACGAGTTGTGGAACTTAACTATGCAAGGTGCTGATTTCCGCGGGTATGTGAACCGATTTTATGACTTGTGTGTTTTGGCTCCTCGGTTGGTCCGCACGGAGACGGAAAGAATCGAACGCTTCACTCATGGGTTGCCCCAGGCTATGAGAGACCACATTATTTCTCACCTTCCGGGTACTCTTCAGAGTGCGGTTGATATTGCTGGTCGACTGACCGCAAGTGCGATTCGAGGTGGTACTCTCCAGCCAGTTACGAGCCGAAGAGATGCTGGTAGACATGAAAGGAGAGATATGAGTAATTCGAGGAAGAGAAGCCGTAATCATTATCAGAGACCTAAAGCCTCTCAAGTATATGCGTTGACGGGTTCTGGAGCTGGTTATCAGGGCGTGCGCCCTAAGTGTGGTACATGCGGTAGTGCGCATGCGGCGAATGTGGCGTGTTGGGTTTGTAAACGCTGCAAGAAGTTAGGCCACACCGAGCAATATTGTAGAAAATCTGCTGGAGCATGTTATGAATGTGGAGAAATAGATCACCGTCGTCATCAGTGTCCCAAGCTTAGAAAACCTACTCCTCTTCCTACTCCTGGTGCTGGTACTAGTGCGAAAGGAAATCCTGCTAAGAGCCGGGCTTTCGCCATGGAATCTTCCGAAGCTCATCAGGATCCTACCGTAGTCACTGGTACATTTCTTGTCTATGATTATCCTGCTTTTATTCTATTTGATTCGGGTGCCGATAGAAACTTTATTTCTAGTGACTTCCGTCCCTTAGTAAACCGTACTTCTAGTCCTTTAGAGCCTGCTTATGAGGTAGAAATAGCCGATGGTAGACGTGCCTGTGTTAAGGAAGTTATTCGTGATATTCCCCTCGTTTTAGCCGATATTCCTTTTTCCATCGACCTTATTCCTATGAAACTCGGTAGTTTCGACGTCGTAGTCGGTATGGATTGGTTAGCGAAGCATAAAGGAGAAATAGTCTGTTATGAGAAGCTTATACGTATTCAGAAGCCGGATGGAGATCAGTTGATTGTACACGGAGACAAGGCTGGGAAGCGTCTTAAAGTCATCTCAAGTTTGAAGGTTCGCGAGTATGTCCGTCAAGGTTGTTCCTTATATCTCGCTCATTTGGTGAAGAAAGATTCTGCGATAAAGATTGATGGTGTACCGATCGTCCGCGAGTATTCTGACGTTTTTCCCGAAGATTTACCTGGAGTCCCTCCCCAGAGACAAACCGATTTTCGTATTGATCTTATTCCTGGAGCAGCGCCTGTTGCTAAAGCTCCGTATCGTTTAGCTCCTTCCGAGATGCTCGAGTTGTCGAAACAAATTCAGGAATTGGTAGATAAAGGTTTTATTCGTCCTAGTTTCTCCCCGTGGGGTGCTCCTGTCTTCTTTATTAAGAAGAAGGATGGCTCCATGCGTTTATGTATTGATTATCGGGAGTTAAACAAGTTGACTGTGAAGAACCGTTATCCCCTTCCTCGTATTGATGACTTATTCGATCAACTTCAGGGTTCTTGCTATTTCTCTAAAAATCGATCTTCGCTCTGGTTATCATCAGTTGAAAGTTCAGGAAGATGATATACCTAAGACCGCTTTTCGTACTCGTTATGGTCATTATGAGTTCATGGTGATGCCGTTTGGTATGACAAACGCCCCTGCAGCATTCATGGATCTAATGAACCGTATTTGTCGTCCGTATCTTGACAAATTCGTTATCGTGTTCATCGACGACATTCTTATCTATTCCCGAAGTCGCAAAGAACATGAAGAGCATTTGCGTCTTGTTCTAGAAGTGCTTCGAAAAGGAAGTTGTATGTGAAATTCTCTAAGTGCGAGTTCTGGTTATCCGAAGTTCAGTTTCTTGGCCACGTAGTTAGCGCGAAGGGTATTCACGTTGATCCTGCTAAGATTGAAGCTGTTAAAGGGTGAGTTGCACCGAAGTCACCAACCGAAATCCGTTCATTTTTGGGTCTTGCTGGGTATTATCGCCGATTCATCGAGAACTTCTCCAAGATCGCTTCACTTATGACTAAGCTGACACAGAAGAGTGAACCATTCGTTTGGGGTTCCGATCAGGAGGAAGCCTTTCAGATATTGAAGCAGCGGTTGTGTAACGCTCCTATTCTTAGTCTGCCAGTTGGTTCCGAGAATTTCGTTGTTTATTGCGACGCTTCGCACAAGAGTCTGGGTTGTGTGCTTATGCAGAATGGTAAAGTTATAGCTTACGCTTCGCGTCAGTTAAAAATCCATGAGCAGAATTACACGACACATGATCTAGAGTTGGGAGCTATCGTCTTTGCGTTGAAGATTTGGAGACATTCTCTGTATGAGACCAAGTGTACTGTAATTACCGACCACAAAAGTCTTCAGCACATATTCGATCAGAAGATGCTGAACTTGAGACAACGACGCTGGGTTGAGTTATTGAACGACTATGATTGCGACATTCGCTACCACCCTGGTAAGGCGAACGTTGTTGCTGATACACTAAGTCGTAAAGAAACAGTCAAACCAGTACGTATTCGTTCTATGGTGATATCTACTCAGACGAGCTTGAAGGCTCGGATTATTCAAGCACAAGAGGGTATTATGACAGAGGGCCGTGTTAAAGAGGAAAGACTGTATAAGTTGGCGTTGGAACTAGAACCGAAGGAGGATGGAGTTCTGTATTCCCTCGAGCGTATTTGGGTTCCGATTAGTATCCGTCAGTTGATTCTGGACGAAGCCCATAAGTCTAATTATTCCATTCATCCGGGTTCCGACAAGATGTATCATGACTTGAAGGATTTCTATTGGTGGCCGGGTATGAAACGCGAGATCGCCGAGTATGTTAACCGATGTTTGACCTGTTCCAAAGTGAAGATTGAGTATCAGGAACCGTCTGGACTACTCCAACAACCGAAGGTTTCCGAGTGGAAATGGGAGCGTATTGCTGAGGATTTCGTTACGAAGTTTCCGAGATCTTCGAGTGGTTATGACAGTATCTGAGTTATTATTGATCGATTGTCGAAGTCTGCTCTTTTCCTACCGATTCGTGAGAATTATCCGATAGATAGATTCGTACGTCTGTACTAGACTTGCCGGCAGAACTGAGCAGCGTACATTATGTATTTCATGTATCTCAGTTGAAGAAATGCTTGGCTGACTAGACGCTATTAGTTCCTCTTGAGCAACTCCAGATTGATGATAAGCTTCATTTCGTTGAGGAACCGATCGAGATCGTTGCTAGTGAGGTTAAGCGTCTGCGACGAAGAAAGATTCCGATTGTCAAGGTTCGTTGGAGTTCCCGTTTTGGAGCTGAGTTCACGTGGGAACGCGAAGATGAAATTCTGCGGAAGTATCCTTACCTTTCTCCCGGAAGTAGTACCCAGTGATAATTTCGAGGACGAAATTCTTTTTACTTGGGGAGACTGTGACATTCGCGAATTTCACGGTATTATTCTATCGTCTCGTATTCGTTTTATTTATTTATGTTCGTGTTTTGACCCTATTGTATTCCTTTTTATGTTTATCGTATTCGTATTTTATGGGTATCGTATTTGTATATTATGTGTATTTACGTTTATCGGGTATATAGTATGTGATTCGAATCTTTATGTCGGGAACGTATAGTCTTAAGTGCCTTTAGTATAAGTCTAGTATGCTCTTATGATAAGTTTAGGGGAATTATGCCTTAATTATATGATTAAGATTAACGTTTAAAAAGTATTTCATTTTTTGTCTTTTCGGAAATTTTATTACAAAACTAGTCCTACGGGAGAAATTCTATTACAATTTTAGTCCTTTCCACATTTTTATTACAAAAATCGTCCTAAAGAGTCTACCAACCTATTTTGTCTTATTGATTACCAACCTTTTTGTCTTTTACTTCATTATCACCTACACACTCTCTCTCTCACTTTCTCTCTCAAGAAAACACATACAAACCTCCACGTTCTCTCTAACTTTTCCGGTGATCTAACCGTTGGATTTCAAATCCGAGACCGGATTCTTGTTCACCATCATCATCTTCATCTATCCTCCAAGTTTCATTATGATCGGGTAAGTATTTCTTCGATTTTGCTTTAAACTTTGTTATTTAGATTCAAACCCGAAACTATCACTTTTCACCGTCAAAACTTAGATTTTATTGAGGGTTATTGTTCCTAATCATATTCTGGACATAGGGTTCCAATTTGGGGTCATTTAGACATCTAGAACACTCAGAAATCGATTTCCGAATGTATTTTTCGTAAAAACTCAGTTACATGCACGTAACTGTAGTTACATGCACGTAACTGATCAGATAACAGTTACACTCACGTAATTAACACTTCCCCTCACGAAATTAGGAGTTACGTGACCCCCAAGTCACGTAACTGTGGTTCTGGTCACGAAATTCTGGAATATTTACACAATCAGTCCCTGTGCACGTAATTGTTCACGTAATTAGTCCTTTTGTCACGTAATTAGTCCCTTATGCACGTAATTGCCTCATGATTCACGTAATTATGGTCCTAGATCACGTAATTGACTTGAAAGTCACGAAATTGATGCCTTGATCACGTAACTCCATGTTTTATCACGTAATTCTTGCTATGGTCACGTATTTAGTCAAGTAACTCCTTGTTTTGACCCGTAACTCTTGTATATCACGTAACTTGATACTTACGTGACTTGTAGTGCACGTAAGTATGAAAATCACGTATCTAGTCCGTTGACTTTCCGAAACACTTGTTATTCCGCGATATCGGTATTCCTTTGGTTATTTTAAAACCCGTATAAAACGTTAATCATTAAGGCATAACCCTACTAGACTTAGAGATACTTAGACATGTTTTATTTACGTGATGTATAGGGCACTTAGACGTTGAAGCTTGACGGTATTGTAGTATTTCCCGACATATAAAGATTTGGATTGCTTTGCTATCAGTGAGTTATTCGTTGCCCTTTTTACTTCTTTTACATTTTTGGGCATGATTAGCGTTAAACAAATATATTTTTATGGTATGTATGTATTATGGTTATGTATTATGGTATGTATTTTGGATATGGATGCCTTAGGTTAGCATTACCCAACTCGTTCCGCCTTTGTGGTAGAACGAGGCCCCGTATACACACCTGTTAGCTTTTGCCGCCGGAAGTATATATAGCGCTATATGGGTCTAACAAGCCCTCATTGTTAACACTATTTTGGATGATGGCGTGCCCTGTCCATGTTAACAATCTTATGACCGGATATTATTATCGAGGACAACCTAGCGTAATGCACTAGGTGGGGTTAGTTGCCAGTATCTATTGTTGAGGGTCAGGTGTATCGTATTTACCGAAGGCTGTATTATTCTATCCAGTATGATATTTATCTTATGGTATTATTTTATGAACTGAGTATGGTATTATTTTATGAACTGAGTATGGTATTATTTTATGAACTGAGTATGGTATTTTTATAAATTGATTATGGTATTTTATGTATCAAGTATGAGTATTTTATCAAAAGGTTTTGTCTACTTCACGTATCTTTTTAAAACATCATTTTCAAATGACTTATCTTCAAACCGTATCACTTTTGGGTCAAAATGTATTGAAACCTTTCTACTATTATGTTTTCAACTACTATTGCGAATAATTCACCAACTTTATGTTGACGTCGTATTTTAACGCTTTTCAGGGATTTGAGGTTACACCTTTTTGATGCTATGCTTATTGGCTACGTGGATCTTATGCGTGGAATTTATTTTGCTTTATTTAATTCCTTAGTACCCCAACTCTGTAGCCGTATTTTGGTATATTCGGATGACTGTAATAAGTATTCTCTTTAAACCTTTTATCTATGTTGATGATGTATGGATTATTTATGTTTGATGTAACCTTGAATCTCTGATACCGTATACACTGCGCACCTCGGTTCCGCCATTTCTATGCGGGGTGTGACATGTAATATTTTGCTTTCTTATGACGATTGTTGCAGCCTAAAATCAGTGTGTTTATTTCGTCATGTCATCAAATCCTTGAGTCATTCAAGGTAAATTCCAGCCTATACAAATCCCTTTGAAATTCAGACAAGATTAATGCTAAAAATTCGATATTTGCGAGTTTGTGTTTCTACTTTAGGCTAAGCTGAGATCGGGAAGGTGTTACACACAAATTCAGCCCCTAAACAGCTCGTGACCTTCATATTCAGGTCTGTACCGACATTTTTCGTGAAGGTACTTATCGGGGTTTATGACATCTTCCATGTTTTAAAACCGTATTGAAAGAATTCTATCGTAAAACCCTATTCCTTGATTTCTGTTATGATTCGTTTTATTATCCTTAATCATGTTTATGTTGAGGTTGGTTTTGTTCTTGGATGTATATAATCTGAATTTACATCACATATAAATGTATATACAAGTTCCATAAGCTAATCGTCACAAAGAAACTCTAATCAATAAGCTTAATCAATTGTTATGTTAAATCTTGCTGAACTGGTATGATAGGCTGTCTTACACGGTTAATATCTCCTTGGTCGTATTAAATTGTCTCCTGTAGTCTAAACGAATATTGTAGCCCTTACCTTCTAGTTTTCGGGAATATAAGGTAGGTCGTCTAGATGTTTCTCAAACTCCCAGAAACTGAATATTTGTAAACGTGTTTAAAACTGGATATTTATTTTTAGCTGCTATCTTAAGCTGTCTCGTTCGATTCATAGCTCTCGGGTCTTTTCGAATTAGCTTCTGTAATATAAACATAAAATGTAGCCCTTCCTTTCTAGTTTTCAGATATATAAGATACATTGTCTAATTGTTTTCCAAACTCCCAGAATCTGCAAAATAGTGAACATGGGTCAATGTGCGTGTTGAGCTGAGTTTTTTATATCCGATTATGGGCTAACTTGTTGTGTGGTCTAAAAGCGTATAAATGGAGATTTTAAAACATGGAGTCCTTGTTTATATGTCAAATTAATGATCTGGAGGTGTTGGTAATTTTACGTGGTCGTTTGATATTTTAAAACGCTTTTACAAACTCGGGTAGATTATGTACCGAACGGGTCAGCAAGCTTTTGTCCAACTTGTTTTGATCATATCTTGGTCATAACAGATGCTTCTTAGATGAATCTTGATTCCTCGTTGTAGTTCTCGGAATCTACCTTTTGAAAATATAAACCTCGTCCTCTAATTCGTTTTAGAACCCTCAGAAACTGCACTTAAGTAAACGTTGGTCAAATCTGAGTTTTTAAACGAAAATTACTAGGTTTAATAATCTAATTCGTGTAACCATTTAGATAACCTTAAAAGTGATTAAATAGATTTATTATAAGTTAATAACAGGTCTAAAAGGTGTTAAAAATATTTATCGTGTCTACATCTAAATTATACAACTCTAAAACGTAATAAACTCAACTTATACAAATATACCGTTTTTGGACAGATTAAGTAACTAGTTTCGTTTTCATCATATCTCCTCCATAACGAACTCATTTGAAATGATATCATAGTCTAAAACGTAGCCCTCGGTGTCTAGTTTTCGAATATATATTTATCGACGTCTCATTTCCTTCTAGAACTTCATATATTCCAGTTTGAACGAACGTATATGTTCGCCGAGAAATTTTATCGTTTCATTCAAAGTCTAACCATCAAATCTATACTTATACATTTATACTTTTATCTAGGGGAGCTCTAGGACTAGTGAGGACACTACTTGTGATCGACATACTACGCTTATTACACACATTTCCTATTTTATCGCTCATTCGATAAGGTGAGTTCATCGCCCCATATTTACTGCTTTCTTATTTTAAACTAAACGGGGGGAAGTAAAACTCAACTAAACGATTTATGAGAAAACAAATACCATTTTCAAACTTACCATAAATAGATATTTCTATTTATGGAAACATACTATTTTTGGAAACTTTCTATTTCGGGAAATTTACTACTCTCGATAAACTTACTATAAATAGAACTTCCTATTTATAGAAACCTACTACTTTTAGAAACTTACTATTTACGGAAAACTACTACAAATCGGATTTCATAAAACGTGTAACAAAATCTAATGCACTTTTCAAACTTATGAGATACGGGTATATTTGGATCCATGGTACTTATACACTGCCTAGCTAACTTAGTACTGCCGAGGCGTACTAAGGATAGCGTTCGGACCTGACACAGCCGATGCGTGTCATACTGACTTGACGTTGCCGAGGCGCGTCAAGGACAGTGTTCAGATTCGATATTGCCGACGGGCGTATCACTTACAGGGCACTGCCGAGGCGTGTCACTGTGTTCGTTACATATGGTTACTATTTTCGATATGGTTACAATTTTACTACTTATGCATTAGTTACACGCTTTTCTTATACTACTGTTGTACTTGAGATTGAAAAACTGTTTACCTACATTTTTTTACTTACCACTCGATGAATTCGCTCAACCTTTGTGTTGACTTTTAAGTTTTACTTTCAGGTATTGATCAGGCATAGGATCTAGCTGGATTGGACTCCTAGAGACTTAGAGTTACTTTCATGCATGGTGGCTTGGATTCTTATTTTATTATTAACTTTATTTCGGGCTTGTATGCCTAAGTACTTTATATTCATTTTCGAATTTATTTTGGATGTTGTTTCATTGTAGTGAATGACGTAATTGTGTACCAAGGGGTTTTACCTTAGACATGGCGACGTCATGACACACGAATATTATTTTTTTCATATAGATTATTTCTTTATTTACTATTGTGTTATGACGATCGCCAATCAGTTGCACTCTGCGTTTCCGCCACTGGCGGGGTGTGACAAAACAGATCCATATGCAGTAAATGTAAAGGAGTAGTAATGGTGTTGACTTCCTTGGATTTGTGAGAGGTTTTGTGTTGTTTTCCTTTAAGACATACAACACAGTTGTCTTCAAGAGAGAATTCTTTGTTGGGAAGACCTCTCACCGGATTAGATTTGACCAGTTGATTGATGTTGTTGAAGTTCATATGACACATCCTCCTGTGCCATAGTGTGGATTCATCAATTGTTGCTTTTGAAACAAAGTAATTTACTGCTCCAGAAGGAGAAATCTTTGACAAATCAAAACAATATACATTGTCCTTTCTTGGAGTTATCAACAATACTTTTCTTTCATCAATCACATATCCAGGTTCCATGATTAAACATTCAGTATATGTGAAGATTGTTGTATTCTTCTTGTCACACACCTGTGACACACTTAACAGGTTGTACTGCAACTGTTGAACATGGAATACATCTTCAAAGCTAATCTTCCCATTGCTCCCTGTTCCTTTCCCAATAATCTTTCCTCCTATTGGATTTCCACCAAAAGCAACATATCCTCCATTGAATTTCTCAAAGTTCTGAAGACATGATATATTGCCTGTCATGTGCCCGGAACAACCACTATCTACATGCCAACTGCTCCCTTCCCCTTTTGTTGGTTGTTCCTGCACATAATGAAAAGGATTAGTTCCTTTTAGGAACCCAAGCCAAAGTTGACATGGTTTTACCCATATCATCAAAGTAACTCACCTTCCTTTGGATTAAGTTTTCAAAACCAGTTTGTTTAGAAGGTTGAGTCACTTTGACTTTTGGTCTCCAAACCTTTTTAGTTGTTTTTGCAGTTTTAAAAGGTGTAGTATTAACAAATTTATGTGATACAGTATTAACGATTGCAGTTTTAACCAAACTTTGTTTTGCAGTATTAACAGATGCAGTATTAATCGGATTTTGTTTTGCAGTATTAACATATGCAGTATTAACAGAATTCTGTTTTGTAGTATTAACAGGTGCAGTATTAACAAAATTTGTTTTGCAGTATTAACTCCGTTTCTACTGTATCTGAGAAAAAGTTCTTTTTGATTTTTGTTAATGATCCTTTTACCTTGTGCAGTATTAACAGAGTCATACTTTGTAGTATTAACTCTGTTAGTACAGTGCATATGAGAATTTCTTTCTGATTTGTTAACAACTTGTTTGTATTTTTTAACAAATTTCCCATGTTTATGACATGAGTCACACTTCCTTCTATACCCCAAACCTCTATGATTCTTTTGTAACAGTTTCTTTTGATTTTCAGGGTTATAAAAAAAATTGCATAGTGATTTGCCTTTCCACATATGTAACACATTTTTAGTGGTCTTTTAAGGATTTGAACTTGTTGTTTCTGAGATTTTAACTGGTTCCTATTTCTCTGATTTCCTCTAGTATCTATATGAACCCATATTTTATCTTTGAGACCTTTTGAGTTTTGACAACAACTACATTTACATCTACTGTCTTTCTTAATCTATTGAGAGGGCACCATTGACACTAGGATTTGTGAATTGGGTTTAGTAACTCCTTCAATTGTGATCATATGATTTTCTAGAAGAATGTCATTATCTTTCACAATCTCCAGTTTACTCTCTTCAACTAAATCCTCAATCAGAACTTCTTCAGAATTGATTGGATCAATTTTGAATGATTATGTTGGTGGTGTATGTGAAATTGGAATCTTAGGTGTGTCTAAAGATGATGAATTTAATTTTGATTGAATGGTGGGGCGACTTCTTTATAAATTATTCCTGATTTTGCTTTCCCAATGATTTTTTGTTGAATAATGTAGGTTCTGATCAGTCTAGAGAGAGAAACACAATGTAGAGAGAGAAAGTAGATTTATCTATTAAGCCCAATCTCTTCCATTACTCACACCCCACACTCCTATTTATAGGAGAGTGAGGACTTTACAAACACTTTTCACATATTACAATTAAGCCCCTAATAACAACTATAAATACAATGTTATGAATATTCTATTCCTAACAATTCCCCCTTATTTGTAGTTGTTCAAAATATGAAGTCTTTGTCTTGAAGCATCTTTCTTGTTGTTATCTTGAAAGTGTAGATGCTTGATTTGATCTTCAACCGCAACTTTGGATTTCATCAGAGTATCTTGTTGTAATCTTTGATACTTTTGTATCCAAAGATAAGTTTATTGAAGAATCTTTTTCTTTTCTTTTGAAAGCTTGACCTTGATGTTGTATTGAACATGACATTGATGAAGTATTCTCGAAGGTCTCGCTCTTTGAAGAAGTGTTAATAACCTAATCATCCAAAAACTCTTTTTGGCGAACCTTGGATGATAGTCTTAATGATCTCCTCCTTTGTCTTCGTGGTTTTTAAATTCAACTTTAGATTTCATCAGAGTAGTGTTTAAATCTTTCTATCAAGGAAAGCACACTTTGAAAGTTGACTTGAAGAATCTTTCATTTCATACGAATGTTGAATGTAGACTTGTAGTCTTTGATTTCTTGATTCCGTTGTAAACATAACATTTGTTTCCTTTGATCGTTTGAACCATAAAGTGGAACGTTCCCCCTTATTTGAGTAGTTTCACTTTATCGTTCAATTTGTAGAAGCTTGATTGGATTTCTTTGTTTGAAGCTTCTTTTTTCTTGAATAATCATTTTCAAATTCATTGAAGTTTTGATCTTTCATTTAGCTCCCCCTCAACACATAATTCCTCATTCACACGTTCTTCCCCAATCTTTCCTTTTCTTCCACGTTCTTCCCATTTCTTCATTTTCACACGTTTTTTCTCCTTGGTACACGTTCTCTTGGTACACGTTTTTCCCCCTCATGATAATTACGACAAGTTGTAATCAACATGTAAACGTTTAATCTGTCCGAAGTCTTGATCTTTAAATTCTTGACAATAAGCGCCAATAGTATCCATAGTCGGGAAAGTAACTACGAGATCACTTAGATTGCTCGTTAACACAACAATCAAAATCACAAAAGAAGTCGATTGTGTGACCTACGTTCAATGTTGGAAAAGCTTTAGCATTGGTAGAATTTCCATTCGATCATCGTGAAATACCAAGATCGTTGGTACCACTACAAATGTTCCGAGCGATATCACAAAGACATGCTTTTATCAAATTCGTCCGTGTCCTAAGAAATGTTTAACATTTTGGCGCTAGACTCAATAGGGTATGAAATGAAGTCGATAAATGGAGTTGGTTTTCTCTTGTTTCAATATCAACATTCTCCGAGTGAGAATATGATAGAAATGTGCTACTTCTCTGTGTATATTGAAACAAATTCTTGTGAAGAATTTGAGTGGAGATGAGGTATATGTGCATTGTATCTCTGGGTCCATGATGTCTTTTTCAATATCGAAAATCAACACATGGAATTCGATAGCAACTTGGCTACCCGACGATTTAATCGGCGAAGAAACGGTCTCTCATTCATTTAACCGTATCACACACTCCTCACTCAACCTCTCATAATATTCAACTCCACCCTCATTTTGGCATTTTGAAAACGATGTTTTTGTTGATTTTGCACCTTTAACCTCCAATCTTAGACCTAAATAACCCTCACATTCGAAAGTGATTCCTTGGGTAAGTCCCTCCGGCTCTGGTCGGACTATAGGAAAAATATATCTTTTTGAAAATCGCTCAAGGTGCATAAACATTTTGCCAAATTCTTTTGAAAAACATTTCCAAAGTAACTTTGAAAGTTTGCAATATTGTCGAAAAGACGCTCCCCCTTCAACATATGCATGACAAAAATTTTGGTTATGGGAAGTCTTTTTCGAAAGATTTATTTGAAAAATTGTTTCGTTGAAGCTCATTTGAAAGATGTAGGAGGTAGTTCAAAAAATGATTTTATGAACTCCCCCTCAAAGTTTGATTCTCCATGTTTGATCAAACAAGTGTTTTGCAAACTAGATAAATAAGAAAAACCGCTACTAATTCTTCTCTAAAAGATGAAATAATTCTAGTCGAAATTCAAAATCCGCTATTAAATCATATTTATCGATTGAATCTAGTTATAGTCGAGTTAATCATTTTTGCTGGTTTACAATTTTGAAAAGATTTGTCATTTTGAAAACACTTGTTAATTACGAAAAAAAACTATCAAACACAAAGATAATACTTTGAATATGTTAGTTCTAGTCGATATTGAATATCCGCTACTATTCACATTCGTCATATTAAACTTGTATTTAGATAAATAAATTCGTAATTTTCCGGTTTTAGAACGGGTTACAATTTGAAATAATAGAAAGCCTAAACAAACCCAAAATATCATATAAGATTATAATACTCAAAAGTGATAGTTCTTGTGGAGATTTAAAAATCCGCTACTAAACACTTCCAAAATTTACGTCTCTCAAGTGATAAACTAAGTGAAAAAAAATTGTACCGAAATCTTCCTGTTCCAATCCTTCTTGATATCTCGTGTAAGCACTCCATGAAGTTCGAGTCTAAAGCTGAGGTATTCGGAGTCATATAGATGACCTACGTTTCTGCACAATCAACACAAACTACTTTTGGTACCCACTTCATTTTGGGTCCTTTTTGGTTAGCTTTGTTTGAAAACCATTGATAAGTAGTATTGATTATGTGTAAAGGATATGAATTCCATTCCTCTGGTAAACACACATTTGAAGTAGTTGATTTTGCAATCGGTGTGTTTGTTGTTGAAATTGGTGGAGACTTTGGAATCCATTTCTTTTTAAGAGTTGGTGAAGGACTTCTTGGTACAAAACCATTTGATTTCATTGAAGTTCGTTGTTTAAATTTAGGAACAAAACTATTCACTTTTTGCACCGAATATTTAAAGTGTGATGGTGCAAATTCAAATAACTTGGGTATTGAATAAGTGAACGCTTTCGTTTCCTTTATGTTCATTGGAGGACAAAGTGCTTTCTTTTCAACATGTTTGGTTGAGACGATTTTGGATATCAAACTCGAAGGTTTCAAAGGTGTTGTAAATGTTTCATTTGTTTGTGATTTTGGAGAATTCTTTTGATTCTTTTTCGGAAAAGAACTAGTACTTGGAGAAACCACTTTTGAAAATATTTTTGAAGATTTACTGTTGTAAACCTTCAATGGAACTTTAACATCCTTTTTCGAATAGTTTTCTCTAGTTTTAGATCTCGGTTTCTCCTCATGTGAAATGCTTGGGGTTTTTGTTAGAACCGTACCATTCATTTTCCACATTGAATCAATCTTATGAGTTAAAGCTTCGATATCCTTTTCTTTTGAATGTAATGCATTTTGAAGAAATGATATCTTAGCAATGGATTGTTCATTCAAGGAGAAAGATTCCAATGAAGATTTGTCATTTGAAGTTGAAGATTTATCAAGGGCTGCTTTTTCAAAAGACGCAAGTTTTTCTAAAAAGTTACGTTTTTCATTCTCAAAGTAATTAGTTCGACATTCCAACTCTTGCTCAAGTTCCGAAAATTGTTTTTCTAAAATAAGAGTTGGAACGTATACTTTTTGAAAAACAACTTGTTCCATAACATAATCGGAATGAAGTTCCTTTTCGGTATAACTTGGAAAGTTATCATCCGAAAGAGGAATTTTCCTAGTTTTGTAACTCTCATTTAATAATTTGTAATCAAAAGATAATTGCGTTTTATTAAAAAAAAATAGTTGTTTTGCATCCTCTTGTTTTTCAATTTCTTTTGATGATCTAATGATAGCCATAGTAACATTTTCTTTTCCCAAAGATTTTGTGTCGTAAAGACCGGGAGCATGATACATAGCTTTCTTTAGATATTTTGGATTATCATGACCCAAACCTTCTTGTGGATTGAAAAATCGAAACTCTTTTGGTTTGTTTGGTAAAATGAGTTGATTCGTTTGTTCTCTCAAACCATTTTGCTTTAAAGTTTCAACCTCAAGTGCTTGTGCTTTTAAAGATGTAATTTCCGTTTTATAATCTTCAATTTGTTTTCTTAAAAGCATAAGATTATCGTTAGCACTAAGTCTTTCATTTCTTTCATTCATTCGTTCTTTTTTAAGATTCTCAAGTTCCAATACAACACTTTGATTATATTTCCTCTCATCAAACGTAATGGTTTTTTATTGTTTTTGAAGTGTATTGATTAACTCCAATTTTTCATTAAGTTCGTTTGAAATATTTTGAATTTTAATCACACTTTGATCATATTTCCCCTTCCAAGAAGTTGCTAACTCTTTAAACTCTTCGAGTTTGGAATTGGTAAGGTTTAAAGCTTGAAGTTGAGATGTCAAAACTTGAGTTTCATTTGAAAGCTTAGAATTCTCATTTAAAAGATTAGCTTTTTCGTTTGAAAACCTTAAAACCAATTCGGTGTTAGTTTGCAACTTCTTTTCCAACTCAATGATCTTATTATCAAGGGTAGACCGAGATAAAGAATGTACCTCTGCGACGTTGACATGCGATAACGTCGATAAAAATTCTCGTGCACGTGTAGCAACATTTCGCTTTTGATCCAATCTTTCATGACCGTTCCAATTATTAGGAGACAATGTTTTCTCCCTTTCTTCACAATATTTCTCTAGCTCCTCTAGTTTTGTCCAAGCCTGGTCCGGAGGATAATAAAATTTAAGCCCGTCATCGTTGTCGATTGTGAGATCCACAATATTTCCGGTAAAATCTTTCTTCATAATGCAAATTTGATGGCGAAAATCCCTGAAAAGTTGAAGAAAAATTTCTCAATGTTGAAAATTTGACGAAAAATCCGGATACTCTTCACCCGTGGTATCTCTCGCTTGAACAATCTTTTTCCCGAAACTTGTTGAACCAATCTAGTACAATAACACCGTTGGATACGCTTTTCAATGTCGATTCCGGAAATATAAATCTCGTATTTTTCCGATGCTTGAATCTCGTCAAAATTCGCCGCGTAAGCTTAACCGGTATTCGAAAACTGCCGGGAAAAATAAAAATCGCTCTCTTTAAAAAAGTTCTTACTTTTCGATTTCGTCTCTAATGTGAATACGTGGAATCGCTAAGCTTCAGTTTTTCTCGAGGTAAAGTCTTCAAACCCTTGTTTTCAACTGATCGTGATCTTTAATACTCTTTGTAAAAGTTCCTGTTCGTATACTAGTTCGACTTCGTGTAGACTGAATGATGTATTCGAATAAGCTGGAATTCTGTTCGTGCTAGGTATTTCGTGTTAGTTCAAATTATGTTCGAGTAGTGAGTTCGAATAGTGAGTTCGTGTATGTTAGTTTTCTGTTCGTGTATGACACTTCGTGTAGGATCAAGTTTGTCTTGGTTCAAAATCTCAAGTTTCCGAGATAGTTACCTTGTTCGATCTGATTAAAGTTGAGTTCGTTCTCCACTTATCCTAGTCGAATGCCTATTCTAACACACTTAGTCTACTGAACTGATTCGAACACTTTGTATATTACCCTTTACACGACTGCAGTGATTAGACCAGAAATTCACCTTACACGAATGGACTTGCAATTCGTGTATGCTGATATGCCAGTCGAATGGTCTACTTTGTTTACACGACTATGTGATTAGACTGGAAATTCACCTTACAAGAATGGACTTGCAATTCGTGTATGTTGATATGCCAGTCGAATGGTCTACTTCGTGTTGGTTCCAGTCGAATGAACGGGTACTAATGAGAGTATCCCGCTCTGATACCAATTGTAGGTTTTGATCTGTCTAGAGAGAGAAACACAATGTAGAGAGAGAATGCAGATTTATCTATTAAGCCCAATCTCTTCCATTACTCACACCCCACACTCCTATTTATAGGAGAGTGGGGACTTTACAAAGACTTCTCACATATTACAATTAAGCCCCTAATAACAACTATAAATACAATGTTATGAATATTCTATTCCTAACAAATAAGGTTATTTACAGACTCTGAAGCATACTCTAACTTCCCTACATTCAATTCAACTTTATCTTTTTCCTTAGTAATTCTTTTAATTTCTTCCCTAGCTTCCTTTAATTTCACTAGCAAGTCATCTCTCTGCCATTCTACAAATTTTATCTTATCTTGATAGCTTAATTCATTAGCTTTGTAAGATTTATTTGAGATTCTAGATTTTCAATTCCCCTAGAAGCTGACCTTCTTTGTTCTTCTAATGTTTTAATTGTGTCACAAACAATTTGATTATGATTTATGTATTTAAGCATGACATCTTTACATTCAGGAGAACAAAGTTTAGAATTTACCTCAGGTGAGAGAGAAGATGATTCAGTGTCCTTGGTTCTTTGAAACTTCTTCTGCAACTGCACTCCTGTCATAGCCAAACACATCCTCAGCAATGGCAGATGAATCCTCAGTTGAGACTATATATTCCATAAGAGCTCTATTTTGAGTGGTCTCTTCAGCTAGATCATTCTAGTCATAACCAAAAACATCTTGTGTTACAAAGGCTGTTGATGGACTTTCTTGGGTGTTCCTTCAATTGTTGGATTTTGATTTGTTTTTGCATTCTCTTGCAAAGTGTCCCAGTTCACTGCACTCAAAGCACTTAACTTTGCTTTTGTCAAATCCAACCCTATCATTGCCTCTATGTGTAAATCTTCTCCCAGTTCAATTCACAAATCTT
>CAJVGC010000508.1:37657380-37683391 GCA_910822075.1 Senecio squalidus | reverse complement strand
CGGCTGTTTGTTGCGGTTCCCTATTTTCTCGCACTGTTTTATCTGACTAATATGGTTATTCTAATTTGGTTTATGCAGACTATGGCCGATGAAAATGAACAACAGGAGGTTCCCGATCATTTCCCCCTTTATGACATCGGTCATTACTTCCTCCTCCGAAGCAAGACGCGGAGTCACTTATCAGCAGAGGCAGGAATTTCGGGATAAGTTAGCCACCTTACAGCAATACCCGGTGTATGCCCCTAGCGGTATTGACTGGAATTTTTTGGCCACGGTCCGCCCACACGACTCCCGTTATCAATCGGGAGCTGCTGAGATCAGGGACATGTTGGCATTTGATTTTCGGGGCTTTCACTGTAGAGCATGGGAGAGGTTGTTTGCTATCAACCAGCAGATCCACATAGAAGCTACTTATGAGTTCTTTAGCTCTTTTACCTTCAACCACAGAGACCCCAACCCTACCAAAAAAACCATACAGTTTCTTCTTGGGGGCGAATATAGGCGGATGACATTGTCCGAGTTTGGGGTAGCACTGGGATTATATGATGCTGCTGACATTGCACACCCGGATTTCGCGGGGTTTTTGGCTGAGGGAATTAAGGCTCCGGATTACACGGAAAACGCGGCCATCTGGGCCAACGTTGCTAGTGGAGAGCCCTTCCTACACACAGATTAGGGACCCGAAAGTTCGGGCTATTTTCGCCATGGTTTGTTTATATGTGATTGGTAGGAAATCTGGCTTGGAAAAATGCCACAAAGAGGAATTATTTTGGCTAGGATGCATTGTTCAAAAGAGGCCGGTGAATGTTCCTTATATCTTGGCTCGATGGATGACCAACATCCTGAAGGGCGCCCGGCCCGGCAGTGTTTTCAGCCAGCCGGCGGCTAAAACTGTCTGTCCCATTTTTTATTGCTCACTGTTTCGGCTGTTTGTTGCGGTTCCCTATTTTCTCGCACTGTTTTATCTGACTAATATGGTTATTCTAATTTGGTTTATGCAGACTATGGCCGATGAAAATGAACAACAGGAGGTTCCCGATCATTTCCCCCTTTATGACATCGGTCATTACTTCCTCCGCGTATCCGAAGCAAGACGCGGAGTCACTTATCAGCAGAGGCAGGAATTTCGGGATAAGTTAGCCACCTTACAGCAATACCCGGTGTATGCCCCTAGCGGTATTGACTGGAATTTTTTGGCCACGGTCCGCCCACACGACTCCCGTTATCAATCGGGAGCTGCTGAGATCAGGGACATGTTGGCATTTGATTTTCGGGGCTTTCACTGTAGAGCATGGGAGAGGTTGTTTGCTATCAACCAGCAGATCCACATAGAAGCTACTTATGAGTTCTTTAGCTCTTTTACCTTCAACCACAGAGACCCCAACCCTACCAAAAAAACCATACAGTTTCTTCTTGGGGGCGAATATAGGCGGATGACATTGTCCGAGTTTGGGGTAGCACTGGGATTATATGATGCTGCTGACATTGCACACCCGGATTTCGCGGGGTTTTTGGCTGAGGGAATTAAGGCTCCGGATTACACGGAAAACGCGGCCATCTGGGCCAACGTTGCTAGTGGAGAGTACACCGCCCGCCCTTCCTACACACAGATTAGGGACCCGAAAGTTCGGGCTATTTTCGCCATGGTTTGTTTATAGGAAATCTGGCTTGGAAAAATGCCACAAAGAGGAATTATTTTGGCTAGGATGCATTGTTCAAAAGAGGCCGGTGAATGTTCCTTATATCTTGGCTCGATGGATGACCAACATCCTGAAGGGCGCCCGGCCCGGCAGTGTGATCCGAGGAGGACACTTTGTCACCGCCATTGGCAACCGCTTAGCCTTCCAGGGACCGGGCTTTGATAGTTGTACTTTGTTGACACCAGGGATGCGTTTATATGGGGCGGCTTGGTTTAAGTCTTCGAATATAGTGAGCCGGTTTGTTACCCTAGAGGGTGAGGTGACTCATAGATGGGTCGCTATTAGAGGGGTTGTTGGTGCTGATGAGTCAGATGATGAGGAGGGTCCACCAGGATTCGAGGAGGCCCCACCACAGGATGAGGTTCCACCGGGTCAGGGGTTCGATTTTTCGGGTCAGATGGCGGCTTTGACAGCCAGTATGGGACAGATGGCGTCCCGGTTTGATTCATTTGCGGACCGTATGGAGGGTCGTTACCACGACCTCAGCCATGATGTCACTTACATCCGCAACCAGGTGGGGCAGATGTATTCTGAGTTCGACAGTCGGAACCGCTATCAGGACGAGGTTCTTTACCAGTACCATCAGCGTGCCGGTTTGAGTTACCAGGCCTATGACGGTTCCTATCATTCATTCGGTGGCACCACGCCTATGGATCAGGACCAGCCATCGTCTTCCTCTTATGAGGATCGCCAGCACATGTGGACCGCTCATCCTTACGAGTACCAGCCTCCTACCGAGGCCGAGCGACAGCAGGCTGAGGAGGAGCAGCGAGCAGCTTGGGACAGACAGGGCCGTTGGCCTGATATGTGATGATTTTTGGTTACGATGTGTCTTTTTAAGACTATTTTTATTTTTATTTGTATTTTTATTTTGTATGGATTATTTGTTTGGGATTTGTATTTGGATTATGTATTTCCTATGATTACTTTATTTGTGGTACTTAATATGTGTGCATCTGTTTCCCATTTTAGAATTTCTACCATTTTAGTGGAAGTAATGCCGAAAATCCAAATTTTCAAAGGAAGCTATGCAGATTTTTTGAGGAGGTTACGCTTGTCCAGCCATACATCCTTTCCATTGCTAATTCCTTTTACAGCATTCGACATTTAAATGGGGGAGCATTTTCTATTCCTTTCTTTTTTTTCTTTTTGCACTTACTTGCTGAATTTTATTTACAATGAGGACATTGTATTGTTTAAGTGTGGGGAAGGGGTTAGGATTGAATCTATTTGTCCTTAGGAACAATTTGTGTGAAAATTTTAAAATTTTTGACACATTTTTCGTAATTAGTTTTAACTAGTTGCATAACTAGGCACACCTACCCATTTCAATTTTTGTGAGGATTTGAGCCATTATAGCATACATTTTATATGCTTTTATCTTCATTTGTTATGTGTGCCGGTGACTTGTAAACTTTAGAACTTGACACTGTATACGCTTCGAGGCTATGAATGAGCATAAGTTTTTACTTATCAAGGCAAAAGAATTAGGATTGTTAAACAGTTGATTGGCCTATTCGTTTCTTATAGTCGATAACTACACTGGTTATTTGACTCACACTACCTATCGAGCACTCATTTTTAGTGTTTTTGACGTTTAGATACCATATTTGCGCCAAACCTTTTTCTTTTATCACCTTTCCAGATATATTCCATAAATTGAGCCTAATTTATAAGTCGTTTAATCCAAATATTTTAGTTGAAAATTCCCTCTTTCTTAACTTGATTGATTATTAGACGGAACGTTATATGTGATGGCATGGAGTTGATTAATTTACTTAAGTTCACGAAGAAAAGTTATTGGTGGATATAAGTTAAGAGTTATTCAGGATATTTGATGGACCTTTTGAGCGGTGTCTTTAATATAAAAAAAAATATATTAAAAAAAAAAAAGAATAGTTATTAAAGCCCGTACGAGGTAGCCAATATTTGTTAAAGTTGTTTGACGTTAGTTGCGAGAAATAAGAAATTCTCAATTGAAATGTTGAAGTTATTTGACAAAGTTTGCGAGGAATAAAAATTCTCGATTGGAGCGTTGAAGAATTAAGACGAAATTTGGTCTTAGAAGTTTCATCAGAGTGAGCCATTAGGGATAATTATTCAAGTTTTGAAAGTAATATAATTTTTGACTAAAATGTTTGGATTTGTAGACTAATTGGAAGTTGATTGTTTCATATCATTCATATTGTTTCACCTTCATCATATTTTTCATTATTTTACCCATCACCCATTGATATGACCATAAGCCCTCTGAACTAGTTACTTAGACTCTATTGGTGGAGAAGCGTATCGTTATCAAGCCTATGATAGAATACTTGTCATGACTGAGCTTTGAGCGATTTCACATATATATTACACTTAGATTAGCTTTTTGAGTGATTGAGTGTTATACTTCCCAAATCGTGAGATTGTTTAGTTATGCATTTAAATTTTGGCTTGGTAATTATTAAATCCATCTTCGTAAATAAATTTTTTTTTTTTTTTTTTTTTGTAATTTACTCGACTCGTTGGGTATTTTATTTTTATGGAAGATGTTTGTTTTGTTCTAGATTTAACCGTTTACTTGAGGACAAGTAAGATTCAAGTGTGGGGAATTTGATGTGTCTGAAATAATGCATATTTTGTAGCCACATTTGTCGTACTTAAGTATCATTATCTGCAACTTTTGTTATGATTTGGTATATTTTTAGTAAGATTTGCAGATTAAAGTGATATTTGGACCATGGAGCGAAAAGGAGCTGAAACTGGTTTGAAACGGAGACAAACGAGCAGAAAATAAGAAGTTTGAAAAACAGCCGGCGGCTGAAATCCCTTAGCCGGCGGCTGAATTAAAGTTTTTAAGAAATTGTTCAACACGTGCCGCGGAAGCAACTTTTGGGCCCGTGGGTGTCAGCCGGCGGCTGAAATGAGCCAGCCGACGGCTGAATTGGAAATTTCAGTAATCAGAGTTTTAGTCGAATACGTTTTCCGCTTGGCTTTTGCTTATAAATACAAGATCAAAACGTCCAGAAAATATACTTTTCCATTATTTTCACCTGCATTCATCTTGGAGAGCTGAACGAAGAGTCCTAGAAGCCATCAAACACTTGGAAGCTTTTGGTTAATCTCTTTTAACCAACTTTGATTTTAGTAATTGTTTTGATTCAAGTTATTTACATTATTATTCTTGATACAATGATTTGTTTAAAGACCTATTTTGTTATTTGCTTACAATCCAACATGAGCTAAACTCTTTAAGCGATTGCTTGGATTGTTGAACCTGGATTTATGTTTTAATCAAGTTTATGTTTGAACTTATTGATTTTTCCATTATTATTTACGTTTAATCGCGATCCATGTTTATTCAAAGTTATTAAATTTACTACTTAGCGTAATTGATAGATCTATAGCATAACTAGCGTTCTTATATGATTTATTGGTTATTTACAATTATATGATTTATTAGATAATTGTAGCTTGAGACTTAATTGAGATAGGCTAAGAGATTAGTAATTTAATAAATTGAATGAACATGACAATTATATCAGGATTGAATAATTGAGACTTTTGTTAATTCGTAGTCGACAGATTAAATTGTAAATAATAGTGAACTTAAAGCACAATTTAGAGTGGATAAATCTAAGATAACTCTTGATGTACGAATAATCGTATGATCTTTCTCTAAAATTGTAGGATTAGATAACTCTAGCGGGAAATCTAGTTATCATAGGAATCACAGTTAAATCAATCAAACATATTCTTGTTAATTCATAATCCAGGTGAAACGTAATTCCAAGTAATCGTTGCTTTTAATTCTGATTAATTTTTAATTACTTTTCGAACAGTTTTCCATCTACAAATCCATTTAGTTAATTAATTTGCTATTTTATGTTAGTTAATTGTTTTCTGAAATATGTTCTCACAGAACTAAAACGTCCCCCATATTTAATTGCTTTTATTAGTTTAATTACATAATTTGAGACACGGATATTAATACACGTTCCCTGAGTTCGATCCGGACTTACTAATTCTATATTTACGTACGATCAGGTACACTGCCTGTTTTGTGTGTTAATATACGTTGGTAAAAATCCTTTTCTAAACTTTAATAAATTTTATGTTATAAAATACACATCATCCAACCTCTACCCGAAATTACTGATTTTAAATTACAAAATACAAAGACTTTAGAAAAACTTATAAGTGAACAATTAAAAATATTTAAAATCAAATACTCTAGAAGAAGAATTAGAAAAATTTTCTAATGGAGAATATAAAAACTACATTAATGAAGAAATGAATAAAATAAGTAGATCAGGGAATACTTATTCGAATAAATTCTCTAGTAAACCACATCAAATAATGTTTTATTATACAAGACCAACTCCTCAAGATATCTTATATGAGGAACAACAATATACAATTAATAATAGTTATTGTGGCAAAAACATCTATGAATGGAATATAGATGGTTACTCTGAAAGACAAATTTACAATTTAGCACACAAAATGCTTATGTATATCACTATTGCTAAAAATAATGGAAATAGTGATAAAACCATTGCAAATATGATAGTTGCAGGATTTACATGTCAATTAAAAGGATGGTGGGATAGTTACTTAAAACACGAAGATCATACATTAATCCTTAATACTATTAAAATATAAAATAATATGGAAACTACTCAAGTAGTATATATACTTTAGTTGTTAACATAATTGAACATTTTACTGGAAGATGATCAGATAATTCTGATACAATTATGACACTCCTAAATGGATTAAGATGCCCAACTTTAACATCGTTTAGGTGGTATAAAGATATATTTTTATCAAGAGTTATGGAGCTTCCTGACAATAATAGTAATCATTGGAAGTCAAAGTTTATTGATGGTTTATCTAGTTTATTTGCTAAAAAAGTAAGAACTGCTTTTAAGGGGAAATGAATCCTCAATTAAATATGAAAATTTTACTTATGGAAAATTAATAGGAGTCTGTGTCTAAGAAGGATTAGGACTTTGTAATGAGATTAAGTTAAATCAACAAATGAAGAAAAATAGGTTGACAGAAAGAAAACAGTTAGGTCATTTCTGTGAACAATCTGGAATGGATTGTTCTCCTTCCAAACAAACAACTTCTAAAGAACATAAAGAATTCAGAAATTTTAGAAGGAAAAAGAAGTTTTCAGAAAAAAGAAAAAATCATAAGGCAAATAGAAAATTTGAAATCATTTCAAAAGAAATCAAAGGTTTGTTTCAAATGTGGTAAACCCACACATTTTTCAAATAAATGTAAGATGAAAAAGAAGATAAATAGTCTAAAAATCAGTGATGAGCTAAAAGAAAGTTTATCAAAGATTTTATTAACTTCTAATAATTCTGAAACACATTCCATAGACGAATCTGATACTTCTTCAAGTAGAGAAAATTTACAATGTTTAGATATTGAATCTTTAATGTCAGAATCAAATTGTGAATGTCAAGATAATAGATTTGAGGATGAAATATATAAAGTCCAAGCTCAATTTGAAGATTTAAAAATAAATGTATTAAATCAGGATACGTTTGAATTAATAAAATTAGTTAAAGATCCTGAAATAAGATCAAAATTAGTTGATGAATTATTTAAAGAAGAGGAAAAAAGCTCTTTAGAACAGGTTAATATACTACCTAATAACCAAAATTACATGATGACAGAAGTTTCTAATTTATTAAAACAAAAACATCAAAGTAGCTATCAAATAACAAAAGATGATTTAATACTTGAAATTAATAATCTCAAGAAAGAAATTCAAGGAATTAAGAAAAATAGTTTATCTCTTGAAAATAGAATTATAAATTTAGAAAAAGGGAAAAATATTATTCAAGATAATATTCCAGAGAATCGGGAATTCTTAAATATTATGGAAATTTTTACATTTCAGAAATGGCTAATAAGAGTCAAATTACTTGTGGCAAATAATTTTACTAAGAATTTTATTGCTCTTGTGGATACTGGAGCAGATTTAAATTGCTTACAGGAAGAATTAATTCCTTCTAAATATTTTGAAAAAACAAAACAAGGTTTAAAAGCTGCAAACGAAATACCATTAAAGATTAATTATAAACTCTCAAATACAAAAATTTGTCAGAATAATATATGTATCACAACTAATTTTGTCATTGTTAGGAATATAACTAACCAAATGATTTTAGACGCACCATTTCTAAATAAAATATTTCCAATTCAAATGATAGATTCCACTGGAATTATTGGAACATACGAAAGAAAACCTATTCAATTTAAATTCATTACTAGACCAATGACTAAAATGATAAATGAAATACAAGACATTTTAATTGCAAAAAATAATCAAATAAATTTTTTAAAACAAGAAGTTCAAACATACACAATTGATGAACAATTAGGCAATCCTAAATTACAAGATAAAATATAATTAATAACAAATAAATTTTCATTAAATATATGTAATAATCATCCTAATGTTTTTTGGAATAGAAAGAAGCATACGGTGAGTGTTCCATATGAAGAAGATTTTAATGAAGATAGAATTCCTACAAAAGCAAGACCTTGCCAAATGAATTCTGAATATCTGCAATTATGCAAAAAAGAAATCGAATCTTTAATTCATAAGAAATTGATAAGGCCATCAAAATCTCAATGGTCTTGTACAGCCTTTTATGTTAATAAACATGCAGAACAAGAAATGGGAGTACCTAGACTTGTTATAAATTATAAACCTTTAAACAAAGTTTTGAAGTGGATTAGATATCAAATTCCTAATAAAAGATTTATTAGATATATTATATAATTCGAATATATTCTCTAAAATTGACTTAAAATCTGGATATTGGCAAATTCAAATAAATGAATCAGATAGATATAAAAAGATTCCTACTCCTTGGACACAAGAACATACTAAAACTGTCCAAAATATTAAAGAAAAAGTAAAAACTTACCATATTTATCCTTAGCAAATCCAAACTGGGAAAAAATAATTGAAACTGATGCCTCTGATATAGGTTATGGAGGAATATTAAAACAAATAAATCCAGAAAATAAATTAGAATACTTGGTTAGATTTTTTTTCTGGAAAATGGAAAAATGGTCAAAAGAATTATGCTACAGTAGCTAAAGAAATTTTATCAATTGTCAAATGTGTTTTAAAATTCCAAGATGACTTATATAATCAACAATTTACAATAAGAACTGACGGTCAATCTGCAAAATTTATGTTCACTAAAGATTTTAAACATGATGTTTCAAAACAAATGTTTGCTAGATGGCAGGCTCATTTAGCCCCATTTGATTTTAAAATTGTTTATAAGAAAGGGGAAAACAATTCTCTTTCTGATTTCTTAACAAGAGAATTTTTACAGGAATGATTCCTCGAGGAAGAGGAAGAGGTTTAAACAACCCCTCTAATAGAGGAGGAAGAGGCAAGACAATAATTCAACATGGCAGAGGAAAATTGGTGGATGCAAAAATATCCCAAGGAGCAATTCAGGACTCTTCTCAATTTCCTTTATTACAAGGAAATGATCAATTATACCAACAATTTATGCAATTTATGTATCAACAAGGAACAACTAAATTTCCATATAAGTATGCAATCATCCAAGAAGAAGATAATGATACTTCTTCAGACAACTTTATTAAAACCCCTCATAGGGAGACAATTTTGATTCTTGAATATCAAGATATTCTTAATCACCATTTTTATTTAAATGAAACACCTTGGGAATTAATGTCAAGGTATCTGGATACACAATATTACACAACCCCAACCTATAAATCCAGAACATATTATAAAAAATTACTACTTGATACCTCTACCTGTGAAGTTAAACACACAACTAAAGAGGATCACAAGTCAAATTACAGATTCCACATTTATAGTAAAATCCATATTAAAAGTATTCTTACTATAGAAGATTGGGGGATATCTCCATTCAGGGGAAAACAATTTATAAACCCTGAAAATAAATTAAAAATCAGTTATAATTACTGGGATTATTAAGGTTTCCTCTTCGGTTTATAACCCTACACTAACAAATTGGTTTTTTAATTGGTGTAAAACATATGGCCCCTCAATTCAAATTCTTGTAGAGCCATTCCAGAGTTATTATGTTGAATGGGTAAATATTTGCCCAAAGTTATTTGAAGAAAAAAGAGCTAATTGTGTTCAACAAATTATTCCTTCTTTAATATTCTTTACGGAATTTTCAATCCCATGAATATGGAGATGGGAACCAGAAATTGAATCAGGAGACTAAGAATTACCACAATTGAAAAGAGCATTTTATACTAAATTCTGGATAAATATGCTCAAGATAGACAAAGAAACTGGTAAATTAGCATCAAAAGACACAGTTGATTATATCCAAGCTACTTTATTAAAGTATAAAGAACAGAAGAAATTAAAAGAAAGGGAAAAGTTAAAAGAGTTAGCCCTGTTACTCCAATTCACTTAATTGAGCCAAAATTAGTGTCCAGTGGAATCTCAAAAACAACACATCAACAAGTTATGGATGAATATATCAACCAGATTAAAAAAGATTTAATTCAATATCAACAATTATACTCAATATTAGACACTTCAATGAATGGCTCCTCTGAAGATCATAATCAATTTCAATGCCTTGCTGGAGAATTCCAATATCAAGAAGAAGACATGCAATTGTCCATCCTGGAATTATTTATGGAATTGAAATATCAAATGTCAAAAAATATTGGAGAATCGTCCAAAATTAATGAAGACATGGAAGATACATCCAAAATGAATAAAGACACAAAATATAAGAAAGGAAAAAACAGAAGCCATGTGAAGAAATCTCACTATCGCCATGTGAAGGCTAAATTATTTTGTCTAAGAGCCCACAAGATTAAAAGATGTCGACCATAAAAATGCGTTACTGTATTTGGCCTTGAGCTCCACCCTGTATAAAAGGGGACTCAAGTTTTGTTTTAAGGACACCAGTATATTTTTCAGCTCTACTTTATTATTAAATTCTCTTTGTAATGTTTGAAGAAGTTTAAAAATATTTCCACTCTGTGAATACATCTTACTTTAATTATAAGTTTCTCTATATTATTTACTTTCTATTTTTATAATTTGTTTTGTGTGTTCGTCTCCTATATGGAAGGCTAATTTACTATGTTGGATAACACTACTCATATGACTACTCGATTCATTGCCTAAAAAATAAATAAATAAATAAATAAAATAATATATATATATATATATATATATATATATATATATATATATATATATATATATATATATATATATATATATGGGATGAGATATAATAACAAGGTTTGAAGTAAGAAGATAAGAAGACATGTGTGAGAGATATGTGACATGAGGGAGTGACATGTGAGAGAGACATGTCGCATGCCAACGTGACATTTCTAAAAAGTAAATTATTATTTTAATAGAATAAAAAATTCGAAAGAAAATTTGAATTTCTTTTGCGATAACATCCATAACTTTTTAAACTTATGCACATGAAAAGTTATGCACAACACTTTTTAAACTTGTATTTTTTTATAAATCTTTTCGCTTATACACAAGAAATAAGCTAGTATTTCTTTAAATGACATATGTTATTTTTTAATTATTTAAAAACAATTAAAATTTTAAGGATTATAGTGATGATATGTCAAACACGTAAGATGCCACACAAGAATAAAAGGACACATCATCACCTTGTCATCATAAACTTTAATATTCTAAAAACAAAATAATTTTTTATTTTATTCAATTTAATGGATATTTATTTCTTTATTACTTTCGGTCGATTCAAAATCAAATTCAATAATCCATTTTTAACTTTCAACTTCAACATCAGATCATTGCCAAACACACACCTAACAATATAATTCATACTCATCCCAGTTCAATTTCATCGCAACAAGACACATCTCCGTCGAACCTGCCGCCAGAGCTTGCCATCATCACCATCGAAACAGCCAACCATCGACGTTGAATCTGGCCACCATCACTGTCATTAATGGCGACATAGACGTCACAAACCTCTCTCACATCAAATGTTGTGGTATTTATTTGATTATCAAATTGGATACTGTTTTAGGGTTGTTTGGTTTTGGATGTAAAGAAATAAGGGATCATTTATATATTATTGCAATCATCACTAGTAAAAATTAATCGTCGACTTAGGGAGGTTAGTGATGGGTTTTGAAGTGTTTGTTTATATCCGAGAAATTTATTTAAATATTACTGCGTACTTAATTATTTTTTTTTAATAATCTATAAATATTAAAAGATAGAATTTTAATATATACACACAATAGGTATATATACGATATAATAAATACAATAAAGTTAATGCATAGAATAGATTTTCATTTAAATTCATTTTGATTTCAATAATAATAGATCTAGTCAAGTTAGCACCATGTAAATATCTATCACCATCCATGACCTAAATCTATATAAATTTATGGGTGAAAACCATCACAATCATGTGCAAGAAGACAGCCACCCAAGTATTGGACCAAACATGGATTTCTTTTTCTTCACTTTTCTAGCAATTACAATCCGTCTTTATGTTAAATCAAAACGTAAAGAAAAACAGGTACTTCATTACCTTTCTGTTAATGAATAGCCATTGGTGACATATGGTCCACAATCCGTCATGTGTCCAACTTGAAGGAACCCAACAACAGAAGCAACATATCGAACCACAAAAGGAACCACCATGGGTACAGGGAACGAGTACATTGGCAAGAAAGACGCAAAACATCCCAAGGAAAAGACAAGTCGGTGTCTTTTACATTCAACACTTTACAATAAATGGCCGCATTAGTATAAGTCAGATGAAAGCGATTCGTTAACAAACCAAAAATAAAGAGTTCACACTATTAACGAAAGGTCCACCAGAAGAATTTAAGTTGAAGATAATGCACACGAATTCGGATAACATATATCATGGCAACATGCCGAAGGTGACTATAGGCTGCACCCCCACAAGGTGTAGTTGTAAAACCATGATCTAAGTGTGTATAGTTGTAAAACCATAGTCTAGGTTTCCCCTTATTTGGTTCCTAAATCCTACATATTATAATAGTTTTTTAACCAAAAAAATATTTATTTGTTAATATGTTTATTTACTAATTAACACATACGTGCAATATACTTTTATGAAATGAATTGTGATGATGATTTGTTTATTCCTAAACATTGCATGCTTTGTTATTAGACCCATGACTAAGATCAATCGTTAGATAATTACTAAAGCCCGTGTGTGTAACTATTGCTCTGGTAGTAGTGAGATCTTGATCGTCAAGATTAACTTGATTAAATCATATTACTATAGAAAATACATAGTTCAATATCATTTATAAATCTAGGTAGTTCACTAAATATATTCCCACTATTTATTCCTTCGGAGTTGATATTGTTATCAACTTTTTATATATCTTATATATACTATACACTTCGTATGGTGCACTTGGCCAACATATATGTGATGTGATGAGAAAAAGTAATCGAATACCTTGGTATGAAAATATTAGTATATATTCCGCACATCAATTCGGTAAAAGAAATGACTCGCTATCAATAAAAAGCTTCAACTGTCTCTCAAAACATGACCCTCAATCGCAAACTATGAAAAAGGGAAGAAAATATATAACATCCAAACAATAAGGGCGTGGGCAGATTAAAAGGTTCCGTCGGATCAACCATTCCATCCAAATGCGAAAATATTCTCAATCATGGTCTCAGTTTCCAAGAATATCAAACACGCCTTTCTTATAATAAGTACAAGATTACTTGCGCACGTTCTCAAAGATCAAATTTAAATCTAGAAAATTGCTCATTATAGTAAGAGGACATAATGATATAACCACGTCTACACTTTAATAACAAAAAATCAGGAAAAGTCGGGCTTAATATCAATTCGGATAGAGAAGAAAAACTTAACAGTTAACGCTAAAGTACAAAAATAACACCTCCTACATATATAAAATATATCAGGCATTCTTTGACAAAGTATAAGCCCATATAAACAAAGGAGAGTCAGTAATGATGCAACTTGCCATGTACCTGTTAGCCTAGATTGGCTTTTACATATGGTGGAAAAATACACAGAGACAAAGAGAAGAAAACAATCTCTTTAAATAGCCATCATTTTACTCAAAACATTGATAAAATTAACTTCCACCTCGTAGACTCCAACTAGTCAATATTGGTTTAATAAAACAAACTTTATTTAAGATAAAACATTAATTTTAACAGGGCCTGGAAGATTTCCAAGGGGACTTGATGAGCAATTTTCTTCACAAAGAAGTCAATTACTCATGATTACTCCTCTTCCCACAGTTGAGAGTGCACGTTCTTTTATTCAACAAGAAGAGTCTTAGAGGGAAGTACCGAGTTCTTCCCGTGTTGAGTCAATTGCTCTGTATGGCAAGACTATTAATGCAAAATGTGATATTTGTGGCTTCAAATGGCATCATCCTGAGAGAAATTTTGGCCGGAATGGATTTTTCTCCACCAGAATTAGCGCCGGTGGATTTCACCGGAAAAAACTTATAAATCACGTATAGCCGGCATTTTGCCATCTGTGCATGCCACGTAGGATTTCCACTACCCAATGCCCAGTCACCATCCGACGTGTCAATAGCCGGCATTGGGAATGGCGGCTTTTGATTTAATTTTTGGCGGTTTTCTAAGGCGGTTTCCGGTTTTAGTTTAGGGTTTAGTGGTTTTGTTTTATTTTTTTAGTTTTGAAAATGGTTAAGTGTTAGTGTTTAGGGTTAATTATGTATGTAATTTGATGATTTTTATGAAAATTTTCAAATTGCGTTTTGTTAATATGTTATTGTTTTAGAGTTTGTAAAAGTTAGATTATTATTTATGGTTTTTTGGTGTGTTTTATGCTATGTACAAAATGCCAAAAAATCATTTTGGTTAGTTTTTTTTGTTTTGAAAATGGTTATGTGTTAGTGTTTAGGGTTAATTATTTATGTAATGTGATGATTTTTATGAAAAATTCCAAATTGTGTTTTGTTAATATGTTATTGTTTTAGAGTTTATAAAAGTTAGATTATTCTTTCTGGTTTTTCTGTATGATTTATGCTATGTACAAAATGGATAGAAATTAATTTTTTTCACAAAAAATAACAACTTAAAAGTAAGAAATGACCCTCTTAATCCCAATATAGAATGAACAAGTGATTACACAAAAAGATAGAATGGAGAAGTTACGATACACATTAATTTTGGTTACGTGGGCAATTCCGGCTTCGGCTCTTGTGACCCGTTTGTCCACAACCACTACACATTCGGGTTCTACTTCCACTTGCACTTCCGCTTGGCTGGTCCATTTCGTTACGGATTCTTCTTTGTTTCTTTCTTCCCCTTTTTGTAATTATCATTCTTGAATCCGCCACGATGGTCCAGTTCGGTTTTCTCCAGTAGTCGATGTGTCGTAGTGGCCAAAACTGTGCGTTATATTGCTTTCTCCACTTAACTGTGCTATAGAATTTCGAACCCATTACAAGAGCAGCTTCATGGTTTCTTCGAGTAGGACCATTCACGTGTCCATCAACAGCCATGCCATGGGAACAAACAATCCTTTGCATTTGCCACTTTCCATAAGTACAAGACATTTTTGGAAAAGTGACTGTGTATGTGTTTTCCCCACCCATGGTTGTGGGGTCATTTGTGCGACACTCCTAAACACCCTCTGAGATATTGTAAGGTGTTACCTCCTGATGAGTGGCATATGATTCCGGACCAGTGTAGAGATTCCACATGGCTGTTGCAAGAGGTGAATTGCAGTTTGTAGATTTCTCGAAGTTTTGTACAAAGTGTGCTCTTGTAAGGTTGAACGTACCTTCTATACATGCTTTGATAGGCATCATGTGCACTGTGCGTATCACATTGTTGTACGATTCTGCAATGTTTGAAGTGGTGTTTCCCAAACGAACATAGTCCTTATCGTGCATCAATGTCCAATTACTCAAACCAATTGCTTTCAGCCAATCCCAAACTTCTTCATTTATCCCTCTCAATTGCCTAACAACGTATCTATACTTTCTCCGCTGAGTTGCAGTGCCGACCTGCCAACACCATTTTTTCAACTTGTGGTCTTTAAACGTCGTCATAAGGTTACTCCTTATGTGTCTGAGACAGTAACGATGATGCCAGTCATCCATTTCAGCCATTGCGTTGATCAAACCCGGATGACGGTCTGAAATCACACACAAGGCTTTCTCTGAATGAATTACGGTAACATTATTACGGAAGTTGTTTAGAAACCATCGCCAGCTGTCATTTGACTCATTATCAACCATGGTGAAAGCAAGAGGAAGTATATTCCCGTTTGCGTTTTTCGTCACGGCTGTAAGAAGCTTCCCGCCATAGTTTCCTTTCAAATGGGTGCCATCGACAACTACGTAGGGAATACAATGCTTGAATGCTTGAATGGCAGGTCCAAAAGCCCAAAATACATACCTAAAAAGAAAACTGTAATCATTAATATGAGTATTAGAATTAAACTACGTTTTTAGTCATATTAATTTTTTATTACTTTCAAAACAATTGACTATAATCATTAATATGAGTATTAGAATTAAACTACGCAACAAAATTGGGAGAGCCCTAAAGAAAATAGCCTCTATGGTCATTGTCCACATATTGAATAACTCCCGTTTCAAAAGGAAACGGACCACATGCATCCGTTCAAATAAGTCAAATATGGATTGCGTAAGTTATTCAATATGTGTTCAATACAATTTACCACAAATAACAATTTATATCCAATATCATTAGTGTCTCACATATCAAATAACAATTATTATATGTCAATATATGCAGTTTACATTTTACTATATCATAATATTTAGTTGGTAATTTACAAAATACATACCTAAATGTTTCTGGACCGTCTTGGTTTGCATTTTGGGCATGTAACCAGTTCACAATTGTACCGGGGTTTTGGTGTACCAATTCCTGAATGTACGCCGGAAGCTCAGCAAAATTGCTCTCCCATGTTCCGTAGAGCCGTTCAATGGCTATTCTACGGGCATTCCAAGCTTTACAGTAAGACACGTCCACGTTCCAAGTATTCTTGGCAGTGGCAATGATGTGTTTTACCTTGTATGTAAGGTCCAGCTTGATTTGGTGACCAATTTTTGTATCAATCATGCTTTCCGACAAAGAACGGTTGTTATTTCTTACCACCGATCCTACACAATTGTGCCTTGGGTTCCAAACTGCCAACTTCCATAATCCCTTACTGTTTCTACTTGAACCCCTAGCAGTCCACTCACATGAATACATGTGTTCGTCGCCTACGAAGTCCGGACCCGCTGTGAAGCATACTGCTTTCTAAGCCTCTGGCCTCGAGTCCATCAAGTACATTTCCCTATTATTTTTTAGCAACCATATTCTGATTGCATATACAAATTGTGCCTTGTTTTTTAAGTACACTCCAGCACGTGGGTCATCTCCTTCACGCAGTACTCCACTGTTTCCTCCTCTTCGTTGAACGGAAGACGATTCCATTCTTCCTCCCCCACAAAACCAGCGTCTGATTCCAAGACCCTTTCATCATGTTCACAATGAAGTACGAGCTCATCGTGCTGTCTGTATTAGAGTTTGGAACCCAAGGACAAGGAGTGTGGTAAATTCAGAGGGTCATCGCCTTCACGCCAGGGACTAGATGAACAAGGAGTGTGGTAAATTCAGACATGGTTGGGGAAAATGAGAGTTGTTTGAGCGTTTCTTTATGAGAGTTATGTGAGAGTTGTATGAGAGTTATGAGAGGTGAGAGTTGGGAGTTCATGTAGGTAGTATATATATAAAGTACAGAACCTTATCTCCTAAAATCTGACAGAAAATCCAGAGATTAAACCTTGTCCAATGAAAATGCCACGTAGGATTGAGATATGGATAAAAGCCGGTGTTGGCAAATCTGGCTTATCAAAAGCTTTTTATTAAAGGTCTGTATGATGTGAACAATACACTGTTTCATTACCGTACCGTACCTTATGTCATAAAATCTGACAGAAAAGCCATAGATTAAACCTTGTGCAATGAAAATGCCACGTAGGATTGAGATATGGATAAAAGCCGGTGTTGGCAAATCCGGCTTATCAATAGCTTTTTATTAAAGGTCTGTATGATGTGAACAATACACTGTTTCATTACCGTACCGTACCTTATGTCATAAAATCTGACAGAAAATCCAGAGATTAAACCTTGTCCAATGAAAATGCCACGTAGGATTGAGATATGGATAAAAGCCGGTGTTGGCAAATCCGGCTTCTCAAAAGCTTTTTGTTAAAGGTCTGTATGATGTGAACAATACACTGTTTCATTACCGTACCGTACCTTATGTCATAAAATCTGACAGAAAATCCAGAGATTAAACCTTGTCCAATGAAAATGCCACGTAGGATTGAGATATGGATAAAAGCCGGTGTTGGCAAATCCGGCTTATCAATAGCTTTTTATTAAAGGTCTGTATGACACTGTTTCATTACCGTACCGTACCTTATGTCATAAAATCTGACAGAAAATCCAGAGATTAAACCTTGTCCAATGAAAATGCCACGTAGGATTGAGATATGGATAAAAGCCGGTGTTGGCAAATCCGGTCTATCACTTATTATAAATAATAACACACTGTAACACTATCGATTTACACTATCACCTTATTATATCTCTCTAGCATATCTTGCAACAAATTCAATCTCATAAACATGGCTTCTTCTAGTAATTCTTATTCCACTACCTCCAATATCCTAGACACTGTTTTCAAACATATAGAAGAAGATAAAAAGCGTCTGGAAAAACTAAACTCCCTTATCAAAAGTTTCCAGAAAGCTGATAACGAAAAAACCCAACTCATACAATCAATTCAGGATGACCCAAACCTATCAACTTTAGAACAAGATTATCTCAACCACCTTCGTCTCCAGTGCGTGAAAGACTGGGGAAATACATCCAAATGTGGCGAGTTGATCAGTCGGATTGATCTTCAAGTCGAAGAGAAAAATGACTTTATACAACGCATTTGCAACGTAAACGAAGATGTAGATGCAGTCAACATCTCCGAAAACAGCTCACAAGCTATCATACCAGCTGAAAGTGCTGAGCAATTTTTCCTTGAAGGTGACAGATGAAAGAACGAAGAAGACCAATATTGTATAATTGGTTTTTTACCAGAAGATGTACAGTGTTCCAGAACGTTTTGGGGCGTTCTGTTAGGATTTACGCAAGACAACGAATTGTGGGAAACTGTAAGTTTTTTATTTACAATTTTTTTTTTTTAATAACTTTAATTTTTTCCAATTATTTACAATTAATTTTTCCGCTTATTTTCAGCATGTCGATGCATGGATAAGCGATCACAAGTGGTGCATCGAAATTTAATAGAGAGGGAAACACAACGCACGAGAACCAGGTATGCAGTTATGCCTATATCGTTTCATGATTACTTTTGCAATCATCAAAATTGGGGCAAAAACTTTGAAAAAAACCATACAAAAGCTGGAAAAACATTGATTCAGTCCTTATTCCAATATGTACCCTTGGGAATCATTGGTTTCTTATTAAGTATAAACTTGCTGACAATGAGTTGACCATTTACGACCGTGATATATCTGCACATCCGGACGTTTATATGCAAAGCTTATTAACATTTTACTCGAAAAACATGCTATGGTTTTATAACTCTGCAAAACGTATCAGAGCAACAGCCGAACCGGTACCTCCTCCTGGGTATGAGTCATATATTTACTACAAAAATGTCAGTCAATATCCGGGTAATAAGGAGAACTCTGTTGTGTTTGTATGTATGTTTATTCACTACATGCTCACTGGTGAAGCCTTAAATGTAGTTACAGCTGATGTATCCGATGAACAACTACTTGATTTCAGGAGAAGGATGGCAACTGTACTATACGCAACACAATAGGTAACCGTACTACTGAGGGAGAGGGGGTGGGGGTGGTAGTGTATACGACTGCCGGTGTAGCATCTCGTTGGTTGAGGGATCCTGTTTGATCTTCTGGGTTCTTCATTCTGTGGGTTGGGTGGCTGGTCAAACCCATGATCACCAAAAGACTGAATCTGAACCGGGCTACTATCATGATAATGAGACCGGCGTGCAACCATTTCAGTACCAGGGTCCCTTTGGAAATCTGGTTGTACCCAAGGTCTGTACTCGCCATGAATATTGGGTGTCAACGAAAGCCAAGTAGAGTCATGGGGAGGGGTAGGGGTAGGGCCAGGGGTACGGGTAAATAACAACTCATTGATCATGTCTAGCCCATGCTGGGTACCACTACCTCCAGCCTCAAACTGTTGTGTACCACTACCTCCATGCTGATACTGAGAACCTCCAACCTCAAACTGCTGAAACTGAGAACCACCACCATCTGCCCGAATATGCTGCCCGTACTGGGAACCACCCCAACCACCCTGATACTGACCTCCATATTGGCGTGGAGGAGACGGAGGACGTGGAAAATACGCATGTGGGGGAAACGCAAATTGTTGCGATCCATAGTTCATCCGGTCCGGATTATGTCCATATCCAATAGCATCACTAGGGAGTTGAACAAAATACTGCCACATGGCGTTGTTCCCCAGTCCACTATCCATGTTCCGTTGAGCACGATCGTGGATTTCCCTCAACGTCTCGTTCTGCAAAAAAATTAAAACATATAATATAAAATAAATGTGATATATATATATATATATATATATATATATATCTATATATAATTATATATATATATATATATATATATATATATATATATATATATATATATATATATATATATATATATATATGAATATATTATAAAAAAAATTAAATATAATATATAATATAAAATAAAATAAATACGCATAACATATTACCTGTACTTGCTGGACACCGCCCCAATCTGGATACACGTTGGGAGGGTTATGTGCACCCGGAGACGTGATGACTAAGACAGTGCGCTGATAATACCACTGCATATAGCTCCCCCCGCTGGTCCATCAAAGTCTGTCATTCCAACACACTATCTCAGCATCTTTCTTCTCCTCGCAGTCTGTACCTCGTCCCCCGCTAAACTTACCCTCATGGTTCCTCTTGTGCTGTACAACTGAAAAAAAAAACTTTCGGGAACCCCTTGCCCGAATGCAAACTGCCTGCATACTCGGTTCGGTACATGAGGTTCCGCAACACACCACCAGACAAGTCATCCACTGTATGCCCATAACCCGCTGTCTCTCCGGAAATCATACAAAAGGTCCCCCAGTACAGCGATATAAGGACACCAAATAAACTGGCCATCTTTCAAGGCAGTGAAAGCGGCACGGTATGCAACCAGCACATGAGCCGGTGTGGCTGTGTGACTAAGGGTACAAAACTGGCGATGCCACCTAATATACAAAATAATAATCGTAAAAATATAATAAAAATAATAAATATAATAATCTAAATTAATCTAAATTAATCTTATTAATCATAATCTAAATTAATCTAAATTAATCTTATTAATCATAATCTAAATTAATCTAAATTAATCTTATTTATCATAATCTAAATTAATCTAAATTAATCTTATTAATCATAATCTAAATTAATCTAAATTAATCTAAATTAATCATAATCTAAATTAATCTAAATTAATCATAATCTAAATTAATCTAAATTAATCTTATTAATCATAATCTAAATTAATGATAAAAATAATCTAAATTAATCATAATAACAAATATAATTAAAATGTAATGCAGAGATAAAAATATTACTTGCTACCAACGCAGTGTGGGTAAATATGCTGTACACCCTCCCGTAGGATCATACGGGGCGCAGTAATAGGTATTCTCTCCCAGGCCCAAAGCGGAAGCAAAATCAACGGGCCCTGAATACCTTTCACATCCGGCTTCTCCGCAGCAGTACACAGTTGTCGGTACAAATAAGCCAACACTGCGGAGCCCCAGCTAAGTCTACCACCCTCAGTTAGGTCGTCTATGTTTTTAAGAAAATTAAGCGGCACATCATTCACTGAACAGGTGCCCACCCAAAAGAGCCAAAATATAACATCTAGCTCTTTGCCTGCTGCTCCCGGAGGGATTACGAATTTCCCCAACTAGAGTCTGCATTTTTATTCTACCACCTTCAACGTCACTCTCAACTGGCCTAAACCCAAGATAGTCATAACAATCACTCACCCAGTAATCCTCGCTTTTACACTCCCAAACTCCGGAAACCACCGGTCCGTCTACAGGTAGCCCCCACAGAACTTGTACGTCCTGCAACGTAACAGTCGCTTCACCGGTGGGAAAATGGAATGTGTGCGTCTCGGGACGCCACCTCTCAACCAAAGCCGTAATCAGAGCGTGGTCGATTTTATGGTAACCGGTGCGTAATACACCGTTGAACCCAGCGCGAGCTATCCAGTTTCTCACACGCTCCGGAATATTGTCGGTGAGGTCCCAAAATCCGGAATCACAGCGTCTAGCTTTTATATGAACGGTAGCATCTTGCGAACCGTTAAATAGACGGGCAGAACGGTGGTGGTTATCGGCTTGTAAAAACAACAATTCCGTGTTTCGGGGGGTTGCGGTTGGTCCAAATTGCGCCATTTTGTGTTTTGGGGTTGAATTTGGTCGGATTTTTGGTGAAATCGCCGGATTTTTGTGTGTGTAATCGGATTTTTGTATGTGTGGGAATTAAAGATGGTCGCTGCATGGGAATTTAACTTGTTCAAGAACCGGATTTGGCAATGTCGGTTTTAACACGTGGCACGAGCTGATTGGATTGTATTAAAGGTGTTGTCGGTTGGATTAAAGTTGGTGTCGGTGGCGCAGAAAATGGTCAAAATCCGGCATTAGGAATGCCGGCACATGCTTTGTGGAAATCCGACGTGGAAAGCGCTGCTGACTGGGCGCTGACTAGGCGTTTTGGTAGTGGAAATCTGACGTGGCATGGTGATTTGGCAAGAGCCGGCATTCCCAATGCCGGCTATACGAGATTTCTAAAATTTTTCCGGTGAAATCCACCGGCGCTAATTCCGGTGGAGAAATATCCATTCCAGCCAAAATTTCCTCCTGAGAAGTGTTAGGGAGAAAATTGGTTATCCTTCTTGGCATTACAAGTTCAGGCAGTCTACTTCTAAGAGTCATGGTTCAGCTAAAGGAAATCAGTATTCTTCCACAGATTTCCACAATGTGAAGAAAACTGTAGCTCATGTGGATGGAAGTCATGTTATGTTTGCATCCAAACAGTTTGAGCAGTTGCTAAAGTGCTTACCACACTTCACTTAAGGTGCAGAAGGTATGGATAACTCTGCTGCATTTGATGGTGACTTGGACCATGAATTTGTAGCAGGTAATGCATCCACTACTTCTTTACATGATTGTTGGATTATAGATATTTGTGCTACATATCATATGACACCTTTATCTACATCTTTGTTGCATTGTAAGTCGCTTCAAATTAATCCAATGATTAAGTTACCTAATGGGAACACTTCAGTAATTTATTATATAGGAAGTATCACATTGGAAAATAAAATTCTTCTGCAAGATGCGCTACTAGTTCCAGCCTTCAAGTTCAGCTTATTGTTTGTTCCTAAGTTGACTCATGACACTCATTGCATAGTAACCTTCTACCCCCAATTTTGTGTTATTCTGGACTTGACAACAAGGAAGGTTCTAGGACTGGGTAAGAAGAAGAATGGCTTATACTATCTTCTCAATATTCCACTTCATCAAGTAGATAAGAGACTTACATCAATGATTGTTTCAACTGTCAATGATGTTTGTGGCACCATAGGCTTGCTCATGTGTGTGATGCCAAGCTGAAGTGTATTCCTTATGTTCCTTCAAATGTAATAGAGTAATCTTGATACCTGTTTGTCCTGTCTAATGGCAAAGTTTACCAAGTTACCTTACACTTACACACTTACAGTCAATCTCATTCTTCTATCAATTTTGAGCTCATTCATATTGACATTTGGGGTCCATACAAGGTACCTAAAAATGGTCATCACAGATACTTCTTGACTATAGTTGATGGATAGCAACTTGGATCTATTTGCTTGTGCACAAAACTTGCTCACTTTCTGTCATGAAATCCTTTCTCAAGTTTGTTCAGACACAATTTGAAGTAAAGGTTAAAATTGTGAGATCAGACTATGCTCTTGAATTTGTAAAAGGACAATTGGCTTCTTTTGAATTTTGAAGGAATTGAACATCAAACCTCTTGTCCATGCAGACCTCAACAGAATGGGAGAGTAGAAAGAAAGCACATACACATTCTTGAAACAGCAAGAGCTTTAAGACTTCAAGCTCATTTGCCTGTTAAGTTCTGGGGAGATTGTGTCTCAACAGCTACCTTTCTCATCAACAGGTATCCCTTTTCTATTCTTAAAAACAAAACTCCTTATGAAATGTTGTTACCCAAAGTTCCTAAGTATGATCATCCGAGAGTTTTTGGGTCTTTTGCTATGGCCCAAATCCATCAAGAGTGGATAAATTTACTAGGAGAGGTGTTCCATGTGTATTTTTTGGGTATCCTCAACGTCAGAAAGGGTACAAGTTTATACAACTTGTTAACACATTATAGTTTTGTATCAAGAGATATTATCTTCATAATTTCTTGCATCCTCTTCCTGTTTCTTTGCCTGCTTACAATACTTTCTTTCATGATTTTGATGACAACAATGTGCAATCTTCATCAACCAATAATGAAAGTAATGTACCTTTAGATACATCCATCAACTCCAATACCAGTGATGCACCTGTGTCTACTGATGGACCTGAAACTAGTGCACCGCTGACTACTAACTAGTGCACCTGTGCCTACTAACTAGTGCACCTGTGACTACTGGTAGTGATCCTATTTCACTTGATAACCCAGTTGGAACTTATCTTCTTATGTTCCTAGAAAGTCTCTAGAAATTCTAAACCGCCTTCTTGGCTTCAAGACTTTGTTACACCTATTGTGAGTTCAAGACATACTCCAATGGCAAATGAAGTATTTGTTCCTCTTCTCTAGAGCCACCATTTGAAATTTAATTGCTCAACTTGATCTTGTTCATTTTAGACAAGTTGTACCCTAGATGGTGTAAAGCTATGAATAAAGAACTAACAACTCTAGAAGCCAATAGAACATGGGATATTTTTGATGAGCCAATTGATCAAAAATCAATTACTTGTCATTGGATAATCAAGACAAACGTAAAAGCAGATGGAACTGAAGAAAGAAAGAAAGCAAGACTGTTGATGGAAATAGGCAAAGAAAAGGAGTCGATTATGAAGAAACTTTTGCACTAGTTGCAAAAATGGTTACAGTGAGAGCTTTGTTAGTTGTTGCTACTATGCATGATTGGGAGACATGTCAAATAGATGTCTTGTTGATTTTTAACAGGTATGTAGTTCCCAGGATCTCGTGTTCCATACCCAGCCATCATAGATACATCTCGTATCTCTCGAACACTTTTAAACACCATCTCACACACAATCAAGCAAACTATATATTCACAATTGAATGAACGCAATAAGAAACAAAAGTAAATAAGAAACCTGGTCTTTGAATATGATTGTGAATTACAAGTTTCTGTACATAACGGCATCTATATATACATGTTGCAACGATATCAACAGAAGGTTGTAACCTTTGAATCGTTTCCCTACTAACCGTTATCTTAACTGCCCTAATAAACTGTTTATTTACTACGGGTTTACAGCCCAAGTTTAGCCTGACCCGTTTACATAATAATAATATAATAAACATTCATAAAATCTGTTGGCCCATCACAAATACATAATAACGTGAATATATCATTAACTTCCAACACTCCCCCTTAATGATATATTCAGGGAGTCCGTCTGTCTTCTTGATTCAAATGAGACATAGTCATCAAATCTTTGTAGTGCTTCCTTCGTCGCCTTCAATGCTTCCACTTGTACCGGGGTTTGTTTCCTTGCTGCTGGTTGTTCCTGTTTGCTGTTGCACCCATTGCTTGTCCATACTTGGCCTCTTGATCATCTTCTCTTGGAGAACTTCCACTGTCTCCCTTTTGATCCATACTCTCATTGGTTTTACTCCCAATGTCTTGCAAGTCTCCTATGGCATCTCCTCTAGCAAATTCATAGTGTGCTTCTGGTAACAACAAGTACCTTTCATACTTCTTCTTGAACTCTTTCCCGTAGCCATCTGGAAATCCGAACGCCCATCGATACACTCCTCCCAATTGTCCGTCTTTGTTACCTTTTCATAACCGCCTAAACACTTCTCCAAATTATATACATCAAATAAACATACCTCAAGTTCATCTAC
>CAJVGC010000508.1:37637651-37657280 GCA_910822075.1 Senecio squalidus | reverse complement strand
CTTTGGAAAATCTGGTTGTACCCAAGGTCTGTACTCGCCATGAATATTGGGTGTCAACGAAAGCCAAGTAGAGTCATGGGGAGGGTAGGGGTAGGGCCAGGGGTACGGGTAATAACAACTCATTGATCAAGTCTAGCCCATGCTGGGTACCCCTCCAGCCTCAAACTGTGTACCACTACCTCCATGCTGATACTGAGAACCTCCAGCCTCAAACTGCTGATAGGCCTGAGAACCACCACCATCTGCCCGAGTATGCTGCCCGTACTGGGAACCACCCCAACCACCCTGATACTGACCTCCATATTGGCGTAGAGGAGACGGAGGACGTGGATAATACGCAGGTGGGGGAAACGCAAATTGTTGCGATCCATAGTTCATCCGGTCCGGATTATGTCCATATCCCATAGCATCACTAGGGAGTTGAACAAAATCCTGCCACATGGCGTTGTTCCCCAGTCCAGTATCCATGTTCCGTCGAGCACGATCGTGGATTTCCCTCAACGTCTCGTTCTGCAAAAAAATTAAAACATATAATATAAAATAAATGTGATATATATATATATATATATATATATATATATATTATATATATATATATATATATATATATATATATATATATATATATAATTATATATATAAATAAATAAAATACGCATAACATATTACCTGTACTTGCTGGACACCGCCCCAATCTGGATACACGTTGGGAGGGTTATGTGCACCCGGAGACGTGATGACTAAGACAGTGCGCTGATAATACCACTGCATATAGCTCCCCCCGCTGGTCCATCAAATTGATAGACGCGGTTGTGTCTGTCATTCCAACACACTATCTCAGCATCTTTCTTCTCCTCGCAGTCTGTACCTCGTCCCCCGCTAAACTTACCCTCATGGTTCCTCTTGTGCTGTACAACTGAAAAAAAAAAACTTTCGGGAACCCCTTGCCCGAATGCAAACTGCCTGCATACTCGGTTCGGTACATGAGGTTCCGCAACACACCACCAGACAAGTCATCCACTGTATGCCCATACCCGCTGTCTCTCCGGAAATCATACAAAAGGTCCCCCAGTACAGCGATATAAGGACACCAAAATAAACTGGCCATCTTTCAAGGCAGTGAAGCGGCACGGTATGCAACCAGCACATGAGCCCCGGGTGGGCTGTGTGACTAAGGGTACAAAACTGGCGATGCCACCTAATATACAAAATAATAATCGTAAAATATAATAAAAATAATAAATATAATACTAAATTAATCTAATTAATCTTATTAATCATAATCTAAATTAATCTAAATTAATCTTATTAATCATAATCTAAATTAATCTAAATTAATCTTATTTATCATAATCTAAATTAATCTAAATTAATCTTATTAATCATAATCTAAATTAATCTAAATTAATCTAAATTAATCATAATCTAAATTAATCTAAATTAATCATAATCTAAATTAATCTAAATTAATCTTATTAATCATAATCTAAATTAATGATAAAAATAATCTAAATTAATCATAATAACAAATATAATTAAAATGTAATGCAGAGATAAAAATATTACTTGCTACCAACGCAGTGGTGGGTAAATATGCTGTACACCCTCCCGTAGGATCATACGGGGCGCAGTAATAGGTATTCTCTCCCAGGCCTCAACGGGCCCCTGAATACCTTTCACATCCGGCTTCTCCGCAGCAGTACACAGTTGTCGGTACAAATAAGCCAACACTGCGGAGCCCACAGCTAAGTCTACCACCATCAGTTAGGTCGTCTATGTTTTAAGAAAATTAAGCGGCACATCATACGACCTTTGCATCACTGAACAGGTGCCCACCCAAAAGAGCCAAAATATAACATCTAGCTCTTTGCCTGCTGCTCCCGGAGGATTACGATTTCCCCAACTAGAGTCTGCATTTTTATTCTACCACCTTCAACGTCACTCTCAACTGGCCTAAACCCAAGATAGTCATAACAATCACTCACCCAGTAATCCTCGCTTTTACACTCCCAAACTCCGGAGGAACCACCGGTCCGTCTACAGGTAGCCCCCACAGAACTTGTACGTCCTGCATACGTAACATCGCTTCACCGGTGGGAAAATGGAATGTGTGCGTCTCGGGACGCCACCTCTCAACCAAAGCCTAATCAGAGCGATTTTATGGTAACCGGTGCGTAATACACCGTCGAACCCAGCGCGAGCTATCCATTTTCTCACACTCCGGAATTTTGTCGGTGAGGTCCCAAATCCGGAATCACACGTCTAGCTTTTATATGAACGGTAGCATCTTGCGAACCGTTAAATAGACGGGCAGAACGGTGGTGGTTATCGGCTTGTAAAAACAACAATTCCGTGTTTCGGGGGGTTGCGGTTGGTCCAAATTGCGCCATTTTGTGTTTTGGGGTTGAATTTGGTCGGATTTTTGGTGAAATCGCCGGATTTTTGTGGGTGTAATCGGATTTTTGTATGTGTGGGAATTAAAGATGGTCGCTGCATGGGAATTTAACTTGTTCGAACCGTTTGGCAATGTCTTTTAACACGTGGCACGAGCTGATTGGATTGTAATTAAAGGTGTTGTCGGTTGGATTAAAGTTTGTCGGTGGCGCAGAAAATGGTCAAAATCCGGCATTAGGAATGCCGGCACATGCTTTGTGGAAATCCGACGTGGAAAGCGCTGCTGACTGGGCGCTGACTAGGCGTTTTGGTAGTGGAAATCTGACGTGGCATGGTGATTTGGCAAGAGCCGGCATTCCCAATGCCGGCTATACGAGATTTCTAAAATTTTTCCGGTGAAATCCACCGGCGCTAATTCCGGTGGAGAAATATCCATTCCAGCCAAAATTTCCTCCTGAGAAGTGTTAGGGAGAAAATTGGTTATCCTTCTTGGCATTACAAGTTCAGGCAGTCTACTTCTAAGAGTCATGGTTCAGCTAAAGGAAATCAGTATTCTTCCACAAATTTCCGCAATGTGAAGAAAACTATAGCTCATGTGGATGGAAGTCATGTTATGTTTACATCCAAACAGTTTGAGCAGTTGATAAAGTGCTTACCACACTTCACTTAAGGTGCAGAAGGTATGGATAACTCTGCTGCATTTGATGGTGACTTGGACCATGAATTTGTAGCAGGTAATGCATCCACTACTTCTTTACATGAGGATTATAGATATTTGTGCTACATATCATATGACACCTTTATCTACATCTTTGTTGCATTGTAAGTCGCTTCAAATTAATCCAATGATTAAGTTACCTAATGGGAACACTTCAGTAATTTATTATATAGGAAGTATCACATTGGAAAATAAAATTCTTCTGCAAGATGCGCTACTAGTTCCAGCCTTCAAGTTCAGCTTATTGTTTGTTCCTAAGTTGACTCATGACACTCATTGCATAGTAACCTTCTACCCCCAATTTTGTGTTATTCTGGACTTGACAACAAGGAAGGTTCTAGGACTGGGTAAGAAGAAGAATGGCTTATACTATCTTCTCAATATTCCACTTCATCAAGTAGATAAGAGACTTACATCAATGATTGTTTCAACTGTCAATGATGTTTGTGGCACCATAGCTTGCTCATGTGTGTGATGCCAAGCTGAAGTGTATTCCTTATGTTCCTTCAAATGTAATAGAGTAATCTTGATACCTGTTTGTCCATGGCAAAGTTTACCAAGTTACCTTACACTTACACACTTACAGTCAATCTCATTCTTCTATCAATTTTGAGCTCATTCATATTGACATTTGGGGTCCATACAAGGTACCTACAAATGGTCATCACAGATACTTCTTGACTATAGTTGATGACTGCAGCAGGGGAACTTGGATCTATTTGCTTATGCACAAAACTGGCTCACTTTCTGTCATGAAATCCTTTCTTAAGTTTGTTCAGACACAATTTGAAGTAAAGGTTAAAAATTGTGAGATCAGACTATGCTCTTGAATTTGTAAAAGGACAACTGGCTTCTTTTAAATTCTGAAGGAATTGAACATCAAACCTCTTGTCCATGCAAACCTCAACAGAATGGGAGAGTAGAAAGAAAGCACATACACATTCTTGAAACAGCAAGAGCTTTAAGACTTCAAGCTCATTTGCCTGTTAAGTTCTGGGGAGATTGTGTCTCAACAGCTACCTTTCTCATCAACAGGTATCCCTTTTCTATTCTTAAAAACAAAACTCCTTATGAAATGTTGTTACCCAAAGTTCCTAAGTATGATCATCCGAGAGTTTTTGGGTCTTTTGCTATGGCTCAAATCAATCAAGAGTGGATAAATTTACTAGGAGAGGTGTTCCATGTGTATTTTTTCGGGTATCCTCAACATCAGAGAGGGTACAAGTTATACAACTTTTTAACACATTCTAGTTTTGTATCCAGAGATGTTATCTTCATAATTTCTTGCATCCTCTTCCTGTTTCTTTGCCTGCTACAAATACTTTCTTTCATGATTTTGATGACAACAATGTGCAATCTTCATCAACCAATAATGAAAGTAATGTACCTTTAGATACATCCATCAACTCCAATACCAGTGATGCACCTGTGTCTACTGATGGACCTGAAACTAGTGCACCGCTGACTACTAACTAGTGCACCTGTGCCTACTAACTAGTGCACCTGTGACTACTGGTAGTGATCCTATTTCACTTGATAACCCAGTTGGAACTCATCTTCTTTATGTTCCTAGAAAGTCTCTAGAAATTCTAAAACGCCTTCTTGGCTTCAAGACTTTGTTACACCTATTGTGAGTTCATGACATACTTCAATGGCAAATCAAGTATTTGTTCCTTCTCTAGAGCCACCATTTGAAATTTAATTGCTCAACTTGATCTTGTTCATTTTAGACAAGCTGTCCCTAGATGGTGTAAAGCTATGAATAAAGAACTAACAGCTCTAGAAGCCAATAGAACATGGGATATCTTTGATGAGCCAATTGATCAAAAAGCAATTACTTGTCATTGGATATTCAAGACAAACGTAAAAGCAGATGGAACTGAAGAAAGAAAGAAAGCAAGACTGGTTGTTGATGGAAATAGGCATAGAAAAGGAGTGGATTATGAAGAAACTTTTGCACTAGTTGCAAAAATGGTTACAGTGAGAGCTTTGTTAGTTGTTGCTACTATGCATGATTGGGAGACATGTCAAATAGATGTCTTGTTGATTTTTAACAGGTTCCCAGGATCTCGTGTTCCATACCCAGCCATCATAGATACATCTCGTATCTCTCGAACACTTTTAAACACCATCTCACACACAATCAAGCAAACTATATATTCACAATTGAATGAACGCAATAAGAAACAAAAGTAAATAAGAAACCTGGTCTTTATTGAATATGATTGTGATTACAAGTTTCTGTACATAACGGCATCTATATATACATGTTGCAACGATATCAACAGAAGGTTGTAACCTTTGAATCGTTTCCCTACTAACCGTTATCTTAACTGCCCTAATAAACTGTTTATTTACTACGGGTTACAGCCCAAGTTTAGCCTGACCCGTTTACATAATAATAATAATAATAAACATACATAAAATCTGTTTGGCCCATCACAAATACATAATAACGTGAATATATCATTAACTTCCAACACTCCCCCTTAATGATATATTCAGGGAGTCCGTCGTCTTCTTGCTTCAAATGATGACATAGTCATCAATCTTTGTACTTCCTTCGTCGCCTTCAATGCTTCCACTTGTACCGGGGTTTGTTTCCTTGCTGCTGGTTGTTCCTGTTCTGCTGTTGCACCCATTTGCTTTGTCCATACTTGCCTCTTGATCATCTTCTCTTGGAGAACTTCCACTGTCTCCCTTTTGATCCATACTCTCATTGGTTTTACTCCCAATGTCTTGCAAGTCTCCTATGGCATCTCCTCTAGCAAATTCATAGTGTGCTTCTGGTAACAACAAGTACCTTTCATACTTCTTCTTGAACTCTTTCCCGTAGCCATCTGGAAATCCGAACCCCATCGATACACTCTCCCAATTGTCCGTCTTTGTTACCTTTTCATAACCGCCTAAACACTTCACCAAATTATATACATCAAATAAACATACCTCAAGTTCATCTACTTTTGGCGGTATTTCTCCAATATCCGGTCTTTCTTCGTTCCATTTATAATACCAATCAAGCATGTTGTCGAACTCGTTTCGAAACACCTCATAATTCCTCATGGCAATTCTGTTTTGACTTACCATCTTCATAAACTCCAAAAATCTTGCATATGAGTTTACGGTTATCGGTACTTGCATCCCTTCTGTGTCTATGAAAACATCCTCCTCGATTTTCATGCTGTCCCCAATTAATTCATCACTATACTTTGTGACAGCCTCGATATCTTCCTTGTCTAAATCTGCAAAGTTTGTGTTGCGGGGAATATCTTGTTTTTCCAGCAAATCTTCCTTTGACAAGTCATCGTATTTCGCTTCAAACATGTGTTTTACTCTGCACGTTGATCCATCTAACTCGACTTCAAAACCTTGACATGTTAACTGATGTAAACTCAACAAGTTTTTCCTAATCTCGGGAACATAGCCCACACTTGGTATAACATAAGTCCTCTCATTTGTTTTCAAATCAATTTCACCAACTCCTTTTGTGAATAAGTAGTTTGCATTATGTCCTCCAATTTCTACTCCATAACATGTTTTGAATTGCACAAGTAAGTCCCTGTTTGGTGACATGTGCCTTGAATACGTGTCAGCAACGAACCAAATTTCCTTCCATTTACCGAACTCAGTCCCCCGGACCAAGTAATCACCTGTAACGTGCACCTTTTCTTCGTATTTTTGTTTATACTTTTCTCTTTGAGTGTCTTGATCAGCATCCTTGACTACTTTCCTTTTCGCTTTGAAATTGCTCTTGTTTATCTTCGTTGGACAGTTCCAAAAGGCGTGTCCCTTTACTCTACACACGTAGCATCTTGACCGTTTCATTCTTTTCACAAATCCCCTCATTGTATCTTGTTGATTTTTCTCCAAATTCAACAGTTTGAAACCATCGATCAAGTTCTTGTAGTTCTTAAACCTGGACTGCCTTGTCATATCTTTCCTCCTGATATTTCTTCTCACGAGCATTTCTTTTTTCCTCTGAATTAAATCTCGCTTTCGATTCAGTTTTATCTTTCGTTCCTCTTGATCGAGCCCTTTGGCTCTGATACCATGTTGATTTTTAACAGGTATGTAGTTCCCAGGATCTCGTGTTCCAAACCCAGCCATCATAGATACATCTCGTATCTCTCGAACACTTTTAAACACCATCTCACACACAATCAAGCAAACTATATATTCACAATTGAATGAACGCAATAAGAAACAAAAGTAAATAAGAAACCTGGTCTTTATTGAATATGATTGTGATTACAAGTTTCTGTACATAACGGCATCTATATATACATGTTGCAACGATATCAACAGAAGGTTGTAACCTTTGAATCGTTTCCCTACTAACCGTTATCTTAACTGCCCTAATAAACTGTTTATTTACTACGGGTTACAGCCCAAGTTTAGCCTGACCCGTTTACATAATAATAATAATAATAAACATACATAAAATCTGTTTGGCCCATCACAAATACATAATAACGTGAATATATCATTAACTTCCAACACTCCCCCTTAATGATATATTCAGGGAGTCCGTCGTCTTCTTGCTTCAAATGATGACATAGTCATCAATCTTTGTAGTGCTTCCTTCGTCGCCTTCAATGCTTCCACTTGTACCGGGGTTTGTTTCCTTGCTGCTGGTTGTTCCTGTTCTGCTGTTGCACCCATTTGCTTTGTCCATACTTGCCTCTTGATCATCTTCTCTTGGAGAACTTCCACTGTCTCCCTTTTGATCCATACTCTCATTGGTTTTACTCCCAATGTCTTGCAAGTCTCCTATGGCATCTCCTCTAGCAAATTCATAGTGTGCTTCTGGTAACAACAAGTACCTTTCATACTTCTTCTTGAACTCTTTCCCGTAGCCATCTGGAAATCCGAACCCCATCGATACACTCTCCCAATTGTCCGTCTTTGTTACCTTTTCATAACCGCCTAAACACTTCACCAAATTATATACATCAAATAAACATACCTCAAGTTCATCTACTTTTGGCGGTATTTCTCCAATATCCGGTCTTTCTTCGTTCCATTTATAATACCAATCAAGCATGTTGTCGAACTCGTTTCGAAACACCTCATAATTCCTCATGGCAATTCTGTTTTGACTTACCATCTTCATAAACTCCAAAAATCTTGCATATGAGTTTACGGTTATCGGTACTTGCATCCCTTCTGTGTCTATGAAAACATCCTCCTCGATTTTCATGCTGTCCCCAATTAATTCATCACTATACTTTGTGACAGCCTCGATATCTTCCTTGTTTAAATCTGCAAAGTTTGTGTTGCGGGGAATATCTTGTTTTTCCAGCAAATCTTCCTTTGACAAGTCATCGTATTTCGCTTCAACCATGTGTTTTACTCTGCACGTTGATCCATCTAACTCGACTTCAAAACCTTGACATGTTAACTGATGTAAACTCAACAAGTTTTTCCTAATCTCGGGAACATAGCCCACACTTGGTATAACATAAGTCCTCTCATTTGTTTTTAAATCAATTTCACCAACTCCTTTTGTGAATAAGTAGTTTGCATTATGTCCTCCAGTTTCTACTCCATAACATGTTTTGAATTGCACAAATAAGTCCCTGTTTGGTGACATGTGCCTTGAATACGTGTCAGCAACGAACCAAATTTCCTTCCATTTACCGAACTCAGTCCCCCGGACCAAGTAATCACCTGTAACGTGCACCTTTTCTTCGTATTTTTGTTTATACTTTTCTCTTTGAGTGTCTTGATCAGCATCCTTGACTACTTTCCTTTTCGCTTTGAAATTGCTCTTGTTTATCTTCGTTGGACAGTTCCAAAAGGCGTGTCCCTTTACTCTACACACGTAGCATCTTGACCGTTTCATTCTTTTCACAAATCCCCTCATTGTGTCTTGTTGATTTTTCTCCAAATTCAACAGTTTGAAACCATCGATCAAGTTCTTGTAGTTCTTAAACCTGGACTGCCTTGTCATATCTTTCCTCCTGATATTTCTTCTCACGAGCATTTCTTTTTTCCTCTGAATTAAATCTCGCTTTCGATTCAGTTTTATCTTTCGTTCCTCTTGATCGAGCCCTTTGGCTCTGATACCATGTTGATTTTTAACAGGTATGTAGTTCCCAGGATCTCGTGTTCCAAACCCAGCCATCATAGATACATCTCGTATCTCTCGAACACTTTTAAACACCATCTCACACACAATCAAGCAAACTATATATTCACAATTGAATGAACGCAATAAGAAACAAAAGTAAATAAGAAACCTGGTCTTTATTGAATATGATTGTGATTACAAGTTTCTGTACATAACGGCATCTATATATACATGTTGAAACGATATCAACAGAAGGTTGTAACCTTTGAATCGTTTCCCTATTAACCGTTATCTTAACTGCCCTAATAAACTGTTTATTTACTACGAGTTACAGCCCAAGTTTAGCCTGACCCGTTTACATAATAATAATAATAAACATACATAAAATCTGTTTGGCCCATCACAAATACATAATAACGTGAATATATCATTAACTTCCAACATGTCTCAAATGCGTTTTTGCATGGTGATCTGCTTGAGGAAGTATACATGAAGTTTCCAATGGGGTATGTTAGTAAGGGAGAGCCTATTCAAACCTTACTACTCAAAACACCATAAAAGTGTTGGTATTTGAATAGTTTTAACAAATGTGTGTCCGTAAATGTGTGAGACTACGGGAGCGCACACATCGACATTTAGACACGACTACAAGTTTAATTTATTTATTAAATATTACTTAATGGTTAAGTGTAAATATTTATTAAATAGAGGGTTTATTATGAAAATAAGAAGGTTTCCTTATTGTAATATAACTCAAACTCTTAGATTTGAAAACCTATAAATAGAAGATAAACCCTAAACCCTAATTCATTACAAAATATTAAAATGTCGACTAAATGAAAAGGGTTTCTTTTAGCCGATCGGTTTTTATTTAAAAAGGGTTTTTTGGTTTTTGGTTTTCGTAATAAAGAGTTGCTGCTAAGACAATTATTGTAAAAAGCAATTAAACGTGTACTAGCATACTAGTCTGTTGCTAAAAGAAGGTGTCGCGTACGTAACCGTAGATTAGATCTTATACTTAGATCTACGACTTTCGCTTGCTACTAATTCAAGGTAATTCTTTATCCGATTTATTATTTACTATGTGATCCTAAATTACGCTGCAATGTATTGTTTGACAATATGACTCTAGTTGTATACATATAGTGGTATCAGCCAAAACATAGGCAAATATTATATTGGATCTAAAACATCAAAATTGAAGGGGGATCTAGGGTTGGTTTATTGTATGATCTTACAAAATTAAAAAGTTAATTTCAAATCAATCTACTTTGCAATTTGATGTTTGATTACCTTATTTACTTTTATGAAAAATTATGTTTATAAAGTTATATGCATAACTTTGTAAGCATAATTAGATATATCGATATTGTTAAAAAGTAAATTGAATTAGTGACATATTATTAATTGTTAATTGAATATGTGCGACACAAAAGGATTTGTATGATAAAAAGTTATGTGTGGTTTATTTGATATACGAATTGTTACATATTGATAGCTTACGCAATCCAAACTTGTTTATTTGGACGGATGTATGTGGTCCGTTTCCTTTGAAACGGGAGTGATTCAATATGTAAACAATGACCATAGAGACTTTTTAGGCATTACCCAATTAGTTGCGTAGAATAATTCTAAATTGTTTATTATAAATATTGTTTGTCAAATGTCTTTTGAAAGAAACAAATTTAATAATAAGACTAAAGAATTATTATGACGAGTTATTAATTTATTTTGGCACTTTTATACGTTCTATAACGCATTTGGTTGGGTTTATATACCGTAATTTGGTCCAGCGACGGAACGTATAAATTTACAAAATATCTTATAAACCATCGATTTAATAAGCGTGTGATTGGTAATTTATAACTAGATTGTGCATGCTCAGTGTATTATTACCCAACTAGGATCACCTACAATAGGGGACGATGTCTAGGAAAGTTATGCGGAGTGGGGTACACTCCTAATGAGGCAATGCTATTAAGAAATGTTGAACCATTCGCTACACCTCACGTGCTTTCCTGGTCGTACTCTCGTAGAGCTACCGAAAGGGTTTTAATGATGACCATGTTACGATTAGTTGTATAAATTAGGTAATCATAGAAACACGTTTAATAACCAGTAAAATAAAAACATTTTGTTTTTTAATTAAATTACGTTACGAAATTGTTGCATGGCAATTTCGTACGTAGATTTTTAACACCCATGGAATTTAAGTCAATTGCTATCCGTATTGCCTAGACAACTTGTACTTGCTCGTCACTCTACGTGAGACGTAGGTGAAGTGTATCCAAGGCGGATTACCACTCATAGTGAGACTGTGGTGGACTATCTGCAGTCTTCAGTCGGATGACTTAAATCGGGTTATGCAGTGAGACTGTAAACGCCGATAGCAATAAGATGCGACGAAACATGATTAATGTCACGATCACCATTTTGATGCTCGGATCGAATTATGACATTAAGTCCCATTTTCTAGGAGTTGCACCTGTAAATGCAATTACGGATCGTCACCTACCTTTTGAGTATTATTTAGTTCCTAGCAGATCAACTGATGGAACGGTAATATGTCAAATGGGTCCTAGTCTTAACGGAAAGTAAACCATGGGTTTTACGTTTTGTTAAGAAACCTTATGTCGAAAGTACTAATGAGAACTTTCTTCTGTTTGTAGAAATGGCACAAAATCCCGATTTAAGCGGGATTATGTCAGAAATCAAAACAATGTTCAAAAGTGAAATACTTACTGAACCAAGTTTTAATGATTGGTTTCATCAGCTGAGAATCGTTCTATGAGCGATGAACTAATTACCAGTCATTAATAAACCGATATCTCTTGAGCCGAAGAATGCTTATGATGAGATAACTCGGGCAACTTATCAAGCAGCGATAAGTAGCCGGATATAATGATTGTTAAGCTTCACATTATGTATGAGAATCAAGTCGGTCTTGAATTGAACGACTTGATTCAAGAATTACATTAGTGAAAACATGTTGCTAAAACGTCAGTATGGACTCACGTTGTCACCATAACAAGCTAAGTTAATCATTTGGAAAGGATGAATTACCCTATCATCAAACTATTTTTGTTTAAAATTACCTTTCACAAGGTATTGGTGAATTTACACCTAACAACAATATGCATGGTATGGCTAAAATTCTCAAGAACTTCATATGATGCTCGTAGAGTTTGAGAAATTCCTTCCTAATCGGTTATCGACCAGATCCTAGCGGTCAGTGGTGGTATGGTTCAGATAAGAATAGACAACCGCAAGCTAAGGGCAAAGCTAAACAAGATGGAACGAATAAACAAGCAATTGTTTATATTCACAAGCCTAAGCTAACCCCTCTAGCGAAAAGAGAACATCCTACTAAGGATGATGGTTGAAATCACTGTTAAGTGATTAGGCATTGAAAGAGGAATTGTCCTACTCTAGCCGAGGTGAAAGATAAGAAGAGAGTCGGCAACGACGGATCTTCGAGTATCTTCACTTATAGAATTATGTTTTTTCTCTAAAAACAAATACCTGAGTATCTGACATTGGCTGTGGTACTCATATTTGTGATTCCTTACAAGGATTTAGAGCAAAGAAGAAACTGAAGAATGGATCTCTATAACTATACGTAGGCTATGTCAAACGTGTAGTTATGAAAGTCATTAGAAGTTAAGACTTACATTTACCATAGGGCATAATAATTGTATTAGACAATTGTTATTATGCACTTACTTATGTTAGGGGGAATGTTTCAGTTTATGTTTTAAAGAATAATGAATTTGGTATTTCTGTTTCGAACATAATGTTATTATATTAATATGATTGATATTAATGACATATATGAAATAGATTTGCATGCTCATTCTTCTTTAAATTATAATTCTATTTATTATTAGCACTAAATGCGTTAAGTCCAACTTGGACTCAACCTATCTATGACATTGTTGTATTGCGCACATATACAAGTATTGCATTAAAAGGCTTCACAGCTTTTAAAGTCAAATGATATTTTATTTGATAAATGCGAATCTTGTGTGTGTCGGGCAAAATGACAAGGAAACCTTTTCCGTATGAGACGAAAAGGGCAACTGGTCTTTTAGGAATCATACATACTGATGTATGTGATCCCTTTAGACATGTGTCAAAGAAAGGTGCTAACTATTTCGTTACATTTATGGATAATTTCGACAGTTATGGTTATGTTTAACTTGCTTAACATAAACATAAGGTGGTTGAAACATTCAAAGTGTTTCAAAACGAAAGTAGAAAATCAACTCGGCAAAACCATCAAGATCCTTTGATCGGATTGTGGTGGTGAGTACTTAAGCCTAAAGATTAAGGATCATCTCAAAGCATGTGGAATTGTCCAATTGCTTACTCCTTCCTATACTCCACAACACAATGGTGTATCGGAGAGGAGAAATCGAACCTTGCTTGGCAGGGTATGATCAATGATGAACCTTAATATTCTGCCATTATCTTTTGGATTAAAGCGAGCTCCAAGAAAATAGTTCTCTAAATTGTCTTCTGCTTTAATTAATATCCTTTGGATTCCAACAATCAAAAGCTGATTATTCCTTGTTTACTAAGAAAAGTGAAAAAAAGTTTACTGCAATCCTAGTATATGTTGATGACTTACTCATTACTCGTAATAGTTCCTCCCATATCCAAATTTTGAAAGAACAGATGAAGTCTCATTTCTCAAAGGAAATATACTCTTGACTTGTTGAAAGAAGTTGGTATTCTTAATCAAAAATTCTATAAACTTCCAATGGTGATCAGGAACAATTTACACACAAAAGATTGAGAGAATTTTCACTAATTTTATTGATTGAATTGAGTAACTGATATGAATCTCTAACAGAATCTATATATACATCCAACGACTAACTAAACTTACTAACTGATTAACAAACTAATCTTTCTATCTATACAAAATCTACCCCTAAACTATCTAAATATTACAAAATGAACCCTGGAGGTTTTAACCTTTACTTTTACACATCTTTCACGTCGCTATCAAAAGTAAGAAAAAAATGACAGTCACAACACATATCACACATATCATCCTATTTGTGCCTCATAATTGCTCCACGACTTCATAAAACCGTATGTGTAAATAGAAACACTTTCTTTCTGGAGGTAAGCCCTTTACACCTAATTCTCCTTTTCACTACCATCTCGATCATGCAAATCACTCATTTGAGCGCTAAAGCAGTTCACAGAATCGCCTCTCGTAAACCCATTAACTAAACCAAGGACATAATGGAGATGTCACCACCACCTACATGGCTACATACCAATCTTTCTCTCTCTGTCAACTTTGCCATGAACATCTACTAATAAAGGTGATTTGTATCATGTTGCATACACACTAATATATGATTATATGTTTGTTTACCTTTTCCATTTATGACTTCCTTTTTCACTTCGGTTGACGTTGTTTATTATTTATCGTTTGAATAGTTGCCCCATCTCCCCATAGTGAGTTTTTTTCTTTTCCAATTAGAATTAGCTTGTACTTATGTCCTCTGATTGACAAGGATCAATTAGCCTCGATTGCGTTACCTAACTGATCAAAACTATAAGTTACCCTTTTATATTTACATCATTGTATCGGTTTTAAAACTTGCAAGAGTTTGTAAATCGCTATTTTCGCTACTAGAAATGAGAGAGTCGAATGCTTTCGGTATAAGTGATAAAACGAGTGGAGCACAGTCTTTTAGTCCACTTTCAACTACTTTAGAGGTTAATGATATTTCGTCTACTATCGAATCTGTAGATTCAAACTCTTGATCTACATGACGCACATGTGCTTCAGATAAGACTTCCGATACCAAACATGATAACAAAAGAATATATTGTTCAATCACAAGATCGAGACCACTCCGGTATGACCAAGGATGGTCTTCATATAATTTTAGTTGTAATCTAGTAAGACACAAAAATCCATATAACAAAAAATCAAAGATTCCATATCCTGATAGACAAATAACCATAAAGATAGATGAATTTGATGACAAACACAAATTTTTGGTTGAAATTCATGCAAGTATTGTTACACATTTTTGAATGGAGGCTGCAAGTGACAGTAAAAAAGAAATTAACTTAATTCGTTAACCATTAGAGCTTGAAATACCAAAACATTTACTTAGGACTGGGTTGATATTGGTTGTGTGTTATCACAAACCGGTCATCTGGTAATGAAAAAAGGTAGTTATATAAGGCTGATCAAAATTGTCCAACATGTATTCTTTTTATGCATAAATCTCGCCAATCGCTTTATTTTAAAAATAGTATTTTTTCTGTAATAATATAATCAATTTTATCGCATTACTTATTTATAAATTCTTGTAGAAAGACAAGAAATTGTTTACGGGTCAACCCAACCATATCCATACTAAGTATAATGTTCTGACCCGCTATATACTTACAGGATTATTGATCAACATAATGTCTGTAGTTATTGATTTGGATGTCTCAAGTCATGACCTTAGTTTGTATTTCCCACGTCGTACTGTATTTTTATTTTTTATTGCATTGCTTCTTTTTTGTGTAAAAAATGGATGGTCATTCCTTGCAAACAATAACAGCTTCGACACGAGTATTGAAAACAGGAAACAACTTACTTAGAAATTATCCTACATCGTACTTTGCTCCATAAAACGAAATGAGGTAAAAGCTCAATATCTTTAGGGAATGAATAAAAAGAGCTATGTCTTCTTATTTTCGGGAAAGCTATAATACTTTTTAAAAAAATTAACAAAGGCCAAGAGGCACCCACTGTACAAGTACGTAAATCAAAAATGAAACAGAGAAGATATTTACAAATTACAAAAGAAAGGAGGAACCAAATAAGACATAATGGAACGTGGATGTTTAACGTCCAATTTTTCCAATTCACCTTTTGACATTTGCTTCTACTTTGAAGCCACACAAAGACTTTCTTTGAATAGATGGGAAAATATCCCAGCTTTTAATCTTTTCAAACTCAGAATGGTCCCTATCCGAGTGAATTATGTTCTGCCAACCAAATCACAATGTAACAAACACCGTCAAAACATTTTGCCAGCTTCTTAGAATTATTATGAAAAGGATTATCCTTAATACGGGATATTACCGAGGAGGGGACAAGGGGAAAATCCACCACCATCTAAAGATTTTCAACCAAACCCCACAAACCCGAGAGCACTTGAGCAGACCATGGTCCAAATTGTCCAAATCCGTGTCACATAAAACGCTCTTGATTTACCCAACAGGGAAGCCTTTTTTGAAGGAGATTAACTTAGGTCGGTAAACGATTAAGAGAAGCATGCCAAACACAGAAGTTGACTAAAAGGAAAGGGCAAAATCATCATATGATGTGAGACATGGCCAATTAACAAAATATCAATAAATCATAATTACTATCAGTTGCTTAACAAACAAATAAATTTATGGTGCAGGTGATCTATTTTTGTTTTTTGGTGCTCATGCGAGTAGTTGAACGCATCAGTAGGTACTGGAAATAACAAAAGACCCGCTCTAAATTTACGTGTATGTAAAAACAGTTACACACATATAAAAGTTCAAAAATTACTTTATTTTAATGTTATCAACTAATGCCCGCAGCAGAGGGCGGACTTACAATCCTCGTTAATAGGTTTTGCTTCAATTACCTAATATCTTAAATTTCATACAAGTATAATTGGATTATTCCTTCTCAAAAATTGTTGGGATTGAAACTTAGTTAAAATAGTTTTAATCTCATTAATACTGTTTAATTACTACTGCTGATAAGTATTGCTTCATTGCTACGGATTGAAGATGTTACTACTGAATGAAGGCTGTTACTACTGATGAACATTATTACGACTACAAGACTATTACTACTGCCTATACTCATTACTGCTGCCGCTGCTGTTTCTACTGCGTCAAGATCATTATGGAATTATACGCAAGTTTAGCATTACAATTAGAATAAAATTGTAATTCCTTTTTTAGATGTTTCCTATTGTAGATAGGTTAGTCTCAAGGTCTAAAAATATAGATCCTTGTAAACAATAGAAAAGACGTTGTATTGATTCATATTATTCAATATAATTGAGGCTTAATATTCGACATACATTATTGTTCTTAGTTGTTTATCATTATACAATATTTGTTTGTTCGACAAACTTGTAATATCAAGGTGTTTATCCGCTGCTGAACTTCCTTGATAGATCAAGATCTTTCTTTGACGTGCTTTGAGTTTATACAACCTAAACGATCCTGACAAAAATAATGTATTAGGATCAATATCATTTACTGGGAAAAAATTAGCCAGGTCCTAAACCAGTCTTATAAAATAGCAGCTTTCCACATTTCAGTATTACTTCAAAGACTTTGCTCGTAAACACAAAGTGCTATGTTTCTACTTTTTGGATTAACTTTCTTTGGTAATTTATATTTTTGGTCATGTTATTATTTTCATTTTAAAAATCCGGTCTTTAAGGAGGTTGTGATGAGTATTATAAGAAATAAATTGTAATGGTGATGATTTATTAATTAAAATCGTTTCGTTGACAAATTGAATGATTTTGCGTAAATGGTTATATTTCAAAAGGTTTAATCATGGTATTGAATCACATAATCCACACAAGGTGACAGGACATAATTTGTTATATTAGGAGGAAGTAACAGGAATTCAAACGTAGGATTTTAGCGAAGTTAGTTCAATACAGGAATGTAAAATCACATGTAGCCGAAGGGCATGTATCAAGTTGGATTCTACTATCAGTGATTTGAATATCAAAAAGTAACACTAAATGAAAGGCACGATCTTTTCAGACTTTTAATCGAGTCTATATATGAACAACCACGACAAGAGTTAACGAGCTTTCTTTCTTAGTCCAATATATATGGCAGGTTGTTGCAGATTCTTCTCATTATGTTGGATGCTACAAGTCAGTCATGATTCGATGTTTCCGGTTGCTTTAAGTTAGTTAATTTGTTCCACATGTAAAGGTTTGATTTTAGCTTCAGTTTGCAAGTCTGAATGTTTTATATCAAATGAATTTATTGCTACATTTTGCAACAGATAACCTTAAAGTGAATATAATTAACAAAAACTTCATTTAATGTCCACGAGTTGGTTTGAAACTAGATATATATAGGCAGTCAACATAGAGAGTTGAAATCTAATATCTTGGTGGATCAATGTGTGAGCAGAACTTTTATCATGGGCTAGTAAAAGAATAATAGAAAACCGATATGGCCCAAAACATAAATTCAATGGTTGCTACTTTCTACAATTTTGTTTTTTCTTCCTATTTCTCGTACCAACACACCATGGTTCATAAGTATTGTTCGTATTTAAATCTATGTTTGATGTTAAAATCTTATGTATATAAGACTTGTGCCAACGGTGAAATCGATGAGTGTCGGCTGGGTTGTCGGTACCGTCATCCATTGGCAAGTCGGTTGTGTTGGCGGGTTTTTTGTGGGTATACTCGTGCGTTGCTTTCTTCTTTTTCTTTCTTTTCTTTATATATATACATGTGTATCTATATATTTTCCATATGAATGATTTTTTGACTGATTGTTGTTTAAATGTTGTCGGAAAATATTACCGGCGGCAATGGCGTCTCGAAGAATTTGCTCGTGGGTGGGCCAAAATGACTTTTCTAAACAAAAAATTGTTGAACAAAACTCAAATGATAGTTTAATGGAATAAGGTCACTATATAGGTTTATCCGAAACTTTTGGATTGTACAATGCACTCATCTATATAATAAGCCTCATAATATCTTTATGGTTATCATGAATATGAAGATAGAAAATGTAGTGATTTTAAATTGGTGAAGAACTAGGTGGTGTCGAAAGTGAATGTTTCCGTAATGATATGTGAAATTATAACTTCACTAACAAGTTAAAAGACAAATTAAGTTAGTTTTAAAGAATGGATGAGTGAAAAGTAACTAAATGCAACTTTTAAAACCATAATACTAAGAGCACCAGGTGTGGGGTGATTATAGGCCCGTTGTGGGATTCAGAACGAGTCCCCCCCTCTCGTTATTACACCGCCCCCACTCGTTGTGGGGGCTCGTTCTCGCTTTGATTCTCGTGGTAACGAGTCGTTGTTATTTTTTTCTTTTCTAACGGACAAAAATTAAAAAGAAAAACTCATTATTGCACCAACGGCTATAATTTATACCGTTACATATTAATTTTTTTTTTTTACCCACAATTTCACCTATATACATCCTCATTTTAACCAAAAAATCACACCATTTTTCAATCTCATTCTATCTTCATATCTATAATCTCATATCACATACACTTTCCAATCGTAAAAATGTCTTCGACGCACGAGTTTGTGTATAAAAAAGGTGGCATGGTTCACGTCCGAGTTGGCTAATTGTCAAAGTAAACAAACACTAGCTGCAAGAACAAGTTAAACCTAATATAGATAGAGACTCTGATCCGATGATGG
>CAJVGC010000508.1:37400151-37632651 GCA_910822075.1 Senecio squalidus | reverse complement strand
ACAACAACGGTTTGCAAGTCGTAACTATCATTATTCGTAAGTCTTTTATCTTTTTTTTTTTTTTTTTTTTTTTTTTTTTTTTTTTTTTTTTGATTCGTGAGGCGGGTGGTGTGACCATGTACCGGCGATTTAGTCACGTAACAAAAGAAAAAAAAAAAAAAAAAAACGATTAAGTAATTGGTCCACCTCGGCGGTCCCATACCGGCGGGGCACCAAACCGGCGGCACCAAACTGGCGGGCACCATCCCCCACCGGCGGTCACCAAACCGGCGGTACCAACAGGTAGGCACCATCCTGGATTTACCAATTTTGGCCACCACGGTGGGTGTATTGGCCACCACGGTAGACACCCACCGGCGGTATACACTTGGACTGGCGGTGCCCCTGCCACCTTGGACCGGTGGTGCACCTTGTACCGGCCATCAAGGACCGGCGGTGCCACCCAGGATCGCGGTACCATTTCTTTTTCGACAAGCCATGACCGGCTGTAAAACCGAGCCGGGTACCGGCGGTAAGTTAAGCCGGATCGGCGGCACCTAGCCAAGCCGAACCGGAGGTATGCCTAGGGATAACCGGCGGCAATCCGGAACGGCGGCACCTAGCCAAGCCGAACCGGCGGTATGCCTCGGGAGAACCGGCGGCAAGCCGGAAAGGCGGCACACCTAGCCAAGCCGAACCGGCGGTAGGCCTAAGGTGAACCGGCGGTAAGCCGGGTGTTGACCGGCGGTTGGCTGCTTATGGACCGGCGGCAGAAATGCTTGTTTATTGCTAGGACTTAATTGAAAAACCTAATTAAAAGGCCAACTTGTTGCAAAAGCCCAGCAAGCACAATCCATCTAAACAAATATGTGACACAAATTTGTGTGACGAATTTATTTGAATGATGAATTACGCCAGCGATTAATTTAACTATGAGCATTAACTCGTTGCTAACTGTACTAACTGTAATTGTATTTCTTGCAGGAGGTTTAACTGGGTTGCTCGTGACCTTACAGGTACGTACTTGCTTGTCTGTTATGTTGCTTTGCTTTGTTTACGCCTGTAGGTAGTAATAGCTTATATACCTTGTTATTTATATTGTAGTTGTGGTTGTTGTGATTTGGCATGGTATTGTCTAGGCTTAGCCTTGCTTTGTGACATTGTCTAGCTTTTAAAAATAATGTTTTATTGGATGATCAAGCCAATAACACATTTTTGTTTTTTATCTTTATATTATGGATGTTGTGTCCATGACACCGTCTTGGGTGTGCATGACAGTGTGTATATTTGGTTGTGCGTATGACACTTTCTTGAGGGCCCATGGTTCCTTTGCATGCCAATGACATAGGTAGATTTTGGTATCTCTGATGTATGCTTCATATTGTGCCTGTGACACTGTGCCAATGGCACTTTTGGTGGTTAACCTTTACTTTGTTTACTCGCGAGGATTGTCGCTTCCCAGTGAGAAGTGCTTATCTTTTATCAAGTAGATTAAAAGACGAATATGACTGTATGTTATTTGGCCTGACAAAGTTGTCTTTTTTGGCTTCATACATGTTGTATTGAACTATGTTCTTAGTTGTGTACGTGCGCATGCGTGTTCAAGTTGTAACATTGTACATAATGAAAGTGCATGGTTGGCTTTAGACTGGGATGTCTATTGTGGCCTTATGCTTTTTGTATTGAATCCCTACTTCAATATTTATTTGTTTATGCAAATACCATAGAAAAATGATATTGTGCGATAATAATGGGATACAAGATCAGACCAAATGCTATTATTGCCAGTTTCATACATGACCATGACATTCCATGTGCTTGGAAACATTTATTGAAAACATAAAGGAAAAAATGACAGTAAAGACTATTGCCCCTTGATAGGTCAGTTCATATTGGCTCCCTCATGTATCATGAAGACATGGCCATCAGGTGGTCCGGGGTGTTCTGTGTCTTCCCCCTTCTTTTGCCAGGCGTAACTCTTCTTAGGTGGAGTTTTATTTGCTTGCTGCTTAGCGCCAGGGACAAGGTGTTCTAGCTTGCCTTCTTCCAAAGCCCGTCTGATTTCCCTTTTGAGCTCTCTACATACATTTGTTTCGTGTCCATGGTCTTCATGGAAATCACAGTATTTATTCATGTTTTTCGTACCTGACCTATGCTCCATCTGGGGTGGAGGTGCGAAGGTAGCGCACACCTGCTCTGTTATCAAGATTTCTTTTGGTGTTTTGCTAAGAGCAGGCTCAGACGCATGTTTATCGTATGGGCCAAACCTCCTGTTGCTCCTTTCATCTCGTCGAGTGTCGGTCCATGACTTTCCGCCTACCTCTCTTGTCAGGGAGACAGTTTCCTTTGACCTTAGATAGTCATATGCCCTGTCCGTGGCTTCTTTGAAAGTAATTGGAGTTCTCTTGATTAACTTTTCTTGCAGTTGTCCTGGAAGTAGGGAAAGAGTAAAGCCAGAAATTTGTTGACTCTCTGGTAACATGGCGATCTTCTGGCATTCTTGTGTGTATCGCTGGATAAAGTCACGCAACCCCTCTCCTTCTTTTTGTCGTATCAAATGAGCCTCTATATGAGTTCTATGTTGCTTCTTTTGTTGTACAAATTGAGTCACAGACTTGGCTTTTAGATCTGCGAAATCTTGAATACTCCTCTCAGGCAAGTCAGCAAACCAATCACGAGCGAAACCTTGTAATGTTCCAGGGAACATGTGGCAAGCGACTGGGTCTAACCATTTCTCCGTCATAATAGCCTGTTCAAACAGAGCAAGGTGGTCGTCTGGATCTCGAGTACCGTCGTAAGTACCAACAACGGACGAGACTTTTTGTTTATCTGGGAGTGGGAATCTGGCAACCCAGTCACAAAACTTTGAAGTAACCACTGACAAAGGCATAGTGGCTGCACGGGGTGGAACTGCTGCTGTCACTAAGGTTTGCAACACTCTGAGCATGTCGTTAGATGTGTCATGTGGTAGAGGTGTTGGCGGGGTGTGTGTGCTTGGTTGCCTTAGCCGCTCCAGGAGTTGTGACAACGGATCCACTGGTTGTACGGGCGCTGGCTGAGGCGTTGTGCGCAATGCCTCCACTAATTGTGACAACAGATCTGACGAAGCAGGTGTTGGTGGGGGTGGTGGTGGCTGAGTGCTCTGAGCCAACCTTCTAAGCAGTTCCACAATGGGATCCTCCCGAACCCCTTGAGTAGCGGTCTGAGGAAAGTTTGAAACCGGTTGTCTGACCTGATCCGTGCCATCCTCCTGAGAACTTGTCCCGTGGGACAAAAGAGGCTAAAATGGAGGGATGTTTGTCGTTGGCGGTGGTGAGGTAAACAGACTTGTTCCAGCCAGCCTTGTGGAAAAAATTGGACTTGTTAAAGAGGGATACCCTCGTGTCGACCTTAGATCCGACACCGTCCACTCAGAATCGACGTATGATTCCGGTATTGTGGTACGAACAGGTGATGGAGGAAAAGCAGGAGGTGAAGTCATCACCGTTTCCGGTGCAATGGTAGTCACGGTAGTGGTTATTTCTGGCGCTGAAGAAATGACCTGCAATGAATTTGTTGCCTCCATGGAAACGGTTGATTACGGAGAAAAGAAAAAACAAAAGGAATTGGGAAAAGTGAAACGCCGTTAAAAAACGTGTCCCACGGATGGCGCCAATGTTCGAGCAACGATTGTCAAACACAAGGATTAGGGTTTAGGTGATGTCAACCTTAGATCTCTTGTGATGATCACAGTGCAAACCCAACAAGTTCTTGACGAACCTAGGGTGATCAAGGTTGAGGATGAAGGCAAGAGTGTATGAACTCTGTGTTTTAGCTTTAGTGTGTGTGTGTTCCAATGAGATGAAAAAAGTCGTCTCGACAATGATTTGGACCATGTATTTATATGGCGAGTGTCAAGTATATGGAACGTTGATCCATTAATGATGATCATGAATACTTGAACGGTCTTAATCATTAATCACCAGTATGTAACGCCTTACTATTATGACGACAATAAAGCAGTCACAGACGCTGACAACTTGGACAGGCGGTGACAGCTTGACAGGCGGTAACAGTTTGACAGCCGCTGACAGCTTGACATGCGTTGACAGCCTGACTGCTTGACAGACGCTGACTGCTTGACAGCCGCTGACTGCTTGACAGCCGCTGACTGCTTGACAGCCGCTGACTGCTTGACAGACGCTGACTGCTTGACAGCCGCTGCGACTGACAGCTTGACTATTTTTGGTGACAACCTGAGAGCCTGACCAGGATTGGTTGGAGTATATATGCTAGGTAAACTCTACTAACCTCATCAAATTTCAAGTTTAGCATAAGTATGATCGAGAAAATATGATAATGAGGCGTATAGATTTTAGAATAAAATAGAATGCCAAAATTGATTTGGTTAAGTTTTAGAAAATTAGTAGAATCCTAATAGATGTAATAGACGTTATCATGTATTTTGAAAAAATTATTAATACCCCTTAACCATTGCAAAGTTTGTAAAAACCCTTTAAAATAAATAAATAATGAAAAGTAATAAAAATATAAATCGGTCAAAACCGGATTTACCCAATTTTAACGAGTGTTATATCGGACCGACAAATCGAGATCCATTAACAGTTTAACCCGACGACCGAACAGTTTCGGGTGGTGGTGGCTAAAACTAGGTCTGGCGCGTTCAGGTTGTCTTATCGATGTCGGGTCGAACCGCATTTGCACAAGCCTACGTGACTATACTTTAAGAAGTATATATAATATGAACCAAGGTTGTAAAAAGTGTGATCATTTTCGTAGGATCGTACGATCCTACAAGTTAAAAACGATCATAATTTGCATAGGATCGATTCAGATATAAGATCGTAGTAGGATTGTAGAATCAGATCGGAGGATCATAGGATCGCTAGTCGATCTGATCCTACTTTTTTTTTTTTATCTTTCTATGTTTTTTTTTTTTAAGTACAATCTATGATATTCCATTTAAAATATTACTTTTGTATGTTTTCACTACACATATATAATAAAATCCAAACCTAACATTATATCTATATTCAAATTTTTTTTATAATAAATCTAATCATTTATATATCATTCGAAATTATCATATTAAAACAAATAATAGATATTAATAATAAGTTTAAAGATTGAGGATGATTAAAATTATTATATTGATTTCTACACATTTAATATTAAAATTATTATATTGATTTCTACACATTTAATAAGAAAATCAAAACTTAACTTTATATCTATATTCAAATTTTCTTTATAATAAATCTAATCATTTATATATCATTCGAAATTATCATATTAAAACAAATAATAGATATTAATAATAAATTTAAAGATTGAGGATGAATAAAATTATTATATTGATTTCTACACATTTAATATTAAAAAAAAGTATGACTTCTTATTTTTAATGTTATTTTTTATTTCATAATTTTAAATGTCACACTCGTGAATTTGAATTTCATAATTGATATAATTTGTGAAAAATTTTTATATAATATTTGATATAACATATAAACTTTATATAGATCAAAGTATTCTGGACTATTTTAGTAAAATCTTACAATTTTAATATTATTTTAAGATTTCAATCTAATAGATACAAAATCGATTCTTGGTAGGATCGTATTGACAACCTTGACATTAACAATCCATTTAAGAATGAACTTTATGAAAAAATTTCAATAATATTGAATCTTTTAAAGGCTTAAACATTTGGACAGTATATCTCTTCCCTTAATGACTTGCATCAAGCCCATGGTTTTTGACTTTCCGAATTGCAAGTTGATAAAGATGGTTCTTATGGTGCATGGAAGATGCCACTCTTTGTGGTCAATGTTTTCTTAATGGAAAATATTTTAATCCTGTAAAGTTGTCACTCACGATACCTTCTATAATGACATATAAAATAACACTTATTTATAAAGTAGTTGGCTATAAATTTGAAAGTTAAAGATTGTAAAATTATTAAATTATTATTTTAACTAATTACTTATTAAATAATTATAAATATAACTCTATAACACACTTACCATATATGTCAGAATCGTTTAGGTTATTTAATTTAAAGTATGTTAAACGTAAGATTTTGATTATCAAGGAAGTTTAGCAGCGGATGATCACCTTAATAGTAAAAGTTTAATGATCAAACAAGTATTGTATTATATGAATAACAATGAATAACGAATAACAACAATGTTTGTCGAATATTAAGCCTCAATATATTGATAATAAAAACAATCAATACACGTGTTTCTCCTTCTATAAGGATCTATATATATATATATATATATATATATATATATATATAGACCTTGAGGATAACTCTATCTACAATATGAAACATCTAAAATAATTAAATTCTATTCTAATTATAATTGCTAAACTTGCGGAACAAGATAATTCCAAAATTATCTTTAAGCAGTAGAAACACATATCGGGTCGTAGTAATGAGAATCTTCAGTAGTAACCGCCAATAGTAACTGTCTTCAAGTCTTCAACCGTAGTAACTGTCTTCATGCAGTATTAATCTTCTTCATGCAGTATCAATGAGACAGTACTAACCAAGCAGTATTAATGAAGCAGTATTAATGAAACTAAAACTATTTAAATAACAGTTTTAATCCCAACAATCTCCCCCTAACTTGAAAATTTATTACTGATTAAAGTACAAGTTTTTCAACAAGTTTTAACTACTTAAGATTACAAACTACAATCATTCTTCTCTCTGTTTGGCATCTATTTCTTCATTTTGTTTCTTCTGTTCTTCATTCCTTTGTATTACAATCCTCCACACCAAATCATGCGCCATCTGGGAAGTTCTTAGACCATACAACCTCACTGTGATAAGATCTTGAAGTGTTCTTAAATCCATATTATATCTTCTTTCAACTAGATAGAACTGCATAGCTCCATGCCTTTTAACTATTGAATGTACTCCACTCCTCTCATATAGGAACCATTTAATAATTGGATTATGAACTTTTCCCTTCTTAAATACTGTGCTTACCATCTTTTCTTCAGGATTGAACATACCATTCAGCCAATCAAGTGCCATATCAGTACCAGAACATTCTCCTCTATACTGAGAATAATTTCTAATCCCAATATCATATAATCTCTGAACATCTTCTCTTGAAAAGTCTCTCACCATCCTGTAGAAAGAAGGCATCACATAAATTTTCTTGTCAGATCTAGTCATCAGGTAGGTTGTCTTGTTAGGTCCCCCAATAAATTCCCAGTCTATGATTTCAGGAAGCTCCACAACTAAAGGTTCAATATGCAAGCCTTCTTCATGTACTATGAGTGCAGAGCAGTCATCTTCGGATATCTCAATGTCTCCTTCCTTCTCTTCAATAGATGCTTTGACTTGCTCTGTTTTGATAGGCATAGATACAACCTTCTCTGTTTCAGCAGTAGTTGTGGAAGTTGTAGACACATCACTTACTATAGGCTTCTTACTTGGCATCCTACTAGCATGTGATTTCTTTCTCTTTAACTGTTCAGGCTGACTAGGATTCTTTGGATGAAAAGGATTATGAATTTCTTCTCCTTGAGAGTCATACATAACTCTTCCAGTCTCTTGAGCTTTCTTCAATACCCTTTCCAATTCATATTGCTATTGATCTTGCTTCTTAGTCAGCTGAGCTTTCTTTAAAATGTCTCTCTTCCTTTCCTTCTCCATAAGTGCAAGCAAATTTCCAAACTTTATAGGCCTAAGGGACTTACCACTGTATCCCTTTCCCTTAAAATAACTCATAAATTTTTTCTTATCACCCATCATATTTTCCTTCTTATCTTGTTGCTTTACAACCACTTTTCTTTTCTCTACTTCTTCTTCTCTCCTTATCTTTGCTAAATCCCTTTCATGATCAGCCAACAGAAACAATCTTTCTTTCTCTAAATTGGCAATCTTATCCAGCTCTGCCTGTTGAAGTCTAACATGAACTGCTCTATCCACCTCAGGATTATCACCCACATCCAAAGTTTCTGAAGCCAACTTTAAGGCAGCCAACTCATTGAACTGCTCCTCTTTCTTTTTCTTTTTCTTGGCTTTCTTGTCTTCCTCCACTACAACTTGCTTACCCTTATCCTTGCTTTGTGAATCTGTTTGAGGTCTGGGTATGTTAAGTTGTCTAGTATCTGGAGGGATAATAGGTACAACCCCAAACCTGGGCGTAGGATCAACAATGTAATCGATTCCCTCAACAAAACTTGAGCTTTGATCAACAGTAGAAGAAGGAATGGTGAATCCTTTATCTTTAGGCCTCTTAGCCTGCTCCTCCTTTCTTTGTTGGATACTTTTACTCCTTTTAATCTGTAGAAGCTCTTCAGCATTTGTTTGTTCATCAGCAACTGGAGCAGATACTGTAGTTGTAACTGAGGTTTGATTTGCAGTAGAAACAGTTGTGACAACAGTAGCTTCAGTAAAGATTGCAGTAGGAATATTGCCAGTAGGAATGGTTATGGAAATCTCTTCAGTAGTAAGACCCTCAGTAGAAACCATGTCCAAGACTGTGGTATTAAGAACATGAGTGATAGTAGAAACCACTTCAGTAGAAATTGATGAGATTGCAGTAGAAATGACAGCAGTAGAAACCGGTGCAGTAGAAATGGAAGCAGTAGAAACAACTACTTCTTCTTGATTCTTTGTGACTTCAGTAGAAACATTCACCTCTTGGTTTTCTGCAGTAGTAATCATTTCTTGCTCCCCCTCAACTTTATCATCATTAATCACCTTCTGCTCCCCCTCAACATCTTCAATCTCAATCTCCTCCTCAACCTTCTTCTCCCCCTTAACCTCATCATCAACTTCAACTTCCATTTTGAAATATCCATAGTTAGTACTTCAGTGCCAATTTCCATCTCGACATCAGTAGTTGCAGTTATAACAATTTCATCACTTTTTCTTTCTTCCTCCCCTTTTCTATTTCTGAATAAGTATCATCATCTTCCATTGACAAAACATCATCTTTCTCCCCATTTTTGTCATCATATGGGGCATCATCTGAAGAAGTAGATGTGCTTGAGGGAATGAGAGAGGTTCCAACACTCTTACTTTCTGGTTTCTGCTTCCTCAACAGAGCTGTAAGTTTCTCTTGTTGCTCAACCAATTTAAGTACTAACTGTGTTAAAGTGGCAAGTTCCTCCCCTTGTTTCTCCACTTGAACTATGAAGGTTTGGCACACTTCCAACAATTCAATGTTAGAATAGTTATATCTATCCTCACTCCTTGCATGTTGAGTACCTACAGGTGGTGGATCATAGGAAGTAGAGAGATTCTTCTGCCCAACAGAAGCTGTTCCCTCTCCGAAGGTCTCTTGGCGCCTGGGAACACTTTCTAATGATGCCACAAAAGCAGCATCATCAGGTTGTGTTGCCGTGAGTTGGGTCTTAGCACCTGTCAAACTGTCTTGTGCTCCACTAGGTGAAGCAACATTAGTTTGAGCCCTTCCCACATGGTCATCTCCCTCCTTATAGACCACCTCATTGAGCTTGGGAGATAGTTCATTTGTTTCCCATTGAAAAGCCTCACCTGAAGATTGTTCAGGTAAGGAAGTGGAAAGAATTGGAGCAGGGGTAGGTTTAGGCTTAAGAGAATGAGGAACTCTCTTAGCCTTTCTTGAAAAAGTAGCAGCAAATGGAGGTGTTTGAAGAGGTGTAAAAGCAGATGTGATTAAAGGCTCAGTCACAATAGTGGTGACTTGTGGGGAAAAAGAAACTGGAGGTGTACTTACAGTAGGAACTGTAGTGGTACCCTCAGTAGTAACAGCTGCAGTACTTACAATAGGAACTCTAGAGGTACTAGCTAAAGAAACTGGAGCGGATGGGGGTTGAGACGGAGTTAGAGTAGCTTGTCTCTCATCTGTAGAGGATGTTACCACCACCATTGTAGAGAATAGGGGGGTAACATGGTTTGAAAATCCTTTGTTTTGCCTTCTCATGTTAGCAAAAACCTTTTTACCATGAGATTTGGCAAGGAAAACACTTTGGATCTTGAAAGATCCATAATATCACAGTTTAAAACATGTTGGATGAACCTTGGGTACATTAAAAAATTTTGTTCAGGATGTCCCAAGTTCCATAGCATTCCATGAAAAATTAGTTTTGAAAAATTAAAGGTCTGGTTTGTAGCAAGGCATACCATGGCAGTTTCCAAAGAATAACTTGCTTCATTCCAGCCTGTCCTTTTTTATGAAATGCACTGTTGTAAAGTGTGCATGAAAATTTTCTATTGAGGGGACAACTTGCCTTTTATAAAATTTGTTATATTTAAAGTCCCCTCATATCCCATTCTTTGAAATTTTTTGAAAATGGTTTGATTGGGTAAAGAACTTATACATGCTGCATCTTGCAGTTAAAGATGTGTGCGCAGAGTATCTTCTGAATTGGTGACTTTAGTACCATCAACTGTAGCATTGATCACATGCACTTCTTGTTCTGAAGAAACAACAACAGTTCCCCAGAACTCTCTAATATGTTCTTCATGGATTTCAGGGCTCACAGTTAGAGCAAAATTGATGTGAGATTGTTTCAAGAAATCAATTTTTGGATAAAAATCTTTGTTGTCTTTGTTCTTGAACAAACAGGAAACCATGTTGTGGCTTTCAATGAATTGTGTTTCTGCCATTGTTGTTTGGATTGAAAGCTTTGTCAAGAGATTTGAAGAAAAATTGGTTTTTAGTGGCAACTGTGATTTGAGAAAAATTAGGGTTCAATTGATTTGATAAATTTAATTAATTGAAAGATTAATTTAAACCCTTTTTATACGCTTAATTTTGTAACAACTTGGGCCTGTTGGATTGGACGCACGTCATAGTTTAAATTTGGAGGTCCAATCGCTAATCGACACGTGTTAAAAGTCAGTTGCAACTTGAGATTTGACTTGTCAACGCAGTATTAAAAAAGTAATCTTATTAATTAAGTAATCCTCTGCAGTACTAATCGTTGCAGTATTAACACACTTAGCCATAGTAATTAGGAAAGTACAATAGTAATAACAAAAACGGGCAGTATTAACTGATTTGGCAGTAGTAATGTGAATTACTTGCAGTATTAATGAGACATACAGTAGTAATGAAATTTCTAGGAGTATTAACCATTCGGGCACTTTTAACAAAACATGGGCACTATTAATGATACTTCCCGTAGTAATGACAAACACTTGCCGTACTAATCAGACTTTGTCCAAGTGTGTTTCTACTGTTAATTTTGCAGTAGTAACATAGTACAATACTAAAGAGTAGAGCACTTAATTCATGTGAAAGTTACTACTGCTTTCTCGAAGGGACTTTTATTGAGATTTTAAGGGACCAAGTTATATATTTCAATCCATGTTGATCATGCCAATACTAGTAATCAAGAATGTAAATCTTCCCACATCAAAAGCGTTTATAAGAAGATCAGCAAACTGATTATCAATATGAACTTTTTCAACATGAATTAATTTCTTTTCATTACAGTCTCTTATAAAATGGTATCTTATCTAAATGTGCTTGGTCTTGGAGTGCTTCACAGGATTTTTGATGATGCTTATTGTGCTCTTGTTGTCTATGTAAATTGGAGTGTTGATGAAGGCATACCCATAATCCATCATCTGATTTTGTATCCATAAGACTTGAGCACAACAACTTGATGCAACTATGTATTCAACTTTTGTTGAAGAAGTGGACACGGTTGTCTGCTTATTACACTGCCATGACACCAACCTTGAGCCTAGGAATTGACATCCTCATGTAGTAGACTTCCTGTCCAAACTTTCACCACCATAACCACTGTAAATATAAGCCATTAATTCAAAAGGAGAGTCTTTGGGATACAATAAACCTAAGGTAGGTTTTCCCTTCAAGTATCTGAATATTCTCTTGAATGCATGAAGATGTGACATCTTGGGCTTGGTTTGATACCTCGCACACACACAGACTCCAAACATGATGTCAGGTCTTGAAGCTGTGAGGTACATTAGTGAGCCAATCATGGACCTGTAGTTGTGAATATCAACATCCTTCCCCTCAAGATCTGCAGTCAACTGTTTGTGAGTCTCCACTAGGGTGCTTGCAATCTTGGCCTCCAAGAAACCAAATTTGGTGAGAATGTCCTTCACATATTTGGACTGGCTGATGAATAACCCTTCAGGCTTCTGTTTGACTTGGAGACCCAAAAAGAATATTAATTCACCCATTGAACTCATTTTGAACTTAGTATGCATCAGTTGTTCAAACTCTCTATACAGAGCATCTATGGTGGAGCCAAAGATGATGTCATCCACATAGATTTGGACAAGTGGGATGTCTGAATGAGCCTTTTTGATGAAAAGTGTCTTGTCTATTGTTCCTCTTTGAAAGTTTTTCTTGAGAAGATAATCTGAGAGAGTTTCATACCATGCTCTTGGGGCTTGGTGAAGCCCATAAAGAGCTTTGTCCAATTTGTACACCAAGTGAGGATGTTGTGGGTCCTCAAAGCATGGTGGTTGTCTCACATACACTTCTTCCTCTATTACTCCATATAGAAAATCACTCTTCACAACCATTTGAAATACCTTGAAGCCCAAGAAAAATGCATAGTCAAGAAAGAGTCTGATGGCTTCTGTTCTTCCTACTGGTGCAAAAACATCTTAATAGTCTATCCCTTCCTCCTGTGTGTAACCCTGAGCTACAATTCTAACCTTGTTCTTGATCACTATTCCTCTTTCATCTTTCTTGTTCCTGAAGATCCATCTTGTGCCTATTAGCTTCTTCCCTCTTGGTAACTGAACTAACTTCCATACATCTTGGATCTTGAAGTAAAGAAGTTCCTCTTGCATAGCTTCAATCCAGTTTGGATCTAGAAGAGCTTCTTGTATTCTCTTTGGTTCAAGCTGTGATAGAAAACAAGCATACATGCAAGTGTTGATGTCCATGTGTGGTTCCTTCTGTTGCCTGAGTTGGCTTCTTGTTTGCATAGGAATTTCATAATCACCAAACATTTGAGTAATGGGATGGTTCTTATGAATTCTGGATGTAGGAACCTTTTCCACTCTAACTGAAGTTTCCAAGTTAGTGTCATTAAGGTCTGGTTGGGCAGTTTCAAAGGATAGAGGACCAGAACTCATGGGAGTGAACACATCCCCATCTTCAGCGTCGTCAACTACCATGTATTCAACTCCATTTGCATCATCTTCTACCATGTGAGGAACACCATTTGATCTTAGGATTGGTTCTGTGGTAGAGACCGGAGTTTCTGGGTAGGGGAGCTTCCTTCCCCATCAGTAAAGTTTCTTCTATCAGTGGGTACTTTTGGTAGTGCTTCCTCTTCAATTACTTTTTGAATGGTATCATAAATTTGGAGAGGATCTTCTCGAGAGATAGGAAGATATACATACTCCATGAAATCCAATCTGTATGTACCAACTACTGGAGATGTAGCAGTAGAAACAGGGTCAGTAGTAATAGGAGCAGTAGGAATAGAAGCAGTACTAACAGGAACAGTAGGAACAGATGTTGATTGTTGGAAGTCAAAGTTGAAGTCCAATGATTTGGGTAAAGCATCTATGTCAAACAGGCAGTTTGGTCCTTGACCTTGTGTGTTTGGAGTGCTTCATTGAAGGACACATTGGCACTTTCTTCGATAATATTGGTCCTATGATTGTAGACTCTATAAGCTTTGTTCTGTGACGAATATCTAACAAAATATCCAACATCTTCCTTGCTCTCAAACTTTCCAAGATGGTCCATTGAGTTGAAAACAGAACAAGGACATCCAAATGCTCTTAAGAAACTAATTAGTGGTTGTCTCTTTGCTCATAAGGAGTCTTGTTTTGGACTTCACCAATAGAACTCGATTCTGCACATAGCAAGCAGTATTAACTACTTCTGCCCAAAAGAAGATAGGTAAGTTGCAGTCTGCCAACATACTTCTTGCAGTTTCAATTAGAGTCATATTTCTTCGTTCAGCTACTCCATTTTGTTGTGGAGTCCTTACAGCACTGAATTGTATTTCAATCCCCTTCTTCTCACAAAAACCATTCGTCACTTGATTCTTGAACTCTGTCCCATTGTCACATCTGATCTTTTTCACCTTCAGATTGATTTGATGTTCTACTTTGGTGATAAAAGAGATGAGTAGTTGACTGGTCTCATCTTTAGTGCCAAGGAAGTACACCCATGTATACCTTGTATAATCATCAGTAATCACAAGGCAGTATGACTTTTTGGCTATTCTCTTTACATTGGTGGGTCCAAATAGATCCATATGAAGCAGATGTAAAGGAGTATTGATGGTGTTGATTTCCTTGGTCTTGTGAGAAGACATGTGTTGTTTTCCCTTCAAGCATGCAACACAATTATCATCTAGGGAGAATTGCTTGTTAGGGAGACCTCTGACTAGATTGGATTTCACCAGCTCATTGATATTCTTGAGATTCATGTGACACATCCTCCTCTGCCAAAGAGTGGATTCATCCATTGTTGCCTTAGATACAAAACAAGCTGCTTCTCTAGTTGGTTGGACCTTGGACATATCAAAGCAGTAGACGTTATCTTTCCTTGGAGTTCTGAGCAGAACCTTGCTCTCATCTATGACATATCCAGGATCCATTATAAAACACTCAGTCTCAGTGAAAATTGTGGTGTTCTTTTGGTCATACTTGTGACACACTAAGCAGATTATATTGCAGCTGTTGAACATAGAAGACATCCTTAAAGCTAATTCTTCCATTGCTAACAGTTCCCTTTCCAGTGATTTTTTCTCCTTTTGGATTTCCCCCAAAGGCAACATAACCTCCATTAAATTTCTCAAAGTTTTGGAGACAGGAGATGTTGCCTGTCATGTGCCTGGAACAACCATTATCTACATGCCATCTGCTCTCTTCTCCATTTGTTGGTTGTTCCTGTACATAAACAAAGGAATTAGTTCCTGGTGGGAACCCAAGCCAGAGTTGACTTGGGTTTTCCCATCTCATCAAAGTAACTCACCTTCCTTTGGATAAGGTTTGAAAAATCAAGTGGAATAGGTGGTTGAGTCACTTTGATTTTTGGTTGCCATACCTATTTAGTTGTTTTATTTTTTGAAACATGTGCAGTATTGATGTGTATTTTATAACATAAAATTATTTAAAGTTTAGAAAAGGATTTTACCAATGTAGATTAACACACAATACAGGCAGTGTACCCGATCGTACGATAATACAGAATCAGTAAGTCCGGATCGAACTCAGGGAACGTGAATTTATATCCGTTATCTCAAATTATATAATTAAACTGAATAAAGCAAGTAAATATGGGGGGCGTTTTAGTTCTGTGAGAACATAATTCAGAAAACAAATAACTAAAATAAAATAGCAATTTAATTAACTAAGTGAATTTATGGATGAAAAACTGTTTTGAAAAGTCTTTTAGATTTAATCAATATTTAGAAAGCAACGATTACTTGGAATTACGTTTCACCTGGATCATGAATTAACAAGAATATGTTTGATTGGTTTAACTGTGATTTCTATGATAACTAGATTTCCCGCTAGAGTTATCTAATCCTACAATTTTAGAGAAAGATCATACGAATGATCGTACATCAAGAGCTATCTTAGACTATCCACTCTAAATTGTGCCTTAATGTCACTATTGTTTACAATTTAATCTGTCGACTACGAATTAACAAAAGTCTAAATTATTCAATTTTGATATAATTTTCATGTACATTCAATTCATTAAATCACTAATATCTTAGCCTATCTCAATTAAGTCTCAAGCTACAATCATCTAATAAATCATATAATCGTAAATAACTGATAAACTTATAAGAACGCTAGTTATGTTATAGATCTATCAATCACGCTAAGTAGTTGATTTAATAACTTTGAATAAACATGGATCTCGATTAAACGTAAACAATAATAGAAAAACCAATTAGTTCAAACATAAACTTGATTAAAACATAAATCCAGGTTCAACAATCCAAGCAATCGCTTAATGAGTTTAGCTCATGTTGGATTGTAAACAAATAACAATAAAAGTCTTAAAACAAAACATTGTATCAAGATAATAATGCATAAAAGTTCAAACCAAACAGTTGCTAGCTTCAAGAATGATTAATGATGATTAACCAAAGCTTCCAAGTGATCAACGGCTTCTAGGACTCTTCTTGCAGCTTTCCAGAATGGATGTAGGTTGAAAATAATGAATAATGTGTTTCAAATCCGAACCCTAGAAGCCCTTTAAATAGATAATTAAACCGCCTGATTTAGCCGACGGCTGGCTGAATTCAGCCGGCGGCTAAAATGCACGGGTGAAAAAGTTGCTTCCGCGGCACGTTTAGAACAAAAGTGAAAAATTTAATTCAGCCGCCGACTGTTTTGATTCAGCCGTCGGCTGTTTTCCAATCCTCACATTTCTTGCTCGTTTGTCTCCGTTTCAAGCCGGTTTCAGCTCCTTTTCGCTCCATGATCCAAATATAACTCTAATCTGCAATTCTTACTAAAAATATACCAAATCATAACAAAAGTTGCAGAAAACGAGCATAAATATGACAAATGTGGCTACAAAATATAGATTATTTCAGGCACATCAAGTATTAACAATCTTTGGTTTAGCAGTAGAAACATATATTGTTTTAACAGAATTTTGTTTTGCAATATTAACACTTGTAGTAGTGACCATATTACTCTTTGTAGTATTAACACTTGCAGTATTAATACCATTACGTTTTGTAGTATTAACAAAAAACAATTTAGCACTATTAACTCTATTTCTACTATTTTGAATTGAGTTTGAATTTTTTTTTAACACTCTTTCTACCCGATGCAGTATTAACAGAGTTATTCTTTGCAGTATTAACTCTATTTCTACTATTTCGGTTAGGTTTTCTTTCAACTACAGGTATGGTTTGTGAAGCAGATTTTTTGTGATTTTTATATGTTTCAAACTTGCTATTATACCCCAACCCCCTGTGTTGCTTTTGAAGCATTTTCTTTTGATTTTTAGGGTTATAAATTTTTTTTTTAGCATAATGATTTGATTTGCCACAGATAAAACACACTTTCACATATCTTTTAGGAATTTGTCCTTTTTGCATTTTTAACTAGTTCGTATTTCTTTGATTTCCTCGTGTATCTATGTGAACCCAAGACCTTTCTTTTACCTTATGACCTTTTGTGTTTTTACAACAGTTACATTCACACTCAGTTGTTTTCTTTGTCTTTTTAGTGGTCACCAAGGACACCTGACTTTGTGAATTTTGTTGAGTAACTCCTTCAATTGTTATCAAGTGATATTCCAAAGGAATATAATTGTTTTTCACAATATTCAGTTTACTCTCTTCAACTAAGACCTCAATCAGAACTTCATCATAGTTGATTGGATCAACTTTGAATGATTCTGTTGGAGATGTCTGTGAAATTGGGATTCTAGGTTCTTCTAAGGATGGAGGAATGTAATTTTGATTAAATGGTGGTGCTACTTCATTATAACCTATTCCTACTTTTACCTTTCCATGTATCTTTTGTTGAATAAGGTTCTTTACAAATTTTGAAGGAAATTCTAGTTTTCCTACATTTAATTCAACCTTATCTTTTTCCTCAGTTATTCTTTTGATTTCTTCCCTATCATCCTTAAGCTTAACTAACAAATCATCTCTCTGCCATTCAACAAACTTAATCTTTTCCTGATAAATTAATTCGTTAACTTTATAAGATTTAATTTGATTTTCTATATTTTCTATACCCCTAGCAGCTGATCTTCTTTGTTCTTCTAATAATTTAAGTGAGTCAAACATAAGTTGATTATGATTCCTATAATTTAGCATGACTTCCTTACATTCAGTAGAACAAAGTTTAGAATTTACCTCGACTATGAGAGATGATGCTGCAGTGTCCTTTGAAGAAGATTCAATTTCCATTAGAGATTGAATGAGAGTGGATTCTTCAGTAGATTCTTTTTCATCTTCATTCCAATCTTATCCAAGAATGTCTTCATTGGTGGCAATAGAAACAGGCACAGTAGAAACACAAGTTGTAGTGATATCAACTTCTTCCGTATTAACATCCTTTGCAGTAGAAACAGAATCCGTATTAATCACAAACGCCATTAATGCTCTGTTTTGACTGGTTTCTTCTGCTAAGTCATTCCAATCATACCCAAATACATCTTGTGTGATTAGAGTTGTTGATGGACTTTCTAGTGTGTTTCTTGTGTTGTTGAGCTTTGTCTTGTTCGTACATTCTGTAGCAAAGTGACCTGGTTCACCACAGTCATAACACTTTACTTTTCTTTTGTCAAATCCAACTCTGTCGTTGTTTCTTGGAGTGAATCTTCTTCCAATTCTGTTTACAAATCTTCTTGCCCTCAATGATAGCATAGCCAGCTGCCACTTTAGATCCATCTCTTCCAAATTGTCTTGATGAATCTGTCTCAGATCTTCATGCTGAGTTGTTCCAGAAGGTGTAATAAGAGCAGTATTAAAGTTATTAATATTGTTGTTGTTGCTGCTTGGTTTCTTTGCTTCAACCTCTGCTTCAAAGACCCTTAGATCATTGTATAGATCATCTAACTCCATCTCCTCCAACACATCACCTTGTCTGTAAGAGACAATATAGATGATCCATTCATCACCCAATGATCTTAAGATTTTTCTATTAAGATCATCTTTATCAATCCTTACTCCTGTACTCCCTAGTTCTCCAGTAAGCTTCTTGTATCTATCAAACGTTTGAGTCATTCTCTCTTCCTTCAATGCCTTGAAATTTTCATACTCTTTCTTGAGGAGAGCTTTCTTGATCTTCTTTGTATTCTTAGTTCCGCTGAATCTCTTCTCCAAGGCTTCAATTCCCATAAAGACTTAGCATCATTGGATCCTTTAAATAGTGATTGATATTCATTAGGAATAGCAATAAGAAGGATACTTAGTGCCTTTATCTCAGTCTGCTTCTCTCTTCTTTCTTGATCAGTTGTGGGACGAGTAACAATTCCAGGAAATCCATCAGTTGAGAGATTAGAAATCTCTTTATTGCCATTAAGGATAACATCCCATACTGCATATTCCTAGAGTAGTATGTGTTGCTTGATACTTAGCTTCCAGAGATCAAAGTCGTTGTTGTTGAGTACATGAACTTTGTTGACTACCACATCAGTCATGATGGTTAATTTGATTCTGCTTGTTGAGACTTCTATAAAACTTGTAGATCAATTGATCTTGAGCACCCCTTGTGCTCTGATACCACTTTTCAGGATCGTTTAGGTTATGTAAATCCAAAGTATGTTAAACGTAAGATCTTGATTATCAAGGAAGTTCAGCAGCGGATGAACACCTTGATAGTACAAGTTTAACGATCAAACAAATATTGTATTATAATAATAACAATGAATAACAAATAACAATAATGTTTGTCGAATGTTAAGCCTCAATATATTGATAATAAGAACAATCAATACACGTGTTTCTCTTTCTACAACGATCTATATATATATATATATATATATATATATATATATAGAGAGAGAGAGAGAGAGAGAGAGAGAGAGAGAGAGAGAGGTTGGTTCTTGTAAAACAAACCTTAAGGTAAAATAAGTAAAAAAAATTAAAAATAATTTATAATGTTAGATATTTTGGATTATCGTTCATTTTAACCATATCTCAAACTTTAAAAAACGAAGTTTTGTTGTACATCATAAAATGGGTAGTTTTACCGTTGTGCATCAAATTTGAATATTTACTGCACAAAAACAAAGAATTTGATATACAGTCCCTAAACGACATATATTTTGATGCATATCGAAACTCGTTTTTTTTAAGTTTGTTATAATTGAATAAATAAACATAATACAAAATTACACATATAATAAATTATTTTTTCATATTTTTTTACTTATTTTACTTTAATTTTGGTTTATAAGAACCTCTCCCTATATATATATATATATATATATATATATATATATATATAGACCTTGAGGCTAACCCTATCTACAATAGGAAACATCTAAAACAATTACAATTCTATTCTAATTATAATTGCTAAACTTGTGGAACAAAATAATTTCATAATTATCTTCAAGCAGTAGAAACACATATCGGGTCGTAGTAATGAGAATCTTCAGTAGTAACCAACAGTAGTAACTGTATTCAACCGTAGTAACTGTCTTCATGCAGCATAATTTTTCTTCATGCAGTATCAATGAGACAGTAATAACAAAGTAGTATTAATGAAACAATATTAATGAAACTAAAACTATTTAAGTAACAGTTTTAATCCCAACAATATATACTTAAAATTTGAAAAAACTGCATTTTAATTTTTTTTATAAATTTAAAACACTTATTTAAGTTTGTAAAATTTTAAGTGGAGTTAATCTTTAGAATTTCTAACTAATTGAATATTTTTTCAAACCGAAAATCTTGATCGTTCGTACAAATATTTGTAATAGAATATCTACCACTTGAAAAAATTATTCACCAAAGTTTAAACAATTTATTATCGTCACGGCATCGCACGGATATATTACTAGTACTATAATAAATTAGTTATTTTCTTCAATGTCAACTTATAAAATCATCATATGTATAAAAATTGTAAATTTAAAAAATCATCATATGTAAAAAATATTGATTATATATTTAAAAAAAATACTTAAAATTATAAAATATAAATATATAATTAATCTGAGAATTATATAGTTAATCTAATAATAATAAAATTTACATATAAATTAATACTTACTATAATAAATTAGTTTCTTTAATCTTTTCAGTGAAAGTTTCTAATAAATACAGGTTTTGATACACACAACTAAAGCATATACCATACAATAGAAAAAAAAAAATAGAATTCAAGTGAATGTTCTTCCATCATTGTTATTTGAATAATTTAAAAATTGCTTTATTTGGTTTTTAATAATTGATTTCTTTAGAGTAAAAACGTTTTCTAGAACTAGTTTAGTTAACTAACTTATTCCAGGTTTTAGTTCATCTTCTTGTCTTCGACACTTTAATATATACTAATTAACCTATATATATTATCGTATACCACAATGGGTACACTTGCCTACATGTGGTTTAGCTTGGTCGACACTAGTATAACCGTTTAAATATATTTAATGTAACGCCATGATCTTATGTAAAACGTTTTAAAGAAAGTAAAATTAAAATTTAAAAGGACGTTAACTTAAATAAAGAAAAACCTAATTTCGAAAAAGACAAAATTTCAGATAAAGTACTAAACAAGATTAAAAGGTTCTAAGGCAAGTGTTCTAAACCCTTAAATTCTTTTCGCTCGATTCTCATTCCCGGAGTCCACTAATTACATGCCGTTTAAGAAAGCAAAAAAAAAAAAAAAAAAACGGTCGAGCGAAAGCTTTGTAAACAAATATATACATATGGCAAGGAATAGGCAATACATGTATAATAACTTTTTTTTTCTTTTCAAAACACAAAATAATAAATGGATAAGTGTATGAAATTGTAACAAACTTTGTTTGATTTGCTATTATATGTATCAAACTTTTAAAACCTCTATAATGTGTATTCAACTTTTATTTTTCTACAAATGATGTAAGAACCGGATTTCTTTTAGAAATATTCAACAATTAAATCGGTTACACGTCCGCAAAAATCGATGCGTTACATCATTTGTGAAAAAACAAGAATTGAATAATACAATAGAGATTTTGAAAGTTGAATACACACTATAGTAAATGAAACAAAGTTTATTACATTCACATGCATTTAGTCCAATAATAAACCATGATTAAATATATTAATCAATATTTAATGGAATATACTCAAATAAATAAATAAAAAATAACTTTTTATATACATGTATTTTTATATTATGGCTAATTTTTACTTCGTCATTAGCTTTAAAAATGAAGTTTTGATATGTATCAAAAAATATTTTGTTTATGTATTATGTATCAAATCATTCTTCTTGTATAGTAAAAGTATATAAATTCGATGCACATAAATAAAAAAAAAAACTATCAATTTTGTATGTAAATCAAAACTTTATTTTTTTAAAGTAGATTATAATGTAAAAAAAATAGTAATCCAAAAAATTCTCACGTCATATATTATTTCTTAATGATATTTTACGTATTTCACCTTAATGATTGTTTTACAAGAACAAACCTCCTTATTTAATAATGTAACTTATTCATCTTATCACAATGTTGTGCCATATAATTAAATTACCCAAATTAGTTTTTCGGGAAAAATGCATAAAAGTTACCTAAAAGGACATCCGTTTTCCAATTGAGATACCGGAGTTTTTTTTTCTCAATTTAATCACCTAAAGTGGTTTAATTTTTTCAATTTGGTCATTTAGTGGGTAACCAGCCGTCGACCGGTCACCACCCCCATTTTTCCCACAAAATCATTTCCTTTCCATATTCTTCTCAATCCATCCTAATTCGAAAACCTTAAATCGGTTCTTCCCAATTCCTTTCCAATTCACAAATCCCAACCCTAAATCGATTCTTCCCAATTCCTTCCAAAATGGCGTCTTCGTGTCCTTTTACCCCTTACAAGATAACGCTGGAGGTATTCTACGAAGGGAATTTACTTTTAATAGTGAAGGTTATGAACATGGGGTAAAACATACTTACGAGTATATGGAATTAGGTAAGTTTAGTTTGAAACAGCTTAGCGACTTTATCAAGCTGCGTGTAAGGGATTATATTAATGCGTTCTATCTATATGAACCCTAAGACAGACAATCTTCTAACAAACAGGTGTGTAAGGGATTATATTAATGAGTTCTAGCAGTTGAAATAGCCAAGAAACATGGAAATAAGGTTGAAATTTATCTTGACCATACCATTTGTGATGATGAAGCTTATTATAGGCAAGGTTGTTCCAGTGATGATGATAGTGAAAATCACTCACTTGACCACTTATCAGAAGACGAGGACAAATTGAGAGAGGTGAGATTGACAAAAAGGAAATTAAGGTTTGATGATAAACAGGAATGTTGATGGTGATAATGAGGGTAGAAATGTGAAGAAAAGGCTCATTGAAAAATAAGTAGTTCAAGAAAACACTGGAACAGAGACTGTGGATCCAACTTATACATCCATAAACAGTGTTCGTGACAATGACAAGAACGTTAATGGTGATAATGAGGGTGTTGATGTTGAACGAGACCATAACAGTGAAGATGAGATGTCTTATATAGAAGAATCAGATGACGGGGGTGCTCAACTTTCCAAGTTTGACAAAGAATTTCCAGTTCACAACCCAAAAACCCACTGGAAACTGAAGAGACCAATCCTGGGTGAAAGGTATGCAAATGCATATGAACTGAAAGACTATTTGATTTTTTATTCAGTGTACAATGGGTATTAACTTTGGTATGATAGAAGTGACTCACAAAGAATGATAGTTAGGTGTGGTTATAATGAGAAAAGAAGAAAGAAAGATAAATGTGAAATAGATGAAAGTCAAGTTAGGTGTTCATTCTATCTTAGAGGTGTTAAGATGACAACTGAAAAGTCATGGCAAGTAAGATCTCATAAAGATAAACATTTGTGTACTAGACATTTTTATTTGGGACCCTTAGTTTCTGCAAGATTTATTGCAAATCAGTATGAAGATAAGTTGAGATTGAATCCAAACATGAAAGTTGTTCAACTGCAAGAACAATTGATGAAATAATATAGGTTTAAGGTGTCAATTTGTCAATGTTGAAGAGTAAAATGAATGGCTACTTATGAACTGAAGTAGAGTGTTGTTAACCATTATGCAAAGTTATGGGACTATGTTGCAACACTTGAAAGATATAACCATGGAACTATAGTTAGATTGGATGTTGACAACTTGGATAATGGGACTTGCATTTTTAGGAGAATGTATATATGTTTTCAGAATTTAAAAGAATGTTGGATGATTGGTTGTAGGAAGGTAATTGCCTTTGATGGGTGTTTCTTGTAAGGGATTAGTAATGGGAAGCTGTTAACAGCAATTGGAAGAGATGAAAACAATCATATTTATCCAATAGCATAGGCATGTGTTGAAGAATATTGAGAACTAGCAATGGTTCATGAGACTTGTTAATGATGACCTAGCTTTACGATGAGGGAGTGGATTAGCTTTGTTATCTGATGGGCACCAGGTACTTTATATAGATATTTTTGTATATGATTAATTGTTCCCAAACCTTCTAATATGTATGTATTTAAAACATGCAGGAGCTGATAGAATCTGTTAGAAAAGTCTTGCCATATGCAGAACATAGATTATGTGCAAGACATATCTATGCAAACTTTAGGAAGACCTTTTCTCGTGTTGAATTGAGACCATTGTTCTCGCAAGCTGCAAAGGAAACATATGAAGAAAATTTCATGTCTGTATTGGAAGGGTTAAAACTTACAGATGTAGATGCTTTTAGATATTTGATGGAAAAGGAACCTCATTCATGGTCAAGGGCCTTTTTTATAATAGGATTGGATTGTGATTGCAGTTGAAAATGGGTTATGTGAGTCATTTAACTATCACATAAGGTATGCTAGATGGATGCCAATCTTAGCAATGTTTGAAGACATAAGAAAATATGTGATGGGGGGAATAACACATTAAGAGAGGATGCAGATAAATGGACTGATGAACTCACACCAAATGTGAGGAAAATGTTGAGTTCAACAAAAGAGTTCAAAGGTATAATGTGTTTTATTATATGTCTTTTTTTTATTGAGTTTAAATATAGATGTTTTTTGTTTTCATTAGGTTATGGTGTGTTATTCCAAGTGGATACATGCAGTTTGAGGTAAGACTTGAAGATGAGGCCTTCAATGTTGAAAAACCTAATATATAGTTGTAGGAAGCGGCAACTAACATGTATACCATGCCCCCATGCTATAGTTGTTGTGTACTTTCTGAACTTAAACCCTGATAGATATGTAAGTGAACAACTTAAAAAGGTTCAAAAGCACTACTAGGAAAACAATTTTGCCTATAGGAGGTATGAGTATGTGGATTAAACTGAACATAAACCCTCCTTTACCACCAAATGACAGGCAAAACCCATGCATACCTCGTGTGAAAAGAAAGAGGCATAGTAATAAGACACGGGATCACTAGTTAGACCTCTTAGGGTCACGCAATGTCACAATTGAAAAAACAAATAGGTTACAATATGAAAACATGCAAAACCCAAAAGTCATTATCACAAAGGTTCCAAAGAATATTGGTAGACCACTTGTTGAAAATCCAGTTAATCCAAGAGTCAGGACTAGTGAGTCAAGTAGCATGGGTGTTCAAGTAGCAGAGGTGGTTCAAGTAGCAGGGGTGGTTCAAGTGCAGGGTGGTAGAGGCAGGGGTGGTAGAGGTAGGGGTGGTAGGGGCAGGGGAAGGGGTAGTTCAAGTACTAGTAGAAGTGGACTAGTTGATGGGGATCCTTATGATATGTTTGGTTTTAATAGTCAACAAACATCACCACCACAAACAACTGAAACAACTAATGAACCACCACCACCACCACCAACTGAACAACCACCATTACCACTACCAACTGAACAACAACCACCACCACCACCAACTGAACAACCACCACCACCACCAACTGTAGCAACTACTGAATTTGACAATGTTGGCCTTAGTGTTACTGATGTTTTTAAGGAAAAGGCTAGAAAGAGACAGGATCTAAGAAGGGGTGGTCCAAGTGGAGGTGGATGTAGAGGTAGAGGTAGATGTAGGGGAAGAGGTATAAAGAAATGTGGGTTAAATGATGCAAGTGGTAGTGGTGGGGTAAATGGGTTATTGGTGGATGTTGCAGTCCAAAGTGAAGAAAATGTGCCTCCCCAAACAGTAAGGAACAAAGGTTGGAGAAAGCCCTACTAGAGAAATGATTATTGCTAGTAAAGAAGGAGAGGGTTGAAGCTGCTATGAAGACTCCACACAGTCAATATGATGTTGAACAGAGAAAATATGCAACTAATTTTATATATGCACGAATTGATGTCTATGATCACAATAACCCAAACAAGTATAAGGACTTTTGGCAAGGGTACAAGAGACCAAGGAGGGATACTCCTAGAATTTCAAACAACAAGTTGAAAGGCCCTTTCAGAACCAAAGATGGTGCAGGCTTAACATCAGACAAGCCATTTGAAGTTTAATTTATGTTTGTTGTGTTTGAAAGATGTTTGAACTATGTTTGTGTTATATTTGAACTATGTTTGTGTTGATGTTTGAATTATGTTTGTGGAATGTTGAACTATGTTTGAATTATGTTTATGTTTGAACTTTAACTCTGGTGAACTTCAGTTAACTTTGGTGATGAACATTGTTCACCCGACCTATTCAGTAAGTTGTTCACCCGACCTATTCAGTTAACTCGGGTGATGAACATTGTTACCCGACCTATTCAGTTAACTCGGGTGATTAACATTGTTCACCGACTTATTCACCCGACTTTCTAAGCTTTAAGTCTGATGTAGTATTTGAATTATGTTTTTGTCAATGTTTATGTTTATGGGCATGCACAATACAAAAAATGATACACACTTTTATTCATTAAGAGAAAACACACACAAGTACATTAAATACAACAAACATGAGACATCAAAACACACATCAACATCAAACAACAAACATTAAACAGCAAACAACAAACATGAGACCATCAAACAACATCCACATCAAACACACATGTTGTTGACAAGTTTCTTTGCACAAACCTAAGTTTTTGACCCCTCTTCCACCCATTGACACGTTTGAACCACTTGAAAGATCCCCTGATGCTCATGTGTGAAGTGAGATCATTCCTCCTTTCATCACCATGTATGTGTAAGGTACATGCAAGTTGATAGCCAGTAATATTACACTTCAATGTAGCAGTTTCAAACCCTCTTAGGTTGCTAGTCCTAATAACCTTTGTAGGAATGGTCTAGAAAAGGGTTTAACAGTGAGACAAAAGTTGAAGCCATATTCACAGAATATATATGCAGTAAAACAAAAGGTTTAAAATGGTAATAATCAACAACTTACAATCCTACTAGAATCAAGTTGGTGGCTCTTGAGTTTGATAAAAAAAAAAGTTGAAGCCATATTAGTAGGTGCCCTACGATCATCATTTGGCATATTCACAGGTGCACGAGGAGGAGCCATAATTTCATCATCATCAGTGAAGTACGATTGGAGTCACTGTCATCATCTACATATGCACGAGCAGTAACAACAATATCATCTTCAGAAGACATTTTGTTGTGTGAATTGGCAAGGGTAAGACAACGTATTTATGGCCAAATAGATAGAATATAAGGTCACATTTAGCATTGAAATGATAAAAGAAATAAGCAGGAATCAAAAATGCAAAAGTAAAATAGATAGAATATTTACAAGAATCAAAACATGTAAAAGTATTGAATTGACAAAAAGCAAACAGGTAACTCACATGATCAACAGAAATATTTTTTTAATTAAACTTGTGGAATTTGTTTCACAACAACAACAACATTACGGTGACAATCAACATCCAACATACAATTCGTTACATTAAATATTTAAACCTAAAAGACCTAACTTGTGTTTCAGCTTCCTTCAATATTCCTTTATACATTTCGCTTGATGAATCGGGATCCCACCAATGAAAATACTCACACTTTCGTTCATACTTGTAATTTGGGCAGCTTAAAAACCTTCTACATGAGTTGTTACTCGTTCTTGAAATCCATATTCCACATACCTCCCCACAATCACACAACACACGAAATCTAGGTGACCCGTTTCTTTCAATTGATCGCGGAGTTCCACTTGAAGATGATGATATCGACATGCTTGAAATTAGGGTTCTTCGTTTTAAGTTTTGGGGAAAAATTGAAATTAGGGTTCTTCGTTTTGGGTTTTGGAGGAAGAAATGATGATATTGAACAAACAAATTAGAAGAAAAAAAAAATTGGTTATAAAAAATGGTAACCGGATACCCACTAAATGACCCGGGATGACAAAATTAAACCACTTTAGGTGATTAAATTGAGGGGAAAAAAACTTCGGTATCTCAATTGGAAACGGGTGTCTTTTTAGGTGAATTTTATACATTTTTGCCTAGTTTTTCAAGGTAAAATAGGCAAAATCAAAATGAAATCATATGGTAACAATACCACTAGTCTGGCCAAATGGTGCTCCACATGGGTGTCTGTGACGACCTCAACGTTCACCAACATATCAAATCAAATGGTAATACAAATTTATACGCCTCTTATAAAAAATAATAATAATAAGTTTATGTGCTTTTTAACTCGAGTCTATGAAACTCCGTTTTGTAATTAACAATACACTTTTTTATGTTTAAAAAAGGTATAGGTATAGACCTCGAGTCAAATTGTCACACAATTACATGCAGCGGAAAATAGGATCACATAGTAAATAATAAATCGGATGTAAATAGTGTACCTTATTGAGCAAGCGGAATAATGACAACCTAAAGCAAGGTTTTACTTACGGTTGCGTACACGACACCCTTTTTATCAACAGACCAGTATGCTAGTATTTGTTTAACGCTTTATACAACGATTGTCTAGCAGCAATACCTTGATTACAAAACCGAAAACCAAAACCCTTTTTTTTCTTCTTAATCGATCGGCCAAAAGGTTTCACAAACCTTTAGTCGACTTATGTTAATTGATGTAATTATGGTTTAGGGTTTGTGTGTTATTTATAGGTTTTCAAATCTTAGAGTTTGAGTTATATTACAATAAGGAAACCTCCTTATTTACATAATAAACCCCTCCATTTAATAAACATTATACTTAACCCATTAAGTAATATTTACTAAATACATTAAACTAATAGTCGTGTCTAAATGTCGATGTGTAGTCTCACACATTTACAGTCACATATTTATTCGACACTATTCAAATACTGACAGCTCCCACTTTGAATAAGTTCAAATAAACATGATAACATTGATTAATGTCTAGCAATATATCAATGCTCCCATAAATTCACGAGTGAAGTTTCTCCAAAATCACTTTGAGTCTATAGTCGGTTCATATCCCTTTTTTACAGATACTCTAGTTAAAATATATATAGATGGATCAAAATCATTCATTTTAACTTATGTTTCTCATTTCGCGAATCACTTAAGATTACCAAATACTATCGAGACACATATAGATTTATTTGGATCTGGCCAGACAAACATCTTAAGTATCCATGAGTGGCCCAATAAGTATCTAACTTCAGTTTTCACTGAAGGAACAAATCCTATCTTGAATACAACTGGTAGTCATCGTATTTCGCATCATTACCAAAAATAGTCTTTTGCTACCCTTATCCAGGAATAGTATTGACTATGATAAAATAATGCACTACGTACATGAGTAGCAACTTGTATCTCAAGTCTAAGGATAATTAAACCTTATGGATTATATTTAATAACAAGGATCCATAAGTAATAATTCATGTGGGATAATCCAGTATACATCATTATGGATACCATGTCAGTTAGTGAGCCAAGCTGACTAAACACTCAAATATTGTGTTAATTCAATCATATTCCCATATGATCAATTGACAACGGATATTTAGAATGATATTACACAATATTATTCAAGGATAAAACATGAAAAATAGGATACAAATATTATAATAAATGAAAACAAAATATCACCAATATTATTTCATTCATAAATAAATTTGTTTATTCCATCCATATATCCCAATACTAAATCCACGGATTTACATGTGATTAGATAAACGAAGTCTTATCCCCTCAGCTAAGTGAGTTAACTTCGCTTTTCCCAGTGCCTTTGTAAAAGGATCTGCTAAGTTATCATTCGTGTGAACTATGAGCACTCGAATTTCACCTTGTTCGACTAGTTCAAGAATATAGTGAATTTTTCTATGAAAGTGTCTAGCTCCCTTCTGAACCTCGGGTTCATTGGCTATGATTATTGCACCAGTGTTTTCGCAATACATATCCAAAGGAGACTTGGTTGTAGGAACAACACCAAGTCCAGAAATAAATTTCGGGATCCAAACAGCTTCCAGGGCAGGTTCTGCAGCTGTTATGTACTCAGATTATGTGTGTAAACATGGTTGTATTGGATTTCTTCTTGCTCTTCCATACTACTACTCCCCCATTAATGGTGAACACATACCCAGTTTCAGATTTGGTGTCATCATGGTCAGTTTGAAATCCGGCATCATAATAACCATTAACTTTTAATTCAGCCTCAGGATTTCCACCATACACCAAAACCATATCTTTAGCAGCCCTAAGGTACTTTAATATGTTCTTTACATCAATCCGGTGTCTTTCGCCTGGATTTTGTTGAAACCTACTTACTATATTTTGCTCAAAAGCCACATCAGGTCTTGTGCATCTTACCGCAAACATAATAGACCCTATTGTCGAAGCATAAGGTATCCTTTGCATACGCTCCACCTCATCAGGTGTAGAAGCACTGTCCTTGATGCTGAGTTTAAGTCCATCTTGCATTGGTAAATATCCACGCTTGGAATTTTCCATACTAAATTTCTTTAGTATTTTATCAATGTAAGCCTTTTGACTTAACTCAATTAACTGCTTAGATCTATCTCTCGAGATCTTGATTCCCAATATAAATGCTACCTCACCTAAGTCTTTCATGGAAAAACATTTTTCAAGATGAGATTTAACATCTTCAAGCATTGGAATATTGTTTCCCATTAACAATATGTCATCTACATATAAGACTAAGATAGTAACATTACTCCCACTGAATTTTTGATATACACATGGCTCATCGAAATTCTGAACAAAACCAAATATATTGATTTCTTCATCAAATCTTTTATTCCAACTGCGTGATGCTTGCTTGAGTCCATAAATGGACCTTTTTAGCTTGCACACTTTGTTGGGATGTAATGGATCAATAAAACCTTCTGGCTGATTCATATAGACGTCTTCGTCTAGATGACCATTCAAAAAGGCTGTCTTGACATCTATTTGCCATATCTCATAGTCACAGAATGCTGCTATGGCTAAGAGAATTCTAATAGCCCTGATGTCTGCCACTGGAGAAAAGGTTTCATTATAGTCTATGCCATAGACTTGAGTAAAGGCTTTTGCCACGAGATGAGCTTTATAGATGTGTATAATTCCTTCCATGTTGGTCTCTATCTTAAAGAGCCATTTACAATCCACCGTTTTGGTATTTGGAGGACGATCCACCAAATCCCAAACGTCTTTGTCTTTCATGGACTGCATCTCCACATTCGCAGCTTGGAGCCATTTATCAGCGTCAGGCCCTGATAATGCAGCTTTCAAGTTTTGAGGTTCATTAAGATCCCCTGATACATGATCCTCATTATCTAAAGCTACATTTAGGTTTAGTTTTTGAGGGGCACGTATTGTCCTTTCGGACCTACGAATTGGAGCATCAGCAATTTGATTTTGAGACTGAGTCATATCATGAAGCTCAATCGCAACTTGAGGATTAGATTGAGGCACATCATGAGTCTCAATTCTATCCCCCTCGAATTGTTGATCCCTAGTGTGAGTAGAAGGTGATGTATCTTCCTCTTGAACCTCGTCAAGTTCTACAATTCTCGCACTGTTTCCTTGAGCGATACGCCGTATTTCGAAAAACTCATCATACCGAGCAATTTTCACAGTGTTCTCGGAAGGAATATAGAAGTAGTAACCCATCGTTTCTTTTGGGTATCCTACGAAGATACACTTAACATATCTTTGCTCGAGTTTGTCAGGCGAATCGCGTTTAACGAATGCCTCACATCCCCAGACCTTTAAGTAAGACAGATTAGGGGCTTTCCCATGCCATATTTCATATGGTGTCTTATCAACCTTCTTGGTTGGAACCATGTTGAGAATGCATACAACAGACTCTAAGTCGTAATCCCAAAAAGATAATGGTAAAGTTGTAAGGTTCATCATTGATCGTACCATGTCTAGCAACGTTAGATTTCTCCTCTCCGATACACCATTGTGTTGTGGAGTATAGGGAGGAGTAAGTTGTTGGATAATTCCACGTGCTTTGAGATGATCCTTAAAATATAGGCTTAAGTATTCACCACCACGATCCGATCGGAGAATCTTGATGGTTTTACCGAGTTGGTTTTGTACTTCGTTTTGAAACACTTTGAATGTTTCAAACACCTCATGTTTATGTTTAAGCAACTAAACATAACCATAACGGATGAAATCATCCGTAAATGTTACGAAGTAGTAAGCTCATTTCCTAGACATATGCCTAAAGGGACCGCATACATCACTATGCACGATTCCTAGTAGGTCGGTTGCCCTGTGGTTCTCATGTGAGAAGGATTTCCTTGCCATTTTGCCCGATACACAAGACTCATACCTATCAAATGAATCATCACTTGATTTCAAAAGTCCTTCACGTTGAAGATTTTCGATTCGATGTTTGCCTATGTGTGCAAGACGACAATGACATTGGTAGGATGAGTCTAAGTTAGACTTAGATCGTTTAGTGCTTACATTAAAAAAAGAGTTATTTGTATAAGAGAGATGGTCATTCATATCAATTTCAAATATACCATTAATTTTAATACGATTAAAACAATGCATATTATTCTTGGAAACTGAAATACCAAAATTCGTAAATTTATTATCATAACCACAATCTTGTAATATGGAAACTGAAACAATTCCCCTAACTATTGAAGGAACATAATGACAATTTTCTAACACAATAATTATTCCCGAAGGTAATTGTAAGTCAAAACTTCCAATGGCTTCCACTGCTACACGTATGTCGTTGCCGACGTACACGTACAAGGATCCATTCTGCAGTTTCTTCTTTGCTCTAAACCCCTGTAAGGAGTTACAAATATGAGTTCCACAGCCAGTGTCATAAACCCAAGTATTTTTTTAGCAAAAGAAAATAACTCGATAGTGAAAATACCTGAAGATTCGGTCAAACCGTTCTTCTTATTTATCACCTCGACGAGATACTTAGGACGATTCCTGTTCCAGTGTCCTTTCACACCACAATGGTGACACCCATCATCTTTAGCAACCCTTTCCTTTCTGGCTGGAGGAGTTTGCTTAGGCTTGGAAGAATAAACAACAACTGGTTTATTTTTACCAGCTTTGGCAATTTTTCCTTTAGCATTTGGCGGTTGCTTTTTCCTTTCTAGCCCTGACCACCACCAATCGCCATGATTTGGTTGTCATTCACCTTACGCTTGGAGATACTCTTTTCGAATTCCACCAGCATTGCATGGAGTTCATTAAGGCTCTTATTCATGCCTTGCATATTGTAGGCGCGAGTAAATTCCTCAAAATCCGGTGAAAGAGAATTGAGAATTATACTCACATCTACAGGGTCATGATAAGCATATTTCATCATGTCCAAGCGATCAAACAAGCTTTTCATGTGTAGAACATGAGTCCCCACTGGTGTTCTAGCCACATGATGACATGCATGTACATATCGAATCAAGTCATTTAGCTCAAGGCCAGCTTGTTTCTCATATAATGCATGCAACTCATTGATCATCTGATCCAGCCATGTCGCCTCAAATTGCTTGACCAACTCAGGAGTCATACTGTTGAGCATGAGACAAGCAACTTCATCATGCTTCTTATAAGTTTCTTTATACAAATCTTTTTCAGATTTCTGGTTTATGGATCATAGGTGTTGAAACGACTTCAAGCCTTTCCATCACTCTTAGGACAATCCTCAGTGATCGAAACCAGTCGTTGAAGTTCGGTCCAGAAAGCAAGTTTCTTCTTAATGTTGTTTTGGTTTCATCTAAAATCTCTTTCGAAGCGGATTTTTGTTCCATTTCTACAAAACAGGAAGAAAGATCTCATTAGTACTTTCGACATTAATTATTTCTTAAGGAAATTGTAAAACCCATGGTTTACTTTCCGTTAAGACTAGGACCCAAATGACTTATCATCGTTCCATCAGTTGATCTGCTAGGAACTAAATGATACCCAAAAGGTAAGTGACTTTCAGTAATTGCATTTACCTATGCAATTCCCAGATTATGGGACTTAATGTCATGACTTGACCAAGCATCAATATGGTGATCGTGACATTATCATGTTTAGTCACATCTTATCGCTATCGGCGTTTACAGTCTCACTGCATAACCCGATTTAAGTCATCCAATTAAAGACTGTAGATAGTCCACCAGAGTCTCACTATGAGTGGTAATCCACCTTGGATACCCTTCACCTACGTCTCACGTAGAGTGACGAGCAAGTACAAGTTGTCTAAGCAATATGGATAACAATATGACTTTATTCCGTGGGTGTCAAAATTTATGTACGAAGAGGCATGCATACAACTTCGTCTTATAATTATTGTTTTTCATATAAACATTTTTATAGTTTTAAAACGTGTTTCCCGATTGTCTAATTCCTATACACCAAGTGTACATTATAACTAAACGTACCATCATCATCATAAAGACCCTTTAGGTAGCTCTACAACCGGTATGACCAGGAAAAGTGAGTGAGGGTAGGGGACGACAAAGCATCACTTAAAACCTAACCTCATTAGGGGTATAATACCACCACAAACTTTCCTAGACATCGTCCTTTATGTAGGTGAGCCTAGTTAGGAATTTATACACTAAGGATTTACATTTAATTACGAATTATCAATCGCACGCTTTTAAAGGTTTGATTTTTAATGTATTTTGTAATTTAATACGTTCCATCGAAGGACAAAATTACGGTATAAACCCAACCTTCGTCATAGAACATATAAAAGTCCAAAATAAATTAGAATTCCGTTTCATAATTCTTTAGTCATATTAATTTTTATTACTTTCAAAACAATTGACTATAATCATTAATATGAGTATTAGAATTAAACTACGCAACAAAATTGGGTGATCCCTAAAGCATATAGTCTCTATGGTCATTGTCAACATATTAAATAACTCCCGTTTCAAAAGGAAACGAACCACATGCATCCGTTCAAATAAGGCAAATATGGATTGCATTAGTTATTAATATGTGGACAATACAATTTATCACATAAACCACAAATAACAATTTTATATCTAATATCATTAGTGTCGCACATATCAAATAACAATTATTATATGTCAATATATGCAATTTACTTTTTACAATATAATAATATCTAATTATGTTTATTAACTTATGCATTTAATTTAATAAACATAATTGCATAAAAATAAATATGGCACACAATTAATAAAACATATAAATTGCGTTTAAGGTTTAAGATTTAATTAACTTTAAAAAAAAAAAAAAGTTTTGTTTTTGTCCGGCCGCTGCGCCGCACTATAAGGTGATTGCGGCGCAGTTAGGGCTCAGGTTTAAACAATTTAATAGCAAGTTTTAATCCAAAACTCAATCCCCCCACAATTTTTGATGTATTATCATTATCCAAAGTAAAAATACTATGCTATGGCTGATACCAGTATAGGTATACACCTCGAGTCAAAATTATCAAATAATTATATGCAGCGGAAAATATGATCACATAGTAAATAATAAATCGGATATAAATAGTGTACCTTATTGAGCAAGCGGAATAATGAAAACCTAAAGCAAGGTTTTACTTACGGTTGTGTACACGACACCCTCTTTATCAACAGACCAGTATGCTAGTATTTGTTTAACGCTTTATACAACGATTGTTTAGCAGCAACTCCTTGATTACAAAACCGAAAACCAAAACCCTTTTTTTTCTTCTTAACCGATCGGCCAAAAGGTTTCCCAAACCTTTAGTCAACTTATGTTAATTGTTGTAATTAGGGTTTAGGGTTTGTGTTTTATTTATAGGTTTTTAAATCTTAGAGTTTGAGTTATATTATAATAAGGAAAACTCCTTATTTACAAAATAAACCCCTCTATTTAATAAACATTATACTTAACCCATTAAGTAATACTTACTAAACACATTAAACTAATAGTCGTGTCTAAATGTCGATATGTGCACTCTCGTAGTCTCACACATTTATAGTCACATATTTATTCGACACTATTCAAATATCTATAAGAGATGTGTATATAATTTTTAAGTTTGTTTGCATTATAAACATATACAAGTGTAGAATCTATTTTATTCTACAATTGTGTACGTACAAATATAAAAACATGCACTTGAAAATTTGAAGGCGAATTTGTCAAATTCTATTTTCTACACGCTATGTGTGTTCCAACATATAATGTGTCACAAGTTTTCTATGTTTTTATAAACCTATGTAATTTTAATACATTTAGAAACGTAAAATTATGTGAGATTTAATATAAGTCTTCACATTTATAAATATGATTATTAATTTTATACACATTTGAATTAAAAAATAAATTACACTTCATAGAATGTATAGAAACTTAATTTGATAGGCGTATTGTCACGAGTTTAAGTATTTGGCATTTTCTTAATTTGTTTAGAAATTCAAAACAACTATTATAATTCAATCACAAAAATGAATGATCAATTAGTATTTCATATACGCGAGTCACAAGTTTATAAGACACCAAGATGTGGCAAAAGAAACTGAAAATACAAACAATGTGCGCAACTCAAAACTAGTAAAACCACCCACTCGATACTAGCCAGCGATTAGCCTAAATAATCATGTTGTTACTATCGGTAAACAAAACATGAAAGGACACGGAAATTGTTCCTGTTTTGTTTTTCTTAGTAGACAGGGTAGTCAAATAAAAAAAATCATACGTATTAATTTATTTTTCAGCACTCCAATAATCATCAACTGGTGAATGCATTTTCGGTTAGATTAGTGATCAAAGCTCGTGTATTGTTCACCCATTACAAAAGTTAGTCAAATTTCAAATATCTTTATTTTGGCAAGAAACGAAGTTTTCATGATATATTGTAACTTGTTTAGCCAGAAATATTACTGAACTGGGAATTTACTTTTCTATTATGTATCCCTAACCTAACATGCTCTCTAGACAGTAGACACCCAACATCACCCCTACTATACCCTAAAATCAACAAAGCAAAATGGGGCCATCTTCATTACAAATGGCTAGTACAAGAATAAGGAAACGTATACACAACGGGTAACTAAAGGACAAAAACTTTTCCATTTTTTTATTCATGAACTTGAATATAATAATAGATTAAGAAATTCATATTACGTTAGTCAAATAAATGTAGGAGTCATTCGTTTATACAATGTAAAGTTGCAATTATACCTTGAACATAAGTGCAATGCATTCAATAACACATTACAATGGTATTCTTTTCAAATGGTCAAACTAATAATAAACTGAAAATATAGGGTTTGAACCCATCACCCGTTAATGTGACTTGAAGAACTTTAATAAATTTTCAAACTCCATATTCAACTCATATATGGCAAGTATATATAAACAATTCCATTTGCATAAGGTGATAATTTTTCAAACAAATTAGTTATAACTATAAGGTTTCTCTAACATTCGCTAAAGTCAAGCTTTACATACATAAATTTGATTACATTTTAAATGATGTAAAAAGTTATAGTTAAATCACAACTTTAGATTTACAAAGAACTGTCTTTTCATAATTGACGGGGACCGATAACCCAATCAACACATTCGAATAATGATTGATGGAATGCACGAAACACTTAAGAAAACGATCATAAACTTTAATATACGGCAATTTACTTTGTTATAATTATTTTGCCATTTTTATTTACTTATCAAATAGTTGGATATGTCCATAATACATTTTTTATATTGGAACTAGTAGGATACTCGTGTGTTGCAGTTGCGTCTATAGTATTTAAATTATATTCAACTTGATTTCTTTCGGCAATCGTTTTCCATGAAAACATAACGGATAGTGATGAATTTTGGTTATCATAAATATAACCTAGATTAATGCAAAGAAAAAGTGTGTGAAATGGTTCACAACTTTTTTAAAATGGTGTAAAAATCGAGTAACATATAATTGTAGGTAATAAAGAAAAACATATATGAAATCTATAAGAAAACATTAATTGTGGTATTCAACAACTGCACACATATATACTTTATTTGTCACGTAGAACTTCTCGATACACTACGTTCGACGTGTACACTCCATCTCGATCAATTTGTTTGGCACACTTTACTAATACCTTTGTATTTTCACGTGAAATCTCTCTAGATAGGACCACGTAAAGTTTTCCATGGGAGAATACCGATTCTGGTAGATACACGTCGAGGTTTGGAATTGTCTGTCGTTGAGCCTTGTTAATTGCCATAGCAAAGCTAAGTCAGTCAGGAAATTGTTTCATTTTCAACTTGAACAAAAACATGTCACTTTCAGAAAGGCATAACGGAATTCTGGGAACAAATACTCTTTTCCAGCATGCTGACCAACAACTATTTTTGTGTCAATGACGTTTGGCTAAAAAGCTTTACATATCAACCCCGTGTTGTTGCATAATCTATTAGAGCGGTCAATATTCCTTGAACACCCAACTTTGAGTCGAAGGTAATGAGTGGGCAAACCACTAACAGTTAGTGAGTTTACTCGTTCGAGCAGATAATAGTTATTAGTATCATCTATAGCTTCATCGAAACTATTAACTGCTCGTTAATCTCGTCAACGTTCTTGTTTTTTGTTGATAATATCTCCCTAGAAATGATGTAATCTGAAGAACCACAATTGATATGCAAAGATGGAAAGATAACATTTATCAAATCATTTTTTAATGTACTTTCAATTGTGTAAGGTATGACCATGTCATCAAATATTCGCACTTCTAATACCAGTTTTTCAAGTCTTGTTCTCTTTTCTGTTTCTTAGCAATGCGATCAACCGTGTCATCATTGATGATTATTGGATCATTGATGGTGTTGTCAATAAATTTTATTGTGACAATTATATAAAAAATAGTATGAAAAAGGTACATGTTTAAAATTTGTTTATATAGTATAAAAAGGTACATGTTTAAAATTTGTTTATATAGTATAAAAGAGGGAAATTAACTAATTTTAAAATATTTTTGTATTTTAAAATTTTTATGTTTTGTTACTAATAAGGAAAATAAATTGGGGGAAAAATGAGTTGTTCCTTATTTTATTTTTAATTTGGGTCTATATATTTAACATAACAGGTATACGGACATGAGAAAATATAATTTGAGTTAAACCTCAAAATTTCATAAAGTTAATCATTTGTTGCTATCATTGCCAAGTTCTAATACATATACATTTCATAAAGTTAAATAATTTAGTAGTGGTTAAATATGTAAACTAATAATATAATAGTAGTTCAATATTTGGGCCTATATATTCAAATTATTTTAAATTACATCACTGTGACATTTGAATTAATATACATCTTTTAGAAAGATATTTAGGCCATATTACATCATTGTCTTTTGAAGTAATACATACTTTTTTAGAATGATATTTGGTCTTATATATTTGAATTAATTTACAACATTAATAGTTAGATAATATGTAAGCAACATTATTAGAAACATTTAAAAATTATAGGGGCATATTAGTAATTTTATTTTCTTAAAATTTAACTTTAAGAAAATAAGGCTAAATGCTTTATAAATAGTTAGAGTTAGATAATAGTTAGATAATATGGAAACAACCTTATTAGAAACATTTAAAAATTATAAGGGTATATTAACTTTAAAAAATAAGACTAAATGATTTATAGATAGTTAGATTAGATTTGATTATATATATGTAGGTAGGTTGTAATGTTAGAATTTCAATTCTTTGTCAAACGCTAAACTAAACAACGGACTAGCTATTTTAGGAATATAATTCACTTTTGTTTCTTATATAAAGAAAGGTTTTAAATAATCTGGACGCATTTTAAAATATAATAAAAAAAAATTTATTTCATTTGTCGTTTGTTAATTTGAAGGTATCTATCATTTAACCCATTCGTCTTGCATGATATGTGATGGCTTGTAAAACCATTTTGCATCAGTAATGTATAACATGTTATACATTAATAAAAGTATAATATGCGACCCCGATTAAGTAGCCTAACATTATCTGTCATATATCTTCTTTCGATTTTGAGGTTCTATATATGAGTTCATTCTTGTATATCCAAATGATAGAAAGGAGAATGGACCGCTACAACGAAACTTTTGTTCTTGTATTCCGTAATAATTTCGACAGTTGTGATGTGCAACAATAAAGCATTACAAAAAACAGATGTCATTACCAACCATATAGATACAATCATTAGGACACATATATTTAAATTGTTATTTTCTTAGGAATATACTTACAAGTATGTTACGACTTCAATGTATGTATAAAATTCCCACAACAGGTTTTTACATCTTTTTCTCTAACAAGGTATTTAGATTTACAGACTAGTTTGACACTAGCTAAACAATTTTTTTACAAACAAAAGAAGTATTTTAAATCTATATTTACTAATTATTTCAAAATTTTATTATTTAAGTTATTATTAACAGTTAAAATGGAGATTAATAAATTTAAAAATATACACAATACCTTAGTCAATTTATTCGTACCAAATATATTGTTTAAATAACATTGGTTATAGTATAATAATTTTGTTTATATATGATTCATAATGTAAATCAGATTTGTTACACAATATTATACAATAAATAATATTTTAGATTAAAAACTACACCACCTGTAGTGGACCTCTTAAAGTTGCTAGTTTAAGGAGACACATGAACACAAGATTTTAAAAGAAATATTGTTAATGGTCATTGTTATGGTAAATTAATGTTTTTCTCCATTATCCTTTATCTTAAAAGCCAAACAAATAAGGATTGGTTAAACAATAGGAAATTGAAGGACAATAATTTTTTTTACATAAAAATAGTTTAGTTTAGTTTGAACCCTAAAAACAAAATATAGGTCAGGTGTTTGTGTTACTACTATTCCATATCCCTGTTCAAATTAAAAGTACACCATTCAAACCATTTTTTTTCTTTCTTTTACCACTCATTTGCTTACCCTTTAGTTTTCTATGTGTTCTCTCTCTAGAAATCATATCTTTCTCTTTTTTTAAACATATATTTCCTCCATTACCTTGTTTCTTTATTATTCTTCATGATCTCTTTCTTCTTGTTTCTCTCCCTTTAGATTTCCTCTCTTGATCTATATCTATTTATCTATATCTATATATCTTATAAATAATATGTCAAGTAATCTAGAATTGAGTTCCACTTCCCCTTTCTCCCTTCAACACCTCCAAATCCCACAAGATTCCGAAGATGACAATAACCAACACACTCCTGGCTCTGGAAGCGGGAGTGGAGATATCGTTGGTCGTCGACCCCGTGGACGTCCTCCCGGTTCCAAAAACAAACCTAAACCACCAGTGATCATCACTAGAGAAAGTGCTAACACTCTCCGTGCTCATATTCTGGAAATAACTAGTGGGTGTGATGTATTTGAATCTATCTCGAACTATGCTAGGAAACGTCAACGTGGGATTTGTATAGTCAGCGGTAGCGGAACCGTGAACAACGTGAGTCTTCGACAACCCGCTGCTGCTGGATCTGTACTCACACTTCATGGTCGTTTTGAGATACTATCTCTTTCTGGATCTTTCTTGCCACCTCCCGCGCCACCTGGTGCTACTAGTTTGACAATATATTTGGCTGGTGGACAAGGACAAGTTGTCGGTGGGAACGTTGTAGGAGCTCTGATTGCTTCTGGACCAGTGATTGTTATCGCGGCGTCGTTTACTAATGTAGCGTATGAAAGGTTGCCATTAGATGAAGAAGATACTAATGCTAATGAAGGAGGTGTGAATCAACCATTTCCAGACCCATCATCAATGGGTTTACCTTTTTTTAACTTACCACTTAACATGCCTAATGTTCAGTTACCAGTTGATGGTGGTGGTGGTGGTGGGTGGTCGGGTAACATCCCGAGCCGCCCACCGTTCTAATTAACTAAATCATCTTCAAGGGAAAAGGTCAGATGGATTAATTAATTATCATCAATCTTGTAAAATAACCTCTACTCTTCTCTAATTTGTTTTCTTTCAACCTAGGGGGTTAATTGATTTCTTGGTCTCTATTGACTCTTTGTTTTCGGTTAATTAAATCGCGATTTTTAGATCGAATTATGTCTGTCTTTGATGTTGGTGTATGTTTAATCATTTATGGAAACCGAAAAAAGAGTTTCGTGTTATCACTATTATTAGTTTTAGGTGGTTATTCTATTATTTAGCTTTTGATTTAATACAATCAAGAACATTAAAAATAAATTAACCTTGTTTTGCTCAATTTCAAAAGCTTATGTGTATGAAACAGTGTTCCTAATAAATTAGTCTTCTTTGTTTGGTTTTAGGGTTTTCTCATTAGATTGTGTTCCTATGTTACACTTGTCTAATCTTAATTTCATCCAATAAAATTTCATGTGATTTACTGGACACGAATTTATTACTATTTTTCTACTGTATTTCTTTAAATTAATAAATCTAGAATTTAATTTGGACACTATGTTTATTGGATAAGAATTTCTTTCTATTCATTATTATAATTATTATTTTATTATTATTATTATTATTATTATTATATATAAAGCTAAAAGTCTAATCTAATGTTTGTAATTAATTAATTAGAAGGAATACTTTCAGCTTGTTTTTCAAATGGCGTATGCCCACTAGATATTATTTTTTATTGAGAAAAATAAATAAATTATTCTTTAGTTATTAACCAAGACATTATTAATAATATCGAAATTAGAACTTCAGCTGGAAGTTGGTAATTATTAAAAGTGTAATCAATCTGTCCATATGAAAGAATCATATCATTAGCTCCATCACGATTACCAAGTTATAGGCTTTCACCGCGGTAATTAATGTGATACTTTTGAAGAACATGTAAAGATTTTCTTTGGATCTTTGATTTCATCATGTAAATTTTAGATGTTACCATAAATTTACCTACTCTCGCTACTAGTGATATTCTAGTTACATTTATTAATGTGTATATGTATATATTCGATACTTGTACTTGTAATATCTAATAATTAAGGCTTTTTATCTATTGGTCTACCATGTTTGAGTTATGGTTTAGGGTTCAAGAGTATATAGTCTTGTATACTATTTTAAGTTATTTTAACTGCTGATACTCATATGAAGTTAGGTCATGGTTTTAATAAGGTTTAAGGGTATATAGTCTTGAATATCGTGAATCTAAGCATTGATACATATCTAGTGTTGAATCGCTTGTTACTAAGGTCTATGAATTCGGATCCCTTCAAGATTATGTTTAAGAAATGAAGATGTGTGCATATCATATGAAGGAAGGTTTTTTTTTTAATTTCTTTTCTGCATAGTATTTAATCCAGTTATATTAATCTTCGACGTATAGGTTTGTGACCATACTACCAAAACCCCATTTTATCAGTCTTGTATATCGTGAATCTAAGCATTGATACGTATCTAATGTTGAATCGCTTTCTACCCCTAAGGTCTATGAATTCGGAGCGCTTCAAGATTATGTTTAAGAATTGAAGATGTGTGCATATTAAGTGAGAAGGAAGGTGTTTTTTGCCTAGTATTAAATCCAATCTTATTAATCTTCGACATATAAGTTTGTGACCATACTACCAAAACCCCATTTTATCAATCTGTGACATATAAGTTTGTGAGAATACTACCAAAATCCTTAACAACATAGTGACTACATAAGCTTGGACAACTAGAATCAAGAAGTTTCAACGACAAGATAGAAACAAGTCATTATGTTGGATGTACAGATGGATGTCGTTGCAGGACAAATGCTACGTGTGTTTAAAGGAGATCAAAATGGCCCTGTTAAATTCGAAAAATTGGAAAGTCAGTAGTACTTTGAACATCTTAGTAGCTAATTGTGCATTGTGCATCGATGCATGTATAGGACAATATTATACAAACACCATGGATCGCCGCTTTGATGTCTGAATAACTGAAAACCATTTGAAAATATGGAAAGAGTGATGTAGATGAAACATCATCATATGATTGGTAAAATAACCAACATTTATGGCATATTAACTTGTGGAAAGTTCATGAAATATGTAATAAGGTGAAGATGTGCAACCTTGATCACAAATTCTTTTTGACATTTATAATTGTCTAATTATCTCTTTTCTAAGTAATTGGCCAAACACTGATTATTTTAGTTTCTTTAAAATATTATTAATATTATAGTTTTAACCAAACGTGCATCTAAACGACAAGACTAACAAAGTTGATTTAATGTCTTCTAACGCTAGTTAGACGGTAATACCCTAGTGGATCAGCTAACTTTGATTATTCAAATGAGTGTAGGACCATATACACACTCTCTCTCTCATACACATACATACACCTACAATGGTGGAGCCAAAATTAAAATGACCGATATCCCAACCAAACAAGTGAAAAGAAAGAAAAAAAAAAAAGAAAAAAAATTTCTCTTTAGTAGGAGTGTTCAATAATTGGTTTAACCCGAAAAATCATCAAATCCAAATCAATTTAGTTTATTTGGTTTGGTTTGTTCGGATTTGATTTTGATAATTGACTATAACCAAATTTAACTATTGATTTTCGGATTGGATTTGGATTGAATATGATTACATAAAATGAACAAAAGTAGTAACTCATTGTTAATTGTTTTCTTAATTTTGAAAGTGTTGTAAAATTTAGTAAATTCTAGTACGTGATTACATGGTAAAAAGATCAAATATGACTACACAAAATGAATAAAAGTAGTAACTCATTGAAAAGATCAAAAAAGACTATTAATTTTTATAAATTTGTAAGTACCAAAAGACTCAATCTTCACAATTTATTTATTTTAAATTCAATGGCTATACTTTAATCAAAATTTACTTTTAAATTATTTTTTTTAAATTAATCTATCTCGCAAACCGTTAATCGTTAGAAAAAATAAATTACACCGTTGTGACCGTCGTGTTGTTCTCTTTAATTAGAGCAGTGGTTATATATACTTTCGACAACTTTTATTTTTCCGATTCTCGGGTGGGTATTGAAATTGTAACGTTAATATCACATGTGATTTTAACATAAATAAGTAAACTTCAAAAACAAAAAAATGTTTTATAAAGTATGATTTAGATAAACCCAGAAAAAGAATCAAATTTTGACAACTTTTACTTTTTTTCGTTTTTGGGCAAATGTTTAAACTTATAAGATTATATCACATATGATATTAACATAAAATGTGGATTTAAAAATCTAAAATCATTATATGATATATAATTAAATTAAACCTATAAAAAAATTCAGCGAAATCACATGTGATAGTATTAAAATCACATGTGATATTAACGTAAATCATATGTGATAATATAATATATGTAGAATTTTAAAACAAATAAGCAAATAACACACACGATTTTAACTTTAAATATGAAATATTAAACACAAAAATATAATATGAGGTATAATCTATATAGACCAAGAAAAAAAATCGAATTTTGACAATTTTTTTTTCTTCTTCTTTTTTGGTTAAATGTTGATATTCGTAAGGTAAAATCACATGTCACATTAACACTAATTGTTAATTTCAAAACCTATATATATTATATGATGTATATTTAACCAAAATAAAAAAGAAAAACACAAAAATTATAAGTCAAACTACTAATATCACATGTGATAAAACTATGATTTTATAATTTAAATTTTCCAAAACCCGTCAAAAACCCGAAAAAAGTTTTCGTCAAAAGTATATATCAAGTGGGTGCTCTATAAAAAAGGATATAATGCCCGTTTTAATGGTGTAATTTATTCGTTTAATACATTTACGATTTTTAAGATAATTAACTTTTTAACAAAAATAAATTAAAATGAGTTTTTAAAATGAAGAATTGTAATTAGTTTATTTAGTCTCAAGTTTTATAATGATATTAAATAAACTCAACCTCTCATTATTAATTGTTTTCTTAATTTTGAAAGTGTTGTAAAATTTAGTAAATTTTAGATTTTAACGACTAATACAACATAGGATTAATTACATATAATGTCAACTTATTTTATCTTTTAGACAAGCTAGGCATTTCCTTTTTATTGCCTTCACGTCAGTAAAAGTTAGTTCCAATATTTTTTTAACATCACTAGAATAATATAAGCTTACATCAAAATATTATATTTATGAAATGATTACGGGTTCATATTTTGCTAATTTATGATATGGGGCGGAAAATGTTTAAAGGGGATCATTTTAATCCCTTTTAAAATTTGAAGTACGGTATTTGTAAAATTAAATCATGTGAAAGTCATAGAGTGTTTTGAAGACATGGATGATAATCATATGCCGTACATACGAACGTGTATGGTTCGGTTTGGATAGTTTGAATTTAAATTCACGACCAAACCGGTAATCTCGGTTAGGAATTTTTGGAAACCAATCAAAATCGGTTTGGTTTGGCCGATTTAACGGTTTGGATTTAACCCTTTTTTTCCCATAATTATGTAAAGTAAAACAATGACAATTATTATGTTTTAGAAAATTCTTCAAGTTATTCATTAATACAAACAAATATTAACAATCTTAACGTTTTTTAGGAAATTTAATTTTAGAGAAAAAATAAATGCTAAATGAAACTTTTATTTAAAATTTTTTTGAATAGATTACACACTTATTCGTATTTTAAAAATATAAAATGTTGAAACAATTAGAATAAAAATACATATATAACATTTCTATATATATATATATATATATATAATACACATAAATGGTTCGTTTTGGTTTAAAGGACCGGTTTACATGTCTAAACCACAAACCAAACCGATATATCGGTTTGAAAAATTCACAAACCAACCAACCAAAGATAGATTATTAACCCGACTAAACCAATAAAATTAATTCGATTTGACCGATTTAATCGGTTTATGCCGAACCATGCATATCCCTAGTCGTGTATACACTTAACCCAAAACTATCTACGCCTATAGCAACAAATTTGAACAAACCTTGTCTAAAACTAATTAAGAACTTCAAACACAAAATATGAACTTGCAAATTTTGTGATGCATGTGACCACTTTAAATAAACACTTTTGAGACCGAATAAGTTTTGAAAATGGCTTGAAACAATGACCATATGTTGTAACATATCCGTCGAGAGCCCAACAAATTAAGTGAATTATTTACCTAACGAATTTTGATTTTTTATTTATCATTGCGCTTATGGAATATATACATTAAAATATAATTCTACTTTTTTCTTTTACTCTTATATCCCTTATAAATATCATTAATAGTTGTTTTTAAGACTTAAATCTACAAGATCCGTTAATCATTTATCAAGTCATCATTTACACTCTTGAATTTCAATTTATATTTTATCCAAATTTTTAGTTTTGATAAGTTATTATCATATTATAGATTTGATAAAATAAAATATAAACCGATAATATATATATATATATATATATATATATATATATATATATATATATATATATATATATATATATATATATATATATATATATATATATATATATATATAGAGGTGGGTTCATTTAGGAACCACTAAATATTTAGGAACCATTAGTAACCAATATTCACCAGTGTATATATATATGATATTCACCAGTGTATATAAAGCATATGTATATATATATATATATACACTGGTGAATATTATATGTATATACACTGGTGAATATCATATTAAATATACACTGGTGAATATCATATATATACACTGGTGAATATTGGTTCCTAATGGTTCCTAAATATTTACATGGTTCTTAAATGAAACCAACTCTATATATATATATATATATATATATATATATATATATAGTAATTGGATCGGGTAAGAACGGCCCAAAGTATAGGAACGCTAAGAACCAATACTGACCGTCCGATTAAGGTGATGATCAGTAGTAACCCCTTACTACTGATCAGCACTGCGAGGTTTGATATAAAATTATTAATCGGACAGCCAGAATTTGTTGCTGATCAGTAGTAAGTGGTTACTACTGATCAGTAGTAAGGGGTTACTACTGATCATCACCTTAATCGGACGATCAGCATTGGTTTTTAGCGTTCCTATACTTCGGGCCGTTCTTACCCGAACCTCACCCTATATATATATATATATATATATATATATATATATATATATATATATATATATATATACATATATATATATACATACATATATATATATATATATATATATATATATATATATATATATATATATATATATATATATATATATATATATATGAAGGATCGACAATGAAGATTATGTAAGACTTATTTTTAAGATAAAGATCAAAAACATTAGTCTCCTAATATAACTAGGTTTCCTTATGTAATATATGGGGGAAACATGAAGGATCGACAATGAAGATTATGCAAGACTTATTTTTAAGATAAAGATAAAAAAAAATTAGTCTCCTACTATAACTAGGTTTCCTTATGTAAGTCTTAAGGGACTATATATATAAAGAGATCCCGAACGTTGTTAAGGTGTGGGTTTCAATAATGTTTATGTTTTAGGAAAACACCAACGATCTCACAACTTTAGATCGTTCCCCTTTAATCTGCCTTAAGGTCAAGATTACATTGATTCTTGTAAATAGAAGAAACACGTGTATTCTGATCAAATAAATTGAGGTTGCGTTGTAGGTGTGTGAAAGCTATAGGATTTTAGCCTCAAGGTCTATATATAGATCATTTTAAATATAGAATTGACATTATGCTAACTGTTCATTGATTAATAGATTAAGGCTTGGTGGTAAATAGTTCCTGTGTTCTTATTGTTTTACATATACACATAAACTGTTTATTATAAACTTGTAATATAAAACTGTTGATCCGTTGTAATTCTTTGATAGATCTTGATCCTGACGTGTTTGTGTTACATAGCATAACCGATCCTGATAAGTGGTATCATAGCACATGAGGTGCTCTAGATCTAGCATCTAGATTAAATATCTACCAGTTTCCAGGAAGGAGATCTACAAGTTTGAAGGTTAGGGTTTATATTCGTCATGTTTTGGGTAGCCGTGGTAAAAAGGGCATATCTCATTCGTTAGCTGTCAGATTTAAACGAAAGTTTTTTATCTTGTGATATTAATTTTCGAAATATGTTGCTGAAAGGTTAGATTTATTGTTTTTATGTATACTAAAACGATCGTTGTTTATTTGTTACACATTAGATCTTTGTATTTTTTTTATATGTGCCTCAAGGAAAACATATATCTATATTGTGTTAAATGTTGATCGTTTTCAGAGGTTTTCACACGAAGTTATATGTTGGGTATTGAAGAATATGGATGAAGCTAATCTTCAAATTTGTGTTTTTGTCAAAGTTTTTAGTTCGGAAGAAGAAAGTTCAACTTTCGAATTACAATTTAGTTGGTCAGCTTGAAGTCAACACTGAAGAATTTAACTCTGATTATGAAATTGTTCTTCCGAGTTAAAGTAAACAACATCAGAGTTAAAATCAAGGTGATGACATGGTTGATTAAGAAGTTTTCATTGAAGTATTTACCTTTGAAGATGAAGATCAATATCAGAGTTAAAATGAAGATCAACATCAACATCAGAAGTACTGAAGATGAAGACTTAAGTGTTTCTTTAGAGTTCAAAGTGTTTTAATTAGCACATGTCTCTAGTTTTTATTTACAGAGAGTTTGTTATGAGGTCTATAAATTGAATGATAGGTTGTTAGTGTCAAGGGTCTCTCAAACTAGTGTTGAGAGTATCAGTGTGCTAAACTGTGTGATATTTTCTTTCACGACTTTTCCCGCCAAAATTGTTCTATGAAGAAATCATAACATACTCTTAAAATTTAACAAATTCTCAATCTAGTTAGAGTTTAGATTCAATCAAATTGAGAAATTGTGCATCTCAATTTAAATAAAAGATTCCCTGATTGAAGTGTGTTAATCCTCGAGTGATTTTCAAATCCTGTCAATTGGTATTAGAGCTGGAATATCAAATTCAATTTTGATCTGGTTCATCTATTTGACTTGATTCAAGTGAAATTTAGTCAAATTATCAATGTTTTATAGAATCACAAAAGTTCTAATTGAAATTTGAGAAAAGTTTGTGAAGATTATTAAATATATAGGAGGAATTGATGTTGAAGAATCAGATGGAGGTGATCATGTGTTTGAAAAGTATTTTTGGATAGATTGAGTTAGGTGTGTTAATGATTGGAGTTTATATGAGATTGAAGCTAATTTGAAAATTTATAATTTGAAATTGAGGAAGTTGATGAAGTTGATCGCTGAAGAAACTGTGATTGATGAAAAGAATGTTGAAACTAATGAACACGAAGCTGAAAGGATTCTCAGCTTCATGTTCATCAGTTTCAACTTCGTGTTCATCAGTTTCAACATTCTCTTCATCAATCACAGTTTCTTCAACTATCAACTTCAACAACTTCTACTCAATTTCAAATTATAAATTTTCAAATTAGCTTCAATCTCATATAAACTCCAATCCTTCACTCACCTAACTCAAATCTATCCAAAAATACATTTCAAACACATGGTCACCTCCAACTGATTCTTCAGCATCAATTCCTCCAATATATTAAATAATCTTCACAAACTTTTCTCAAATTTCAATTAGAACTTTTGTGATTCTATAAAACACTGATAATTTGACTAAATTTCATTTGAATAAAGTCAAATAGATGAATTGGATCAAAATTGAATTTGATTCTCCAGCTCTGATACCAATTGACAGGATTTGAAAATCACTTGAGGATCGACACACTTCAATCAGTGAATTGTTTATTTAAATTGATATGCGGAATCTCTCTATTTGATTAAATCTAAACTCTAACTGGATTAAGAATTTGTTAAATTTTAAGAGTATGTTATGATTTCTTCATAGAACAATTTTGGCGAAAAAAACCGTTACATAAAATATCCCACGGTTTATCACACGATTATCTCACACACTAGCTTGAGAGGCCCTTGACTCTAACAACCTATCATTCTATTTATAGACCTCATAACAAACTCTCTATAAATAAAAACTAGAGACACGTGCTAATTAGAACATCTCGGACTCTAAACAAACACTTAAGTCTTCATCTTCATTACTTCCGATGTTGATATTGATCTTCATATTAACTCTGATGTTGATCTTCATCTTCAGAGGTAAATAATTTAATGAAAACTTCTTAATCAACTATGTCATCACCTTGGTTTTAACTCTGATGTTGTTTACCTTAACTCGGAAGAACAATTTCATCATCAAAGTTAAATTCTTCAGTGTTGACTTCAAGCTGACCAACTAAGATTTAATTCGGAAGTTGAACGTTCTTTCCCAAACTAAAAACTTAGACAAAAACACACATTTGAAGATTTCTAGCTTCCTCCATATTCTTCAGTACCCTATTTTTTAATCGAATTTCATTTAGTCTCTCAAATTTTCAAATGAACTAATCTCAGTCAGTGCTAGTAAACCTAATTTAGAGCCATTCTGATTATCCCAAATTGATGGCATTAAGTTTACGATTTTTGCATCACTTAGATTTCATAGAATTTTAAGAGTCAATTTATACAGTTTGATAAGGTTTGTATTGTTTTATCATGGTAGAATCACTAATTGTGTATGTAAAATGATATAATGGGATTTATTCTAACTGATAAATTGATTATAACTTGATTGTATGTTTGATTACAGATGGATATTATTGATAAACACAATGTGGTTGCATTTTTTGATGAAAATCATAAGAAAACAAATGGTTTTTGTGAGGTTTTTACATTCTTGAAGAGGTCTAGATTGAATCTTGCCATTTCTATTGATTTACTAATCTACAGAGATATGTTGCAAGAATCCTGGAGTACTGCGGTGTCTGAAGTAGTAGATGGTGTGCCAACATTGTCATCTACAGTTCAAGGGTCTGAGTCGATTATTACAGAGTCAGTAATAAGGAGGGTATTGGAATTAAATGATGAAGGTGGTATAGAATCTTTGCCCATTAAAGAACTTCACCCGATCTGTAGGAATGCAGGGAATGAGAGAGATTTTTCTCTTCAAATGGTGAAAAAGACTAGATTCTCACATAATTGGAGATACATAGTACATGTGCTCATTATGTGTTTCTCTAGCAGACAAGGATGTTTGGATGACGTGAGTCACACATAGGCATCTCGGTTTGCATGCTTGATTACTCAAAGTGTCTTCAACTTCTCAAGGTTTATCTTTGATAACATGAGAAGGATGTTACATGAGACAAAAACGAAGTTCTTACTATACCCCAGATTTATTCAAATGATCATTAGTTCAGAGATACATGGTCTTATGCCTGAGGGGGATATTTTATACCCACTGAATATGAATTGGAAGATTATGGGTAATATGAAGAAGAATTTTGCTGCAATTTTCAAGTACATTTACACCATTTTTCACTTACATATTACAACCTAAAGAAACCTTAGTTCAAGAACCAATATATCCACCACCACAATCACAATTTTTAGCCACCACCATCGCCACAATCACCAATAAAGCCTCCACCACCACCACATTCACCACTACTACCATCACCACACTCACCAGCACCACCACAACAAACACCACCAGTTCCACCCCCTTTGATACAAGAACTAGTTATTTAAGTGCCTATTGTTGAAGGGAAAGGAGGTAGATATAAAGAAGATTGGTTTTATTCAAGGGAAATGAGTGAACAACTTCCTAATTTGGATAATACTTACATAAATTCTCCTATTTTTCCAACCTTGACATCTGTTGCCACCACTCATGTTGTTACACCCATTTTTGAGTCCTCTTCCAAGTCTTTGAAAGTTTATAATTCAAGAAGGAAAGGATAGGGATCTAGTATATCCATCCCTTGGAGTGTTTGTGTTATTTGGGCTATGATAAAAGAATGAGGAACTAAGTAAAAATGCCACAAGCCAACAAGTTGAACCCTTATCTTTAAAGACGGTGAGTGTTTCTCAACAAATGCTCACTAAAGCATGGCAATGGAAAATCAAACACTTAAAATGAAACCCTTTGGATGATGTATCTAAAATAGGGGAGATAACAATACAACTGGGCATAATGAGGTTATGGGGGGGGGGGGGGGAGAAACATAGATTATTGTGGATGAAGATGTAGTATATAAGGTAGTTGGTGAAATTGAATTAGTGAGAGTGTTAAAGGTGATGAAACTGAATTGATTGTTGATGTTGTATCAAAATAAGGTGGAGAATAGTGCAAATTGGTGAAACCAGTATAATGAGTGAGAAAGGGAAAGAGAAGGTAATTGAAATAGAGGTAGAGATGGATGTTGAAATGGAGAATATTAACAACTCGGAGGTAAGGAAAGTTAACTCAGATGATGAGAAAATTGGAGATGAATTTAACTCTGATGCACAAAAACTTAGTTCGGAAGAAGAGATGAATGTAGACTTAGATAAAATTATGAAAGATGTTGTGGACAATGCAACATACGTTGGTTTTGGATTTAGATGGAAACTACATTTCACAACCTAGGAAATGAGTGTCATAAAGCAGGTGTGTGGAATGAGGATTTTGGAGGTGAAGAGATACTTGTAGGAGATCTTACTGGAGAATATGAAGTTCCAGTTGAAGAAGAGGTTGAAAATGTGAATGTTGAGAGTAATAGACATGAAGATGACAAACCTGTGTCCAAGGAACTGAAACTGAGGTCACTATAACAAGAAATAGGAGGAAGTCAATCGCAACAAAGAAAACTCCAAACATTGTTGTAGAGATTAAGAAACAACTAAATGATTGGAAGGGAAACATGGATAAGGATAACTACAGGAAGCATTTAAAGAACTATCTTGTGAGGGTTGATAGATTCATACCAAGACAGGTTGGTTAAATGCTAACTGAGACTTTAGAAAAGCATTACCTGGAGGTCAAACTAAGGAGAAGTTATAATTAATGAAGAAGAAAAGGGTAATTGTTGATGACTCTATGAAAGAAAGGAAGATAGAAGCTCAATAAGATCTTTTGACTGAAAGAAGGAGGAAAGAAGAAAGAAAAGCTCAAAATGAACAGTCAACATATGGGAAAAAAGTAACTTTAGAAGAATTGGTTGCTAAATAATCTGCAGATGTTGCATTTCAAAGAGAGATTAAACTGGAGAAGGAGATTGTGATTGATGCAGAAGGTCAAAGACTTATTGATGAGCTACACGATTGCTATCAAGGGAATCCACTTGACAAATATGGATTGCCAATTGATGAGGAAATCTCAAAGAGAACAGTAGTAGGAGAAGAGAGCTCAAATATAGTTTATCCTACAAGTGCAGAGCTTCATGCTAAAAGATTAAGATTGGAAAGGATTAAGAAAGGCATACCTCAAGAAATGAAATCATGGAGGTTTGATCCTTCAAGGAATGCAATAGTGATTAAAAGGGGTATCAATCATTGCACTTACTAAAGCACAACTGAAGAACTCTCAAAGTTGAAGAAAAATGATTTGATTCAGTTGAGTCAAATTCAAATGGTGAATCATGGTGTGTATCCACATGGGAAGGAATTTGAAGATCTGGTTCAGCAGAATGCAAAGAACTACTTTGTAGACCTTGCAAAGAAATTTAAAAGAAAAAGATCAACAATGACCTTAGACAGAGTTCCACTTCCACCTTTCAAAAAGATGAAGAATGCTCCAAAGATTATAGGGTGGAGATTGGACTACAACACTCATGAGATACTGATCAGTAGAGAGGATGGTTCAACTGATAGGTTATATGAAGATGCTGATTTGAGAAGGTTTAGTAATGGATAACTTCTATCAATGGAAAATTTTCCGTTTATTGATTATGAAAAAAATGATGAAGGAAATCATTTCTTAAATGTTCTAGCATATCAATTGAAAGGAATTAAAGAAGGTTTGAGATAAACATGGAGAATCTATTGATGAAGACAGTTTCTGAAGTGTACAGTGTATATTTCTGAAGCAGTAGAAGATTTTGGAAGTGTCATCTAAGGGGGAGATTGTTGGGGTTTCAAATAGAATGGATGAAGCTTCAAATCTACTCATGTGAAGTTTTTCTCTAACTGTTAAAACTTAGCAAGTCAACATTGAAGAGTTTAACTCTGAAGAACAACCTTCAACATCTGAGTTAAAGTGAAGTTCATCAGAGTTAAAGTTAAATAAAGACTTAGTTAGTTAGTTCATCCGACTTGTTTTTAATTAAACATGAGGATGATTGTTTTGTGAGTTATAGTTGTATTTTTAAGTCTATAAATAGTGGGAGATTGTTATTAGTTGTGAGTGCTTGAATAGATATTATTTTAGAGAGAGAAACAGTTTTTAACAGAATTTCCCGCCATTTAAGCTTTCAAATATAAACAATATTTAGTGAATTTCTATGTTGTTCATCATACTAAATGTAACATTCCGCACCCAAAAAAAATAATACTTTGTGAGTACTTAATTAAATTTTATGTTTAAATAGGTGTTGATATTAAAAAGGACCAACATTGTAAGAAATATTAACAAGTCTAATGTAGAAAAGATGTATTTGAAATAGAAAATGTTAGGAAGGGGTTTAAATGTAAAAAGAAGGAAATTGGGGGTTAAATATGAAAATAAATATATAAAATAGGACTAAGATGAAGACTCCATAATTTTAGTGTGAGGTGTGTGTGTGAGTCGATTAAGGATAAGGAGAAAAGGGAAATTTTGATTGTACATCAAGTTAGAGAAATCAAAGTGCAAATTAGTATAATTTTACATCAAATTGGTGCTTAGAAGCTTTAATTTCATAGGAGGAAGTGATTTTGCAAAGGTATGAAGTCTTAGGGGGTGTTTGTTTCGGCTTATATAAGGGGCTTTTGAGCTTATGCATTTTTTTATAAGTTCATAAGCTCATTTTTTCCGGCTTATGAGCTTATCAACTTGAATTTATATCTTATTTAAAGTCATAAGCTCAAGTTGATAAGCTTATAAGCAAAAATAAATTGGGTTTATAAGCTTATGAAAAATTACATAAGCTTATAAGCCCATTACATAAGGCGAAACAAACATCCCCTTAATATTCTTGTTTTAATAATTGTTATTTTATACTTGTTTGGTCATGTTAACTAATAATTTAATGGGAAAAATGAATGAGAATGTAACAAACTTTGTCCGATATGGTATTGCGTGCATTCAACTTTCAAAACCTCTATTGTATGTATTCAACTCTAACTTTTTCACAAATGATGTAATAGACCGGATTTTTGCTGACATGTAACTGGTTTAAATTTCTCAAAAATGCCCGGTTCTTACGTTATTTGAAGAAAAATAAAAGTTGAATACACACAATAGAGTTTTTGATAGTTGGATACACACAATAGAAAAACGGTCAAAGTTTATTGCAATCCCGTGCATTTAGCCCTAATTTAATGTAGGTCTAAGTGCCTGAATGGTGAGATTTTGACTAGAATGGTGATAATTGGGGAAGAAATTTAGATTATAGAAGTCATAATAATTATGGTGAAATTGTTATCGTTAATTGATTAAATTGGCCCTAGAAGTTAAAATTGAATGAAATTAGTGAATTTTGGGTATTTGGGGGAAGGGGATTACTTTGACCAATTTAGAGACAAAGTGGGTTGAAATGGCTAAAACATGGTTTATTATTGTTGTATGATCTAATGTAAGCCTATATAAATAGAGATTTGATATTTCGTGTGTTTGGGTTAAAATCGGAACATCAGATGTTTCTTCTTTTTTACCAACTTTAAAACTAACTTATTTAACAGAGCAAGTTCCTCATCCTTTTGATCCACCTTCCTTGTATATTCCACACACATAGTCACCAATTCCAAGTTTGAGTAGTCATATCTACTCTCACCACTTCCCTATTGAGTACCAACAGGTGGTAGATCATTTAAAGTTTGTGCAGAGGGAATCTCTTCCCTTGTAGGAGCACTTCCCTCCCCCTTGGTTTCTTGGCACCTGGGTCCACCTTCCAATGTTGCTTCAAAAGAAGCAAGATCATCACCAGGTTTTGCCATTGGTTGGGTCTTAATGCTTGTCAAACTTCCATGTGCACAACTAGGTGATGCAACGGTAGTTTGATCCCTTCCAACATGGTCATCCCCCTCCTTATACACTACCTCATTGAGCTTGGGAGCGAGCTCAGTTTTTTCCTTTTGTGATGTATCACCATAAAGATTTTCTGGTAGAGTAATGATATCTAGTGTAGGTTGAAGGGTAGGTGTAGACACAAGAGAAGAAGGAGTTCTCATTGTCTTTTTCTTTCTTTGAAAGTGTCGTTTCAAGGGAGGAATGGTTACAACTGTGGAAACGGTAGAAACAAGTGGTGCAGTAGAAACATGTGGTGCAGTAGAAACAAGTGGTGCAGTAGTAATAGTAGGTAAAGAAGTTGAAGCACTAGAAGGTGTGGGCTGAGACTCAAGTAGGTTACTTGCTCCCTCGCATGTTGGTTGAGTTACTACCATCATTGTAGATAACAATCAAGTAACATGACATGAAAAACCTTTATTTACTCTTCTCGTGTTTACACAAACTGTTCTTCCATGAGACTTTGATGCAAAAACATTGTTTTGTTTTGGAAAGATCTTTAAAATCACAATGTAACAGATGTTGTAGGAACCTTGGGTACATAAAAAACTTTTGATCAGGATGATCTAAGTTCCACAACATACCATCAAAAATCAATTTTTGAAAAGTTGAACCTTTGGTTTGTAACAAGACATACCATGGTAGAAGCCAAAGTACTTCATATTTTATTCCAAGCAGGTCTTTTCTGGGATAAACATTGTTGTAAAGTATGCTTTAAACATTTCCATTAAGGAGATAATAACCCTTTTTGAAAAGAAGTTGTGGTTAATTGTCCCTCTTCTCCCATTCTTTGAAAGTTTTCAAATAAGATCTGATTAGGAAGAGAAGTTATTCTTTCTTCATCTTGAAGTTGAAGATGAGTTCTGAGACTTGCTTCTGTAACTGCAACTTGCCTTCCATCAACAGTAGCTGTGATTCTAGGTAACTCATTCTCTACTGAATGAGCAGCAGTAACCCAAAAACAACGAATATGATCTTTTTGAATCTCAGGACGAACAGTCAAAGCAAAGTGAATGTGAGATTGATTAAAGAAATCAATAATTTGATAAAATTCTTGTTTTTCATAGATTTTTGTAAGATATGAACAAACATTGTGACCATCATAGAATTGTAGGTTTGCTATTAATGATCGAAAGAAAGATTAATCGATTAAGAAAGAAAATAGAACTTGATTTGAACAGTAATCGAGTCGAATTTAAGAAAATTAGGGTTCACGGATGATTTGGGATTCTTTTAAAATTTGAGTTGTAGTTCAAAAGAATTTTATAGGTCATTTAAAAAAACAAGCGGACATATGGAGACTTGACGTGTGTTGCAGCTTAAAAAAATAGGTCCAATCACAGAAAGCCACGTGTAAAATTGAATTGCAAGTTGAATTTTGACTTGTCAACGCAGTACTAACTGTTGCAGTATTAACATATAGGGAATTACTAACCAGACGCGCAATAGAAACAAATCCACATACAGTTTCAGTTAATACTGCATAATATAAAAATACGATTAATGTTGCAGCAGTAATATAGTGCAGTACTAATGAGTAAAGCACTGATAAAACGAAAGATTACTACTGCAGTACTTAAAAATTGCCTTATAAAAATTAGTTTTGGACAATTTTAAGATACAAAACTCAAAGTTTATTCAAGAGTAAGCATTCCAGTACTACTAATCAAGAATGTAAACCTTCCCACATCAAATTCTTTGGTGAAAAGATCTGCAAACTGATTATCAGTATGAACTTTCTCAACATGAATTAAATTCTTTTCATTGCAATCTCTGATAGAATGAAACCTGATTTCTATGTGCTTTGTCTTAGAGTGCTTTACTGGATTTTTGATGATACTTATGGTACTCTTGTTGTCAATATAGATAGGAGTTTTGAGAAAAGCATATCCATAATCCATCATCTGATTTTGTATTCGCAATACTTGTACACATCAACTGGATGCAGACACAGTGTTTTGTTTCTTGAATTGCCAGGACACCGGTCTTGAACCCAGAAATTGACATCCACCTGATGTTGACTTTCTATCCAAACTTTCACCTTCATAATCACTTTCATTATATGCTATAAATTCAAATAGAGAATCTTTAGGATACCAAATACCCAAAGGAGGTTTTCCCTTTAAGTATCTAAAGATTCTTTTGACTGCATAGAGATGAGACATCTTAGGCTTTGTTTGATATCTTATACACATACATACTCCAAACATAATGACAGGCCTTGAGGCTTTTAAGTACATTAAAGAACCAATCATGGACCTATACTGATGAATGTCCACATCCTTCCCCTCAAGATCATCAGTTAATTGTTTGTGTGTTTCTACTGGTGTACTAGCAATCTTTGTATCCTGGAATCCAAACTTGTTCAATATGTCCCTTACATACTTGGATTGACTAATGAAGATCCCATATGTCTTCTCCTTAACTTGAAGTCCAAGAAAGAAAATTAATTCTCCCATTGAGCTCATCTTGAACTTGTTATGCATGAGACTTTCAAATTCTTTGCATAATGATTTTTTGTAGAACCAAAGATAATGTCATCCACATAGAAAAAGATGTTCTTCTTCGAAAGTTGTTCTTCAAAAGATAATCATACAATGTGTCATACAAAGCTCTAGAAGCTTGATGTAAACCATATAAAGTTTTGTCTAATCTATACACCATGTGAGGAAACTTTGGATCTTCAAAGCCAGGGGGATGTGTGACATAAACTTCTTCTTCAATGTGCCCATATTAGAAAATCACTTTTTCTCATCTAGCTGATACACCTTGAGTCCCCTGTAAGATGCAAATGCAAGAAGATTCTAATTCCCTCCATTCTTGCTACAGAAGCAAATACTTCTTCATAATCAATACCTTCTTCCTGTATGTATCCTTGAGCCACTAACCTTGCTTTGTTCTATATTACAATCCCTCTTTCATCCTTTTTTTTTTTATGAAAATCCACTTTGAACCAATTACTCTCTTTCCAAAGGGTAGAACCACCAAAGTCCAAACATCTTGTTGTTTGAACTGCAATAGTTCCTCTTGCATTGCTTCAATCCAACTTGGATCTAAGAGAGCTTCTTGTATTTTATTTGGCTTCATTTGTGACAGAAAACATGCAAATAAGCATTTGTGTAGTTGGATGAGTTTTATGAATTCTTGAAGTTGGAATCTTTTCAACCCTCTGTTGAGTCTCCAAATTAATTAGTTTCATTTGGTTCTGGAAGATCAACTCCAATTTGTGATACTGGACTGCTAACAGACTATGGAGCATCTTCTTCATATTTATCACTGACTAGCTTTTCTTCACCATCAGATCCTATTTCAGCCATGAATGGAACACCATCATGTCTCAATAGTGATATCGGCTATGTTTCTTGTATGGTTCTGTCTTCTTTGTCTGTACTACTTCCACCCTTGTTAGTAATGTTGTCTTCTCTGTTAGTACTGCTTGCTTTTTGGTTGGTAGTATTAACCAATTCTTCTTCAATCTCCTCCCTAATTCATCAAGTATGCATGGAGGGTCAACTGAGTAGACTGGCAGATAAACATATTCCATTCTATCCAATCTCAGTCTTGAAGATCTCAATTGATGATCAACTTGATTGTGAACTAGTATTCCCACTTTTGTTTTTAGAACTTGATTGCTTATACTCATACCCAAAATCCAGTGATCTAGTAAGTGTATCAATGTCAAATAACTAGTATGGACCTTTACCTTGAGAAGTTGGAGTATTCTCATTGAATGTGACATTTTAACTCTCCTTAATGATGTTTGTTATGTGATTGTATACTCTATATGCCTTGTTTTGATATGAATATCCCACAAAATATCCAACATCTGCTTTGCTTTCAAATTTTCCAAGATAGTATTTTGAGTTCAACACAATACATGGACATCCAAATGTCTTTAGAAAGCTGATCAATGGTAGTCTTTTTTGAAAGAGTTCATAAAGAGTCTTATTGTGAGCTTTAAATATCAATACTCTATTTTGTACATAACATTCAGTATCAACTGCTTCTACCCAAAAGAAAATGGGAAGATTTGAGTCTACTAACATGGTCCTTGCTGCTTCAATCAAATTTCTGTTTCATCTTTCAGCCACCCTATTTTGTTGAGGTGTTCTAGTAGCACAAAATTGCCTTTCAATTCCATTGTCTTCAAAGAACTGATTCATCACACTGTTCTTAAATTCTGTAAAATTATCACACCTAATTTTCTTTAATTTCATATTGCTTTGATTCTCAATCTTGGTAATGAATGAGATGAGTATCTGTGTAGTTTTATCTTTAGAGGCCAGGAAGTACACCTATATGTATACAGTAAAATCATCTTAATTACCAAACAGTAGGACTTCTTTGCAATACTCTTGACATTTGTTGGACCAAAGATATCTATGTGCAACAGATGTAATGGAGTTGAGATTGAATTTACTTCCTTTGTCTTATAAGAAGTCTTATGTTGTTATCCCTTCAGACATGGCACACATTTATCATTATAATTATATTGTTTGTTGGGAAGTCCTCTTACCAACTTTGATTTCACCAGCTTGTTCATGTTCTTGTAGTTCATGTGGCACATTCTTCTATGCCAGAGTGAATATTCATCAACTGTTGCTTTCGATACAAAGAATATTCATGTTCCTAGAAGAACCACTATCTACCTCCAACTGGTTTCTTCATCATTTGTTGGTTGATTCTACACATGTAATTAAAAGATTAGTTTCTTTTGGGAACCCAAGCCAAAGTAGTCTTGGGTTTACCCTTCTCATCATAATAACTAATCTTCCTTAGAATTAGATTTTCAAAATCATGTGGTTTTCCATTTTGATTAAATTTATCTTTTGGTTTCCATACTTGTTCAATTTTCAAAATCTGTTTTTGTGTCTTATTAGGAATTGCAGTACTAACAGACTTTGTCTTTGCAGTAATAACAATTTTTGTTTTTGCAGTATTAACTATGTTAGAACTGCTTTTCAAGTTTCTTCTTTTTTCAAATATAATTTTGTACTCACCTAGTTTGTGTTTACATTTTTGGCACAGTTTTTGATGATTGTGATTTATGAACAAATGGTCCTGCACTTTTTACAAATTTCTGTTTTGGTTTCATATGGAGATTTCAATCCTAAAGTTCTGTATTTGACTGTGTTATTCAACTTTTGATTCAGATGGTTATGAAAACATATTTTTGCATAATGATTGATTTTTCCACAAATAAACCATGACTTCACAGGTAATCTAAAGGTTTGGACTTTATATTTCTAGGACTGAAGTGGATTATTATTTCTTTCATTTCCTCTTGGCTCTATATGATTCCAAGTTTTAATTTTGTTTGACTCACTCTTTAGACAACATTCAAAAGCACATTTTGACTTTTGATCTTTGATTGGCATCAGGGGTGTTCACGGGGCGTGTAGTAAAAAAACATTTTATGTTCTTGCGGGCAGGTTTTTTTATTTTTACTACCCTAACTCTCCCCGTAAGAGGCGGGTACCGGGACTGTGGGTACCCGCAACAAGGCGGTTACCCTAAATTAAAAGATCAGTGGATTTGTTCGATTTGAGACTTGATAATTTCAGCCGTATAATATTATATAATATATATAATAACACTATATTATACTAAAATGATAAAAGGTATATTTTATAACTATTACACTGAGTATATTGACACAAACAGTTATATAGGAAAAATTATTGCATGTATATGCTTCATAATCACTATCATAAGATGATATATATATATATATATATATATATATATATATATATATATATATATATATATATATATATATATATATATATATATATATTGGTTAGTAAAAGTTTATTTGAGGTTAATAAAATGAGTTTTATAAACTTAATGGAATGCATGAACAATAATACTTAGATATATGTTATTAATATTGAAAAAATATATTCTTATATATAAACATATACGCACGGTTCGGTTCGGGTACCCGCGGATACCTAAAACCAAACACCCTAACCTGTCAGGATCTATTCTAACTAGGTTTGTATGAAAACAAACGTGTAGATCTAGATCTATCAAAGAAGTTGCAGCGGATCAACACTTTGATAGTACAAGGTTTAGTGATTAATAGTTTATGTATATGAATATGAATGAATACCAACACAAACGAATCACCTCCTACAACCCCAATTATATTTTGATCAGAAATATAAATTATTTACAACGATATCAGGATCAAGGACACCTTGACCTTGGGGCACTACCTAGTTTTTCTAGGTTTACATCACCATGCATTTTATATGTATAAACTCTCTCTTTTTTTCTATGCATTCATCAAGGTTTTATAACGTTTTTTCTAACAAACTCCTACGAATTCGTAGGAATAATAATTACAATGATTTGATATCTTTGTAACCTTCCTAGAATATCTCCCTATTCAAAGGTAACAAATCCCTATAATAATGATAAAGATAAGTACAAATAAGAATAAAATCTAATCATATCTTATCATAAATTAATCTTTATCTTCTCAGCAGTATTAACTCTTGATAGGGCAGTAGTAACTGAGTTGCAGTAGTAACCAAGTATTGGTAGTTTTAACTTAGTAGTAACTTCTATGAGCAGTAGAAACTTCGATGATACTCCATTTTTTTTCTCTATGCATTCATCAAGGTTTTATAACCTTTTTTCTAACAGACTCCTACGAATTTGTAGGAATAATAATTACAATGATTAGATATCTTTGTAACCTTCCAAGAATATCTCCCTATTCTAAGGTAACAAATCTCTATAATAATGATAAAGATAATTACAAATAAGAAAACAATCTAATCATATCTTATTATAAATTAATCTTTATCTTCTCAGCAGTATTAACTCTTGATAGGGCAGTAGTAACTGAGTTGCAGTAGTAACCAAGTATTGGTAGTAGTAACTGTGCAGTAGTAACTTGTATGAGCAGTAGAAACTTCAATGAGCAGTAGTAACTTGTATGAGCAGTAGAAACTGAGCAGTAGTAACCTACACTTAGTCTTTTTCAATATAAATCAGCAACTCCAAAATAACAAACCCAACAATCTTTTCCTAAACTTATGCTATCAGAATGATAAGCAATAAGTTTCTTCAATACAAAACGTTGTTGAAGATGTTATCAAAACTACTATTTCTTCTTCTTCTTCTCCATTATCAGTTTATATTTTGTCTCATCAAATCAATAGTATAGATAATAAATTATCCCAACATAACTGCCCCTCCATAGAGCGGGTTTTTCGGGTATCGATTTTTTTGGATTACCGGGTTTTTCGGGATTGAATCGAACGATGTGGATCGGTTTTTTGGGTTTTCGGATTTTTTGAACACCCTTAACTGGAATCATGGATACAAGACTTTGTGATTTTTGTTAGGTGACACCTCCAGTTATGATAATGTGATTTTCTATAGGTATATATTCTCATTCTTCACAACTTTAACCTGACTTTCTTGGACTAAGTCCTGAATTAGAACTTCTTCAAAATTGATTGGATCAACACTGAATGATTCTTTTGGAGGATTTAGAAAAAGAGGTATCTGATGTGTAAAATCTAGTCTTAAAAACTTGACCTACTATACGACTTAATTACACACTTATAGGCAGTGGACTTATCCGTATATAATATAGATTTAAGTAAGTAAAAGTTCGAACTAAGGGACTAATTTAGTTTTTAACTTCGAATTAATAATACTTGTTTGTTTTTTGGGGTTTTTGTAACTAAAGATTAACTAATATTGCAAAGTGATTGTAAAAAGTGATTATAAAAATCGATTGAGAATAAGTAATTAAGATTATCAAATATTGAAAAAATTACACTTGTTTGACATTTCACTTATTTTACAATTATGTTTACGATATTGAAAGTATATTAACTTCTAAGATATAGTAAAACTCCTCTCGAATATTTTACTAACTTTAAATATTTCCAAATATAATGTTCTTCTCGAATACAATTATAATTATCAACAATTAAGCATTAATTAACAAGTCGGTATTTTAATGATTTAATCTTATGAAGTTTCCTCTCGAATAACTTCTCTAAGTTTTAAGTCTTCTCGAATCTTAACAAATAAACTTACTCGTTTACGTTTTATTACCTAAGTTGTTATTACCAGGTCCTCTCGAATCCTAACAATTTTAAACCAATTAAAGACCGATTGATTATTTCATACAATTTATTTAACCTATCTAGATTCCTCTCGAATACCTAGAATGTTGATTTAACAAATTGCATATAAACAACTATATAATAATATATCAAAACATAAACAATTAAGGATCTACGATTAAACATAAACACCTAAACAATCAATAACGAAAACATAAAGTCAAACAAGATCCATTATTCAAACATAATTGTGTTCAAAACAGCTAATAAAAGTATAAGAAACATACTCGAAATTGTCTTGAAAAAGGAAAGAAAGCAAACTAGAAAATTGAAAAACGCGTCGTGACCGAATGGTAATCGAAAACCAACTTCTAATCTTCTTTCCTAGCTCCCAAACGTGATCTCCAGCTCCAATAGACGAAGATAATAATTGATGATTAAACCTGGACGTTTGAGGCTCTATTTATAGAGAAAAATAGATAGAATTCGTGTTCGAAACCAACTCCAAAACAGCTAGGGAGTCGTCCTCTTTCTTCATTGGTATTTATCCGTGTTTAAATCCAATTTGGACTCCCGTTGCGTCGTTCTATGTGACCAGGGTGTCGTCCCTCTTGTTTTTCCTGGTTTTCTCGCGTTTTGCTTGCTTACTCCGAACCGTACATTCTTCGATCCATCTTTTAACGTATTATTCATCATTTCTTCGTCTAAAAGCCCACTTTACCGTCATATTCAACCTATCACTTGAATCAAAAAATTTCACACAATTAAATGTAAAAATCCTATCCTATCCATCATGATTAAATACGAAAATGACCAAATATCGCATAGAAAAAGACGTATAAATATGCGATATCAGTATCCTAGGTGATTTATCAGGTTTGTTACAGATTTTGATTAATTTTGATTAAATGGAGGAGCTAATTCTATATAATCTAATCCTGATTTGAGTTTTTCATGAATCTGGTGATTTATTAGGTTTGTTAAAGATTTTGAAGCATGTTCAAGTTTTCCTTCATTTAATTCAACCTTATTCTTTTCCTCTTTTAACTGTTTTACCTCTTCCCTAGCTTCCCTTAACTTGATTAAAAGGTCATCTCTTTGCCATTCTGCAAAAATAATTTTATCTTGAAAGCTCTATTCATTTGCTTTATATGATTTTATTTGTGCTTCTAAGTTTTCTACTCCCCTATTTACAGACCTTCTTTGTTCTTCTAATTTTTTAATGGAATCACAGATGACTTGATTGTGACTTCTATATTTAGACATAATTTCAACACATTAAGGAGAACATAGTTTAGTTTATACCTTAGTTGGAATAGAAGATGTTGAAGTGTCATTTTTTGAAGATGTAATGGCCATGAGAGCTTTGTTTTGTGCAGTCTCTTCAGCTAATTTATTACAATCATACCCAAAGACATCTTGTTTCACCAGTGTTGTTGATGAAGTTTCTTGAAAATTCTTATTGTTGTTGTTGTTTGATCTATTCTTGCATTCTCTTGCAAAGTGTCCAAGTACATTACATTCATAGCACTTTACCTTGCTTTTTGTCAAATCCAACTCTATCATTGCTTCTTGGATTGAATCTTCTACCAATTCTATTTTCAAACCTCCTAGCTCTTACTGACAACATTTCAAGTTGCCATTTAAGATCCATCTCTTCAAGATCATCTTGATGGATTTGTTTGAGATCTTCATTGGTTAGACTCGATCATGTATGGTTTGACAGGAAGGCTTCAAAAGTAACATCATCTGAGTTTCCATTAATAGATTATCCAATTTGTGTAACTAATGCAATATTAAAACTGTTAGTATTGTGGTTAGTATTGCTAATCCCTTTCTTTGCTTCAACTTCTTCTTCAAACACCTGATATCATTGTATAGATCATCTAATTCCATCTCTTCTCGAACATCACCTTGTCTATACGAAACAATATTGATTGTCCATTCACCTCCTAGAGATCTAAGAAACTTTCTGTTTAGATCATCCTTGTCTATTTTTAATCCATCACTGCTTAATTCACCAGTTAACTTTTTGTACCTATCAAAGGTTTGTGACATTCTTTCTTCTTTTAATGTTTTGAAGTTTTCATACTCTTGTTTAAGAAAAGCCTTCTTCTTCTTCTTTGTATTCTTAGTTTCACTGAATCTTTTCTCAATAGCTGCCCATAGTGATTTAGCATCCTCATACTCTTCAAATTGTGATTGATATTCATTAGGAATAGCAATTAAAAGAGTCTTAATGGCCTTGATCCCAGTATGCTTCTCTCTTCTCTCTTAATCTGTTGTTGGAGGTTGAACAACCACATGTGTACCATCACTGACCAATGTAATGGCTTGTTTGTTTCCATTTAACAATAACATCCCATACTGCATAATCTGAAAGCAGTATATGTTTCTTGATCCTTAGCTTCCAAAGATCAAAGTCGTTACTGTTTAAAACTAGAACCTTGTTTACTACCACATCAGTCATGATTGGTAATCTTTTACTTCTTGTTGAGGCTTCAATAAAAACTTGTAGATCAGTAGATCTTGAGCACAACTTGTGCTCTAATACCACCTGTCAGGATCGAATAATGGTTTATGTAAACACAACCACAATCTTAAGAATAAGATCTAGATCTATCAAATAAGTTTAGCAACGGATTAAATACTTTGATTTTACAAGTTTTTTGATTAAATGAATATTGTATATGAATAACAATAAGAACAATAACAAATATCACCAACAAGCCTCAATGTATTAATCGTAGAATGAATGATCAATACACATGTTTTTCTAATACAAGCATCTATGTATTTATAGACCTCTAGGCTAAAGCTAACTATTCTAGGAAACGACTAAACAATTGTAATTCTAATAAAATTCTAATTAAGAAAAGATAAACACAATCTTTTCTAAAATTATCTTTTTCTTTAAATATCTTCATGTACTAGTAATGGGTAGCGGACAGTAGTAATGAGTGTTGCAGTAGTAACCAGTTTCCTCTTTGCAGTATTAACCAAGTAGTAGCAACTTTGCAAAAGTAACCACACTTGGTTTATTTTCAACAGTTTATTCCCAACATAATTAAAACACTTAACACTTGAAGGAAAGGTTTTCACTTGTGCAATGTGATTTAACCTCATTTAAGAAGAACAACTCTTGATTCAAAGAAAAAGGTATACTACTTCAACGCTATTACTACTGGTAGTTTGAGTTTCTATTTCTCGAATTCATTATTAAAATTGTGCTTCATTGGAAACCTTAGATTAGGAGCTTAATATGGTTAGTATTTGTAAAGAGATGTTCAAAGTTGCATATTTTCAAATTTCCCCTAATGCATGATAACAAAAAAGGGAAGATATTACATAGGTGATATGATTTGGAACTTATAGCGAGTCTGGTGGCATGGAACAAGAATGAAAGGCTTCAATGTCTCGAAAGTATACTTACATTAAAAAAAAATGGCTTGTTCTGATAGAAATATCAATGGTACAAGAAGTATCAACTTGTTCACAGAGATCTCAACTTTAGGGGAAGTTTATTGAGTTCTTAAGTTACGGAAAATTGGAATCTGAAACTTTCATGGAAGATCAGAATTGAAAATGCACAAGATGTTCAAGCTATTAATTTGAAGTTAATTCTTATTGTCACACCCCGCCATTGGCGGAAACGCATGGTGCAACACGTTTGGCGATCATCATAACACAACAGTAATATAAAGAATATAATCTATATGAACAATTAAATAAAGTTTTTATGACGTCGCCATACTCAAGGTATAAACCTTATTACACGAAAATCGCCAAACACTACATAATGAATGTTCAAAGGTAAACCTCGTCGTATGAAAGAATGCTTAGGCGTGCAAACCCGAAATGTAATCAAATAAAAATAAATAATAAATATTCGTATATGCAAAAGATATCCTAAAGTCAACTAAATCCCGACTCCTAAGTCCAAGTCCTATGCCTGCTCGTTTCCTGAAAGTAAAGCTTAAAAACGTCAACATAAAGTTGAGCGAGTACATCGAGTAAGTAGTAAAATGTAAGTATAAATCATCTCTCAAAATCAGTAGTAAAGTAATGTGTAACTAATGCATGTAAGTAGTAAGAAAACATCATCCACACTCATACAATGTAAGCATGTAGGAAAGGTATACTTATATGTATCATCCGCAGTAGCCACGCTACCGTAAGTACACCTCATTAGTAGGAAAGGTATACTAATGAGCGTGCATGCATCAGTAGGAAATGTATACTGATGTGTATCAACCAACTGTTTCGTAAAGTTTTAGAAAAATTGCATTAGTTCTGTTACACATTTCATGGTTTCTAAAAATAGCAAGTTTCCATAAATAGAAGTATCTATTTATAGCAAGTTTCTGAAAATAGAATGTTTCCATATATAGTAAGTATGGAAGTAAAATCTGTTTATTGTAAATCATTTTTCTCAAAATAGTTTGGTTGAGCTTTACTTTCCCCCAATTTAAATCATAGAAAACAGTAATAAGTAAAAGGGGCGATGACTCACCTTATCGAGTGAGCGTATGTAAGCGGTACTGTGTGTATATGGTGTACTAAGTTGGTCACAACTAGAGTCCTCACTAGTCCTAGAGCTCCCCTAGATAAAAGTATAAACGTATAAGAATAGAATTCGACGGTTAACTATTTTGGATTAAACGACAAACTTTTCAGAAACACATAGGTTCACTCAAACTGAGATAACTATGGTTCTAGAAGGAATTAGACGTTGACGGAAACATATTTGAAAACTAGACACTGAGAGCTATATTTTAGACTAAGACATCGTTATAAAAGAGTTTGATATGAACAAGATATGATTAAAACAAAACTGGTTATCTAAACTGTCCAAAAAACGTTATACTTGTGTATGTTGTGTTTATTACATTAAAGTGTCGTATAATTTAGGTGTAGACAAGACGAGCATTTTTAGTACTTTTTAGACCTGTTATTAACTTATAATAGATCCATTTAATTATTATTAAGGTTGTCTAAATGGTTACACGAAATAGATTATTGAACATAGACATTTTACTCAAATAATCACTTTAGACCCCTCGCTGGTCTTTTAAGTTTTTAGGAAAATCTATAAAGAGTTAGAAAATGAAATTTACGTTTTTGAAAACTAGACTCCGAGACCTACAACTTATAATCAGGTCACAGAGCCTAATTCTCAGTTTAAGATAGAGAAAAATATACATGAATACAGATTACAAAGAAATGGGACCCAAAAATGTCCAAATACAAGATTGTCCACAATTCACGATAAAACGAAAAGGTACGAATAACGAAATTCAACCACTCATTTAAATACGAGTAATAAAATCAACCATGCAATTAAAGTGTCCGAAATAAGGAATAAATGTCAACACAATCACCATCAAAAAACAAAAACGCATAGGAAGGTAAAAGATGATTACCGTTAGTCGTAACGGTTATGCTATCGGAAGTCGATTACCGTTACGACTTGAAATCGATGGAATAATGACTTGAGGGATGAAATAACACAAAGATTTCCACAATTATAATCATCAATAAGCTTATGTGTTAATACGGTTTCAAATCAAATTGATACGAAATATAGAAGGGTAAACTACCCGAAATTACTAGAAATAATGAGATGAAATCGACAAGGATTAGGGACCCGATTACAAACCTTTTGAGGACGATGAAGAACACTTATTCCCGATGTCCAAAATCAGGTCTTGAGGCTGTATTCGATTCACCAAAACAGTCCCCAACCTTCAATCTCAAAGCAACGTTAATTAGAGATTTAACGATAAACTAACTCGAATTTACAAGAAATTAGAAAGTGAAATTGTGAACGACTAAGGACTCGATTACGAACCTTTTAAAGATGATCTCGGATACTTTATCTAGCTGTCCCAAATCGGACTTTAAGGGAGGAATTAATCCACAAAAACAGCCCACAAAAGCTTCACTTACAAACAACGATAATTAGATTTTTACGATGAGAATTTTGATACATAAAATAGGTAAGTAAATTATTTCGAATATGAAGAATATATTAGCGGAAAGAGGGTAATACGACCTGAATAAAGTGAGGGCCTATTCAGGTTGCTAACGTGAAGAAACTTAGTCCTTGATGATTGGAATGCCAGATGTAATAACAAACATAAAACTCGAAAGAAACCAAAATTTAGATTTAATTCACGAATAGATTTTAAAGGAAAAGATGTAAAACGAAATTACCTTGATGTAATCACGAATTGGTGATGAAACAAAGAGAATGATGACGGTTTGAACTTTTGGAATCGATCACAAGAAAGCAATATCACCAAAACGATTTTATATACCCCAAACTAGGGTTTTCGGTAAGAAAAAAAGAACATATACTAGAATCCGATTACCTTGACACCATAGATGATTATCAATATGAAGATGGAGATGAAAGGAACTCAAAACTCGGTGGTGGGGGGCTGGAAACATCCACAGCAGCAGCAAGCAAGGAGACCCGATGGTTTGAAAGTTTTTAGGGTTAGGGTTTCGGTTCAGAATAGCTTCCAAGAACACAATACAATTGCTTGAGCAATATGTAATTGAAAGAGACGAATTAAGGAGGAGGGGCTGCCAAATCACGATGATGGGAAGGGCTGCAAGTAGCCGGCAGTTTGCAAAGGGAGGGAGGGTGGCGGCTCTTAGAAAAATTAGGGTTTTAATGTGTGTTTTGGTTTAGGTTTAAGTGTGTGTTTTGGTTTAGGGTAAGTGTTTTGTTTAATTTAGGATTAGTATGGATTAAGGCCTCTAAGACTAAGTCGATTAGGAAAATGATTTAGCCTAATTAATCCATACCCATTCTTGAATAAAAGGCCCATGAGTAAATTAAATAAACTCTCGAAACAAAACGAACCGAAGACGAAACTCAAAGCAAAGGTGTATATAGCAACTAATTTAACAATACGAACTAAAGTTCTTAGGCAAATTGAAAGCTCATATATATATATATATATATATATATATATATATATATATATATATATATATATATATATATATATATATAGATTGGGGTTCAAAAGGGATCCTCAATTTTCTAGAGATCCAAGGATCCACTTTTTAGCCACCTATTTTTCCTTATATCTTTGTTCTTTCTTTTTTTTCTTTTTTTTTCTAAAATTTTTTTTTCACTATTTTTCTAAAAAAAAAATTTACTTTTTTCTTTTCCTTTATATTTACTTTTTTTTTTTTTTTTTTTTTTTTTTTTTTTTTTTTTTCCGAAAATCACATTTGATTTTCAACCTTACTTTTTAAAAATCACATGTGATTTTCAATCTACAAATATTTTATGGGTAAAATCACGTTTGATTTTAAAAAATTATTGATTTTTATTTACCAAAATCACATGTGATTTTTAACTTACAAACTATTTTGCTTATAAAATCACATGTGATTTTCGAGAAACAAATTTTTCAAGTGTGACTTTAAAATTTATAAAGTTTGGTTTTTGAAAATCACATGTGATTTTCGACAAAAAAAAAAATTTACGTGTGATATTAAAATTTATAAATTTTGGTTTTTGAAAATCACATGTGATTTCAATTTTTTACAAAAAAATCACATGTGATTTCAATTTTTTACAAAAAAATCACATGTGATTTTGAAAAAAAAAAAAAAGTTAAGTAAAGCATAGCAAAAAAAAAAACCGAATTAAAAAACGAAAAAAAAAATGAAAAAAAAAAATATAAAGGGAAAAATGAATGGCTAGGAAGTCTTTGTGGTTTTGACCCCTAAGTGAATTTGTGTGGCTAAAAAGTGATCCTTGGATCTCTAGAAAATTGAGGATCTCATTTGAACCTCACCCTTTATATATATATATATATATATATATATATATATATATATATATATATATATATATATATATATATATATATATATATATATATATATATATATATATATGTGTGTGTGTGTGTGTGTATCAAAAAGTTCAAAAACTAAAGTATACTAACGAATCAAATATTGACTTCTCGATAAGTTATCTAGGAGCTCGACTAAGGCCTCTAAGACTAAGTCCATTAGGCAAATGATTTAGCCTAATTAATCCATACCCATTCTTGAATAAAAGGCCCATGAGTAAATTAAATAAACTCTCGAAACAAAACGAACCGAAGACGAAACTCAAAGCAAAGGTGTATATAGCAACTAATTTAACAATACGAACTAAAGTTCTTAGGCAAATTGAAAGCTCATATATATATCCCACATGTATATATATATATATATATATATATATATATATATATATATATATATATATATATATATATATATATATATATATATATATATATATATATATATATATATATATATATATATATTGACTTCTCGATAAGTTATCTAACGAATCAAATATTGACTTCTCGATAAGTTATCTAGGAGCTCGACTAGTGGGAAACTAATTACTGTGCACCTAACGAAAACAATAGCATCACATATAGGGTATACACACATGTCACAAGTAATCATTATACATAAAAGTAAATGTAAAGCTCTTTTTATAAAAAAAAAAAATTGTAAACCTGGTAAGAGCATACGGCAGACTAGACTAATCTGAGTCGGAAAAGTGACGGTTGTCACACTTATTGATCAATAGAGGAAGATTGTTGAAGATTAAGTTATATATATCATCTTGTAATCAGTTTATTGTTTGTTTTGTCATCACAAATAGGGGGAGATGGTTGGGATAATTTATCCATATTATTGATTTGATGAGACAAAATATAAATTGATTATTTATTATCAAGGAAACAAAGGATTGACAATGAAGATTATGGACGACTTGTTTTCAAGATAAAGATCAAAAGAATTAGTCTCCTAATATATCTAGGTTTCTTTATGTAAGTCTTAAAGGACTCTATATATAAAGGGATCTCTGGAGATTTTTAAGGTGTGGTTTTCAATCATGTTTATTTTGTAGGAAAACACCAGTCTCATTTGTTCAGCCTCAAGGTCAAGATTACAATTATCCTTGTAAAGAGAAGAAACACGTTCTATTCTGATGAAATAGATTGAGGTTTTGCGGTGAAGGTGTGCAGAACCTAGAATTACTAGGGTTTTAATCTCAAGGTCTAAATATATATCCTTGTAAACATAGAAGAAACATGTCTGTTAATTGTATTTTGATTAATAGATTGGGGTTTGGTGGTAACTAGTTCTTATGTTCTTATTGTTTTACATATACACATAAATTGTTTATTATAAACTTGTAATAACAAAGTGTTGTCCCGCTGCAACTTCTTTGATAGATCTTGATCTTGACGTATTTGTGTTACATAGCATAACCGATCAGGATAATTTCATGCTTGATGTCAGTCTCCTTTATATCTCAACTTCACCACAAGCTACTCAACGTTTACCTTTATAAAAGGTTAGATTAATTTGATGAAGAATTCAAAAAATATAAATTCTAATAAATGACAATCGGTTTAGACACTTGTTTTGTGTAATCAATGGGCTCGTTCAATACATAACTTAAGATGAATAAATCGTGATGGTTTTTTGCATTTATAGCCCACTTAAACATCGTTGTTACGTATTTATTTACACATACACCAATGAGGTCTTAGTGGTCTATTTTCAACTAATCCTCGTTAAACGTCGTTGTATAGGTATGTTCCAAATTTTCAAAATAATGAATAGATTTCCGTACTATCACAACGTGTAGCTCATTCCGACATTCTTCACTACAAGAAAGGGCTAGGACGAGTTGGCTGAGATGAAACCACTAAAATAGAAGACTATTTTAAGAATCATATCTCGACTAATGAGTCATTGAGCTTTCTTATACTTATACCGACAAAAGTATAAATATATCACATGCTTCTACACAACAAGGAATTACTTATTTAATTAGAAACTACTTCATTTATGGTCATATAGACCTTCATATAACGATTGCTCGTTGACGAAACCTGTCTTCATAACATGTTCTGTCAAAAGAAAAAACGGTAACCGATATTAATGTATTAACATGTCTAGATAGTAATATGGGAACCGATCTTAATCTGACAACCATTTTAGAAGGAAACAGGGACGAACAACACTAACCCCTTTTTCGTTTAAAATTTTAAAGGTAGTACATGTTTATTGACATTTCTTTATCCAATATTTTTCTACTAACATCTTTACCAACAACACTAACCCCTTTTTTCCGTCATTTTATTAAAAATGGCACACTAGCATGAAAGTAATACTAACCCTAACCCTTTAAATCCCAAATTTAATCTAACCAATTACCCTCATACGCTCTTATTTGATAGTCATTACTCATATATATTGTTGGAATACTTTGAATTAGCCATTTAGCATGTGTCTTTTAGTTTGTTGAATAAGATTCCTACTTTTGTAGGCACACTTCAGTTGAATGGGATAAATCGTATTCTTTGTATTCTTTAGGTTATTTCATTTTATTCATTAATCTTCTTTGTTTTCAGTTGTAAGGCTTAACTATAAAAGCCACTATTTGGTTTAATAAAAATGTATGATTTTTCAAGATATCCTTTGCTCTTTGTACTTTACAATTGGTATCAGAGCCACCAACAACCTTATGTACAAAAACAAAGAGCTTGAGAACCATCTAAAGAGTGATTTATAGAGCCATAGAAGAGAGAATAACCTTTCACTAGAGAAATAAAAGTTAAGAAGCATGGCAGAAAACAATAGCGGATCATTGAAGCTCATCAATGGTCATTGTGTCTAGATTATTGGTCCCTAAAATTTGTTATGTGATATGCTCAATAAAAGAATCTAGTAATCTAGACCTAATGACCATTGATGAGCTTGATAGAAGTCTTATTGTTCACGAGCAGCAAATGAGAAGCCACAGAGAAGCAGAACAAGTTCTCAAAGTCACCCATGATGATCGATCCTACGAGGTCGAGCAAGGGGCACATCTCGGGGAGGTCGTGGTAGAGGAAGAGGGCGAAAATCATTTAACAAAGATGTTGTTGCGTGTTATAAATGTCACAAATTAAGACATTTTCAATATGAATGTCCTGATTGGGAGAAGAATGTCAATTATGCTGAAGCAGGAACGTATATCACTTATGGGGTATGTTGATTCAACCAAGATAAAAGAATAGTGGTTCCTTGATCTTTGATGCAACAACCACATGACTGAAAACAAGATATGGTTTATGGAACTAAATGAAAGGTTTGTGCAAAGTGTAACGCTTGGGAATGTAACAAGAATGCGGATTGAGGAGAAAGGGAATATCTTTCTCAAAGTAGATGGACACAATCAAGTCATTCGAATGTTTTTATGTTCCCCAACTTAAAAACATATCTTCTAAGTATCAACCAACTTCAAGAAAAGGGTATAGCCATTTTGTTCCAACAAGGCAAGTGCAGTATCTATCATTGTGAGAAGGGTTTAATCATGGAGACTGTTATGAGCGGAAATACAGTGTATTCTTTGTCTACCGTCTTAACACCGAAAAACTATTCATGTTTTCAAGTTGTATTAGAGAATGATTCCTACTTATGGCACCGTCGACAAACAGTATGTTCTAAGAGTCATTGACGAATTTAGTAGGAATACTTGTGTTAGGAATAGAATATTCATAACATTATATTTGTATTTGTTATTAGGGGCTTAATTGTAATTATTAGGAAGTCTTTGTAAAGCCCCCACACTCCTATAAATAGGAGTATGGGGTGTGATTAGTGTAACCATTGGAGCTTAATGCTAAATCTACTTTCTCTCTCTAGATTAACTTTCTCTCTCTAGAATGATCAGGCCTAACAATTGGTATCAGAGCGGGGTGCTCGAAAACACTTCGTTCGACCAGATTTTTCACTTTTTCGACTAGGGATTTGACTATGATCCATTCGAATAGCTCAATTCGACTAGCTTTTTAACTAACACGAATAGCATCATTCGAATAAGTCTACACGAATAGGATCCATTCGAATAGCTCAATTCGACCAGCTTTTTAACTAACACGAATAGCATCATTTGAATAACATCATTCGAATAGCATCATTCGAATAGGTTTTCAACTAACAAGAAATGGAAGTGTGTAACATCCTGGTTCTCGGAAATTAGAATATTTCGTAAGTATTTATTTATTTATGATATAAATGTTTTATATTTATGTTATTTGAGAAGTTTTATAAATGAAGGACTAGAATTGTAAGAAAGATAGTTAATTTTAGTTAGAAAGGACTTAATTAGTTAATAATGTTAGTAACTTTGTAAATTTAGCAAGACTTGGAAAGTTGAGGGACTAGAGAGTAATTTCAAAATTTGTGTATGAGTAGGATGATTAGGTGTCAATTTCTGGAATTCTTGTATGAGTTTGAGTGTGTGTTCTTGAAATTAAGCAAAGAGCCATTGCAATCTCAAAATTGGTGTTAAATTAGTGAAGATTAGAAAGAGTCAAGAGTACATGATATAGAAATTAAGCTTAATTGACATTTGGAGAGGAGAAGGTAAATTTATATATATTTTGGTATTCTTGATGAATTTGAGTTGTTATATGAGATATAGTCTTAATTAGATGCTTAATTAGAAGTAGAATTTGCTTAATTGATAAAATTAGGTTTTTATTAAATTGAGGATAATCATGAGAATTATTAATTTAAGCATTTTGTATGTTAATTTAATGTTAGAATTATATGTTTTAGTTTTATGGATGAAATAGAGTGTAATGTTAGGATGTCTTCAATTGGTATTTTGCCTAACGGGTCAAAAGACCCAAAGGGTGGTAAATGGGTAGAAATTTGTTAAAGAAAAGAAAATGACAATTTTGTATAATGTGTTTATTATGAATATAATGTAGATGGTGATTAGAAATGCTTCTATGTATATGTAAAAGCTTAACGGGTCAAAGACCCAAAAAGTGGCATGATGGGTAGAAAACGGATAAGCAAGATAATGTTGAGATTCTAGAAAAGATGTGTAACAAAGTTGTTAGTTATGTTGTTATGAGTATTGAAAGCTATAGTTGTTTTTGGTCTTATAAACTCAGATTTAAAAGACAAAGGGAAGGGCAAAGCAACAAGAGAGTAGTAAACGTACTTCGACGCGAAGGTGAGTATACGAGACTCATTTTCATATTGTTAAGTGTTTAAAATTGTGTATTAATATCTTGAAGATTGACAAGTATATTATCTCAAGTTATAGTTAAAGTTGTTAGCGGAAATAGGAACTAGAAGTGGCGTAAACTAACGTCTAAGTGCAGGAAACGATCAAAAACGGAAATCACCCCTGCTACTGGCCTAGATGCGCCGCACCTAGGCTATGGTGCGCCGCATCTGGCACACAGTAGCCAAGGGTGATTTCCATATTTTTTAGTTGCGGAGCAGTTAGTGCCTAGACCAGTTTTTAGCAATTTTTAAAGTAGTTTAACTATGAGAATGATATCCTAAACCATAATGAAGTTAGATATGAATAGAGAAGACATTTATGTGTCGAAAAGATGTAGAATCGACTTTCGTTAGTCGGGAAGAAGTGAGAATCAACTTCATTTATATCGCGGGGGTATGTAATGAAGTGAGAACCAACTCTATGTGGTTGGAGGAAGAGAATGATAAGACTTTAAATAGTCTTAGAGATGTATTAATATATGACTAAGTATATTCACTAGCTTAATGGTAATGTAATTGTTGATTGTTATGTTTGTAGGTAAAAAGGACCTCTAGATCGCAAGGCAAGCCAAGTAAAGAACGGATGGGGACCTTAACATAATACTAAATCTTTTGTAAAGAGCTTCCGCTCAAAACATTATGAATGTTATTTTAGTAGAAGTAAAACAATAACTTTTATTTATCTAAGTTATGTAGATAGTGTAGAAAACGTTAACGTTATAAAATGTTTATTTATAAAAAAAAAATAAAAAAATAATTGTGTGTTTAAAGATCCAAGTGTTACAAGTTGGTATCAGAGCCTTGGCTTGTGTGAGTCGGGTATCTCGGTTGATACTTGAACCCAAGCTGAGGGTTTGTAAGGGGAAGAAGCTTGCCTTGCGAAGAGAAAAGAGTAAGAAAGATTAATTGTTAAGAAAGAATAGAATGCCTTAGTCTAAAATATACATTGATAGTATTGGGTGTACAAGAGTTTATATGTTTAAAATTAATGTCTGGCCAACGCTAATTTTGGACATGTTATGTATATCCAATATGATTGAAGTATATTAAGGACAAGGGACAAAGAAAGTTAGAAAGTATGTATATGACATATAAACTATAATTGTGTATGGATTATAGTTTTATATGTTATTATTAACTGAATTTAATTTCAGTTGGTAGAAATGGAAGGAAGAGATAGTCATCATGATGACGGTCAGAAGGAAGTGGATATGCAAACAATTGTGGCTAAGGAGATTAGCCAAGCCTTTGAGAAAGCAATACCGTTTATTATTAAACGGGTTAGAGATGATGTTGTGGAGATTATTGATGAAAAGGTAAACCGCGTGTTTGCGGAGAAAGAATTGAAACAAAAAGAGAAGGAAGATTCAGGAAGTGAAGATGATCATTCTGATCATCAAGAAGAATCAATAGAAGGTTATAAGAAAGGGTGTAAGTATAAAGATTTTGCAAGCTGTAATCCACCTATTTTTCTTGGAGAGATTGATCCTATTGTTAGCATGCGGTGGGTTATGGAGGTAGAAGGTGCATTTTAAACTTGCAAGTGTGCGGATAGAGATAAGGTCATTTATGCATCAAATTTACTCCGAAATCAAGCTAAAAGTTGGTGGGAGTCTATAGTGAGGTTGTTCCCGGCTCATGGGATTGTGAAGATGACGTGGGGAGATTTTAAGAAGAGATTCATGGAGTACTATTGTCCACCTTCGGCAGTGAACAAAATTACCCGAGAGTTTTTGTCATTACAACAAGGAAGTAAAAATGTGAATGAGATCACCAATGAATTTCTAGATAGAGTGGGGTTTTGTCCAGAATATGTGGTAAGTGAACGGATGAAGATGGACCGTTATATGTGTTGTTTGAATCCCGACATTAGAGAGCATGTTTCCACTTATAATCCTCTGACTTTTGAGGATATGGTTGAAGCGGCAAGAAGGAGAGAGTTAGAACTTTCAAATAGAACTGAAGAAGAGAAGAAGAAACGCAAGGTGGAATATGTACAAGAACCGTTTAAGAAACAAAGATTTGAACAGAAGGGCAGAAGTTCGGGAAGAAGATTTGAAAGGAAAGAGTCGTCAAGCAGAGAATATGGTTGTAGAAAATGTGGTAAGAATCATCCTGGAGAATGCAAATTTGGTCAGATGGGTTGTTATACGTGTGGGAAGCCGGGTCATATTAGTAGTGAATGTCCCAATCCAATAAGGATTTGCTACTATTGTAAAGACCCGGGGCATCTTAAAAATGAATGTCCAAAGTTGCCTCAAAATCAGAAGTTATTGGTGGGACCGAAAGCTCCTTTATTTCTTGAAGGAGGAAGTAGTGGAAAGAAAGCTGAAGAAAATAAAGGCCGAAGTCGTGACTTTCAAATCACAACCGTAGAAGCAAAAGAATCGACTGATGTTGTTTCAGGTATTTTTATTGTAAACTCTCAACCTGCTTATGTGTTGTTTGATTCGGGAGCAAATAGATCTTTTGTATCAAGTGAATTTTGTAAGAAGTTTTCTAAGCCCCTTAGTAAGCTAGAATATCCCTTAGAAGTAGAAGTGGCGGATAATAGAATTGTTCTTGTGTCAGATGTTTATCATGATAATCAATTGATGTTTATCATGATAATCAATTAGAGATAGAATCAACAAAATTTACGATAGATTTGATTCCAATGGTGATGGGAGAGTTTGATGTTATAGTTGGTATGGATTGGTTAGAGAAGAATAATGCTATCATCTTATGTAAGATTAAAATTATTAAAGTTACTGATTTAGAAGGAAAAGAAGTTATCATTTATGGGGAGAAAAAGAGTGGTGAAATTTCAGTTTGTTCCTTAATGAAAGCAAGAAGATATATGTCCCGAGGTTGTCAAGCATACCTTGCGTATGTGATAGATAAAAAGAAAGATAAGAAAGATTTAAAAGAAGTAGATGTAGTAAACGAATATGTAGATGTATTTCCTGAAGATCTTCCGGGTGTGCCACCAGAAAGATAAGTAGAGTTTAGAATAGAATTGATTCCCGGTGTTGCACCTGTAGCAAAGGCTATAGGTTAGCTCCAGCTGAAATGAAAGATTTAATGAGTCGGTTACAGGAATTATTAGATAAGGGTTTTATCCGTCCCAGTTCTTCTCCGTGGGGTGCACCGATTTTATTTGTGAAAAAGAAAGATGGAAGTATGCGTATGTGTATAGATTATCGAGAACTTAATAAGTTAACAGTCAAGAATAAATACCCGTTACCGAGAATAGATGATTTATTTGATCAGTTGCAAGGGGCGAAGTTCTTTTCAAAGATAGATTTAAGGTCAGGTTATCATCAGTTGAAAGTAAAGGAGGAAGATGTACCGAAAACAGCTTTTCACACGAGTTATGGCCATTATGAATTTTTGGTTATGCCTTTTGGTTTAACAAATGCCCCTGCAGCTTTTATGGATTTGATGAATAGAGTTTGTAGATCGATGTTAGATAAATCTGTTATAGTATTTATTGATGATATTCTAATATATTCAAAGAGTAAAGAAGAACATGCGGATCATTTGCGACAATTGTTGGAGATTCTTAGACGAGAGAAATTATATGCAAAATTTTCTAAATGTGAATTTTGGTTAGAAGAAGTTCAATTTTTGGGTCATGTAGTAAATGCAGAAGGTATAAAAGTAGATCCGGCGAAAATTGAAGCAATTGTTAATTGGAATTCTCCGAAAAATGTGAAAGAAATCCGTAGTTTTCTTGGTCTTGCGGGGTATTATCGAAGATTTATTCAAGATTTTTCTAAAATAGCTTCAAGTTTAACCGAGTTAACTAGAAAGAATAAGAAGTTTGAATGGAAAGAAAAACAAGAAGAAGCCTTCGAGATTTTAAAGAAGAAACTAAGTGAAGCACCGGTGTTAGTTTTGCTGGATGGAACGAAAGATTTGGTTGTTTATAGTGATGCTTCATATACCGGTTTAGGATGTGTTTTGATGCAACATGGAAAGGTTATTGCTTATGCTTCGAGACAGTTAAAAGAAAATGAAAAGAAATATCTGGTGCGAGATTTGGAGTTAGCGGCGGTTGTGTTTGCTTTAAAGATATGGAGGCATTATCTCTATGGTGAAAGGTGTACGATTTATACGGATCATAAAAGTTTGTTGTGACAACCGTCCAATTCCAGGTGCATTTTTATACTCTATGTCTCTTTTGGTCTATCTAGTCTTTAACTATTCAATAACCGGAACCGCGACAGTGTCAGAATCACAACCGGAATCAATTTATATAAGTCCTAATACCAAGAAAACTCCTAATGAACTTTCTTAAGTTCATAATGTAACATACTTTAAAAATTTAGTTAACGAAAAGGTCCAACGAAACAATTATACAAAAACAGCCAAAATACAAAATCTGTTACTAAAATGGTCCTGGAAGGCGCACACATGCCTTGTGCGCCGACCTGCAGGACGAAATTTGTAATAAATTTGAAAATTCTGCATGTCTCGATTCCACCAACTCTTAAACCAATCACACACGTTTTTAGACCATCATTACTGCCAAGATTGCAGTCCCAACACATCCCTTTACTAATCTCTTTACTCCACTTTCATTTTTATCATTTTTATTTAACAAAACACACACAAAACCCATTTTCTCTCAAACTCTCTCTAGCAAACATCAAACTCCAGTGAAACTCAGCCATCAAACACCATTTTTAAGCCATACAAAACGTTTGAAACATCAAGAGGAGCAAGGGAAACCAAAATATTTCGGAAAAGGACTATTTTTGTAAAGGTTTTTAAAGCTTAAATCCGGCCAAATCCTCATCCAAGCCAATCTCTTCGGTAGAAATCTTTCCCTTTTCATTTTATACTGATTTTATTACTTGCATGTAAGATCTAATGATTCAAAACAAGTTTTTATACAAAGCTATGACTTTTCATGTTCAAAAACGTTTTTAACCGAAATAACCTTTGAATCCACGAATTTGTGACTCTAAATACTTTAGAAACTGTTAAAATGATGTTTTAATAAGTTTAAACCTATTGTATGTCGAGATCTATGGATAAATAAACGTTTTACAAGAAAAACTCGAAAACTCGCGTTCTGTGCGCCGTACCAGAGACCAGGACGACGCAGCGGGCACAAAAAAGTGTTATGTGCGCCGTCCCAGTGCTCACAACGGCGCACAAAGCTGCAACGTTTCCCGAAAATTCGTTATTTGCACGTTTTAGACTTAATCGACTCGCTGACTTTTTGACACGTGACTTTTGGGTCTGAGAAACATAAAAGTAATAACACTTGAGACATGTATGGACTATTTGGACTTAAAATGAACTAGAATATATATATTATTGTGTTATAGGTGATTTGTGAGCGGAATTGGTATTTGCATTTTTGGATATGAAATTTGGGCGCGGAAGCGCTGCCCAAATTTCTTTAGAAAAATGTAAACCACTTCAGCGAACAAAAGCACTCGTAACATAATAATAATAATAAACGTAAAAATCGGACTTTCGGACAAAACGTGACAATTACCATTTCGGACTATTTTAACAATACTTAACCTTGACACTTAAAGTTTAATAAAATTTTATCTATTATATGGTATAAAGAACATAATAAGATAATAACTAATTAAACTATCTTGGTAACAATAGGCGATCCGTGATTCCCGGCTTCCATTTCCGACCAACTTTCACGTTCCTACTCTTCGCAATCCGTGAGTTACAACCCCTTTTACTTATCGTATATTTTGCATGATTTTGGGGGAAACTTAAGATTATATGCATTTTGAAAACATTTATGAACAAATGCAACTTTATGAACTTTTGAACCTATTACGAGCTTATGAAACTATTGTGAACCTTGGAAACTTTTATATAACTATTATGAACTTTGGAACTTTTGAACTATTTTGGACAAACTCTTTGAAACTCTTATGCGTAAACACCTTTGCTCTACTGGCTTACTTGAACTTACCGGCTTGCCCCCTTTTCGGCTAAACTAATTATTGATGCTTGTATGCTAGACCGACCCTTGATGGAACTATAACATGACTCTTAAGTGACGGACGACTATATCTTTTTGAAACAAAACTACTTAGTGCCGAGCTGCTTTTAGACTTTACACACTATTAACTTCAGAGCCGTTTAGTAATAATGGGTATCGATACTTAGGAAAGAACCGTTCCTTGCTTAGATGGTAGTCTAAGTAAATATTACTAAGAACTTGACGACTCCCCGTAGGATAGGCGGGGTAAGGGGCCTCACGGTTGAACAATCGGTTTAGTGTGAACACTTAAGTTATAGAATGCCAAGAGGTTGATACAAGAATCTAATTAGTTACTTATACCCATAAATTTATGAACTTTTAGCAATTTATTCCGCAATACTTTTAGCGATTGTTTCCGCAACTATGATTTGACTAAATCTGACTCTACTTGGTCTATACGAACTTTAGGGCACTGACACTCCCATTACTTAGAACTTTAAAAGTAAATAAATTTTTAAGCGACTTTTCTCCGCTAACCTCCTTTTTGGAAACTTTTACTTTTATATACTTAACCAACTTTTTGCCGAGCAACTTAAACTGTAACGCACTCACTACTATCGTAGTTGACACTTTATCTTATGTTTCAGGAAATTTAGTGTAAGCATGAGGTGCATGGCAGGGACGGGTCAAGGCGGTCGCGTGAGAACTGATTTGGGAAAAGACTTGTCCATTTTCTTTTGGGAACTTTAATTTGAAACTTTATCTATGTATTTCGTACTAAAGGCTATGAACTGGTTATTACTCTCAAACTTGTAAACATTTTATTTTAATCTATGACATGAATGTCGTTATGTTTCTTATAACCCGTGTAATGATGTTCCAGCTCTTCACATCTCGTGTTTCCGCTTTAGCGGGGTGTGACATTTGCAATATTTCTTTTCTCAAAATGATCTTAGTATGAGACAACGTAGATGGTTAGATTTGGTGAAAGATTATGATTGTGATATTCGATACCACCCCGGAAAAGAAAATGTCGTTGCGGATGCGTTAAGTAGAAAGAGTTCACAACCGGAAATGAAACTTTACTCCTTAGCTTTAATTATCAATGCTAATTTCTTTGATTCGGTTAAAGAAGCTCAATCGGAAGCAATTAAAGAGGAAAATTGGAAAAGAGAAAGAATTGTGGGTCAAGTGCAAAATTTGATGGAAGATAGCCGAGGCTTAAAGACTAGATTTGGAAGATTTTGGATTCCTAATACATCGGATTGTAAGAAGATTCTACTAGACGGAGCTCATAAGTCAAAATATTTTATTCATCCCGGTAGTTCGAAAATGTATAGAGATCTTAAGGAAGACTATTGGTGGCCGGGTATGAAGAGAGATATAGTGAAATATGTAGAAAAATGTTTAACATGTTTACAGGTTAAAGCGGAACACCAAAAGCCTTATGGAAAAATGCAGCCATTGGAAATACCGGTTTGGAAACGGGAGAATATTACTATGGATTTGGTGACGAAATTACCTAAGTATAGAAGAAAGAATGATGCTATTTGGGTGATCGTAGATAGATTGACTAAGAGTGCTAATTTCTTACCAATCAAAGAAGCTATTTCTTCGAAAAAAATGGCGGAAATGTTTTTGAAAGAAATCGTAGTAAGGCATGGAGTTCCGATTTCGATAGTGTCGGATAGAGATACACGTTTTACTTCTCACTTTTGGAGAGGTTTTCAAGAAGAATTAGGGGTGAAACTTAATATTAGCACGGCTTATAATCCTCAAATCGATGGGCAAAGCGAAAGAACAATTCAAACATTGGTTGATTTACTCCGTGCGTGTGTAATAGACTTTGGGGGTAATTGGGATGATCATTTACCGTTAGTAGAATTTTCTTACAACAATAGCTATCAAGCGAGTATAGATTGTGCACCTTATACAATGTTGTATGGAAGAAAGTGTAGAACGCCAATATGTTGGGGTGAAATTGGACAACGAGAATTTGGAGAGAAAGAAATTGTACAAATTACAACGGAAAAGATAGATCAAATTAGGGAAAGACTTAAGATGGCTCAAGATCGACAAAAGAGTTATGCCGATAAAAGACGAAGACCGATAGAATTTGAAGTTGGTGAATTTGTAATGTTAAAAGTTCTCCATGGAAAGGAGTAATTCGATTTAGAAAGAGAGGAAAATTAAGCCCAAGGTTTATTGGACCATTTAAGATTTTGGAGAGAATCGGAAAAATTGCTTACCGATTAGAATTGCCCGAAATTTTAAATAAGATACATCCTACATTCCATGTGTCAAATTTAAGAAAGTGTCTTGCGGATGAAACGTCATTTGTTCCACTAGATGATATAGAAATTGATGAAAAGTTGAATTATGTTGAAGAACCGGAAGGCTATTCTCGATCGTAAAATAAAACAACTTAGAAATAAACAAATTAATATGGTTAAGGTTCAATGGAAGCATAGAAAGGGGTCGGAATTTACTTGGGAGCCGGAGAATGAAATGAAGAAATTTTATCCCAAATTTTTTGAAGAATAGATTTCGGGGACGAAATCTTTAGAAGGAGGGAAGATTTGTAACATCCCGGTTCTTGGAAATTAGAATATTTCGTAAGTATTTATTTATTTATGATATAAATGTTTTATATTTATGTTATTTGAGAAGTTTTATAAGTGAAGGACTAGAATTGTAAGAAAGATAGTTAATTATAGTTAGAAAGGACTTAATTAGTTAATAATGTTAGTAACTTTGTAAATTTAGCAAGATTTGGAAAGTTGAGGGACTAGAGAGTAATTTCGAAATTTGTGTATGAGTAGGATGATTAGGTGTCAATTTCTGGAATTCTTGTATGTGCTTGAGTGTGTGTTCTTGAAATTAAGCAAAGAGAAATTGCAATCTCTCAAAATTGGTTATAAATTAGTGAAGATTATAAAGAGTCAAGAGTAGAGGATAAAGAAATTAAACTAAATTGACATTTGGAGAGGAGAAGGTAAATTTATATATATTTTGGTATTCTTGATGAATTTGAGTTGTTATATGCTTAATTAGATGCTTAATTAGAAGTAGAATTTGCTTAATTGATAAAATTAGGTTTTTATTAAATTGGGGATAATCATGAGAATTATTAATTTAAGCATTTTGTATGTTAATTTAATGTTAGAATTATATGTTTTAGTTTTATGGATGAAATAGAGTGTAATGTTAGGATGTCTTCAATTGGTATTTTGCCTAACGGGTCAAAAGACCCAAAGGGTGGTAAATGGGTAGAAATTTGTTAAAGAAAAGAAAATGACAATTTTATATAATGTGTTTATTATGAATATAATGTAGATGGTGATTAGAAATGCTTCTATGTATATGTAAAAGCTTAACGGGTCAAAGACCCAAAAAGTGGCATGATGGGTAGAAAACGGATAAGTAAGTTAATGTTAAGATTTTAGAAAAGATGTGTAACAAAGTTGTTAGTTATGTTGTTATGAGTATTGAAAGCTATAGTTGTTTTTGGTCTTATAAACTCAGATTTAAAAGAAAAAGGGAAGGGCAAAGCAACAAGAGAGTAGTAAACGTACTTCGACGCCTATGTGAGTATACGAGACTCATTTTCATATTGTTAAGTGTTTAAAATTGTGTATTAATATCTTGAAGATTGACAAGTATATTATCTCAAGTTATAGTTAAAGTTGTTAGCGGAAATAGGAACTAGAAGTGGCGTAATAACGTGTAAGTGCAGGAAACGATCAAAAACGGAAATCACCCCTGCTACCGGCCTAGATGCGCCGGACCTAGGATATGGTGCGCCGTATCTGGCACTCAGTAGCCAAGGGTGATTTCCAGATTTTTTAGTTGCGGAGCAGTTGTCTTAGATGCGGAGCAGTTAGTGCCTAGACCAGTTTTTAGCGATTTTTAAAGTAGTTTAACTATGAGAATGATATCCTAAACCATAATTAAGTTAGAGATGAATAGAGAAGACATTTATATGTCGAAAAGATGTAGAATCAACTTTCGTTAGTCGGGAAGAAGTGAGAATCAACTTCATTCATATCGCGAGGGTATGTAATGAAGTGAGAACCAACTCTATGTGGTTGGAGGAAGAGAATGATAAGACTTTAAATAGTCTTAGAGATGTATTAATATATGACTAAGTATATTCACTAGCTTAATGCTAATGTAATTGTTGATTGTTATGTTTGTAGGTAAAAAGGACCTCTAGATCGCAAGGCAAGCCAAGTAAAGAACGGATGGGGACCTTAATATAATACTAAATCTTTTGTAAAGAGCTTCCGCTCAAAACATTATGAATGTTATTTTAGTAGAAGTAAAACAATAACATTTATTTGTATAAGTTATGTAGATAGTGTAGAAAACGTTAACGTTATAAAATGTTTATTTATAAAAAAAAAAAAAAAAAAAAAAAAAAAAAAAAAAAAAAAAATTGTGTGTTTAAAGATCCAAGTGTTACAAAGTGTATTCGTGTTTGCATTTGTTTGAAGATTGGTTTGAAGATTCGAATAAGTGTTGGAACGAATAGACAATCTGGACCCGAACTTGATTTTGACTTGCTCGAACACGGTGATTTACACGAATACGTCAAAGGTTAATCCAATCTTGAAATTTTCTAAGTGTTAGTTCGAATGAAATTCCTACATACACGAATATGCTGGTTCGAATGGGTTTTGTGCATACACGAATAAGATAGTTCGACCAGCATTTCATCATACACGAATAGGAGGCGTTCGATCAGTTATTCATCATACACGAATAGAAGTGATTCGGCTAAGTCATTCGAACACGAAGAGGTGTTTACAATGAGCACAAAAGATCACGATCACTTGGAAACGAGGATTTCGACACTTTGCTAAAAAAAAAAAAATACTTTTTACCTCGAGAAAAAGTGAAGTTTCGCTATTCCACATTTTCACATTAGAGACGAAATCGAAAAATAAGAACTTTTTCAAAAAGAGCGATTTTATTTTTTTTCGGCAGATTTTCAGATACCGGTTAAACTTACGCGACGAATTTGACGAGATTTGAGCATTGGAAAAATACGAGATTGACATTTCTGGAATCAAAATTGAAATTCGAATTCAACGACCTAAACTTAAATAACTAGAAATAAGATAAATTGTTCAAGTATTAGGAGGTTAGATACGAACATCAACCGGTACAGTCCACTTATACTCGAAGAGCCTAGACCTGAGTGATATACCTTTTATTGTGATCGACCGATAATAATAACACCGTTAGAAGTCATAGCGCATCACCACAATTATCCAACACCTTTTAGATTTACATATCATTAGAGACACTGAAATAATTAAACTCAAATATTATTACTTATTAGCTGCTAGAATAAGATATCATGGCAAACACTTCCTCCTTATCCTGCTTGCATTTACTTATTTATCGCTTTATTTAGTTTAAATATTTATAAAACAAAACAAAAACCAATCCTTTTTTTAAACCTGATAGACTGAAATATAAAAATCGATGAAACTTTACTACAAATTCAGTTGTCGTATACAACGACCCTTGGTTAACTTATCACTTGCTATTCTTAGTATAGTGGTTCAGAGACTTAGTCCCGACGATTACGAACCTTTTAAAGATGATCGCGGATACTTTATCTCGTTGTCCCAAATCGGACTTTAAGGGAGGAATTAATCCACAAAAACAGCCCACAAAAGCTTCACTTACAAACAACGATAATTAGATTTTTACGATGAGAATTTCGATACATAAAATAGGTAAGTAAACTATTTCGAATATGAAGAATATATTAGCGGAAAGAGGGTAATACGAACTGAATAAGGTGAGGGCCTATTCATGTTGCTAACGTGAAGAAACTCAGTCCTTGATGATTGGAATGCCGGCTGTAGTAACAAACATAAAACTCGAAAGAAACCAAAATTTAGATTTAATTCACGAATAGATTTTAAATGAAAAGATGTAAAACGAAATTACCTTGATGTAATCACGAATTGGTGATGAAACAAAGAGAATAATGACGGTTTGAACTGTTGGAATCGATCACAAGAAAGCAATATCAACAAAACGATTTTATATACCCCAAACTAGGGTTTTCGGTAAGAAAAAAAGAACATATACTAGAATCTGATTACCTTGACACCATAGATGATTATCAATATGAAGATGGACATGAAAGGAACTCAAAACTCGGTGGTGAGGGGCTGGAAACATCCACAGCAGCAGCAAGCAAGGAGACCCGTTGGTTTGAAAGTTTTAAGGGTTAGGGTTTCGGTTTAGAATAGCTTCCAAGAACACAATACAATTGCTTGATCAATATGTAATTGAAAGAGACGAATTAAGGATGAGGGGCTGCCAAATCACGATGATGGGAAGGGCTGCAAGTAGCCGGCAGTTTGCAAAGGGAGGGAGGGTGGCGGCTCTTAGAATAATTAGGGTTTTAGTGTGTGTTTTGGTTTAGGTTTAAGTGTGTGTTTTGGTTAAGGGTAAGTGTTTTGTTTAATTTAGGATTAGTATGGATTAAGGCCTCTAAGACTAAGTCCATTAGGCAAATGATTTAGCCAAATTAATCCATACCCATTCTTGAATAAAAGGCCCATGAGTAAATTAAATAAACTCTCGAAACAAAACGAACCGAAGACGAAACTCAAAGCAAAGGTGTATATAGCAACTAATTTAACAATACGAACTAAAGTTCTTAGGCAAATTGAAAACTCATATATATATCCCACATGTATATATATATATATATATATATATATATATATATATATATATATATATATATATATATATATATATATATGTAAACAAGTTCATAAACTAAAGTATACTAATGAATCAAATACTGACTTCTCGATAAGTTATCTAGCAGCTCGACTAGTGGGAAACTAATTACTGTGCACCTAACGAAAACAATAGCATCACATATAGGGTATACACACATGTCACAAGTAATCATTATACATAAAAGTCAATGAAAAGCTTTTTCTATATAAAAATATTTTAAACCCGGTAAGAGCATACGGCATACTAGACTAATCTGAATCGGAAAAGTGACGGTTGTCACACTTATTGATCAATAGAGGAAGATTGTTGAAGATTAAGTTATATATATCATCTTGTAATCAGTTTATTGTTTGTTTTGTCATCATCAAATAGGGGGAGATGGTTGGGATAATTTATCCATATTATTGATTTGATGAGACAAAATATAAACTGATTATTTATTATCAAGGAAAGAAAGGATCGACAATGAAGATTATGGACGACTTGTTTTCAAGATAAAGATCAAAAGAATTAGTGTCCTAATATATCTAGGTTTCTTTATGTAAGTCTTAAAGGACTCTATATATAAAGGGATCCCTGGAGATTTTTAAGGTGTGGTTTTCAATCATGTTTATGTTGTAGGAAAACACGAGTCTCATTTGTTCATCCTCAAGGTCAAGATTACAATTATCCTTGTAAAGAGAAGAAACACGTTATATTCTGATGAAATAAATTGAGTTTTTGCGGTGAAGGTGTGCAGAACCTAGAATTACTAGGGTTTGAATCTCAACGTCTAAATATAGATCCTTGTAAACATAGAAGAAACATGTCTGTTAATTGTATTTTGATTAATAGATTGGGGTTTGGTGGTAACTAGTTCTTATGTTCTTATTGTTTTTCATATACACATAAATTGTTTATTATAAACTTGAAATAACAAATTGTTGTCCCGCTGCAACTTCTTTGATAAATCTTGATTTTGACGTATTTGTGTTACATAACCGATCAGGATAATTTCATGCTTGATGTCAGTCTCCTTTATATCTCAACTTCACCACAAGCTACTCAACTTTTACCGTAATAAAAGGTTAGATTAATTTGATGAAGAATTCAAAAAATATAAATTCCAATAAATGACAATCGGTTTAGACACTTGTTTTGTGTATTCAATGGGGTCGTTCAATACATAACTTAAGATGAATAAATCGTGATGGTTTTTTGCATTTATAGCCCACTTAAACATCGTTGTTACGTATTTATTTACACATACACCGATGAGGTCTTAGTAGTCTACTTTCAACTAATCCTCACGTTAAACGTCGTTGTATAGGTATGTTCCAAATTTTCAAAATAATGAATAGATTTCCGTACTATCACAACGTGTAGCTCATTCCGACATACTTCACTACAAGAAAGGGCTAGGACGAGTTGGCTGAGATGAAACCACTAAAATAGAAGACTACTTTAAGAATCATATCTCGACTAATGAGTCATTGAGCTTTCTTATACTTATACTGACAAAAGTATAAATATATCACATGCTTCTACACAACACGGAATTACTTATTTAATTAGAAACTACTTCATTTATGGTCATATAGACCTTCATATAACGATTGCTCGTTGTTTGAGCAACGATTGTCAAACACGAAGGTTAGGTGATGTCAACCTTAGATCTCCTGTGATGATCACAGTGCAAACCCAACAAGTTCTTGGCGAACCTAGGGTGATCAAGGTTGAGGAAGAAAGTGAGAGTATATGAACTCTGCGTTTAAGGTTTTGTGTGTGTGTATTGAGATCAGATGAAAAAGTCCTCTCGACAATGATTTGGGCAATGTATTTAAATGGCCAGTGTCAGGTATATGGAACGTTGATCCATTAATGATGATCATGAATACTTGAACGGTCTTAATCATTAATCACCAGTATGTAACGCCTTATTATTATGACGACAATAAAGCAGTCACAGACGCTGACAACTTGGACAGGCGGTGAAAGCTTGACAGGCGGTAACAGCTTGACAGAGGCTGACTGCTTGACAGACGTTGACACAGACGCTGACTGCTTGACAGACGCTGACTGCTTGACAGCCGCTGACTGCTTGACAGACGCTGCGACTGACAGCTTGACTATTTTTTGTGACAACCTGACAGCCTGACCGGGCTTGGTTGCAGTATATATGCATAGGTAAACTCTACTAACCTCATCATGCCCCCGCGTTAGGATTTGCCAAAACAACAGTTTGCAAGTCGTAACTATCAGTACTAGTAAGTTTTTTTTTTTTTTTTTTTTTTTTTTAATAAGAAACATGTTTTGGATATATTATTTGTCTTTTTCTAAAAACAAATTACTCAATATAAAACACAATCTTTAGAAGAAAGCTTTGAGTTTAATATCTCTCTTAACATGTGTCGTAGCCCAAATTTCAGACAAACACTTGGTTTAAAACGTGTTAAATATCAAGGAATAAAAACGTGATGTGTAAACTTCATCCAAAAGTAATTATGATTTTATGAGCCTGTATTTCTTTCATAACCATAGAGGCAGAGAATTCATTTTTTTTTATATTTTTTTTCGGGCAATAAAGACCGGCGGTAGCCAGTAGCCACTGACCGGCGGTGACGGTAGCAACAGACCGGCGGCAACCGGCATCCACATGACCGGCGGTTAGCCGATATCTCTCTGAACCGGCGGTTAGCCGGTGTTGTTTTGAACCGGCGGTTAGCCGGTGTTGTTCTGAACCGGCGGTAGCTGGAATCCCTCTCACCGGCGAAGAGCGGCGGTTAGCATCGGGTACCGGCTGTGACCACCCTGTGCCGACACATAGGACCTGCGACGGTGGTCCGGTTGTGGACCGGAGGTGAACACTTGGACCGGCGGGAGCTTGGACCGGGTGTATTCCCTTCGAACCGGCGGTTTAGCCGGTATGACATTGGACCAGCGGTAGCCGTGTCACTTGGACCGGCGGTACCATTTGTTGACCGGCATTTTTTGACCGCGACGTTTGCCCGCCTTAGCATTTGACCGGCAGTAGTGACCGCGCCATGACCTGCGGCAATGACCGGAATGAACCGGCTGTACCGGCTGTCCGAACCGGCGGTACCGGTGACCGTGGTATATGTGTCGGCAGGGCCGGCCCTGGGCCTGGGCCACCAGGGAAACCGCCCAGGGCCCATCAATTTTAGGGGCCCGTTAACTCTCTTCAGTCCATAGCTTTATTAGATTTCTAGGGCCCGTTAACGTTAACGTATTCCATTGATTTTGCCGCTGCTGTGCTTCCTAATCAAACGCCGCTGCTTCATTGATTTTGCCGCTGCTGTGCTTCCTAATCAATTAATCAAACGCCGCTGCTGTGCTTCCTAATTCCTAGCCTTGATTTTGCCGCTGGGCGCTGGCTTCTCAATTCCTACTGCCGCTTTCAACAATCAATTAATCAGGTGTTAAACTTCCTGTCTTCGCTTTCTATTATTTTGTTTAATTGAATAATTGTTAGTAATGAATTCTAAAAAATATTTATCGGGTAGCCAAAAAAGAAAGAAAAGGGAAGAAATCGAAAAGGAAAAAAAATCTTTAAGAGGTTCAATGGATAAATTTATTAAAAAGACAAGTCCTTCTAATGATTTGAATGAACAACCTAACACAAATATGGATGAAAGTAACGATGAAACTACTTTAGATGACACTACTTTAGATGATAATGTTAATATGAAAGAAAGTGAAGAACAAGAAGATATTTATGATCCTAGCTTTTGGAATAATGTTGATAATAAGTTGAGGGATATTTTAGTTGAAAAGGGGCCGATAAGAGAACTTAAAAATGACTATCCGAAGAATAAAGATAAAAGACATTTTTCTTATATTCATTTTACTAGAAAATTAAGTAATGGAGAGTCAAGTGATCGAAAATGGTTAATTTACTCGAATCGTGTAGATAAAGTGTTTTGTTTTGGTTGTAAATTGTTTAAATCTACTAATCAAAAAGGTTCATTAGCACACGAGGGAAGTAATGATTGGAAACACATTGGTGAGAAACTTAAAGAACATGAGAATAGTATGGAACATTTATTGTGTATGAATTCTTGGCATGAAATCAAACTAAGATTGGATAAGAATCAAACAATTGATAAAGATTTACAAAATGAAATTAAAAGAGAGAAAGAACATTGGAGACGAGTTTTAAAAAGAATAATTTCGGGAGTTAAATATCTATCAAAAAAATGTTTAGCTTTTCGAGGGTCAAATGAAAAACTTTATCAACAAAATAATGGGAACTTTTTAGGTTTAATTGAAATGATGGTTGAGTTTGATGACACAATGCAAGAACATGTTAGACGAATTACAAATCATGAAACTCATCACCATTATCTTGGACCTAAAATTCAAAATGAACTAATTTCTCTTTTAAGTGATTGTGTCAAAGATTATATAATTAAGGTTATTAAAGATTCCAAATATTTTTCTATAATTCTTGATTGTACTCCGGATGTGAGCCATGAAGAACAAATGACTTTAATTGTGAGATGTGTTAATTTTTCAAATAATGACATAAAAGTTGAAGAATACTTTTTAGGATTTTTGAAAGTAGATGATACTTCGGGTTTAGGACTTTATGATGTAATGTTAAAAGAACTAAAATTACTTGGTTTAAACGTTGATGATATAAGAGGTCAGGGTTATGATAACGGTTCTAACATGAAAGGAAAACATAAAGGTGTCCAAACTCGTTTACTTCAAATTAATCCAAGAGCACTATATATGCCATGTGCTTGTCATAGTCTTAATCTTGCACTTAGTGACATGGCACATTCTTGTGTTAAAGCTGTTTCATTTTTTGGTATTATACAACGCATATATGTATTATTCTCTAGTTCACCTAAAAGATGGAAAATTTTAGTTGAAAATGTTCCAAAGTTAACTGTTAAATCTTTATGTAATACTCGATGGGAAAGTAGAATAAATAGTGTTAAGGCAATCAGATTTCAAGCTCCTCAAATAAAACTAGCCTTATTAGAATTGTGTAAATTAAATGAAGACGCAAAATCAAAAAGTGAAGGGGAAAGTTTACTTGGTCTTTTGGAAAACTTTGAATTTATACTTGGTATGGTTATTTGGTATGATATTTTATTTGCTATTAACACAGTTAGTAAAAAGTTACAGTCTAATTCTATATGCATTGAAGATAGTATAAATCAAATAGAAAGTTTAATGACATTTTTTGAAAAGTATAGAAATGAAGGGTTTGTTTCAAGTATGAATAATGCTAAAACAATTGCTTATGATTTGGATGTAGATCCTATTTTTCCTATACGACGCCAAATTACTAGGAAAAAACAATTTAATGAGACTGATAATGAAGAACAAGTACAATCACTAGAAGAGTCTTTTAAAATTGAGTATTTTTTGGTTGTTGTTGATATGGCAATTACATCATTACATACTAGATTTGAGCAATTAAAAACATTTGAGAATATATTTGGTTTTATATACGATCCAAGGAAATTGAAGTCACTAAATGATTCCGAATTAAGAGAAAGTTGTATTAATTTTACAAATACTTTTTCTAGTAACGATGTGTCAGATGTGGATTTAGATGATTTTTTTTCCGAACTAAAGGTATTACAAATTACTTTGCCAAACACTTTAGTTACTGTCATTGAAATATTAAAGTTTGTTAAAGATGCGGGTTGTTATCCACATGTTTGTATTGCATATAGAATATTACTAACTGTGCCTGTCACTGTTGCTTCGGCTGAAAGAAGTTTTTCAAAACTAAAATTACTTAAAAATTATCTAAGATCAACAATGTCACAAGAAAGGTTGAATGGTTTAGCTATGTTATGTATTGAGAAAGATATATTAGATAACATTGATCTTGATAAGGCCATTGATGATTTCGCATTTAGAAAAGCTAAAAGAAGCAAATTTTTATGAGTTTTTTTTTTATTATTGCGTGTAGTTACAAGAATGTTCAAGAAAGTTTTGAAGACTTGACAGTAGAGATTAACAAAAGTGGCGACATCAATCAATTGTAAGTTCTTTATTTCTTCGAAATCTTTATATAGGATTTTACTTTTTTGAAAAAAAAAAATTTATAGGGCCCATTTCTAGGATTTCGCCCAGGGCCAAAATATTGTTTGGAACGGCCCTGTGTGTCGGGCTCCTTTCTATTGGAAAATTGATGTATGCTTTCATACATGTATTTTGATATATTCAATATTGGATACATGCACTCCAAAGAGATTTGCAGAAACGAAATGAGAGAGTGTGGAGCTTAAATTGATGTTTGCTTTCATACATGCATTTTGATATATGCAATATTGGATAGATGCACTCAATCATTAATGTGGTGACTGCTTAAAAACAAAACATATTTTTAAAATAAAAAGAGATATATCTATTGAATGTAGTGGGGACAGATAAATCCTAGTGTTTGTTTGATTATAATTGTCGTTGTTGTGATTTGGCATGACGTTTTTTAGGCTTAGTCTTGCTTTGTGACATTGTCTAGCTTTTTTAAAAATAATGTTTTATTGGATGATCAAGCCAATAACACAATTTTGTTTTTTATCTTTTTATTATGGATGTTGTGTCCATGACACCGTCTTGGGTGTGCATGACAGTGTGTATATTTGGTTGTGCGTATGACACTTTCTTGAGGGGCCATGGTTCCTTTGCATGTCAATGACATAGGTAGATTTTGGTATCTTAGATGTATGTTTCCTATTGTGCCTGTGACACTGTCCCACGGATGGCGCCAATGTTTGAGCAACGATTGTCAAACACGAAGGTTAGGTGATGTCAACCTTAGATCTCCTATGATGATCACAGTGCAAACCCAACAAGTTCTTGACGAACCTAGGGTGATCAAGGTTGAGGAAGAAAGTGAGAGTATATGAACTCTGCGTTTAAGGTTTTGTGTGTGTGTATTGAGATCAGATGAAAAAGTCCTCTCGACAATGATTTGGACCATGTATTTATATGGCCAGTGTCAGGTATATGGAACGTTGATCCATTAATGATGATCATGAATACTTGAACGGTCTTAATCATTAATCACCAATATGTAACGCCTTATTATTATGACGACAATAAAGCAGTCACAGACGCTGACAACTTGGACAGGCGCTGACAGCTTGACAGGCGGTAACAGCTTGACAGAGGCTGACTGCTTGACAGCCGCTGACTGCTTGACAGACGTTGACACAGACGCTGACTGCTTGACAGACACTGGCTGACTGCTTGACAGCCGCTGACTGCTTGACAGACGCTGCGACTGACAGCTTGACTATTTTTGGTGACAACCTGACAGCCTGACCGGGCTTGGTTGCAGTATATATGCATAGGTAAACTCTACTAACCTCATCACTCGTTGACGAAAGCTATCTTCATAACATGTTCGGTCAAAACAAAAAACGGTAACCGATATTAATGTATCAACATGTCTATATAGTAATATGGGAACCGATCTTAATGTGACAACCATTTTAGAAGGAAACAGGGACAAATCTTTAAGACGTTGACGGGCTTTTATTATTAAAAATTTCAAGTATCATACTTTTTTCGTTTAAAATTTTAAAGGTAGTACATGTTTTTATTGACATTTCTTTATCCAATATTTTTCTACTAACATCTTTACCAACAACACTAACCCCTTTTTTTCCGTCATAATTTTATTAAAAATGTCACACTAGCATGAAACTAATACTAACCCTAACCCTTTAAATCCCAAATTTAATCTAACCAATTACCCTCATACGCTCTTATTCGATAGTCATTACTCATATATATTGTTGGAATACTTTGAATTAGCCATTTAGCATGTGTCTTTTAGTTTGTTGAATAAGAGTCCTACTTTTGTAGGCACACTTCAGTTGAATGGGATAAATCGTATTCTTTGTATTCTTTAGGTTATTTCATTTTATTCATTAATCTTCTTTGTTTTCAGTTGTAAAAAGCCACTATTTGGTTTAATAAAAATGTATGATTTTTCTTGATATCCTTTGCCCTTTGTACTTTACAATTGGTATCAGAGCCACCAACAACCTTATATACAAAAACAGAGAATAACCTTTCACTAGAGAAATAAAGGTTAAGACAGAAAACAATAGCTGATCATTGAAGCTCATCAACAGTCATTGTGTCTAGATTATTGGTCCCTAAAATTTGTTATGTGATATGCTCAATTAAAGAATCCAGTAATCTAGACATAATGACCATTGATGAGCTTGATAGAAGTCTTATTGTTCATGAGCAACAAATGAGAAGCCATAGAGAAGCAGAACAAGTTCTCAAAGTCACCCATGATGATCGATCCTACGAGGTCGAGCAAGGGGCACATCTCGGGGAGTTCGTGGTAGAGGAAGTGGGCGACAATCATTTAACAAAGATGTTGTTGCGAGTTATAAATGTCACAAATTAGGACATTTTCAATATGAATGTCCTGGTTGGGAGGAGAATGTCAATTATGCTGAACCAGAGGAAGAACGTATATCACTTATGGGGTATGATGATTCAACCAAGATAGAAGAATAGTGGTTCCTTGATCTTTGATGCAACAACCACATGACTGAAAACAAGATATGGTTTATGGAACTAAATGAAAGGTTTGTGCAAAGTGTAACGCTTGGGAATGGAACAAGAATGCGGATTGAGGAGAAAGGGAATATCTTTCTCAAAGTAGATGGACACAATCAAGTCGTTCGAATGTTTTTTATGTTCCCCAACTTAAAAACATATCTTCTAAGTATCAGCCAACTTCAAGAAAAGGGTCTAGCCATTTTGTTCCAACAAGGCAAGTGCAGTATCTATCATTGTGAGAAGGGTTTAATCATGGAGACTGTTATGAGCGGAAATACTATGTATTCTTTGTCTACCGTCTTAACACCGAAAAACTATTCATGTTTTCAAGTTGTATTAGAGAATGATTCCTACTTATGGCACCGTCGACAAACAGTATGTTATAAGTTTCATTAACGAATTTAGAAGGAATACTTGTGTTAGGAATAGAATATTCACATTGTATTTGTATTTGTTATTAGGGGCTTAATTGTAATAATTAGGAAGTCTTTGTAAAGCCCCCACACTCCTATAAATAGGAGTGTGGGGTGTGATTAGTGTAACCATTGGAGCTTAATGCTAAATCTACTTTCTCTCTCTAGATTAACTTTCTCTTTCTAGAATGATCAGACCTAACAATTGGTATCAGAGCGGGGTGCTCGAAAACACTTCGTTCGACCAGATTTTTCACTTTTTCGACTAGGGATTCGACTATGATCCATTCGAATAGCTCAATTCGACTAGCTTTTTAACTAACACGAATAGCATCATTCGAATAAGTCTACACGAATAGGATCCATTCGAATAGCTCAATTCGACCAGCTTTTTAACTAACACGAATAGCATCATTTGAATAACATCATTCGAATAGCATCATTCGAATAGGTTTTCAACTAACAAGAATAGGAACTGTATTCGTGTTTGCATTTGTTTGAAGATTGGTTTGAAGATTCGAATAAGTGTTGGAACGAATAGACAATCTGGACACGAACTTGATTTTGACTTGCTCGAACAGGGTGATTTACACGAATACGTCAAAGGTTAATCCAATCTTGAAAATTTTCTAAGTGTTAGTTCGAATGAAATTCCTACATACACGAATATGCTGGTTCGAATGGGTTTTGTGCATACACGAATAAGATAGTTCGACCAGCATTTCATCATACACGAATAGGAGGCGTTCGACCAGTTATTCATCATACACGAATAGAAGTGATTCGACTAAGTCATTCGAACACGAAGAGGTGTTTACAATGAGCACAAAAGATCACGATCACTTGGAAACGAGGATTTCAGGACTTTGCTAAAAAAAAATACTTTTTACCTCGAGAAAAAGTGAAGTTTAGCGATTCCACATTTTCACATTAGAGACGAAATCGAAAAATAAGAACTTTTTCAAAGAGAGCGATTTTTATTTTTTCCGACAGATTTTCAGATACCGGTTAAACTTAGGCGACGAATTTGACGAGATTTGAGCATTGGAAAAATATAAGATTGACATTTATGGAATCGAAATTGAAAAGCGAATTCAACGACCTAAACTTAAATAACTAGAAATAAGATAAATTGTTCAAGTATTAGGAGGTTAGATACGAACATCAACCGGAAAGTCCACTTATACTCGGAGAGTCTAGACCTGAGTGATATACCTTTTAGGGTCATCGACCGATAATAATAACACCGGTAGAAGTCATAGAGCATCACCACAATTATCCAACACCTTTTAGATTTACATATCATTAGAGACACTGAAATAATTAAACTCAAATATTATTACTCATTAGCTGCTAGAATAAGATATCATGGCAAACACTTCCTACTTATCCTTCTTGCATTTACCTATTTATCACTTTATTTAGTTTAAATATTTATAAAACAAAACAAAAACCAATCCTTTTTTTTAAACATGATAGACTGAAATATAAAAATCGATGAAACTTTACTACAAATTCAGTTGTCGTATACAACGACCCTTGGTTAACTTATCACTTGCTATTCTTAGTATAGTGGTTCGGAGACTTAGTCCCGACGAACAAAAAAATTTAGATCCCTCTGATACATTTCAGACTAACAATTCAGGTGTATTAAAGGCCTTTCTGATGAAGCATACCTCATTTCCGTGATGATGCTTATCATTCCCCCAAAGGTTGATTACCGCGAGGGTGGACTTTCATGGAATCATCATTGCACAAGTCTAAACAACACAGCTAAACGATTATGAGAATAGAATTCGACGGTTAACTATTTTGGTATAGTAAGTTGGTCACAACTAGAGTCCTCACTAGTCCTAGAGCTCCCCTAGATAAAAGTATAAACGTATAAGAATAGAATTCGACGGTTAACTATTTTGGATTAAACCACAAACTTTTCAGAAACACATAGGTTCACTCAAACTAAGATAACTATGGTTCTAGAAGGAATTAGACGTTGAAGGAAACATATTTGAAAACTAGACACTGAGAGCTATATTTTAGACTAAGACATCGTTATAAAAGAGTTTGATATGAACAAGATATGATTAAAACAAAACTGGTTATCTAAACTGTCCAAAAAACGTTATACTTATGTATGTTGTGTTTATTACATTAAAGTGTCGTATAATTTAGGTGTAGACAAGACGAGCATTTTTAGTACTTTTTAGACCCGTTATTAACTTATAATAGATCCATTTAATTATTATTAAGGTTGTCTAAATGGTTACACGAAATAGATTATTGAACCTAGACATTTTACTCAAATAATCAGTTTAGACCCCTTGCTAGTATTTTACGTTTTTAGGAAAATCTATAAAGAGTGAGAAAATGAAATTTACGTTTTTGAAAACTAGACTCCGAGTCCTAAAACTTATAATCAGGTCACAGAACGTAATTCTCAGTTTAAGATAGAGAAAAATATACATGAATACAGATTACAAAGAAATGGGACCCAAAAATGTCCAAATACAAGATTGTTCACAATTCACGATAAAACAAAAAGGTACGAATAACGAAATTCAACCACGCATTTAAATACGAGTAATAAAATCAACCACGCAATTAAAGTTTCCGAAATTAGACGTTGACGGTCAACACAATCACCATCAAAAAACAAAAACGCATAGGAAGGTAAAAGATGATTACCGTTAGTCGTAACGGTTATGCTATCGGAAGTCGATTACCGTTACGACTTGAAATCAATGGAATAATGACTTGAGGGATGTAATAACACAAAGATGTCCACAATTAGAATCATAAATAAGCTTATGTGTTAATACGGTTTCAAATCAAATTGATACGAAATAGAGAAGGGTAAACTACCCGAAATTACCAGAAATAATGAGATGAAATCGACAAGGATTAGGGACCCGATTACAAACCTTTTGAGGACGATGAAGAACACTTATTCCCACTGTCCAAAATCAGGTCTTGAGGCTGTATTCGATTCACCAAAACAGTCACCAACCTTCAATCTCAAAGCAACGTTAATTAGAGATTTAACGATAAACTAACTCGAATTTACAAGAAATTAGAAAGTGAAATTGTGAACGACTAAGAACACGATTACGAACCTTTTAAAGATGATCTCGTATACTTTATCTCGCTGTCCCAAATCGGACTTTAAGGGAGGAATTAATCCACAAAAACAGCCCGCAAAAGCTTCACTTACAAACAACGATAATTAGATTTTTACGATGAGAATTTCGATACATAAAATAGGTAAGTAAACTATTTCGAATATGAAGAATATATTAGCGGAAAGAGGGTAATACGAACTGAATAAGGTGAGGGCCTATTCAGGTTGCTAACGTGAAGAAACTCAGTCCTTGATGATTGGAATGCCGGCTGTAATAACAAACATAAAACTCGAAAGAAACCAAAATTTAGATTTAATTCACGAATAGATTTTAAAGGAAAAGATGTAAAACGAAATTACCTTGATGTAATCACGAATTGGTGATGAAACAAAGAGAATGATGACGGTTTGAACTGTTAGAATCGATCACAAGAAAGCAATATCAACAAAACGATTTTATATACCCCAAACTAGGGTTTTCGGTAAGAAAAAAAAACATATACTAGAATCCGATTACCTTGACACCATAGATGATTATCAATATGAAGATGGAGATGAAAGGAACTCAAAACTCGGTGGTGAGGGGCTAGAAACATCCACAGCAGCAGCAAGCAAGGAGACCCGATGGTCTGAAAGTTTTTAGGGTTAGGGTTTCGGTTTAGAATAGCTTCCAATAACACAATACAACTGCTTGATCAATATGTAATTGAAAGAGACGAATTAAGGAGGAGGGGCTGCCAAATCACGATGACGGGAAGGGCTGTAAGTAGCTAGCAGTTCGCAAAGGGAGGGAGGGTGGCGGCTCTTAGAAAAATTAGGGTTTTAATGTGTGTTTTGGTTTAGGTTTAAGTGTGTGTTTTGGTTTAGGGTAAGTGTTTTGTTTAATTTAGGATTAGTATGGATTAAGGCCTCTAAGACTAAGTCCATTAGGCAAATGATTTAACCTAATTAATCCGTACCCATTCTTGAATAAAAGGCCCATGAGTAAATTAAATAAACTCTTGAAACAAAACGAACCGAAGACGAAACTCAAAGCAAAGGTGTATATAGCAACTAATTTAACAATACGAACTAAAGTTCTAAGGCAAATTGAAAGCTCATATATATATCCCACATGTATATATATATATATATATATATATATATATATATATATATATATATATATATATATTTATATATATATATATATATATATATATATATATATATATATATGTATCAACAAGTTCATAAACTAAAGTATACTAATGAATCAAATACTGACTTCTCGATAAGTTATCTAGGAGCTCGACTAGTGGGAAACTAATTATTGTGCACCTAACGAAAACAATAGCATCACATATAGGGTATACACACATGTCACAAGTAATCATTATACATAAAAGTAAATGTAAAGCTCTTTTTATAAAAAAAAAATTGTAAACCTGGTAAGAGCATACGGCATACTAGACTAATCTGAGTCGGAAAAGTGACAGTTGTCACACTTATTATTCAATAGAGGAATATTGTTGAAGATTAAGTTATATATATCATCTTGTAATCAGTTTATTGTTTGTTTTGTCATCATCAAATAGGGGGAGATGGTTGGTATAATTATTCCATATTATTGATTTGATGAGACAAAATATAAACTGATTATTTATTATCAAGGAAACAAAGGATCGACAATGATGATTATGGACGACTTGTTTTCAAGATAAAGATCAAAAGAATTATTCTCCTAATATATCTAGGTTTCTTTATGTAAGTCTTAAAGGACTCTATATATAAAGGGATCCCTGGAGATTTTTAAGGTGTGGTTTTCAATCATGTTTATGTTGTAGGAAAACACCAGTCTCATTTGTTCAGCCTCAAGGTCAAGATTACAATTATCCTTGTAAAGAGAAGAAACACGTTCTATTCTGATGAAATAGATTGAGGTTTTGCGATGAAGGTGTGAAGAACCTAGAATTACTAGGGTTTGAATCTCAAGGTCTAAATATAGATCCTTGTAAACATAGAAGAAACATGTCTGTTAATTGTATTTTGATTAATAGATTGGGGTTTGGTGGTAACTAGTTCTTATGTTCTTATTGTTTTACATATACACATACATTGTTTATTATAAACTTGAAATAACAAAGTGTTGTCCCGCTGCAACTTCTTTGATAAATCTTGATCTTGACGTATTTGTGTTACATAACCGATCAGGATAATTTCATGCTTGATGTCAGTCTCCTTTATATCTCAACTTCACCACAAGCTACTCAACTTTTACCTTTATAAAAGGTTAGATTAATTTGATGAAGAATTCAAAAAATATAAATTCCAATAAATGACAATCGGTTTAGACACTTGTTTTGTGTATTCAATGGGCTCGTTCAATACATAACTTAAGATGAATAAATCGTGATGGTTTTTTGCATTTATAGCCCACTTAAACATCGTTGTTACGTATTTATTTACACATACACCGATGAGGTCTTAGTAGTCTACTTTCAACTAATCCTCACGTTAAACGTCGTTGTATAGGTATGTTCCAAATTTTCAAAATAATGAATAGATTTCCGTACTATCACAACGTGTAGCTCATTCCGACAAACCTCACTACAAGAAAGGGCTAGGACGAGTTGGCTGAGATGAAACCACTAAAATAGAAGACTACTTTAAGAATCATATCTCGACTAATGAGTCATTGAGCTTTCTTATACTTATACTGACAAAAGTATAAATATATCACATGCTTCTACACAACAAGGAATTACTTATTTAATTAGAAACTACTTCATTTATGGTCATATAGACCTTCATTTAACGATTGCTCGTTGACGAAACCCGTCTTCATAACTTGTTCGGTCAAAAGAAAAAACGGTAACCGATATTAATGTATCAACATGTCTATATAGTAATATGGGAACGGATCTTAATGTGACAACCATTTTAGAAGGAAACAGGGACGAATCTTTAAAACGTTTACGGGCTTTTATTATTAAACTTTTCAAGTATCATACTTTTTTCGTTTAAAATATTAAAGGTAGTACATGTTTTTATTGACATTTCTTTATCCAATATTTTTCTACTAACATCTTTATCAACAACACTAACCCCTTTTTCTCCGTCATACTTTTATTAAAAATGGCACACTAGCATGAAACTAATACTAACCCTTACCCTTTAAATCCCAAATTTAATCTAACCAATTACCCTCATACGCTCTTATTCGATAGTCATTACTCATATATATTGTTGGAATACTTTGAATTTTCAATTTAGCATGTGTCTTTTAGTTTGTTGAATATGAGTCCTACTTTTGTAGGCACACTTTAGTTGAATGGGATAAGTCGAATTCTTTGTATTCTTTAGGTTATTTCATTTTATTCTTTAATCTTCTTTGTTTTCAGTTGTTAGGCTTATCTATAAAAGCCACTATTTGGTTTAATAAAAATGTATGATTTTTCTTGATATCCTTTGCCCTTTGTACTTTACAATTGGTATCAGAGCCACCAACAACCTTATATACAAAAACAAAGAGCTTGAGAACCATCTAAAGAGTGATTTATAGAGCCATAGAAGAGAGAATAACCTTTCACTAGAGAAATAAAGGTTAAGAAGCATGGCAGAAAACAATAGCGGATCATTGAATCTCATCAATTGTCATTGTGTCTAGATTATTGGTACCTAAAATTTGTTATGTGATCTGGTCAATTAAAGAATCCAGTAATCTAGACATAATGACCATTGATGAGCTTGATAGAAGTTTTATTGTTCACGAGCAGCAAATGAGAAGCCATAGAGAAGCAGAACAAGTTCTCAAAGTCACCCATGATGATCGATCCTACGAGGTCGAGAAAGGGGCACATCTCGGGGAGGTCGTGGTAGAGGAAGAGGGCGACAATCATTTAACAAAGATGTTGTTGCGTGTTATAAATGTCACAAATTCGGAAATTTTCAATATGAATGTCCTGATTGGGAGAAGTATGTAAATTATGCTGAAGCAGAGGAAGAACGTATATCACTTATGGGGTATGTTGATTCAACCAAGATAGAAGAATAGTGGTTCCTTGATCTTTGATGCAACAACCACATGACTGAAAACAAGATATGGTTTATGGAACTAAATGAAAGGTTTGTGCAAAGTATAACGCTTGGGAATGGAACAAGAATGCGGATTGAGGAGAAAGGGAATATCTTTCTCAAAGTAGATGGACACAATCAAGTCGTTCGAATGTTTTTTATGTTCCCCAACTTAAAAACATATCTTCTAAGTATCACCCAACTTCAAGAAAAGGGTCTAGCCATTTTGTTCCAACAAGGCAAGTGTAGTATCTATCACTGTGAGAAGGGTTTAATCATGGAGACTGTTATGTGCGGAAATACAATGTATTCTTTGTCTACCGTCTTAACACCGAAAAACTATTCATGTTTTCAAGTTGTATTAGAGAATGATTCCTACTTATGGCGCCGTCGACAAACAATATGTTCTAAGTTTCATTGAAGAATTTAGTAGGAATACTTGTGTTAGGAATAGAATATTCATAACATTGTATTTATATTTGTTATTAGGGGAATAATTGTAATAATTAGGAAGTCTTTGTAAAACCCCCACACTCCTATAAATAGGAGTGTGGGGTGTGATTAGTGTAACCATTGGAGCTTAATGCTAAATCTACTTTCTCTCTCTAGATTAGCTTTCTCTCTCTAGAAGGATCAGACCTAACAATTGGTATCAGAGCGGAGTGCTCGAAAACACTTCGTTCGACCAGATTTTTCACTTTTTCGACTAGGGATTCGACTATGATCCATTCGAATAGCTCAATTCGACTAGCTTTTTAACTAACACGGATACCATCATTCGAATAAGTCTACACGAATAGGATCCATTCGAATAGCTCAATTCGACCAACTTTTTAACTAACACGAATAGCATCATTTGAATAGCATCATTCGAATAGCATCATTCGAATAGGTTTTCAACTAACAAGAATAGGAACTGTATTCGTGTTTGCGTTTGTTTGAAGATTGGTTTGAAGATTCGAATAAGTGTTGGAACGAATACACAATATGGACACGAACTTGATTTTGACTTGCTCGAACACGGTGATTTACACGAATACGTCAAAGGTTAATCCAATCTTGAAAATTTTCTAAGTGTTAGTTCGAATGAAATTCCTACATACATGAATATGCTGGTTCGAATGGGTTTTGTGCATACACGAATAAGATAGTTCGACCAGCATTTCATCATACACGAATAGGAGGCGTTCGACCAGTTATTCATCATACACGAATAGAAGTGATTCGACTAAGTCATTCGAACACGAAGAGGTGTTTACAATGAGCACAAAATATCACGATCACTTCGAAACGAGGATTTCGAGCTTTGCTAAAAAAAATTACTTTTTACCTCGAGAAAAAGTGAAGTTTCGCGATTCCACATTTTCACATTAGAGACGAAATCGAAAAATAAGAACTTTTTCAAAGAGAGCGATTTTTATTTTTTCCGACAGGTTTTCAGATACCTGTTAAACTTACACGACGAATTTGACGAGATTTGAGCATTGGAAAAATACGAGATTGACATTTCTGGAATCGCATTGAAAAGCGAATTCAATGACCTAAACTTAAATAACTAGAAATAAGATAAATTGTTCAAGTATTAGGAGGTTAGATACGAACATCAACCGGTACAGTCCACTTATACTCGAAGAGCCTAGACCTGAGTGATATACCTTTTAGGGTCATCGGCCGATAATAATAACACCGGTAGAAGTCATAGCGCATCACCACAATTATCCAACACCTTTTAGATTTACATATCATTAGAGACACTGAAATAATTAAACTCAAATATTATTACTCATTAGCTGCTAGAATAAGATATCATGGCAAACACTTCCTACTTATCCTGCTTGCATTTACTTATTTATCGCTTTATTTAGTTTAAATATTTATAAAACATAACAAAAACCAATCCTTTTTTTAAACCTGATAGACTGAAATATAAAAATCGATGAAACTTTACTACAAATTAAGTTGTCGTATACAACGACCCTTGGTTAACTTATCACTTGCTATTCTTAGTATAGTGGTTCGGAGACTTAGTCCCGACGAACAAAAAAAATTAGATCCCTGATATCGCTCAATTATACGCATATTCTCTCGCGATATTTATTATGTTTTTGTGTCAAAACGTAATGGATATACCCCTTTTATACTAATGTTGTATGTAATTGTGTATTTAGATGTTTATGTTGTTTTGGAACAAGAAGTGACAGATTTTGACTAATAAACGCAAGGGACCAGCAAAGCAAAAGAATGTGGATCGAATGCAGTATGACCGCGCCGCGGCGGCCACTTTTCATTCCAAACGTGGAACAAACTAGTTAAGCTACTGAGTCTCGAATGCGGCGCGGAATCACCGAATGCGGCGCAAACCATCAGCTGACAGTTACAAGAGTCATTTTTAATAGCTAATGAGTGGGGAAAGTGGAGGGACTTTTTGGCTAACTTCAAAAAGGACGATTTTTGGAGCATAACGGGATATCTTTCACAACAAATTGGGGCAAGGAAATCAGCCCTAATTCACCATTTTTATCATTACACAATCTTTTGAAACAAGAAGCATAGTAATTTTTAGTTTGATTTTGAAGAACCTTTAATCGTATTTTCATTTTCTCTTTGGATATTTTATCGAGACATTGCATCGATAGTCTGGTATGAATATCATCTTCTTTTATAATTTGTTTGTAATTTCGCGCATGAATGAGTAGTTAGATAATGCTTGTTTGGATTGGAAACTAGGTTAGATGATTGAAGCTTTTGGGATAATTGTTTTTGGTTGAATGTTTATGTTCGCTTAATCGAAGAACCATTCGGGTTTAAATTCTTAATAGTGTTAGATTACTTATATTCATGATTTGATTAAGAACTTTAGTATCTGAAAAGAGCTTTAGAACTTGATTGATGAATTGAACGAAATAATCAACCGGTCTATAGTTGATTTGAGGTTTAGGATATTCGAAAGGAATCTTAACGAGTAATCCAACATTTAGATTAAAACTTGAATGTTAGTTGTAATCAGATTTATTATCATTATCAAAATCATTTTATATAAAACGTAAGTAAGGTGTTAGTGACAAACACATGTTGTAGGTATTCGAAAGGAACTTATAACAACTTATAGACGTTTTACGAAAAGGTTAATCGGTCTATAATTAATCTAAAATTATTGGTATTCGGAAGGAACTGATAATATAATGATTTGATAAGATGAATTTGATTTTAGCTAAGAAACTATTCGAAAGGAAGTTTTATAAGATTAAGTCGAATATATAAACTTGTTGCTTAATGACTTAGATGTTTAAGGTTTCTACCGTATTCGAAAGGAACGGTGTTTCGTTTTAGATGTCTAAAGTTAGCTCGGTATTCGAAAGGAATCGTGTTATAACATTAGAAGTTAATTCAACCAAACAACCCAAGGTAACAATCGGATAACTAGGAACCAATCCAAACGAGTGTTTTTCCCATATCTTGATTTATCATAAAACGATACTTGTCACTTTTAGTTAAGTTAGAAAACCCCCACTTTGTTACTTATATCTGTTTCATAAACGACGATTGAAATTTCCAATTGAAAGTCCCTGTGTTCGAACCCGAACTTGCCCAAACTATACTACAAACGAAAGGGTACACTGCCCGGTGTTGTGGTCTAGCGAAAGCAAAAAGGGAAGACTAGATTTCGCACATCAATCCCTCTGATACATTTCAGAGTAACAATTCATGTGTATTAAAGGCCTTTCTGATGAAGCATACCTCATTTCCGTGATGATGCTTTTCATTCCCCCAAAGGTTGATTGCCGCGAGGGTGGACTTTCATGGAATCATCATTGCACAAGTCTAAACAACACAGCTAAACGATTATTTTAACATCGACCCGGGTCCTTCGTGGAACCACTTCACGGCCAAAAGTGTTTTAAGGTTTTACAAGCATTCAAGATTTCTTGTGCAAAATAATCTCAAGGAAATAAAACATATTATGCATACTTCATGGCATCAAGTTGTCACTTTGTCCCGAACTAAGTAATCAAGCATCATTATTGCCTGAGAACATATATAAAAACGTCAACAAATTTTTTTGAATACATAGGTTTAATATTAAAAGACATGTAGGGAATGCAAGATCTATGTTTCACGTATATTGTAAACAAACAATATAAAGAAATGTATAACTATTACATAAGCCTATGAATCCAAAATCTTATCCGTTTGTTGTTACCGTTGTTCCCCACGAGTGCTCTAGTAGCTAGTAACTAGTAATCCATCAAATATACATCAGTTTGTTCAAAAATGTTGGAGCTACCCAACCCGAACGGCGTTGATCAATCCTAATAGTACTATTCACAACATTCACATATAAAATAAATAAACTAACAATTCATAATGTGGGCGTTATTACCATTTCGGACTACTTCCGTACGTTAACTTATGTAATCCGTAAAAGGTTTCAACAAGTACTTGCATCCACAAATAAAACATGTATGTTCTCATCCCAAAATATTTTAATAAGAAACTAGGAGTATGTACTCACCTTAGGTGAATCAGTTAAGAAATGAAAAACATAGGGATTCTGGTGGTAACTAGCAACGTCCCAAGAATAAAATGTACATATGAGAAATAGTATTTGTAGTATGAATTAAACATGTAAGTGTGTATCACCCATGGACTTAGCTTAGGACTTAAGTTGGTATTCAAAGTTTTCATTTAACAAAACAATTTTCAAAGGGGAATATATCCAAACATTTGAGGTCACCTTGACGAGTATTTTCACCTAGCTCCAAAAAGAATATGAATATTTCGAACAATTAAACTAACATACGTTATGAACATTATATGGCTTTTGGAGAGCTTTTCGAAGTGTTTAACTTGGGTAAATGTTCTCACACATTCTGCCTCGACGGTTTTAAGACCTAATGTTCGAGTTTGTGTTTAATAAGACAAAAGATTTGAAATTAGAACATGTAATTTATATCATTGTAAAACCAAGACAATAATATTAATTTCCAAGTGTTTGTCAACATTTTACGTGAACATTTGAGTAAGTTAATACCTCCTAAGGTAGGCCTTGTAATCGGCCATGGGACAGATTTATATCCTACGTTCTACCCATTGTTTGGGTGACCTAAACTTGGTTTTTTTAAGTGTGGCTTGGCTCGTTTGAAATAAAACACATAGAAAATCATCCTAGAAAAAAGATCAAGAAAATTGGTGGTATGGTTTGAAAGATACGACCCATCAAAGTTGGACATCTAATTTGGACAGAATTTATCCAACTTTGTGGTGAGTTCTTGCTTCCCAATCTTTTACGATATGATAGAATAATGAGTGCAAGATTATTAGTATGAACATACGACGGATCCACAAAGTTTAGGGTCTTCCCATGAAAAACCCACATGTGTAGAAACACGCAAACATGGTTGCATGTCCTTCGTTTACATATGAACACAAAATTTTGTAGGCAAATCTGTACATATTCAAGAGAGAGGCAGTGCCACCAATTAAAGATCAACAGGAAGATATTGTCAATGTAAAGAATGCAAGAATTAAAAATATGCTAGTTGTCCAAAGTTAGTCCAAGTTTTCCATGGGTGATGGTTATGTTTCAAGTATTAAATAAAGAGATGATACCTTGAGAATCAATCACTGATATATGACTCAAAAAGTAGCTAAATAAGTACAAATGCACTCCTTTTGATATTGAAAATAAACAAGAGAGGTGGTTTGTAATCTATTAGTGGTGTTTGGGCGGTGGTAGAGAGAGCCAAAAGCAAGAGATAAGGGGGAGGGAGAGTTACCGAAAACATTTTGCCAAAACATTTTGTAGGCAAAGACATACATAGAAATCTCAATTGTAGACACAAAGCAAAGACATGTTTCCACATCTTCATCTACAAAGTTTAGATCCAAGATATACACATCTCTTTGCATGTAGTAAAGATCTCCACGAGCATTGTAGATGACGATGACGATAGCTTTCTTTCTAAACCTTATTTCATTGTCATCATCTATAATCGAACTAACATTTAACAAATTTGTATTTGGGTCCTTCAACATATGTTACTCTTTTAGAAGTAACAATTCCAGTCATTATCTTTCCATACCCTCTTGTTTTTGAATAGGATCTTTTCCTTGAGGGACCTTGTTCCTTTACATTGTCTGATACGAATATGCAGCGGAACAATAATAAAATATAGTATGTTGATTGATTTAGACCTATAAATCAATCAACGGAGACAAACAAGCAAGGCCACTTATGATACGAATACGCAGCGGAATAACAATAAAGATAGTATGTTACTTGATCTAGACCTATAAACCAAGTAACGGAGACAATGAAGCAAGACCTATTTCTTGATTAGTCAATTAAATCCTAAATAACGCGATCTAAAACTAAATTATGATAACACAATCAAAACCTATTGATTTGTTATCGAATTAAAACTAGATAACTCGATCTAATAATGAAAAAAAATTGATAATTGAAGCATCAATATCAAAGAAAAAGGTTAAAACCTTAACAAAATTCGTTCATAATCTGATTACAATAAATAAAAACAATTACTTATATAGGAAACTAAGCAAAACCCCAAAAATGAAAAAAGGAAACTAAAAATTCGGTTTTGGGCCAAAATCAATTATTGCTTCTCAGCTAGTAACCATTGCGTCACAACGGGGTAGTTTCTAGAATCGTCTTGCTGAAAAGTCCATGCACTGCGTTGCAGCCAGCCTCGAGAAGTTTTCCAGCCTTTTATTGTTCTTCCGAATGCTTAGCAGTAATATATCGATGCGTAGCAATGACTTCCAAAGTGTCCTTTTGAGTCCAACAAGTCCCAAAAGTCATCAAACAAACCCTTTTAGACATGGTTCTTTCAAAAGCTTTATTACTAGTCATTAATTCAAAGTCTTGATCAATTAAAACCGTATCATTCCCTCATCCTTTAAAAGGAATTGTCCTCAATTCCGAAATTCCATCATCATTCAGACAAGGAGATACATCATCAATTTTGGAAGCAACATGAATTCCACCGGGGTCAAAAGGAACATCACTTTGAACAAACGCAAGGATAAAAAATTGTTTTTCCTTGGAGCCACTGTAAACCGATTGACATAAACTATTAATGTCCACTACCTTAGTCTTCATCATCTTAAGCTCCTCAAAACAAACTTTACATTCAAACTCCCCGGGTTGATTTTTGCCAAACAACTCAAAATTCACGTCACCAAGATCGGACTTTTCAAATTTATATAAGTATGGATCATGATAGTTTGACATAAGAAACAAACTATCATGAACATGGTCATCCTTGACAGAGTTTTTGATCACCTCAATCTTGGTTTCATCTACCGACACTCCATCTTTAAAAACCACGTATCTCTCATCTTCTTCTTCGTAATGATCATACACAGCCTCCTCTTCCCACGTCCAAATACTCTTCCGAGTCCAGTCCACCCAGAAATACTGTAACGCCTCACGGAGATCCAACAACAAATCTTGATTATCAAAATTTATTCGTGAAAATCGATTTTTACTTCTTTTTTTTATCGATCGAAACTTCACCCAGCGAAAATCAAGAGCAAGTGTAGCTCTGATACCACTTATGATACGAATATGAAGCTGAACAATAATAAAATATAGTATGTTGATTGATTTAGACTTATAAATCAATCAGCGGATACAAACAAGCAAGACCACTTATGATACGAATACGCAGCGAATAACAATAAATATAGTATGTTACTTGATTTGGACTTATAAACCAAGTAACGGAGACAATCAAGCAAGACCTATATTCAATCCTAAATAAAGCGATCTAAAACTGAATTATGATAACACAATCAAGACCTATTGATTTTTTATCGAATCAAAACTAGATAACTCGATCACATAATGAAACAAATTGATAATTGAAGCATCAATATCAAAGAAAACGCGGCAAGTTAAGCCCGAGGTACACAGGCCCCTTCGAGGTAATTGAGCGTATCGGCCCGGTGGCGTATCGACTTCAACTTCCGCAAACTCTTTCTAATGTCCACAACGTCTTCCATGTCTCGCACTTGAAAAAGTGCTTATCGGACGAGACCATTGTCATTCCACTGGACGAAGTCCAGATCGACAACAAGCTTAACTTCATCGAAGAACCGCTTGAGGTTGTAGATCGAGAGGTCAAGCAACTCAAGCAAAGTCGTATCCCTATTGTCAAGGTTCGGTGGAATTCCCGACGAGGTCACGAATTCACTTGGGAACGTGAAGACCAGATTCGTCAGAAGTATCCACATCTGTTCAGAGATCCTTCCTCCGATGAGACGAACTAAATTTCGGGACGAAATTCTTTTCAACCCGGGGAGAATGTGACAACCGTCTTAGTTCAGGTGAAAACCGCATTCTCTACCTTTAAACTTAACTTTGTATTAACCTTGTCGTTACTTGCCTCGTAAACTCGTGTACGTCGGAATCGAAATCGGAATCACAAAATGAATCCTAATACCAAGAAAATACTTAGTGAACTTGTCTAAGTTCCTATTTAAAATAACCGGAAACTTTCAACTAACGAAACACTTAACAAAGAAAACTAAACAAAAACGAAATAGCTGAAAAATCAGCCTCTTGCGCCGCAAGAGGTGATGACTGCGGCGCAAGACAGCTCCAGAATTTCAAAAATTTTGTTGTTGCTAGTGCTTGGTGACTCACCCAAAACCGACCCAAATGGCCAACACCTGTAAAAACAGGTGTCAAACACCCCTTGAATCCAGAAAAGTCACCTTGGTATTACCTCCCATTGTCACTTTCATTTTCACAAATCTAAACACACACTTACACTCATACTCTCTCAACTCTCACATACAAACACACAACTCTTTCAAGAACAACCCCATCTAAGGCATAATCTAACTAATTCAAGGGCATTTTCATACATTCATCACCATCATTTCATCATTTCAAAGGTAAAAATCTTGTTCTTGAACTTATTTTTCATATTTACTCAAGTTTATACATAAATCATCAAATCTATATATGTTTTATAACTAAAATGATGAAAGCATATCAAAAACTCCATTGCATGCAATTTTTATTGGTAAAAATGGAAGTTTATAAAATGGAAAATCTGGAATTTTCATTAAAATAAACTAAAGTTATGTTTTTCAACTTATGATTTTGATTTATGACTCTAACCGAAGAAATCGACAGAATCTGTTGCATGCATGTAAAAATTACGAAATTTTGACCAAAGATGTAAAATGTAAAATTTAACTTACTGTCAAAAATTGGGAACCTAAATCCTATTTTTCGATTTATTATGAATTTTACAGTATTTAATCTGATTTAATCTTGATTTTCCAGAAAACATACCAAACGAATTAACCAGCTTATAAAAATTTTACATAGTCTAGAACCTATCAAAATATGATTTTACAGATTTTACTGGAATTTTTGGAATTAATCTACTATTATTGACTGTTTTTACGGTTAAAACGCGTTAAATACGTAAACGACTCTAACTTCTTCAAAAACTGTCGGATTGAGACGAATCCAGTTCCTATGACTTCGTATTCCAGAATGTGATTTTTATGTTATTTTTATAAAATATTAGAACAACAGAATCTGACAGTTTCATAGTCGGTATAATTTAGGTTCACGCGATTCCGATTCCTATTCCGGTCACTCCACGCACACTCCTAGTACTATTCTCTCGCTTTAGCGTAAGTCCTTGTGATTCATTAGATTCATTTCACATATTCGAGTTCAGTTTGTAAAGCGGGAAAGTGATTTGTTATTTTGGGCATTCTTTATATAGCGCGGAAGCTCTGCCGAATTTTAGCCAGAACCGACCCACCTCCGTCCGAGCTATCTTTTCACCGCCTCATTCTCACGTGAGTTACAACCCCACTTATTTACTGTTTTCAAATAACTTTTGGGGGAAACAAGAGGTCTAAATGAACTTTGGAACCGTTATGAACTTTTGTACAATTATGAACTCTATTAAACGTTTTTGTGAAACTTATGCTTATTTAGTTTTATGGCTGTTTGGCCTATGATAAACTAATGGTTTGCCACCCTTTATTCGGCTTAATGGTTCGCCACCTTTACTCGGCTTTTCGGTTCAAAACTATGTTAAACTTATTTAATGCCACTCTCGGCACTCGTATGTACTTTGATTGATCGTATAACTAACGTGACTCTTGAGGGATATAACTAACCATAAGTGACTACTACTAGTTGGAAAAAATGAAACATTAGTGCCCATCTTGCAACACACTATTAGCTTTGATAAGCCGTTTAGTAATTATGAGTATCGATACTTAGGAAATAACCGTTCCTTGCTTAGGCGGCAGCTTAAGTACATATTACTTGATCAGAAATGACTCCCCGTAAGTAGTCGGGGTAAGGGGCCTCACGGTTGGTAATTCGGTTTAGTGTGAACACTTAAGTTATATTATGCCAAGTAGTCGTTATACATGAATTCAATCAATAGTTTACTTATCTTGCGCGTATAGAGTTATACGACTTCCGCAACTATCCTTTAAACAACTGTCTTGGTTCGAACTATTCTTTAAGTTTTGTTCCACTTTTAGAAATTTTTAAGTATAGTCATACTTAACTCAAACTCTTTTTAGTCGAGGACTAGAAAACTGTAACTCACTCACTACTTTATTGTAGTTGACACTTTATCTCTTGTTTCAGGAAACCAAATGTAAGATACGAAGTGCATTATGTGGATGGGTCTGGAATGTCACGTGAAGTCAAGAATCGGGAGAAGACCTATTTTGAACATATTTTGGGAATTTTATCAAACAATTTACTATGTTATTACGTTATGTACTTTCCAATGCTTGGTTATTTTTTTTAAACTGTAAACTCTCGTTTTATTCGTAATGACTTGAAACCGTATGTTTTTATTTATAACTCGTGTGATGATATCTTGGCTCTTCACATTCCGTGTTTCCGCTTTAGCGGGGTGTGACAGACTTGGTATCAGAGCACTGGTTATAGCGAAAACGGTTTTAAGAATTTTTCAAAATTTTTGGAACCAAACTATAACCAAGGCTTTTCAGAAAAATCATTTCACGAGCTTTCGAACTTTAGTATATTAATTCCGCAATTGCATGGTTTGCTTTTAACTAGGCGTAACTTGATCAACTATGCCTAGTTCAAAATAAATTTTGCAAGAACGGAAAGTAATTGCTATTGTTAAACGGTTTTCGAGTCGAAAAATTCCCGGTCTTATCCCTTCCCGATTCTCACGTGACTGACCCATACAGGCATTTTTGTTTACATTTTTCCTTATTTTTCCTGTACTCACGTAACGTATTATTCGCAGATCCGACATGTCTCAGTCGTCCCGTTCACGATCTCAGTCACGACCCCTCTCGCGAGCCGTTTCCCCATCGAACGAGCCTTCCGAGGGCCACACGGCGTCCGATAGTAAGCGTCATCAGACGACTGACCCAACAGAGGATACGCCAATGACGATCAGTAGCAGTCACGGATCCAGCCCGAGATCTGTGCTTCCACCCCCTCCACCAGCGCCTGTCACCGAACCACCGCAGCCCCAAGGGCTTCGCGCTAGGTTGACCGCGCGCCAGCAGCCGAGCCCGTTTCGACCCGCACCTCCTCAGTCATTTGTGGAACCCTACGACCCCGCCCTGCGCACTCCAGTAATGGAACGCTATGCGTGGGAACGTCAGTTCCTTGAGGAGCGGCGACGTGCTCAGGAGGCCGGAATCTCCCGACCTATGATGCCACCTACTCTCCAGCCACCCCCACCGGCCGCATTCCTGCACCTGCACCGCGAGGTTCGGGCACTCGCAGAGGAGAACCAGCAACAGGGACTCCTCATCAGCGAAGTCACTGATGCGGCGCACCACTTGTCTGAGCAGGCGATGCGAATCATCGCATCGACTCGAGCCACGGCACGTACTGTGCAGCAACTCGTAGGGGTGTGTCTGGTAATGGGAACCTTGATCGCGGTCATGATGGCCAAGATGTTCCTAGAGAGGCGTCATTAGTCATATTCTTCCTTTTGTATTGTACTGTAGGCCGAGTTGAAATTTTCAATGTACACAGCTTCGAGCCATTTCCATTTATTTCTTTATTGTATTGTACTGTACTCCTTTTCTATTATGAACCTTGTACCCAACTTAATTATTATTAATGAATGAAGCTCTATCCTTTTATCTATTATTGTTACTGCCGTGTGAATCTTGATCTAGGGTTGATTTGTTACTCTTGCGTGTGAATCTTGTCATGTGAATCTCTTGAATCTTTGTCGTGCGTGTACTATCTGTTCCGTTATTTTACTCTTGCGTGATTGTTATCCTTGTTCATTGGATTATATACTTATTGTATCCTATTCGTGCGTCTAAACTAGTTTCTTTTCTCCGTTGTAGAATTATGCCTCTCGACAGAAGCGACGCTGACCAAATAGCCGAACAGGTCGCTGCTCAGCTGAACGCAGCGATGCCCGACTTGATTGCCCAGGTAATCGCCGGGATCAACGACGGAATCTTCGGGGGTGAAAACCCCAACATCATTTACTCGGAGAACAATCAAGACCATAACCTCCCTCCCTTCTCAGCCAAAGTAAAGCAAGAGGAAGGTGAAGGCTCCCGAAGCAATAACCTCCTTTCTCCTCCAGCTCCCGTCACACGAAGGGAGAGTAAGAAGGCTAGGTACCCCCCAATAAGGAACAACCGCGACAAAAGACCCGCCACCCGACCCCGAGGTTACGCTGGACTGCACCCCAAGTGCGGCAAGTGCTACCTGCACCACGTTGGGATCTGCCCAGCGTGCTATTCATGCAACAAAACCGGACACCTCTTCCGACATTGTCGCAAATATGCTCTTAGGAAAGGAAGGAGGTGGATTACTCCTAAGTTCGGAAGCAACGAACACCCCGGTGTTAACTCCCCCATATTCAAAATAGCAGAAGCCTTCAGTGCTCTCACCATCACTGCCAAGGAGTCAAGGCAGGATTCGGGTCCCGCAGGTAAACTCTCCCGTAAACAACCAAACTGTCCATGTACTATTCAATTCAGGAACTTAAAAGAAGCTTTGTGTCCTTAGAATTTAGACCCCCCATTAACTTAGGATCTAAGGTTCTTAAGGATAGCTTCACCATTGAGTACGCGAACGGTCAGGAGTTCGAAGCTAAGGATATAATCGTAGGATGTTCAATATGCCTAGCTGATAAAACGTTCCCCATCGACTTAATCCCGATAGAACATAAGAGCTTTGACATCATAGTCGGAATGGACTGGTTATCTCGGTTCCGGGCCGAGATCGTCTGTTTCGACAAACTTATTCGTATCCCTCTATCTGACGGCGAAACCCTTGTCGTGCAAGGCGACAAACCGGGCCAACAACTTCGCATCGTCTCCAGCGCGAAAATGCACAAGTACCTCAAGAAGGACTGTGATGCATTCCTAGCGCATGTCATCGAGCGTAAGCCTAGTGAAAACCGAGTACAAGATATCCCCATAGTCAAGGATCATCCAGAGGTCTTTCCTGAGGATCTACCCGGGCTACCTCCACATCGACAAGTGGAATTCCGAATAGACCTAGTTCCTGGCGCAGCACCGGTTGCCAAGATGCCATACCGTCTAGCACCCCCAGAAATGCAAGAGCCATCTAAGCAGCTACAGGAACTCTTGGATCACGGCCTCATTCGTCCGAGCTCGTCCCCCTGGGGAGCCCCAATCCTCTTCGTTAAGAAGAAAGACGGATCCTTCCGAATGTGCATTGATTACCGAGAACTGAACAAGCTGACCGTCAAGAACCGATACCCACTTCCGAGAATCGATGATCTGTTCGATCAGTTGCAGGGTGCAACTTACTTTTCTAAGATCGACCTCCGCTCGGGTTATCATCAGGTTCGGGTCAGTGAGAATGACATTCCAAAAACCGCTTTCCGAACCCGATACGGACATTACGAATTTCTCGTCATGCCATTTGGTCTGACCAACGCACCAGCGGTGTTCATGGATCTGATGAACAGGGTGTGTCGACCGTATTTGGATAAATTCGTAACCGTATTCATAGATGACATCCTCATCTACTCTAGGAACAAGGAGGACCATGCGAAACATCTGAAACTCATCCTCGAACTTCTTAAGGAACAGAAACTGTACGCCAAATTCTCGAAGTGCGAATTCTGGCTCCGAGAGGTACACTTCCTTGGCCATGTAATCAACCAAGAGGGAATTCATGTCGATCCAGCAAAGATCGAAGCGATTGAGAAATGGCAAGCCCCCACGACTCCCACCGAAATCCGACAGTTCTTAGGATTGGCGGGCTATTATCGGAGGTTTATTAAAAATTTCTCAAAAATCGCTAAGCCGCTGACCGAACTTACACAGAAGGATAAGGACTTCACCTGGGGAGAACAACAGGATGAATCCTTCCAGAAGCTGAAGCATGAACTGTGCCATGCACCGATTCTGTCCCTACCGGAGGGTACAGATAATTTCGTAGTGTTTTGCGATGCGTCTCACCAAGGACTTGGGTGTGTCCTTATGCAGAAGGAAAATGTCATCGCATATGCATCGAGACAGTTGAAGGTTCACGAACAGAATTATACAACACACGACTTAGAGCTGGGAGCTGTCGTGTTTGCACTAAAAATTTGGAGGCATTACTTGTACGGCACTAAGTACATGGTGTTCACGGATCACAAAAGCCTTCAACATATCCTTGAACAGAAAATGCTCAATATGAGACAGCGGAGATGGATCGAGCTTCTAAGCGACTACGATTGCGAGATCAAGTACCACCCGGGTAAGGGAAACGTAGTAGCTGACGCCCTGAGTCGTAAGGAAAGGGCAAAACCGTCTCGAGTTAGAGCATTGGGGATTCAGATTCAGACTAGCCTCCAAACGCAGATTTCTAAAGCTCAGCAGGAAGCATTGAAACCTGAGAACCTTAAGGGTGAAACCTTGCACAATCACGAAAAGGAGTTTGAACTTAAATCGGACGGAATCCATTACTTCAAGAATCGAGCATGGATTCCGAGAGCCGAAGACCTTCGCAAGCTCATTTTGGACGAGGGCCACCGATCCCGATACTCTATTCATCCGGGATCCGACAAGTTGTACAAGGATCTACGGGAATACTATTGGTGGCCGGGCATGAAGAAGGACATAGCCTTGTATGTGTCTAAGTGCCTCACTTGCTCGAAGGTCAAGGCAGAATATCAGAAACCTTCTGGGCTATTGCAACAGCCGGAGATTCCCATGTGGAAGTGGGAGCAGATCTCCATGGACTTCATTACTAAATTACCTCGTACGGCAAGGGGGAATGATACAATCTGGGTGATTGTGGATCGATTGACTAAATCCGCACACTTTCTGCCGGTAAGAGAGAACCATTCGATGGAGAAGTTCGCACAGATTTACATTAACGAGATTGTCTCTCGACATGGAACGCCCCTCTCCATTATTTCCGATAGGGATAGTCGATTCACGTCCCGGTTTTGGAACGCGCTTCAGAAATCGCTCGGGACGCGACTAGACCTCAGTACTGCTTACCACCCTCAGACCGATGGTCAGAGTGAAAGGACGATTCAGACACTTGAAGATATGCTGAGAGCGTGTGTAGTTGACTTTGGAGGAAGTTGGGACGCTCACTTGCCATTAGTTGAGTTTTCTTATAACAATAGCTACCATGCCAGCATCAAGTGTGCTCCGTTCGAGGCCTTATACGGACGCAAATGCCGATCGCCGCTTTGTTGGTTAGAAGCTGGTGATCGACAACTGACAAGGCTCGACATCGTCCAGGAAACCATTGACAAAATCACTACCATTCGAGAAAGGCTGAAGACATCTCGTACTCGGCAGAAGAGCTATGCCGATAACCGAAGGAAACCTCTCGAATTCCAGGTGGGCGATAGAGTACTCCTAAAAATATCGCCGTGGAAAGGGGTAGTCCGTTTCGGAAAACGCGGCAAGTTAAGCCCGAGGTACACAGGCCCCTTCGAGGTAATTGAGCGTATCGGCCCGGTGGCGTATCGACTTCAACTTCCGCAAACTCTTTCTAATGTCCACAACGTCTTCCATGTCTCGCACTTGAAAAAGTGCTTATCGGACGAGACCATTGTCATTCCACTGGACGAAGTCCAGATCGACAACAAGCTTAACTTCATCGAAGAACCGCTTGAGGTTGTAGATCGAGAGGTCAAGCAACTCAAGCAAAGTCGTATCCCTATTGTCAAGGTTCGGTGGAATTCCCGACGAGGTCACGAATTCACTTGGGAACGTGAAGACCAGATTCGTCAGAAGTATCCACATCTGTTCAGAGATCCTTCCTCCGATGAGACGAACTAAATTTCGGGACGAAATTCTTTTCAACCCGGGGAGAATGTGACAACCGTCTTAGTTCAGGTGAAAACCGCATTCTCTACCTTTAAACTTAACTTTGTATTAACCTTGTCGTTACTTGCCTCGTAAACTCGTGTACGTCGGAATCGAAATCGGAATCACAAAATGAATCCTAATACCAAGAAAATACTTAGTGAACTTGTATAAGTTCCTATTTAAAATAACCGGAAACTTTCAACTAACGAAACACTTAACAAAGAAAACTAAACAAAAACGAAATAGCTGAAAAATCAGCCTCTTGCGCCGCAAGAGGTGATGACTGCGGCGCAAGACAGCTCCAGAATTTCAAAAATTTTGTTGTTGCTAGTGCTTGGTGACTCACCCAAAACCGACCCAAATGGCCAACACCTGTAAAAACAGGTGTCAAACACCCCTTGAATCCAGAAAAGTCACCTTGGTATTACCTCCCATTGTCACTTTCAATTTAACAAATCTAAACACACACTTACACTCATACTCTCTCAACTCTCACATACAAACACACAACTCTTTCAAGAACAACCCCATCTAAGGCATAATCTAACTAATTCAAGGGCATTTTCATACATTCATCACCATCATTTCATCATTTCAAAGGTAAAAATCTTGTTCTTGAACTTATTTTTCATATTTACTCAAGTTTATACATAAATCATCAAATCTATATATGTTTTATAACTAAAATGATGAAAGCATATCAAAAACTCCATTGCATGCAATTTTTATTGGTAAAAATGGAAGTTTATAAATTGGAAAATCTGGAATTTTCATTAAAATAAACTAAAGTTATGTTTTTCAACTTATGATTTTGATTTATGACTCTAACCGAAGAAATCGACAGAATCTGTTGCATGCATGTAAAAATTACGAAATTTTTACCAAAGATGTAAAATGTAAAATTTAACTTACTGTCAAAAATTGGGAACCTAAATCCTATTTTTCGATTTATTATGAATTTTACAGTATTTAATCTGATTTAATCTTGATTTTCGAGAAAACATAACAAACGAATTAACCAGCTTATAAAAATTTTACAGAGTCTAGAACCTATCAAAATATGATGTTACAGATTTTACTGGAATTTGTGGAATTAATCTACTATTATTGACTGTTTTTACGGTTAAAACGCGTTAAATACGTAAACGACTCTAACTTCTTCAAAAACTGTCGGATTGAGACGAATCCAGTTCCTATGACTTCGTATTCCAGAATTTGATTTTTATGTTATTTTTATAAAATATTAGAACAACAGAATCTGACAGTTTCATATTCGGTATAATTTAGGTTCACGCGATTCCGATTCCTATTCCGGTCACTCCACGCACACTCCTAGTACTATTCTCTCGCTTTAGCGTAAGTCCTTGTGATTCATTAGATTCATTTCACATATTCGAGTTCAGTTTGTAAAGCGGGAAAGTGATTTGTTATTTTGGGCATTCTTTATATAGCGCGGAAGCTCTGCCGAATTTTAGCCAGAACCGACCCACCTCCGTCCGAGCTATCTTTTCACCGCCTCATTCTCACGTGAGTTACAACCCCACTTATTTACTGTTTTCAAATAACTTTTGGGGGAAACAAGAGGTCTAAATGAACTTTGGAACCGTTATGAACTTTTGTACAATTATGAACTCTATTAAACGTTTTTGTGAAACTTATGCTTATTTAGTTTTATGGCTGTTTGGCCTATGATAAACTAATGGTTTGCCACCCTTTATTCGGCTTAATGGTTCGCCACCTTTACTCGGCTTTTCGGTTCAAAACTATGTTAAACTTATTTAATGCCACTCTCGGCACTCGTATGTACTTTGATTGATCGTATAACTAACGTGACTCTTGAGGGATATAACTAACCATAAGTGACTACTACTAGTTGGAAAAAATGAAACATTAGTGCCCATCTTGCAAGACACTATTAGCTTTGATAAGCCGTTTAGTAATTATGAGTATCGATACTTAGGAAATAACCGTTCCTTGCTTAGGCGGCAGCTTAAGTACATATTACTTGATCAGAAATGACTCCCCGTAAGTAGTCGGGGTAAGGGGCCTCACGGTTGGTAATTCGGTTTAGTGTGAACACTTAAGTTATATTATGCCAAGTAGTCGTTATACATGAATTCAATCAATAGTTTACTTATCTTGCGCGTATAGAGTTATACGACTTCCGCAACTATCCTTTAAACAACTGTCTTGGTTCGAACTATTCTTTAAGTTTTGTTCCACTTTTAGAAATTTTTAAGTATAGTCATACTTAACTCAAACTCTTTTTAGTCGAGGACTAGAAAACTGTAACTCACTCACTACTTTATTGTAGTTGACACTTTATCTCTTGTTTCAGGAAACCAAATGTAAGATACGAAGTGCATTATGTGGATGGGTCTGGAATGTCACGTGAAGTCAAGAATCGGAAGAAGACCTATTTTGAACATATTTTGGGAATTTTATCAAACAATTTACTATGTTATTACGTTATGTACTTTCCAATGCTTGGTTATTTTTTTTTAAACTGTAAACTCTCGTTTTATTCGTAATGACTTGAAACCGTATGTTTTTATTTATAACTCGTGTGATGATATCTTGGCTCTTCACATTCCGTGTTTCCGCTTTAGCGGGGTGTGACATGAGACTCTTGACTTATGTAGTTATGTATATGTCTTGAGCAACCACTATTCAAATACTATTTATGTTGCTCAAGTTAAACAAAACAAATTAGCTTTTCTTTGGACCCCACTTTTGAGTGGTTTCTTTGGATTGACAATTATTCTTCCTTCTAGGTCTTACGACCTTTGAGGTTATTGAATCATTACTTTCGTATCTCCATTTATTCAGTTCATTCGTAGATTTTTCACATCATGTTTTACCACGATGTTTGCAAGGTAAGTTTTTCTTTATGACACTCTTTGCTTCTTCATTCTGAACTCTTTTTGAAGATTTTGGTTCTAAAAATATAGTATTAACACCATAATAAGTTTGGGTTAATTGTTTAAAAATACATCAAACTTCACCAAAAACTATTGAATGTATCCAATTTTTGGAAAGTCTTTTGAATGTATCAAACTTTTTATATACCCTATTGTATGTATAATGTGACCTAAAACTTGTTTGTTGATGACGTGGATCCGGTATTTATCTATGTGGAATATATAATTATTTTCTTTTTTTTTAATTAGTATATATAATTACTGTAATGTAACTTGAACTGGAAATAGATCTGGAGAATTTTTCCAGAATTCATCGCCCGGAAACCATTTGCGACCAACCAGTCATCCTAAGCAACCACCATTGCACAGCCGACGGATCACCCTCCTTACCATCCTCACACCATGTAGGTCCCAATGGTCAGATCAACAGGATTAAACCAATGATTACAATGCGGAATCTCGTAATCAATGTATACGCACAAGTAATAATCGAATAACAATAAACACAAAACACAATTACCGAATTCTTAATACTTTGATTAATAAACTCTGTTACAATCCACAAGTATTAACTCCGAATTCTCTATCAAAACCAACAAACCTAAACTGATCTAAACACCTCTATTTATAGAGTAACATGTTCAGCCAGTTTGGGCTTGGGCTTTACTGGGCCTCACGAACATGCAAGTTCGTGAGCAGCCCATTAAGCTCTAAATCTATACAAACTAATAAAGTTAATACAGTAATAAATAACAAAGCAAATAGAACATCCAGTCATCATGTATTTGCACCAACAAACTACCCCTTGACTGATGCTTCTATTCTTTGTACAAAATATCACTGTCAATATTAACCTGCAAAACTAAACAACCATCAACTATCCTCTGGTAATCTCTACCAATGTCTCCCCAGCCTTCCTGCGTAATAATGTGCTTGCTCTTAAGCATCTTCAAATCTTTCTCCGTTACGTTGGCGAGTTGGGTTGTGGCAATCACTCTCAAAATTTCCTTCATACCGTCTTCAACTTCATCATCCTCCTTAAATACCACGGCCTCACCAGTTGTGGTATCCACTGCCCATATGTACATATCGCTAAGAATATCTCTACGAAAATCCTTCATTGGAATCTTCGTCATACTAGCAATCGGTGGATATACCATTCTTGTCTCCGCTTTGCCGTTTTTAGGATTAATCTTCGTTTTATGAATCATAAGCTTTCCTGTTGTCGGCTTAAATTCCTTGAATTTTCCTGTTCTTCCTTCTTGCTTGATCATGCGTTCAATCCAATTTTCCCATTCGTCTCTTCCTCGATTAATCAGTGGAAGCTTTGATAAACAGATAAGCTCAGACTTCGGGAAGGAATTGAAGTTATCTCGTTTCTTGCTCAGATAATGTACGCCGTCAAATCTTTTGATAAAAAATACATGCAGCTCTGAGTCAAACATCCAGCTAATGATGCCCAGATGCGGCTGACGTTCCGAGTCTTAAGTAAAGAACTTCCGAATCAGTGGTGCTTGTTTCTTCAGATTAAGTGCTCGAAACCACCCTTTTCGTTCTTCAAGGCTTGACTTTGCGCTACTTTCACCCTGTTCGTCAGTACTCAATGGTTCCTCGAATATGTGTTCAGCTTCTTCAGTTTGATCTTCTTCAGCTTTATCGTCAAGTAACGAGATATCATCATTACTATCCCCAAACTCTTTTTGTTGGTTATCTCCTTGTTTTTGTTGTTGTTGTTGCTCCCCCTGGGCTGTAGACTGATAAACAATCAAGGCTCGAGAAGTTGAGACAATCTGCTCTCGTGATCGTTCAGCGCTTGGATCGTCTTGATCATCTCTTCTTGGAAGTCTGATAGTATTGTCTCTGCACGTTTCCTCCCCCTGAGCAGATAGGCGCTTCGAGAGTTCCTGAACTTGTGCTTCAAGGGTGGAAATGCGAGTTGACTTCGCGGCATCAGATTTTTGAAGAGCTGCAACCTGAGAGGATAACTGCAAAACAAGTGAGTGTAAATCACGAAGAGTAGGGGTGTTAGTAGTCTGAGCAGGCTCCGAAGCCCGTTTCTTGCGAGGACGCTCAATACCAGAGGTCGACTCCGACTTGTCATCACCAGTGAAAGTCGTTTCCCTCGACTTTGCTCATTAACATCGACCGGTTGAAATTGAGAAGTGACAGCCGTAGTATCGATGTCGAGCTCTTTAGTAGTTGCTTCATTGACCTCAGTCTGGGTCGCAGCAGCTTCAGTAGCAGGAGCAGCAGTAGATGGAGAGGCAACAACTGTGGAGGTGGCTATGACCTCTGTGGCAACTGTTTGAGGACTCCCAGATGGAGTGATATGCGTATGATCATGGATGACAGATAGAGGCGGACTCGGAGGAGGATTCCCCTGAAAGTTCTCGATCTCTCTGTATGTATCATCGTTGGATGTGGAGTCCAAAGAAATGGGAACCGGAGCCTTGCGCTTTGGGCAGGAAGATGCCCCGCGAGAGGTACGAGGAGCAGTGGAAGAAGCAGAGTTTTCAGTCCTTGGCTCCCCATAGAGGACATCAGCATGCTCATCAATATTTGTATCAACTAAATTAAGATCAACAATTGCCCCGAATAGAGGTGTGTCCAGGACTTGAGCCTCTCCCGCAGCTCGGGGGTGAATCTTGAGGCATATGTGAAATAGCTTAGGTCCACCGACTTGACCTACCCTCGTAATGGAATTCTGAAGAGGAAGGGCAGAGATGAAATGCCGGAGGATGATCATAATGAAGCGCGGGTAGAGCATAAGCGGCCTTGGTTTAATCAGATCATTTTGCAGCATTTGAAACACATACTCCGCCAGGGCTTGAGCCTCTCCCGCAGCTCGGGGGTGAATCTTGAGGCATGTGTGAAATAGCTTAGGTCCACCGACTTGACCTACCCTCGTAATGGAATTTTGAAGAGGAAGGTCAGAGATGAAATGCCGGAGGATGATCATAATGAAGCGCGAGTAGAGCATAAGCGGCCTTGGTTTAATCAGATCATTTTGCAGCATTTGAAACACATACTCCGCCACTGGATAAGGTTTGTTGAGAACAAGGCTGAGTAGCATAGACAGGAGCTAATTGTCAATAGTATCATGAGCGGTCTTGGAATTCTTGAACACAGAAACGAACACATGTACTAGATAACGCCATGGGCCGAAGAATTTTCCCTTAGGAAGTATAGTAGTAGGAAAAGGCCCTACATATCCCAGTAGTGGCAATTTGCGTGCAAGAAATCTGTTGCCAAATGAAGAGGCTCAACTTTCCTGGGAGTTTCGACCAAGTTGAAAGATCTCTCGAAGGGTAGTGCTGCTGAAGGTGATTTCATGATTGTTGACTACAGTGCGTAAACCGTCCTTGGGCTTATCGGTAACCGGATGTGTGAGATCAACATGGGTGAGGTTGGTGAGAAATTGTTGAACCAACGAGATATTAATTGGTAGATCTTCACTAAGAATAAATGCCATCCTGGAGTGTTGTAGAAAGAGAATTGTCTCTCGAAATCGAGTTGCCGAAGGATCGTCCAGAGCGAAACTGACTGCCTGATTGTGCCTCTTATCTAATTGTCTCTCCATCTGTAAAATATGTATCAATGAACACGTTAGATATGATAACCACGAACATGTATGTATGCCGAACATGAAAGTTGGCGAGCATACATGTTCGTGTAACATATAAGTAACACACTAACATGTGACGAACATGTATGGTCGTAGAGAGAAACGAATATGGTGTTCAAAAGATCACGAACATGTATGTTCGTCGCGGACAAGGAACATGGTGACGAACAAGATGTTCGTCAAGGACCATGAACAAGATGTTCGGCAAGGACCCTGACCAAGGGTACGAACATGTATGTTCGTCAAGGATCACTAGCATGGGACGAACATGTACGTTCGTCGAAGGCCACGAGCATGTATGTTCGTCAAGGGTCACGAACATGGTGACGAACAAGTATGTTCGTCAAGGGTCACTAACATGATGACGAACATGTATGTTCGTCGAGGGTGACGAACAAGTATGTTCGTCGAGGGTGACGAACAAGTATGTTCGTCTAGGGCCATGAGTAAAATCCTAAGGCATTAAAGTTATGGGCACTGATGAGGACGAACATGAACATACGAACAATAGCAAGCAATACATACGAACAATAGCAAGCAATAACACTAACGAACAAGATTATCATGGCAAATTATGGCAATTTTGGACGAACATGACATGAATACGAATCAAGTTTATCAAAAGTTCTTAGGTTTAATCCAGATTATGAACCCTAACACATACGAAAGTAATGATTCCAAGAAACATATAGCAATTTTGGACGAACAAATATGAAGTTTAACGAACATGAAGAACTTACATGAGAGAATGATCGAACGAATGATAATCTTCGTGAGAGAGAAAAATACGAAATCCTTAGCTCCGAGTAAAAAAGTGAAAGGTGAAAAACTGAATTCACCCTTTGAGATGTATTTATAGGCCATTAGTGGGCCTGTGGGCCTTTAGGACTGGGCCAAAGATGTTGGGCCCGATGGACTATTTGAATGATATTAACCAACGTTGTGTTAAATACGGAAAATGTAAACAGAAAAACGAAAAGTGAAAACGTGAACTAATCGTAAAAACGGTAGTATACAGTATGAAATATATAATTCGATCAGCTTGCTTATCGGGGTTCCAAAGATAATTTAATTTAAATCCATGTTTGTGTAGTTGTCCAATTTAACCGTTCAGTCTTATAGCCGTAAGATAGTGTTTTAATTTCAAGTAAGCTGTTTTAAAATTTAAGCTAAAAAGCACCCGCTTAAATCAGACATTCGACAAAAATCGGAGTGCACTCAAGATATTTGTGAAGTATTTTAAGTTACGAGTGGTATGGATTGGTTACCAACCTAGACAAGGGCTATGAAACTGGCGAAGAGATAGCTCATAGTAAATATTAAAATATTTGTTCTTGAATAACGAATTGGTGATATTTCAAGTCAGTGACTAACTTCAACGAAGTTTTATAAGATTAAAGAATTCTGCTGACTTTCTATGAAATCATATGGCAAGCTTTCTACCAACCGATCCCAAACCATTTAGGGCTTAGGTGGCTAGGTGAACAAGGGCACCCCAAAGGTATACTGACTCATATTTCAAAGGTCGCTTATATGAATTCAACAACTTATTAGCACACCAATTATTTGTAATTCAATATGAGCATTTCCCATCTGTAAGCGCAACATATGACTGGTAACAAAAATCTAATCTCAACCTTTATTGTGGCAAACAAATTTAAGTCGTTTAATGTAGGAATTAAGGGGTATTAAAACGGGTAAACCACACTATCGAGAACAACAAAAAGACGAAGGGCCACAAGACACCGGAGGTTAAACTAAAATACGATGGAGATTATAAGTGCGCATGTAAGTGCTAAAACCCGATCTAAGACGGAGAGTCAGAAGCAAAATTTTTCTTCATCTCGAATTTGGGATTTCCGCACAAGTTAAGCTAATTTGTTTTTTTTAAGTAAACGTTGGTTAATCTAAGTTGCGTAGTCCAATTCGATGAATAAGGGATTCAAAACGAGATTTGTCAAAAGCTTTAGTGAACAGATCGGCCAAATTGTTTTCGGAAGAGACCCGAATGATATTGATGAATTTCTTTTCAGCATAGTCTCTAATAAAATGGTGCTTAAAGTCTATGTGACGGGTCTTGCTATGCTTAACAGGATTTTTAATAACAGAAACGGCAGCCTCATTGTCTATATTAATAGGAGTAGAGGTATAGGATAAACCGTAATCCAGCATCTGTTGTTGAATCCAGAGAACCTGTGACACACAGCTACCCGCATCGATGTATTCTACTTCACATGATGAGACGGAAACAGTTGTCTGTTTCTTGCATTGCCAAGACACGAGGCGTCCTCCCAGAAATTGACAACCACCGGAGGTTGACTTTCGATCGATATTGCATCCACCCAAGTCCGAGTCGATGAATGCTTCGAGAAAGAGGTCGCTTCCCTTGGGATACCAGAGACCCAGCCGCGGTCGGCCTTTTAGGTAGCGAAGAATCCTCTTTACAGCAGAGTGATGAGACATCTTAGGACAAGCTTGAAACCTGGCACATAAACATACAACAAACATTATGTCAGGACGAGATGCAATAAGATACATTAAAGAGCCTATAATGCCGCGATAAACAGTTGGATCCATGTCAGGAACGTTTTGTGCGTTTGGTTCCAGATTGTGCTGCTGAGGAATGGGAGTAGCAATGGACTTAGCGTCGGTCATGTTGAATTTCTTGAGTATTTATGTGACGTAGTTTGATTGATGGACAAACATACCGTCGGGTAGTTGCTCCACTTGTAACCCTAGAAATAGCTTGAGTTCTCCCATGGCGCTCATTTCGAATTTGTCTTTCATTAGCTTTTCAAAATCCTTACACATTTGATTGTCAGTGGAGCCGAAAATAATGTCGTCCACGTAGACTTGAACCAATAATTTAGCCTTGGGCGAATCTTTGATGAAAAGAGTGCTATCGATACGACCTCTCTTGAAACCGGATTCTAAGAGAAAAGTAGATAATGTTCCATACCACAGACGAGGGGCTTGATGAAGACCGTATAAAGCTTTGTTTAGCTTATATACCCTATCAGGGTGTTGTGGGTCTTCAAAACCGGGGGGTTGCTGAACATATATTGTGCATCGATTTTACCATATAGGAAGGCACTTTTAACATCAAGTTGATAAACCGTAAGTCCCATGTGAGAAGCATAAGCCAAGAAGAGGCGAACGGCCTCGAGTCGAGCGACTGGGGCGAAGGCATCCTGAAAATACAATCCTTCTTCTTGATAAAATCCTTGTACCACTAAGCGAGCTTTGTTTCGAGTGATAATTCCATGGTCATCACGTTTGCATCGGAAAACCCATTTAGTGCCTATAGCGTAGGCGTCGTCGGGTAGAATCACGAGTACCCAGACCCCTAGTTTCTCAAACTGAGCTAATTCCTCTTGACAGGCGTGTACCCAATTTGCGTCTTTGAGGGCCATATGGATATTTGAAGGAGCCTCTTGGGAAACGAAGCAGAAGTAGCAACAGTTGTTGAAATCCTCTGAAGTTGTTGCAAATGCATACATTCCTTGCAGATCCTCTAGTTGCGATCGAGTTTGAACGTTTGCGTTCGGATCGCCAAGAATATTTCCAAATGGGTGATACTGGTGAATCCGAGACTCTACGTGCGGTTCTGCCGCATCGTCTTGAGCGTCTTCGGGGAGTAGTTCTGCCACATCGTCTTGATCATCGGCTTGAACTTCGGGGTCAACAGTTTCAGCAACAATTTCTTGAATAACTTGTGTACGAGGAAAGACTGAATCGACATCATCAGAAGAGAAACTCGGGTTCTCTGTTCCTGTATTAGTCACACTAGGAGAAAGGTTAAATGATTTAAATAACGCATCATTGTCGAAAGCAATTTCTGGACCGTTTTGTTTTTCAAAAGTATAGCTAGTTATTTCCAAATTGAAAACAATTTCCACTGTGCGTGAAAGTTTTAGATAAACTCTTTTGTTAGCGCAACCCTCAACATACCCAAGAAAGTATCCCTGGACTGCTTTAGGTGCGAACTTAGTGGTGTAATTTGTTTTCAAAACGGTGCAGGGAGCCCCAAAGGGTTCCAGACCAGCAAGATTTGGCTTACGACTATTAAGCAGTTCATAACTTGTTTTATCAAACCGTTTCACCGTCAACACTCGATTAAGGACGTAGCAAGCTGTATTCTCGGCCTCCCCCCAAAACGTAACAGGGAGGAGTGAGTCAGCTAGCATGGTACGTGCAACCTCTATCAAGGTTCTGTTTTTCCTCTCAGTGACTCCATTTTGTTGTGGCTCATATGGAGCGCTGTGTTGTTGAACTATCTCATTGGCAAGACAATAGAAGGTCATCGTGGAATTCTTGAACTCTGTCCCGTTATCGCTGCGTAAACGTTTGACATTGGCTTTGTATACATTCTTGATCATGTCAAAGAAGTTGATTAACGGCCAGCTGTTTCACTCTTAGTAACCAAAAAGTAAACCCAAGAGTAGCGAGTGTAATCGTCGGTGATCACTAAACAGTAATATTTGCCTCCGAAACTTCTTTGTGCAATGGGGCCGAAAAGATCAGTATGCATCAACTCAAATGGTGTCTCAATTGTGTTAATAGCCTTGGATTTGTGTGGTTGCTTGTGTTGTTTTCCGAGTTTGCATGGAACACATTTATCCTCATACTCAAAACGTTTGAGTGGAACTCCATTAACTAGCCCTTTCTTTGTTATCTCGTTCATTTTCCGAAAGTGTAAATGAGCCATTTTTCTGTGCCAAATCATGGCTTCTTCGCTTGTTGACTTTGACAATAGACATGTTGAATCGGTGGTCGTTTCAGTGTTGTTCATATCCATAATGTACGTATTTTTAGTTCTTGGTGCGCGCATCAGTATCAGGTCCTCAGGGATATCAATTCCTGATTTGAGAATCAAAACTTCCTTCTTGGTAAAATACACGGGATTATCGTTGTCGCAGATTTGAGAGACACTCAGCAAATTGTGTTCTAGCTTCTTAACGTAAAACACATCCTTCAGTGTTATTTTACCATTTGTAACTGATCCAATTCAAGTTATTTCTCCACCTTTATCTCCAGCAAAATTTACGCGTCTTTTCTTTCCGGATTCGAAGTTGTTGAGCAGACTTCGTTCTCTTGTCCTGTGCCTGGGACAGCCACTGTCAACGTACCAGTTATTGACCATTCGGTGACTCGGTTCCTGCACATAAAATGAAATGATTAGTTCTTATGGGGAACCCAGGCCATAACAGACATGGATTGACCTTTCTCAGTCACATAGGTGACCCTTTTGTACACTCCTTTAGGATTGTATGAGACTGGTGATGTGTGTCGAGGAGAATAATGACTGTTAGAGTTATATGGAACTCTATGACTCATTGGTGTGGACATGACAGTCCGATTTGGAGAATAATAAATGCGTTGATGGAAGTTTTGATAGTGAGGTTCATGATAAAAACGTGGGGGACTGTGATAATGATTGTCATGGTGATATCGTGGAGGACCGTGATAGCGTTGTTCATGATGGTGTTGGCCATAAGATGGAACGAACGCTTGTTGTGGCCGCTGGTGGGAACGTTTATTGAAGTTTCCCATACATGAGTTATTGTGCCCGTAATTGCGAGAATTCGATTCTGAGTGTTCATTTTTCGGATTTCGTAGAATCTGGACGGGTTTAGTGGGAATTGATTTATCTTTCTGTTGGTAATTTGTCCAAACCGGAGGTTCTTTTGATTCTTTACGTTTATTGGTGCAAATTGAGGCCACGTGTCCACGCTCACGACATTTGAAACAGTTTAAAGTTTCCATTTTATGTGATTGATCTGGTTCAGCATCTGAGGGTATGCTTTGCTTAGACTTGATATCTTTGCTTGAGATGAATGTTTTGAGCAGAGGTTCGCACGTTGAATTTTGAGTCTGAACTTTTCTGGGTTGTTTCTCTTGAGGTTTCGTATATTCCTGGTCCTTAGAGTTTGAAGATTCACATTTTTCAGACTGTGGAGGCTCGGATTTAAAGAAACTAAAGTTGTTATTATATGGAGGTGGTGTTTCGTTATATCCTAGACCTTCAGATTTTCCACTGGTGCGTTGACGAGTCAAGATAGAGTTCAAAGTACTGGAAGAAGTACGGAATTGCTCGATCTTCCTTTCCTGCTCAGTTAAGCGTATTTCACAGTTGTTCAACTCTTGGACTTTCTCAGCAAAACTTTTCTTTTCGTTTTCAAGACATTCATATAATGTGTCAATTTTATGTGTTAAAGTGCCGACATTTGATAAAAGTTCCATTCTATCTTTTTCGTTTTGATAATATTTCTTTGCAAAATCATCTTTTAGATAAGTTTGTGTTGATATGTTAAGCTCAAGTTCAGTTTGCTGAGATTCCAAATTGGATACTGACTTAGTCAATTTGTCGTTTTGAAGAGTTAAAATAGTAAAAGATTTACATAACTCCCTCACAGATTGAAGATCAAGAAGTACCTTTGACTTTTCAATGTTGAGTTCAACCATTTTAGCAATGAAGTTCTCATTGGATAGATCCACTGTACAGCTACAGATCTCTGTGTTGTCTTCAATATCTTCAACATCCTGAGCATTTTCTTCATTTGAGCTTAAGTCACTGTCAGTACCTGACGCCCCTTCCGTATCACTGACTTCACTGCGTATTTCTTCGATAGATGCCATGAGGGCTTGATTCCTTTCATCAGTACAGATTTGCCAATTGTATGTACGATCATCATGTTGAACTATCATGGCCTGTGAAGCTAAACTGCGTTGTGGTTGAGAAGAAGTGGTCCTAGTTTTGTCTTGATTTGGAGTATATTCCACTTTAGGCTGTTGACATTCTCTAGCGAAGTGGCCATGTCCTTGACAGTTGTAACAGCGTACCTTTGATTTATCAAAACCTGCTTTTCCGGTTCTAGGACTGCGTCCTGTTCTTGTCATAAATCGCTTGATCCTGTTAGTAATCATAGCAGTTTTCCATTGTAAGTCCATTTCCTCTAAGTCATCTTGATCGACTTGACCAAAATCTTCATCCCATAATCCTGGATCGGTGATTTTTCCTTAAACTTGATTACCATAAGCGGCCAAAAAGCAAGATAGGATTTCTAGGCTTTCTTCTGCTGATTTGACACTCATAGGCATTTTCTGATGAGTTGTGTTAGCTTTGTGTGCAGCCGTTGATGTTTCAGGGACTGGACTCTTTGAGATGTCAGAGGTTGTCTGATCTTTGTCAGAGAGAAAAGCGGTAACATTTCCTAAAGAACTAGATTCTGGAGTTTGCCCAAATGGTGTCTGATCAGTTATTGCGTTTGCAATGAGACGTGTTAACTCGTATCCTCGAAATCTTTCAATGATATTTGCGAAAGTTGGCTTTTCCCGACGTAGTCCATCTATGTTTTCAATTTCATCCTTCACTAAATTGACATAGACTTCCCATCGCTTAGGTAGAGCATCCAAAAATCTCTCTATTTTCTCTTCGTCATCAATTGTTTCACCGTGTCTGCAGAGGTGTGTAAGTAGTTGAAAGTATCTGTTGACGGTATCTTCAAATGATTCGTTGATTTCTGCTCTGAATGTGGAGAATTGTCGTTTAAGCAGGTTTACTCTACTTTTCCTTTGCTTAGCAGTTCGAGCGTACTGAGTTTCAATGACCTTCCAGAGTGCATGTGCAGTGGTATACTTTTGACAGATATGCATCATTTCTATTGGCAAAGCCATCTTCAGACTTGCCCAAGCTTTGTTTTCAGCGTCATAAATTTTTCGTTGATCAGGTGAGAGAGATTTGATTGGAAGTGGTGTAGCTACACCGTTTGTGGAGTTATTTGGAGGGACATATGGTGATTCGATACTTATCCACATTTGAACATCATTATAGCGACAAAAGGATTCAAATTTATCGACCCAGTCATAATATTGTGAAGAGTTGAGTAACTTAGGAGGAGTGTTAACTGATTGTTTTGAATCCATTGGTAGAGCAATAACGAATATGTTGTTCGGCGAAGATGGGGGTCACGAAGATGATGTTCGGAAAAGATGGAGGTCACAAAGATGACAGTTTCCACGAAGATGATGTTCGGCGAAGATGGAGGTCACGAAGATGACAGTTTCCACGAAGATGATGTTCGGCGAAGATGGTGTTCACAAAGGTGATGATGTCCACGAAGATAATGTTCAGCGAAGATGGTGTCACGAAGATAATGGTTTCCACGAAGATGATGTTCGGCAAAGATGTTCACAAACTTAGTTGTTCACGAAGATCATCCACTAACGAAGATGTCTACGAAGGTGATCCACTAACGAAGATGTCTACGAAGATGATCCACTAACGAAGATGTCTACGAAGATGATCCACTAGGAAATCCACGAAGATGTCTCCACGAACTAAGTCCACGAACGTTGATCCACGAACAAGCAAAAACCCTAATCATAACAAACCGCCGCCGAAGATGTAAGGATGATCGACGAACAATCAAAAACCCTAGTCTTAACAAATCGCCGCCGAAGTTGTAAGTACCCTAAATTTCAGATCGATTAAAACTGCGATTTAATCCTGAACCAAATCTCGATAGAGAGCAAACAATGCATTTGCTCTGATACCAATTGTAGGTCCCAGTGGTCAGATCAACAGGATTAAACCAATGATTACAATGCGGAATCTCGTAATCAATGTATACGCACAAGTAGTAATCGAATAACAATAAACACAAAACACAATTACCGAATTCTTAATACTTTGATTAATAAACTCTGTTACAATCCACAAGTATTAACTCCGAATTCTCTATCAAAACCAACAACCCTAAACTGATCTAAACACCTCTATTTATAGAGTAACATGTTCAGCCAGTTTGGGCTTGGGCTTTACTGGGCCTCACGAACATGCAAGTTCGTGAGCAGCCCATTAAGCTCTAAATCTATACAAACAAATTAAGTTAATACAGTAATAAATAACAAAGCAAATAGAACATCCAGTCATCATGTATTTGCACCAACACACCACCACCCATCCATCTCGTTAGCGTTCCTCCTCCCCGTCACCATGTTATTTGCATACATAAATATTAATAATAATAGTTTTTTAAATGGTGTATGATAATGAGATTTGGCGATCTTCGGAAGCCACTAACCTAACGGAATGATCTGTCTTTGTCCTCTAAAGTCCCATTTCACTCGATCTGGCGATTCTGTTATCTTCTGCGGCGGCGGCGGTGGTAGTGAGGTAGATTTTATGGCGGAGGAGGTGGCGACAGTGCGGCGGTAGGTGGTTAGGGTTTTGAGTGAGTGACGGGTTAGTGACGACATTTCACGATCTCCGTTAAGATATTGTGTATAGAGTGACGGTTGGAGTTAACAGCGAAATGTTTATGGTGATATCTGATACTTCTTTTTCTTTTGTTTGGATTTTTATTTTTTGTACCCTGATGTTTGTAGATAATTCATATAAGCCCTTAGATAAGTGTTCTTATAGGGTTGGAAATAGCGGTTGCCGAAGTTGATTGTGGTTGTCTCGTAGTTGGTGGTGGTGGTTGCCGGATTTGGAGAGGGGAAATGGTGGTCAGAGTAGTTGTGGGGTTCTCTGGTGGAATAATTGTGTTGATAAAATTAAAACTGTAATAGTCAATTGTAAAGTCAAACAAATGTGTTAATTTGGTGAAATGGCGTCCTACATGACATTACACGTCACTAAAATCTATATTAAAAATTTATAATTACCAATGACCTAAAGTGAAGGTAAACACATTCACACAAAAGCTCTTAATACAAGTTTAACGCATACACTAAAACAATTAAAACTTGAATGTATATAATAGTTTTCAGTAACAAGTTCGATTAATTTTCAAACAAGTAACCCTAATAAGTTTTGTTTAATTTTATTTTGGGTCTGATTTATGTAAAGTTTGAACTACTTCACTTATTATTACGCATTAAAATTTTAAATTCATTTTTTAAATGAAGCAATTGACTCACAAGTTTGTCCATATATCCTTAATGAAGGATTAGGTTGAGCTTAAAAATAACCACATAGTCACAATCAGTGGCGTAGCCATGTATAACTTAGGATGGGCCATAGCCCTCCCCAAACCGTTAATTTCTAGTAATATATATATATATATATATATATATATATATATATATATATATATATATATATATATATATATTTTAGTAGGCTTTTAATGTTTTAACGCCTACAGCACGTCCAAATACATGATTGGTCCACTTAATATTTTAGATAGAAACTTTCTGTTGTCCTGCAACTTATTATTTTTGAAGTCTTACTGTAATACTAGTATAATTTATCTTCATATTATTCTTGAATATTTTATTATATTTTTAGCCCGCCCTACTCATAAATCCTGGCTACGCCACTGGTCACAATAAAAGAAATGTGATTGATACACAATAAAAAAAAAAGATATGTGGATGGTAGCTAGGAAAAATTAATATTGGATAAAGACAAGTTCTTTGAGAGGTGGTCGCTAACTCACAACGGGGAAAAGAAGTTTATTACTATTTGCACGTTTATTTACTTTGTTCGCTTCATTTATATAAATAAACATGCATTTAAATTGAATTTTTGGGATTTCTAATTGACGGATATCTTTCTTTGTACTACACTATTATTCGTATCTTTTGCAGTCATTTTGGAAGCTAAATGAACGGGAACGCAAGGAGCTGAAACGGAAACGCAAACGCAAAGAAAACGAAAGCGAAAAGCTGCCTAGCTCCAAGACCCGCCCAGGTTGGGTTTGGCCTTTTGGCTGACCCGCCTGGGCCTTTGCTGCTCGTTCACATAGAAGACCAGCCCGGGCATCACCTGGGATATGCTATGATCAGATACTCGAGACCCCGCGGAGCATAATTGTGAACCATCCTGACCCGCAGGGGCTCCTCTTGTGTTGAACGGATACCCTCCCGGGTGAGATAACCCGCCTGGGCCATGGGTCTTTTAAATCCGACCCGCCCGAGTACTATGCTGAATTTTCGGATTTTGTTTGTTATTCTGTTTTTGCATGATTTAAACCACTTTTATTGGTAGTTTTTAATATCTTCTTATTATTATCACTACTGGGAACAAAAAGGAGGGAGCCTTGAGGTTTATATCATCATTGCGTCATCGAATTAGGTGTTTATAAGCATTTGAAACCCGAATTTATGTCTTATTGTATGATTATCATTACTATGCTTGGCTAATTTCTTTGTATTATGTTCCAAACTATACTTGATTATGTCATTTGAATAATGAAATTGATGTTTGTTTATATTTATTTATTTATTGTGGTTTGTTAAACTGTTAATATTATTCATTTCTCGGCTTTGATTGATCACCTAGATAGTAATAAAACTTTGTTTTCTTCATTATGTTCAACTTTTATACATTGTAATTTTTCAAACATATCATAATCAAACCTCTTTTGGGATTTCCGTGTCACTTTATAAAGTTAAGGCTATGCCAAAGTTTTACTTGCGTGACACACAAAGTTAAAATTACAATACTAAAAGGGTTTATCAAAAAAATTATTCTTTTGTTTCAAAAAAATATTCATTTTTTTTATTTATATTTGTTTCAAAGTTATTGTCCCTTTTTCAGTTGAAATATAACTTCTTCCTATTTTACCCTTAAATTTCTATAACTTTTCAAAATCTAAAAATAAATTACTTACTTATTTGAGGGTCATAATCAGTAATCTAATAAAAAATAGTTTATCAATTGAACTATCTTATTTCGATTTTTTTTTCTTACATACCTCTTTTTGAAACGAGGAAAGAAGTATGAAACTTTAGTAGATTGAAAAAACTTATAATACCTAAACTGGACCAAATGTTGGCATTCGCCCTTGAATTAATTTTAAGGTTTTTTGTTTTAGCCTTAAATTGAAAGACAAATACTAGGTCAGCCTGAAAATCCTCCTATATTTACTAATATGTGTAATCCTTACATTTGTCGGCATTTTAACCATTATATACGAAAACATATTCTCTTATATCGGAATCATTTTGTATATGAACTTGCATTTGGAAGTCAACCAATCGAAACAATCTTTTATGTAAATTAATTAACAAAATCGGAAAATTATGCAGGCCATCAAGGATAAAGTAACGGATTTGAATGCAACTCGTAAGGCGAGGTCCGAAGCCAAACATGAGGAGAAGGTATAAAGCAACTATAATGGCATCAATGTTGTGATAATTTGTATTAATGTATTGATCATCATGTAAACAAATTTTACTATATAAAATTTTCATTCTTAGGATCAGAAATGTTTAAATATTTTGATTATGGTGAGTTAATTGTCTTCTCATGAATTTTGAATTTGTTAGACTATTTCATCAATGCTTATCATTTAGTTAAGGTATTAGTTTTAAGGATGAGTAAGGATAGTGACATGTATTAAATTTGGTTTCAGGTTGAGAAGGAGTTGGCTAAATCTCGGGCAGATGTGGCTCATGAGATAAGATTAGCGCGAGAAGCTGAGGCTTCAATGAATATGCATGTTAATAAGGCAGTTGAAAAGGCTGCCCAACACGATGCGAAGGTTGCACCAGACAACCAACATGGTCAAGGTAAGGATGGCTTAAAAAATCAGCATGGCGCTGCAAGTAGTGGTACCACCAATCAATCTGATGGAAAAGGTTCGTCAAATATACCGGACCATCTTACTAAGTATATGTAGGTTAACACGATGGTATCATCATGCGTTGTTAGAATATTCAGAAATTTTCTTTCATCCGCTATGTTTATTAGCTCATCATTTTCTTTACGAACAACCGGTCTAATATCTTATTGAATTTCCATTTTACATGTGCTAAAGGTTTGTTCCTTTATTACTATTATTGTATATGGAAAAGGCTACATTGGTGTATTTCCATCTACAATTTCTCATACATGGACAAATGTCTATATGTATCATTCCAATAGTGTAAATGTTTTGTTGCCATTATAGAGCGACTTTGCTAAAAAATGGTTTTGAAATCCGTTCCCACTCCAGATGTTGGTACTCACAAATTGTAACGGTCTCGGTACTAGTAATGCTCATACCATATTACAAACCTTAAAATTGGTGGATTACATTCCCTTTTTCCTTTCATTTTTCAAAAATCATGTTCATACCATTTTGTTGTTTTTCTTTTCATATTTATTTTAGTTCATATATATTCAAAATAAGTTGTAACTCTATATTTAAAAAAGAGATTTAAAGTAATAAGGATAAGAAATATTGTGGGAATGACATGTGTAATTTTTTTTTGTGGGAATGACATGCGACATGTTTAGGTAGAATATTTTTTTTAAAAATAAAAAAAATTAATTGATTTTTTTTTTTTTCGAAGAAAAAAAAATTGCTGGAAAAAGTTATGCACGATATGTTTTTTTTGGAAAAAGTTATGCACGATATTTTTTTTTGGAAAAAGTTATGCACATAAATTATTTTTCTTAAAACTTATGCACGAAATATCTTTTTTAAAGCGAACTTATACACAAAAATATCAAATTTTTATAAAGTTATGCACAAAATATCAATTTTTTATGAAATGATACACAAAATTTGTCATGTGTTTGTAAAATTATGCACCACAAAACATTGTGCATAACTTTTTGTGTGCATCAGGAAAAAAAATTATGCACGAAAATGATGACGTAATCGGAAAAAAAAATCAAATTTCTTTTTTCTGAAAAAAAAATATCTTTTTATTAAAATAATAATTTATTGTTTAGAAATGTCACGTAGACATGTCAAATGTCTCTCACACATGTCACATGTCCCTCCCCACATGGCACATGTCACTTCATATAGCTTCTCACATTTTTACTTTAAAACTCTTTGTATTATATCCCATGCCTATATATATATATATATATATATATATATATATATATATATATATATATATATATATATATATATTAACTCGAATTTAATTAGCATGAGTAACAGGTAGACTTAAAAAGGAAGATGACAAATATACTAACAAATTGTTATATTGATTTACATAATGCATATAACTTATAAACAAACACGACATTATAAGTAATATATTTATAAATAAACCTTATTTAAGTTTTAGGTTAGTGAGGTCTTTCGTAGTTGTCCTAAGTGGTGTTCTTAAATAAGATAAGCTCTAGTCATAAGTTAGATGTCTCGGATTTAAAATCTCACATGAAGCTTTTTGCTCTAAAGACATATCCATCCGCCGTAAATGTTTAGTTGACCCGATCAAGAAAGACTTTGGTTGAAAATGGTCATCGGTTCATATCCGAACTCACTACTTGGTCTGGCGCCGAGACAGAGAAGATTGCATGGATCTTAGTCTTTGGTGAAAGGTTAGATTTGGTGAAAGGTTAGGTTAAGTTCAAAAGACCATGAAATTTTGATTACTTCATCAAAAATAACCTTTAGATTGAAGTGTCAGGTTAGTTGGGTGACCCATTAAACTTATAAGACCTGACATCTCTAGTTAAATGAAATCATTTATAAACATTCAAAAAATATTCTTTTGTATCTTCTATTTTTATATTTTATGGTTAAGGTCTTGAAAATGGCCAAATATATGTATTTCAAAAACCACTACACCATTTCATCATCTAAACTTATATTAGTTTTGGATCTTGTTGATTAGGATCCTCATTTATATGTAATGTATCTCCATAAACGTTAGTGGATAGGGTCGAGAGTCTAACTCACTTAGATTTAAATATTGAAAAACCCATCCTTAATATTCAACAATATATCGAAGGGACCCAATTTTGTTTGATATAATTACAATCAATTAAAAATAATCATAAAGTTTGTGATATGGAATCTAAAATTGATATAAGGCCAATAATTTATAGGCTCCAACACATTGTTATAACTTTATTAAAGTATTTAATTTAATATAAGTTAATGAATTAAAAAATTATGATTAGGTAAATGGGTCCATTGCTACATTAACTATGATTAGCTAGGGTAAGCCAAGAAAGAAGAGTGGTGGAAGAGTTAGGTACATATGATGTGAAACATGAAGTAAAGGATGTCCAAGATCTTTGTAGGCTATTAATATAGATGACTGGATTGGCTTAACTTCACTGTCTCATATCACTGACTTCTGGTATTCTTGTTGTGTGTGTTTTAATTGAGTGTTGTGTTTTGAAACCCTTGTCTGTCAACTTTCTATTGGATGTTTTCCTATATTTGTGGGGCTCCCCTTTTCTATTCTTCCTAGCTTGTAGCTAGGGTTTTACATATCAAAGATGGTCGTCAGATTCTTTTTTCTTTTTAGTTTCTTCATGTACTTAAATACCTAATGCATCCAGAACATCATCACTGATATCCTCTTGAACACATTAATGAGTACTTGGCATTAGGGTTGTCATTTATTCAACCAAACTGACAAACAAACAAAAAAAATAGAGTAATATATAAAATAGTTCATTAAGTAACTAAAATATTTGAGTATTTAAACAAACTATGCAACAAGAAAGGAAATAACTATAACTAACTACTATCTATGTCTCGTATTTATTGTTTACTGTACCTTTTTAGATTGTCCAAAATGAGTTTTTATTCGTTATACTGTATAATTATTCTACTTTTATTAAAATGTTTTTTGCTTGGACAATAATTTGAGACGGATAACATAATAACTAAGTATGGCTAGTATCTAGAAACTGCAAAATTTAACCCTACAAAGTAAGAATAAAGGACTTAATTATAAATTTAGGTTAAATGTCAAAATTGAATGAAAAAGTGGAAAACAAAGGAAGTCCTAGAAAGAGTGGATAAACATAACTTGAAAATAGATAAAAATGCATAATTTGGGCCAAAATTCGTTGTTTGAAAAGTTACGGCTTATTATGATTAAGTAGGCTCACTATATAAGTGTAATGGACCAAGAAATTTTGTAGGCCCTTTTATTTGTGGCCATTGTGTGTTGGTGGTTCTCACCGGCTCTAAATGAGCAGTTTCTTTTTTTCTTTTTTTCTTTTTTTTTTTTAACATAAAGCTCAAAGCCTAACAATAATATTTATAACGAGAATCATTCATCAAAATTGAGATATGTTGTAGTGGAATAAAAATCTACGTTTTACAATAGATGAGCGGTTGAGCACAAAGATATATATCTCATTCGTTTGTTAATATTAAAAGTGAATATTTATCCTAATACCTAAAATAGTAATATGGATAATCAAATTGGGACGGAGTAGCAATATTTTGTTAATACCAAAAGTGAATATTTATTTTAATACCTAAAATAGTAATATGAATAATTAAATTGGGACGGAGTAGCAATATTGATAAACGGAGTAGTATATTTCTATTACTAATTACTAATAATTACTAATAGCGATAAACTTGAAATACATAGACATAAACTTACACAAAATTTACCTCACAAAGTTGTTTTTACATTAGTTGGAAAGAAGCCGATAACCATGCATAGATTATATTTGACATAAATTTGGCTAATATACTAAAAGTTGTAGACCGAGAATCGATCATGGTTTAGATCTTAGATAATGAAACAAAATGTCTCCAACAATAAAGGGGGTTTACAACGAACAATAGCAAAAAGAAAATGAAATCATATCTCGATAACAACATACTATCAGTTTTATCGTGAATCCTAGTTTTAACAGATACTATATCCAGGGGCGGATGTACATGGTCAAGAGGGTATGCACTTGCATACCCTATCCAAATTACTAGCAGTGCAAAATTTTGGAGTTTTGTGTTTATTTGGTAAGTCTAACATAGAAGTGCACACCCTTATTTCAAATCCTAGATCCAGTGCACACCCTTATTTCAAATCCTAGATCCGCCACTGAGTCTATATCGACTAATCAAACAAAAAAGCACTTAAGTCTACTGAGATCACTACTTTCAATTTACAAATCAAATTAAAAAAAAAAAAAAAAAAAAATGAACAGGTTATTTCATCTTCAAGTTTATAAAGTCTAAATGTTCAATATTTATTGTCAATCTTCTAACTTTGATATAATATCGATTAATCTCCTACTTTCAAAATTGAGATCACTACTTTCAAAATACTAAAACAGTAGCATATAATGTATGTTCATGTAAATATTTCATAACGAAGCATATAACTTTTAGAGATCTCATACTTTAGTGAATTATCATATGAAGCTTCAACTTTCATTTTCTTTAAGTATACACGGCCTTTTAGTGAATAATCACTTGTACTGGTAACTTTAACATTGGTCGGCGTACCGATAACTTTAATCAACGTCCCGATATTTCCACATATATGTACTTACAAAAACATAATTGTAATAGCCAAATCATGCATAATAGTATAAATATTTAACTTTAATAAAATACTAGCATGAAAAAGAACTTTAAATATAATAACATGTATCTCAGTTCATAAAATCTCATAAAATATTTCACATTGGATTCGAGGTAAGAGGAGTTCTACTTCATTCTTCACATGTTGGATATGTAGGCGTGTCAGATGGCAACAATCGTATATTCCACTAAAATGATTATGTAAATACTTTGCATATGATCATATGTTAACAATGATGATAATTAAAGTTTATAATGTTCGTCCTATTTATGAGTATAATGCTCATTTATAGCTATTGATATTCACCGTATGATACCTTCAGATAAAAATTATCAAATTATTGACATATTAAACATATGACTTTGTATTATATTTAAAAGTTATAAAGACACCTAAAATTATAAATGACTAGGATATGATCCAAAGTCTATTATCTTTAATATATAATAAATGAGGAGCCGTAAATGCCACATGACGAATTAAGGACCATTAGATGAGTTAACTTCTTTGATTTCAACCGTTAGATCAAATTGATAATGTCATCAAACACTATTTTCATTTTATACCCTTTTAAAATACATAATTACATTCTCTCTTTAATTCCCATCTCTACTAAAATAAAAACAAAATTCTAAATTACTTAAAAAAAATCACTCAATTTGAACTATGATTTACCTTATTGTTATTTTAAAATCTCCTAATAAAAAATATTAAAACATGTGTATAAACGTAAAAGTGTTTATATTATTATAACTATAAACAACATGTGTATAAACGTAAAGGTATATATGTTATTATACATATAACATTGTCTTTTCATAATAACTTAAAATCTACATAAACATAAAGTTTATGATTCTATTTTTATTTTTTTCGCGCTATCGCGGGACAATAATCTAGTTAAAAAATATAAAAGGAAAAACTAATGTGAAATTTCTTTAACTAAATGCTAACACGATTTTTATAATATCTAACGAATAGTCAAAATGTTAAACTAAATGTTAGGGCTTAATGAAGGAAGTTTATCGACAAGCTTTCACACTACATTATTACCTGTCATAGTTATCTTAAATTGGGTGAATGTGTGGCAAATATTTGTTAGGTCTTTGTTTAGATTAGTTTGTCATTCTTGAAAGAAAGTTGAGTAAATTACACCGTTGGTTCTTATGTTTGTATCCAAATCACTAGTTTGAGGCTTTTTTTTTGAAATAATTATGCCATTAGTCCTCATTGTTGTAAATCTGTTACATCGGTGATCCATTTCTCAAACGTGCATTTATATTTGACGGATACATAATCACGTGTCTTCCACACGAGGGTATTAAAGTCTTTAACCAACCCCACTCAGCTTTTATCTTTGTTATTAGAGTTAATTACATGGTTCGTCCCTATGGTTTGCACCATTTTCACCGGTCATCCCTATTACTTTTTTATTACACCACTGGTACCTAAGTTTGAATTTTGTTGCCTGCAGAGTCCCTATTTTGGATGTGCCGTTAAATGTGCCGTTAAGTCAGTAACACGTGAGCCACACATGAGGGTATTTTCGTCATTTTAACTTTCTCTCTCACAATCCCCACAAAATCAATATCACAGACATTCTTCCCCAAAATCATCACTGTAACAATTAAAACCCAATTCAAAATCCAAATCCCAAATAACAATTTAAAAAACCCAGATTACTATGCTTTTTATCTTTACTTTTCTTTTTTGTGTTTAAATAGGAGATAGTGGTGAAGCCCATGGAAGAAATACTGGTACCCAACACTACAAATTCAAGTCATAACAATAACAATAATAGTAATCTTTCAAAGCCATCTTCAAGTTCTTCATCTTTTAAGATTGCGGATCTGATTGTGTTTGTGGCATCTGCTAACTCTTCAAGTGAGCAAAGTAGTTCCAATTATTACGTCGATGCATTTGGCTCTCAGTGTCTTTCTGTATTTAGATCGCTTGGGTTACCTAGCTCTGCTGTTTTTCTTCGAGATTTACCGTCTGATTTGAAAAAAAGAAACGATTTAAAGAAGACGTGCATTTCTAGCCTTGCTTCTGTATTCCCTGAAGATTGCAAGTTTTATCCAGCAGATACGAAAGACGACTTGCACAAGTTCATGTTTCTCTTTAAGGAGCAAAGGCTCACAATTCCTCATTGGCGTACCCAACGACCTTACATTATGGCTCAGAAGGTGGACATGGTGGCGGATGGGTCTGGAAATTGTAGCCTTCTTCTCACTGGTTATCTTCGTGCTCGTAATCTCTCAGTGAATCAGCTGGTTCATGTATCGGGTGCTGGGGACTTTCAATTGGGCAAGATTGAACTTCTCAAGGATCCGTGTTCATTAAATCTGAAAAAAGACGGAGATTTCATGGATGCAGATGATTCACATGTCGTAAAAACGTTACTCCCAGATCCTATGAAGCAAGAGCCTTTACTTGTTGAGAATATACCCGATCCTCTAGAAGGCGAACATACATGGCGAACAGACATGGCCAACAGAAGCAGAAATGGCAGAAGCTGATAGAGTAAACAAGGAAAAGAAGCAGAAGAAAAGATCTCTTCCTCGTGGTACTTCTGAAAAATTACTATTATTGAAGGCAACAACCGTCGGTTGCCGGAAAAATTGCTTGGAGAGAGAGAGAGAGAGAGAAGCGTTAATGAAGATTCGTGGTTATTGTCACTTAAATTGGATGTCGGAGTTGTTTTTTATTACTCTTATATGATTATTTGGATCTGGAAATAAAATAGCCGGAGGGAAACATGGTGGGTTTTTGGAAATTCTGGGGTGGGTTAATTAAATGGAGAAGATGATAGGCAAAAAGTCAAATTTGCCCTCACGTGCAACGCACATGTTACTAACTAACGGAGATTTTAACGGCACATCCAAAATAGGGACTCTCGAGGCAACAAATTTCAAACTTAGGTACCAGTGGTGTAATAAAAAAGTAATAGGGATGACGGGTGAAAATGGTGCAAACCATAGGGACGAACCATGTAATTAACTCTTGTTATTAACACCAATAATCATCTTTTTCTTCTCTCTCTCTCACACACACACTTTCTCTTTATCTTTCTCTAACATATGCCACAAAAAACCCACCCACACCATAATATTCTAAAATTCAAATCAATCGGTTGATTCTTGATAACCGGATTCAATGATGATGATGAAGAATCTAATGATTGATTTTTGCAGGAGATTGAGTTGAATCGGAGAGGGAAATTAACGAGTTTAATGAGTTGGAATCGGGCGAGTTGATGGAGAAATGGACGCGATGGTGGTTTAAGGTGGAGGTGGTGGTGGTTAGGGTAATTAGTTTTTCCATGGTGGTGGTGCCGCCGCCGTGGTGGAGTAGCTCCGGCAGGCGTGGGTGGAATATATATATGCGGTAGCCATGGGAGATAATTGAATTGGTGGGATGTTGTTTAGGATAGAAATCTAAAATTGCCTCATTATTATATAAAAGAATCACATGATTGACTAAATGACTAGCCAATTCACAGCAACCAAAGCTTTTCAATAAGCTAATTATTATTAATAAAAAATTTAAAAAGTAAATGACTAAATTATCCTTTTGAACGAGTCACATGACTGAGTTAACGGAGAAAGTTAACGGACGTTAGTAATTTGGACTACCGGCGTAACGGATTTTCAACAATGGGGACTAATGGCATAATTATTTCAAAAAAAGCCTCGAACTAGTGATTTGGATACAAACATAGGGACTAACGGCGTAATTTACTCAAGAAAGTTTGTATTTAGATTAGCACTAGACTAACATTTGCATTATATGGTGGGAAACTTTTTTTTTTTACTGAAAATCATAGGTAAATTATTTTTAGTTACTTAGCCTTTAAAATAATGTCGCTTTTATAACAATAGAAATGGATTGCATAAATGACAAGGCGGAGAATGAGAACTTACATGCTTAGGATATTGGATATTGAAGACTGTCTTTTCTATATGAATACTATTATTGACATAGAACAACTCACGCTTAAAGATGTTAAATAAAAAACAAAAATCAAATGTTCATCTCAAAGGGGATGAAAATGCTAATCTTTCCATGGTATGATGAACCACAAGTTAAAAAGTTATAGGCTAAAAGGACTTTCAATAGATGGTGTTTGGGTTACTATTGCACAAGAAATCAAACATCATGTTTTTTTTATTTTTACAAGAAGAAATTCCAAAAAATCATGGTTTACGTTCTTCCTTTTCGAACTCATGGTTCTTTAGTTCTGAATCTTTCTTGGTCACTCCTATTTATGTTGATAAAATTAAGGATGCAGTTTGGTTATGTAGAGGTCAAAAATCCTTGGGACCCCATAAATTTTATTTTAGATTCACTAAAACAAATTGGGATACAATTGTTAAAGATGTTGTGGCCTATGTTAAAGAATTCGAGAAAACTTGCAATTCCTCTTTTATTGCACTTGTTCCTAAAGTTATTGGTTGTCAAATTCTCGACCAATAATACTTATTCGTTGTCAATAAGATTATAGCAAAAATACCCGCAAATAGGCTTTCAAAAGTCATCTCTTGCGTCGTGAGCGAAGTGCAAACGACCTATGCTAAGAATAGGCAAATCATTGATGTCCCAATGATGGTTGATGAAATAATACCATGGGGAAGAAAAAGGAATAAAAGTTGGATGTTTTCAAAGTTGATTTTGAGAAGGCGTTTGACTCTCTTGATTAAAATTTCTTAGACTCGGTTATGACACAAATGTGTTCTAATAGTCAATGGAGAAAATGGATCAATTGGTGCCTTCACTCGGCCTATGGTCCTTGTCAACGGCTCACCTACTATGGAATTTCAAATTCAAAAAGGTCTTCATCTAAGAGATCCTCTATCTCCATTTCTATTTATCTTGGCGATGGAAGCTTTACACGTCACGTTGTTTCAAGAAGCAAGGTCCAAATGCATTTTTAAGAGTCCCGAAGTGTGAAACGACAAGGTACCAATTTCTCATTTACAATTTGCCGATGAAGCATTGATCATGGGTCATTGGTCATTAGAAAATGTTAAAAACCTCTCAAGAATTTTTTCTTTCATTTATTTAACTACCGGTCTAAAAGTCAATTTTTCCAAGAGTAATTTTGGTATTGGTGTGTCGCAAACGAAAGTAACCAATTTTGCTTCTATTATTGGTTGTCAAGCCTCTCAATTCCCAACTACATATCTTGGTCTACCAATTGGTGCAAAGAGTTTTGGTAGTGTGAATTAGAATCCAACAATAGAGAAGTTTCAAAACAATTGTCCTCCTGGAAAGCAAAATCTCTTTCATTTGGTGGTAGACTTACGTTAATAAAATCGGTTCTTGGAAGCAGTGTTTTTAAAACCGGACCGGACCGACGGTTGGGTTGGGTTGGGTTCGACCGGATGTTTAGGCCTTGCCGGTTTTAGCCTAGCGGTTCAGGCGGGTCGAACCGGGTGTGGTCTGACCAGTATGAGCTTTTAAAATGGAAATTAAAATTTTTAAAGGAAAATATGAGTTGCCAAGAGTCGATGTTGGGACCTATATGTCCAAAAGCTAGACACCAACCATCTAGGCTATAACAAAGATCTTGCTAGAACATCATATATTATATATTTAATATATTTGTATTTAAAATAATTGATATAAGAAATTTATTTAGTTAATAATCTTTTTCTTTTCTTGACAAAAAGTATAATATCAAAATTATATTAACCTTTAACTAATAATATCTATAAAATTAATATTATTTAGCTTATATTATATATAAACTAGACAAGTTTATATATATTGAACATATATATGTTACATATGTTGACATTTGGTTTAGTAAACGGTTCGATCGGTTCGACTGATCCGACCAGTAAAATAAATTTTATCATTCAATGTCCGATTCGATTTTTAAAACCATGCTTAGATGTCTTAGTATGTATTTTTTTTTTCTATGTTTAAACCTCCTCTAAAAGTTATCAAACACTTTAAAACATTAAGAAGAAATTTGTTTTGGGGAGTTAGCACATAGGAAAAAAAGATGTGTTGAGTTGGTTTTAATCCGATTAAAAATGGAGGCTTTTGAATTGGAAGTCTTAAAATTAACAATCTCTCCGTGTTTAGGGGTGTTCGTTTGGATGGAGCGGTATAAACCGATCTAATTAGATGAATCCGATTGGATTTTGGTTTCTAAAATAAGAATTTGAAACATTCAAACAAACTTAAGATCCAAACCGATCGGTTTTTAAATTTCGGTTTTATCTCAAAAATCAACCTAATATTTACAATGACACTGCCAATATATTAAAAAAAGTTTGTAAATATTAGAAAAACTTGTAATTTTTTGTCAAATATATGTCACTAGTTAATTAAAAAAGTAATAAAATTGATATTTATATCATATGTGTGAAACTTATAGTTGAAGAAAATAGTAAAAGATAAATAGTAATAGGGTTTTTCTAACGTGTGCCCCAAGGGCACACGATAAGTAGAGAATATTCTCCTCGAAAATTGAAAAAGCAGGGAATATTCTCCTCGAAAATTGAAAAAGTATGAAATATTTTTCTCGAAAATTGAAAAAGTATGGAATATTCCCTGCTTTTTCAATTTTCGAGGAGAATATTCTCTACTTATCGTGTGCCCCGAGGCACACGTTAGAAAAACCCATAGTAATATATCTATATATGAAATATAAATCAAAAGTAATTTATAATTCGGTTTTTTATGTGAAGCAAAATCCAATCCAAAATCCAAAATACTAATTCAGTTTTGGTCCAATCCGATCTAAAAATTCGAAAAATCAAACCATATAGTCCAATCCAAATTGTCCGATTGGACAATTCGGTTTTATCTAAATAGTAAACACCCTTATCCATGTTTGCTAAATGGTGGTGAAGGTGTAGGATGGAGCCTAATGCCTTATGGTGCAAAGTTATAAAATTTATTAATGGTCAAGATGGTTAATTTTTTAGATTAAATAAATTATGGTAGATAACAAAAAACAAATGTGTAAGTGTTATGAATTATTGATTCAAGTGGATGAACACACTGTCAAACTCCATGTCCAATCCATGAGACTATTACCATACATACTTGTCTAGTAATACTACTAATCTTGGTAAATAAATAGTGTATATTAATAGTATAAATACTACCTCAAGTGTAGAGATAAAATGCACCTCATGTATACACTTTCATAAGTTATACATTACTTCTCCCATCTTGTTCTTCTTAATCTTAAGTTGATTAATATATTTGTTAATCACACCATAATAATAGTTAATTTATAACACGTTATCAGCACGAAAGTTCTATACTCTAATCAAGAAGGTTAAATAATTATAAGGTATATCTATCTTAAGGTAACTAATCAAGGTATGTTTTTGTTAAAACATATAATTCATGGAACATATTAAAATATAACCACCTTTAATATATATTTAGACTATTAATAATATATGTTATATTGTTATGTTATCTGGTATAGTACCCATTTTTCATATTAGAGTTAATTACATAAATCGTCCCTATGATTTACCCAAAATTATTTCGTCCTAAGTTTAAAAAGTTGCATAAATCGTCCAAGTTTAGAAATTAATTACGCTTTTCGTCCCTAATTTCTAATTTTCACCCGTAATTGGGGCAAACCTTAGGGACCAAATCCGTAATTAAGGACAAACTTTAGGGACAAAATCCGTGTTTGGAGCAAATCTTAGGGACGAAAAAAGTAATTAGTTTCTAAAAGTGGATGATTTATGCAACTTTTTAAACTTAGGGACGAAATCCGTGATTTGAGATAAACCTTAGGAACGATTTTTGTAATTAAATCTTCATATTATTATAACTCGTAATTAATGGTGTTCTAAAAGTTTCTAATATAAACATCTTTAACTAATATTTATTTATATGTTAGTATACATATAACCTTATAAATAGTTTAATATAAGGTTATTAGCTATAGTGTTCTTAATCATATTTTATTTTGTAAACCTTTCCTAAACTAATTTATATCTTAATTATTCTTCTTAATGATTTAATTAAAAACGTTTTTATATTAATAAATCACAACGGCTACATACCGGTTATAAACGGCGACTAACGACATTATAACGGCTACATTTTTGTCACACCCCGCTAAAGCGGAAACACGGAATGTGAAGAGCTGGAAGATCATTACACGGGTTATAAGAAACATAACGACATTCAAGTCATTGATAAATATTAAAAGTGTTTACAATTCAAGACAACCAAGATTTTCAGTACACAAATACATAAGTTTAAAATTCCAAATTAAAATTCCCAAAAGTAGTGAACAGGTCTTTTCCCGAATAGGTTCTCACACGACCGTCTTGACCCGTCCATGCCATGCACTTCATACTTACACTAAATTTCCTGAAACATAAGATAAAGTGTCAACTACGAAAGTAGTGAGTGAGTTACAGTTTAAGTAGTTCGGCAAAAAGTTGGTTAAGTATATAAAAGTAAAGTTTCCAAAAGGAGGTTAGCGGAGAAAAGTCGCTAAAGGTTTACATACTTTTTAAAGTTTCGAGTAACGGGAAAATCGGTGCCCTAAAGTTCGTAAAGACTAAGTAGAGTCAAATTTAGTCAAATCATAGTTGCGGAAACAATCGCTAAAAGTTCGTAAATTTATGCGTATAAGTAACTAATTAGATTCTTGTATCAACCTCTTGGCATCTATAACTTAAGTGTTCACACTAAACCGATTGTTCAACCGTGAGGCCCCTTTCCCCGCCTATCCTACGGGAAGTTGTCAAGTTCTTAGTAATATGTACTTAGACTGCCATCTAAGCAAGGAACGGTTCTTTCCTAAGTATCGATACCCCTAATTACTAAACGGCTCTGTAGTTAATAGTGTGTAAAGTTCTAAAAAGCAGCTGGGCACTAAGTAGTTTTGTTTAAAAAAAAGATAGTTGTTCGTCACTTAAGAGTCATGTTATAGTTCCATCAAGGGTTGGTCTCGCATACAAGCATCAATAATTAGTTTAGCCGAAAAAGGGGGCAAGCCGGTAAAGTTCAAATAAGCCAGTAGAGCAAAAGTGTTTACGCATAAGAGTTTCAAAGAGTTTGTCCAAAATAGCTCAATAGTTCCAAAGTCAAAATAGTTCATAAAAGTTCCAAAGTCAAAATAGTTCATAAAAGTTCCAAAGTCAAAATAGTCTCATAAATTTGTAATAAGTCAAAAGTTCACAAGATGCAATTTGTTCATAATTGTTTTCAAGTTACAAATAATCTTATGTTTCCCCCAAAATCATGCAAAATACATATAAAATAAAGGGGTTGTAACTCACGGATTGCGAAGAGTAAGAAAGCGAAATTCGGTCGGAAGTGGAAGCCGGGAATCACGGATTGCCTAATAATACCAAGATAGTTTAATTAGTTATTATCTTATTATGTTCTTTATATAATATAATAGATAAAATGTTATTAAACTTTAAGTGTCAAGGTTAAGTATTGTTAAAATAGTCCGAAATGGTAATTGCCACGTTTTTGTCACAAAAGTCCGATTTAACGTTTATTATTATGATGTTACGAGTGCTTTTGCTCGCTGAAGTGGTTTACATTTTTCTAAGGAAATTTGGGCAGCGCTTCCGCGCCCAAATTTCATATCCAAAAATGCAATACCAATTCCGCTCACAAATCACCTATAACACAATATTTACATATTCTCGTTCAATTTAAGTCCAAATAGTCTATACATGTCTCAAATGTTATTTGTTTTACTTATTCAGTCCCAAAATGTCATGTGTCAAAAAGTCAGCGGGTCAAACATAGTCAAAACGTGCCAAAAACGACAAGTTTCGGAAAAACAGCAGCTCTGTGCGCCGCTGTGACCACTGGAACGGCGCACAGAAGCCATTTTTGGGCTCGCTGCGTCGTTCTGTGCTTTAGGACGGCTCACAGATCGAGTGGTTTTCGAGTTTTTGTTGTAAAACGTTTATTTAGCCTTAGATTCCGACATGCAATAGCTTTAAACTTATTAAAACATCATTTTAACAGTTTATAAAGTATTTTTAGTCACAAATTCGTGGATCCAAAGACTATTTCGATTAAAAACGTTTTTGACCATAAAAAGTCATAGATTTGTATAAAAACTTATTTTGAACCGTTAGATCTTACATGCAAGAGTTTATTTGTATAAAAATAGTAAAATAACAGAAATCTACCGGAGGAAAAGCTCGGATGATGATTTTGGCCGGATTTTAGCTTCAAAAACTTTTACAAGAATGGTCCTTTTTCGAAAACTTGGTTTCTCCTTGCTTCTCTTGATGTTTAAATCGATTTGTATGGATTAAAATGGGGTTTAGGTTGCTGGAAATCACTGGAGAGGATGAGTTCTTGAGAGAAAATTTGGGAGAAAATGTTTATGTGTGTGTTTTTGTTTAGGAAAAGTGATAAATGAAAATGGAATAATGAAAATGATAATAGGGTGGGTTGGGACTGTCATTTGGCAGTAAATGAGTGCATAAAATCGTGTGTGATTGGTTTAAGAATTGGTGGAATCGATACATGCAAGAAATTCAAATCTGTTACAAATTTCGTCCTCCAGGACGGCGCACATGGCCTCTGTGCGTCGTCCTGGACCATTTCTGTAATAAATTTTGTGTTTTGGCTGATTTTGTACAATTGTTTCGTTGGACCTTTTCGTTAACTAAAGTTTTAGAGTATGTTACATTATGAACTTAGGAAAGTTCATTAGGGGTTTTCTTGGTATTAGGACTTATATAATTTGATTCCGGTTGTGATTCCGACACTGTCGCGGTTCCAGTTATTGAATAGTTAAAGACTGGATAGACCGAAAGAGACATAGAGTATAAAAATGCACCTGGAATTAGACGGTTGTCACAATTTTTCACTATAAATTGAGAACTGTGGTTCATCATTTTTCACAAAACAATTCTCTCTTTTCTCAAATTCATCTGGATTAAAGACTTTTGAAGATGATTCATCCGCTTTTAATTTTCTTCATTGTATTAATTATGTTATCGATCATTCCCCTTGTTCAACTGCCATGGCGTGAATTTTATTTTTTCTTGACCTTACTTGTAACTATTGTTTTTCCACTTCTCTGTGTTTCATTATGCATTGATATATATGGATTCTAATTTTAATATTTTATATTTCTTCAATTCTTATAGTTACAATATATCGAACATTGCAAAGATTGAATTCAAAGCACTTGATATAAGTGGCAAATATTATATGACATGGACCGCAAAGGTCAAGAGACATCTTGAATCCATGGGTATTTTAGATACCATAAAAGCAGACAATAAACGTTCATCGCTAGAAAAAGCGAAAGCTAATGTTTTCATTAATAAGCATTTGGATGATATGCTAGAAATAGAATATTTTAATATAACAGATCCATTCGTTTTATGGAAGGATCTTGAAATAAGATTTAATCATCAAAAGGAAGTATTACTTCCATCTGCTAGGGATGAATGGAGAAAATCTTAGATTCCAAGATTTTAAAAAAGTAAATGAATACACCTCCACTCTGTTTAGAATATGTTCAACACTTGAATTTTGTGGACATGGTGTTACAGAGGAAGAAAAGTCGGAGAAAACATTCTCCACCTTTCATGCATCAAATATAAATTTACAACAACAATATAGGTTACAGAATTTTAAAAGATATTATGAATTGAATGCATTTCTCCTTGTCGCTGAACAAAACAATGAACTTTAGATGAAAAATCACGAGTCTCGTCCTACAGGATCATTAGCATTGCCTGAAGCAAATGCTGCAAACATAGATGGTTCCAAAAATAATATGAGTGGACGAGGACGTGGTCGTGGACGAGGTCGTGGACATTTTGGCCAAAACCATCCTTATGGCCACAACCATAATTCTGGTCGAAACCAAAACTTTGGTAGAGGTCAATCTTATGGTCGTGGGCGTGGGCGTGGTCGTTCAAATTATTACCATGCTCCCCAAAACAAAAAGTTTCAACCACAAAGAAATTCCAAAACGACAAATCATGGTGATGGAGCAGGTCCTTCTCAGAATCATGGAGATATTTGTTTTAGATGTGGTGTAAAACGACATTGGTCTTAAAACTGTCGAACGCCTCACCACCTCTGTGAACTCTACAAAGAATCCTTGAAAGGAAAAGATAAGGAAGTAAACCTTACTGATGATCTTGAGTTTACAGAAACTGAGCTTAATGCTGCAGATTATTGCATTAATCTTAACCTTTTGGATTGATATGGATCTTGATGACCTCTATTTACTAAGTTTATGTTTAATAACTATGTTTATGTTTCCATAACTATGTTTCTCTTTTATAACTATGTTTTTCAATTTCTTAACTTGTTCTTGTCTTCCATGTAATATTTATGCAATAAATGTACCTTTTGTTATTATCTACTTGACTCATTTCTTATTTTTTTTAATATTTGAAGTTTGATATGAGTTCCACTGGAATACAACATCAAACAAATGTTGGAGATCTCTGCATATCAGATGGTGGTGCCACACACACTATACTGAAAACTAAGAAATATTTCTCTGAATTGAAACCTACAAAAGCAACCATTCGCACTATATCAGGTCCTGTAGACTTGATAGAAGGAATGGGAAAGGCTAATTTTATGCTACCTAATGGTACAAAGCTTCTGATAAATAATGCTTTATTTTCTCCAAAGTCATCAAGAAATTTATTGAGTTTTAGTGACATATACCTTAATGGATATGATACTCAAACAGTGACTATAGGTCATGAGAAATATATGCATATTGTTGAAAAGAACAAAGTTCTAGAAACACTACCAAGATTTCATTCTAGTTTATATTATACACATATACATTTGGTGGAATCAAGTATGGTAGTGAAAGAAAAATATAGTAATCCTGGAATAATTACTTTATGGCATGACAGATTAGGCCATCCAGGATCAACAATGATGCGAAGGATAGTTGAAAGTACTCATGGACATCAATTAAAGGATCATAAGATACCTCAATCAGGTTCAATAATTCCATGCACATCATGTTCTCTTGGAAAATTAATTGTGAGACCTTCACCACTTAAAGTTGAAAATGAATCACCTGTGTTTCTTGAAAGAATTCACGGTGACATATGTGGACCAATTCACCCACCATGTGGACGATTTAGATATTTTATGGTTTTAATAGATGCATCAAGTAGATGGTCTCATGTTTGCTTACTTTCAACTCGTAATGTGGCATTTGCAAAATTTCTGGCTCAAATTATCAAGTTAAGAGCACATTTTCCTGATTACACTGTTAAAAGGGTAAGACTTGATAATGATGGTGAATTTACTTCCCAAGCATTTGATGACTATTGTATGTTTGTAGGGATTGTTGTTGAACATCCAGTTGCTCATGTTCACACGCAAAATGGTTTAGCAGAATCACTGATTAAACGTATTCAACTAATAGCTAGACCATTAATAATGAGAACAAAGCTACCTGTATTAATATGGGGTCATGCAATTTTACATGATGCATCACTGATTCGTTTAAGACCAAGTGCTAATCATACGTATTCTCCCATGCAACTTGATTTTGGGCAAGAGCCAAACATTTCTCACCTTAGAGTTTTTGGTTGTGCTGTATATGAACCTATTGCACCACCACACCGTACAAAAATGGGACCTCAGAGGAGGTTAGGAATATATGTTGGATATGAAACATCTTCTATCATAAGATATCTTGAACCACTAACAGGTGTCGTTTTTTGTGACAACCGTCAAAAATTCAGGTGATTCTCAGTTAACTTATCGGTTCGAATCTCCAGTTACTCTTTTTATAGTGTTCATAATTCTCTAGTTCGTAATTATTGTGTCCTTATTTTGTCGGAACCAGTGTCGGAATAACTCCCGGAATCAATTATATAAGTCCTAATACCAAGAAAACACCTAATGAACTTACCTAAGTTCATAACGTATCATAATTAAGAACTTTCAATTAACAAAAAGGTCCAACGAAGCAATAACGTAAAAACAAAAATCAGATAAAATCTGAAAAACAGCACGGTGCGCAGCACCTCTTGCCAGATTTCAAATTATTTACATTTTTAGTCCTTGCCTCGTTTTTACACAAACTTAAACCAATCACACACGATTTGTAACACTCCATTACTGATTTTCCAGTCCCAAGACCCCCCTCATTATCATTTCCCTACTTTTCTTTTCATTTCCTTTTTCTTTAATCTAAAACACACACACAAAAACACATAGTTCCTTATTCTCTCTAACCTCTCTCTAAAAACCCCAGTGAAACCAGAAAGTCCAGCCACAAATCCTCCATAAATCAACCATCAAAAACGTTTAAACATCAAAACAAGCAAGAAGGTGCAAGTCTATTTCGGTTTCAAGCTTTTTCTACCGATTTTGGAGCTCTAAATCCGTCTAAAACATCATCCATTCATTTTCATCCGGTAGAAATCATTTTCCTATCTTTATTTACTGTTTTTACTAATTGCATGTAAGATCTAAACCATAAAAACGAGTTTTTATAAAGATTTATAACTCTTTTTATACAAAAACGATTTTTAACTAAATGACAATTAGATCTATGTTTTTGTGGTTAAAAGTTGTTTAGAAACTGTAAAAACACCATATTATGAAGTATCTACCGATTGCATGTCGAAATCTATGAGTAACAAAACGTTTTTGGCAAGAAAAACACAAAACGGGAGAAGGCAGCAAGGAGGTGCGCAGCACCCCCTGGTAGGTGCCGCGCACCGGGCTGCTGACTCTCCCGAAAATCGCCGTTTTGGCCGTTTAAAACTTATGTACGCGTGCTCGATTTTTATGGATAATATTATGAAACTGAGGTGACTGAAATAATAACAATGGTGACTTGTATTGAGCTCTTTGGACTTGTTTATATAAGAATATGTGTTTATATGTGTTTTGTGAGCGGAATTGACTTTAGGTTTTGGACACGAAATTTGGGCGCGGAAGCGCTGCCCAAATTTCGTTAGAAAACTTAAAACCACTTCAGCAACCAAAACATGTCTATCACATAAATAAATAACATCAACTATGAACTTTCGGATTAAAAATAACGTTAACCGCTTCGGACCAATTTTGGAACAATATTGACCTTAACACTTAATTCTAAACAAAAGTTACCTAATCTCTTATATAAAGTAACCTAATGAGATAATAACTTTTGGACAATCTTGGTATCCTTAGGCATTCTGTGATTCCCGGCTCCTTTTCCGACCGATTCCCGAGTTCGCCACCTTCGCAAACCGTGAGTTACAACCCCACTTTGTTTTACTTTTGTACTTTTAAACATTATTTGGGGGAAACATAAGATCACATGCTTTGTAACTTTTAACACTATTTGCGATTTATTCAAACAATTTGAAACTTGGTACTTTTGATACATTATTGAAACTTTTAGAAACTTGTGCGAGACTTTGGAAACTTTGAAACACTTTAAACTTATGAAACTCGTAAACTTTGGAAACTTGTACGAAACTTGAAACTCTTTGGAAACTTTGGAACTTTGGAAACTTGTACGAAACTTGAAACTCTTTGGAAACTTTGAAACTTGTACGAAACTTGAACTTGTGAACTATTATGCGTATATGTGTTGATGCCTTAGCGGGTTAACTAAATTTAGGATACTTGTTAGCGACCAATCCTTGATGGAAGTATAAGCCCGTAAGAACTTATTGCTACTTTTGGAAACTTTGTTCAATTGCCCGTTTTGGTTCAGGAACTTTTATACACTATTAGCAACAGCCGTTAGTCATATGGGTATCGATACTTAGGAGCGGTCACTCCTTACTCAGGGTTAGCGTCCCAAGTACATATTACTAAGTTCAGATGTACACTCAATTAAACATTTTTGGGCTAGACCAGGACCACACAATCGGTTTAGTGTATACTTACTACTTATATTATGCCAAGTGATTGATACGAGTTACTATTTAGTTAAACACATACTCCCTACGCATATACCTTTTTAGCGCCTGGATTCCGCTACAACTTTATTTATACGAGTTTTATTTATTTAACTTACTTGTGTACGTTCAAACCTTTTACTATTTACATGTACGTTCTAACGTTGTTCCGTTCCTTTTACTTATGACGTCATCATATATTTTTGCAACTTTCTATTTTTGGAAACTTTTCTCGAAACTCTAAACTGTAACTCACTCACTACTTTATGTAGTTGACACTTTATCTTATGTTTCAGGAAATTAATGTAAGTGTATGGAATGCATGGCAAGGAAGGGTCATTATGGTTACGCGAGGCGCTCATTGGGAAAAGACCTTTATATTTTGGGAATTTGTTTTGAAACTTGTATTTGTACTTTAAGTTAAATCATGGACTACTTGGTTGTTTTTAAATGTTGAAACTTGAACTATTTTATTTTAATTGAAATGACTTGAATCGTTTATATTTGCTTATGACCGTGTAATGATATTCCAGCTCTCACATTCCGTGTTTCCGCTTTAGCGGGGTGTGACAGACTTGGTATCAGAGCACAGGTTGTAGTGAAAACGGTTATAGAAATTTCCAAAAAGTTTTTGAAACCAAACTATAACCAAGGCTTTTCGGAAAATCATTATGGGTTCAAAACTTTAGAGAATTAATTTTGCGATTGCATGATTGTTTTTAACTACGCATGGCCTGATCACCCCTGCCTAGTTCAAAATGACTTATGCAAGGACGAAACGTAATTTCTAAAGATAAACGGTTTTGAGTCGAAAAATTCCCGGTCTTGCTATTCCCAACCTCACGTGATCGACCCTTACCTGCATTCCTTACTTATTTCCTTTAGCATTATCGTGTTCATGTACTTACGAAACTTTTTACGTCGCAGATCCGTCATGTCTCAGTCCTCACGCTCGCGATCCCTCTCACAAGCCGTCTCCCCACTGCACGAACCCTCTGAGGGCCATACGGCCTCCGAGAGTCAGCGCCACCAGACGTCTGACCCGACGGAGGATACGTCTATGACTATTAGCAGCAGTAACGGGTCTAGCCCGAGGACCGTATTACCCCCTCCTCGATCGGCACCCGTTGCGGCACCACCTCAGCCCCAACGGCCCCGTGCCGGGATGGCCGCGCGCCAGCAACCGGACACGTTCCGACCCGCACCCCCTCAGTCCTTCGTGGACCCATACGATCCCGCCATGCGCACTCCAGTCATGGAACGCTACGCGTGGGAACGTCAGTTCCTCGAGGAGAGGCGACGTGCCCAGGAGGCCGGAGCCTCCCGACCCATGATGCCACCTACTCTCCAGCCTCCTCCACCGGCCGCATTTCTCCATCTGCACCGTGAGGTTCGGGGACTCGCTGAAGAAGCCCAGCAGCAGGGTCTTCTTCTCTTCGAAGTCTCTGACGCCGCGCACAAGCTGGCGGAACAGTCGATACGAACCATCGCATCGGCTCGGGCCACTGCACGGACCGTGCAGCGCCTTGTCAGCGCGTGCTTCGTCCTAGGGGCATTGGTAGTGGCTATGGTCGCCAAGGTGTTTCTGGAGAAACGCCATTAGTTCATTTCCTTTATTATTGTACTGTAGGCCGAGTTGTAATTTTCCATGTACACAGCCTCGCGCCATTTTCTTTATTTCCTTATTGTATTGTACTGTACTTCTCCTATTTTGAACCTTGTACTCAACTTTTATATTAATGAACGAAGTTCCATTTATTATTATCTATTATTACCTTGTCTTGTGAATCTTGTGCTGTGTTGAATCATTATCTGACGTATGAATCCGTATCGTGTGAATCTCTTGAAACCTTGTCGTGCGTGTACTATCTGTTCTGTTATTTTACTCCTGCGTGGTTACTATCCTTGTACATTGGGTGATACTCTTATCATATTCTATTCGTGCGTTCTAAACCGAACCTATTTTTCCTGTTGTAGAATGATGGCACCTCCGCGCTTGAATGCTCGTATCATCGCCGAACAGGTCGCTGCTCAGCTGAACGCAGCGATGCCTGACTTGATCGCCCAGGTAATCGCCGGGATCAACGACGGAATCTTCGGGGGTGAAAACCCCAACATCACCTACTCGGAGAACAATCATGAACATAACCTCCCTCCCTTCTCAGCCAAAGTAAAGCAAGAGGAGGGTGAAGGCTCCCGAAGCAATAACCGCCTTTCTCCTCCAGCCCCCGTCACACGAAGGGAGAGTAAGAAAAGGAAGGCTAGGTACCCGAACAACCGCGACAAAAGACCCGCCACCCGACCCCGAGGTTACGCTGGACTACACCCCAAGTGCGGCAAGTGCTACCTGCACCACGTTGGGATCTGGCCAGCGTGCTATTCATGCAACAAAACCGGGCACCTCTTCCGACATTGTCGCAAATATGCTATTAGGCAAGGAAGGAGGTGGATTACTCCTAAGTTCGGGAGCAACAAACACCCCGGTGTTAACTCCCCCATATCCAAAATAGCGGAAGCCTTCAGTGCTCTCACCATCACCGCCAAGGAGTCAAGGCAGGATTCGGGCCCCGCAGGTAAACTTTCCCGTAAACAACCAAATTGTCCATGTACTATTCAATTCAGGAACTTAAAAGAAGCTTTGTGTCCTTAGAATTTAGACCCCTCATTAACTTAGGATCTAAAGTTCTTAAGGATAGCTTCACCATTGAGTACGCTAACGGTCAGGAGTTCGAAGCTAAGGATATCATCGTAGGATGTTCCATATGCATGTCCGATAAAACTTTTCCTATTGATTTAATCCCTATCGAGCTGAAAAGCTTTGATGTCATCGTCGGAATGGACTGGCTCTCTCGTTTCCGAGCCGAGATCGTCTGTTTTAACAAACTCATCCGCATTCCTCTTTCTGACATTGAAACTTTAGTTGTTCAAGGAGACAAACCCGGATCACTCCGTCTCGTGTCGTCCATAAAAATGCGTAAGTACCTCGAGAAGGACTGTGACGCATTTCTTGCTCACGTTGTTGAACGTAAACCCAAGGAGATCCGCATTCAAGATATCCCAGTAGTCAAGGATCACCATGAAGTCTTTCCCGAAGATTTGCCCGGGCTACCTCCGCATCGACAAGTTGAATTCCGGATAGACCTCATTCCTGGTGCAGCCCCGGTCGCTAGGACACCGTACCGTCTAGCCCCACCGGAGATGCAAGAGCTGTCTAAACAGCTTCAGGAACTCTTGGATCATGGTCTTATTCGTCCTAGTTCGTATGTGCATCGACTACCGCGAACTGAACAAGCTGACCGTCAAGAACCGATACCCACTCCCGAGGATCGATGACCTTTTCGACCAGTTGCAGGGTGCAACTTATTTCTCGAAAATCGACCTCCGTTCGGGTTATCATCAGGTTCGTGTCAGCGAGACCGACATTCCAAAGACCGCTTTTCGTACTCGTTACGGTCATTACGAATTCCTAGTCATGCCATTCGGTCTAACCAACGCACCAACAGTGTTCATGGACTTGATGAACAGGGTGTGTAGACCTTACCTGGACAAATTCGTGATCGTGTTCATTGATGACATTCTTATCTACTATAGAAACAAGGAGAATCACGCGAAACACTTGAAACTCATCTTGGAACTCCTCCGAGAACAGAAACTGTACGCCAAATTCTCTAAGTGTGAATTCTGGCTCCGGGAAGTGCATTTCCTTGGTCATGTGATCAATCAAGAAGGGATCCATGTGGATCCGGCTAAGATAGAAGCGATCGAGAAATGGCAAGCCCCGAAGACTCCTACGGAAATTCGTCAATTCCTAGGGTTGGCCGGCTATTATCGAAGGTTCATCGAGAATTTCTCGAAGATCGCTAAGCCACTCACCGAGCTCACTCAGAAGGATAAGGATTTTGTTTGGGGTACGAAGCAAGAGGAATCCTTCCAGAAACTCAAGCACCAGCTTTGTCACGCACCGATTTTGTCGTTACCAGAGGGTACGGATAACTTCGTTGTATTCTGCGTTGCATCCCATCAAGGACTTGGGTGTGTCCTTATGCAGAAGGACAAAGTCATCGCCAACGCTTCAAGACAACTCAAGGTTCACGAACAGAACTACACTTCTCACGACCTAGAGCTGGGAGCAGTCGTTTTTGCACTAAAGATCTGGAGACACTACTTGTATGGGACCAAGTGCACGGTTTTCACGGATCACAAGAGTCTTCAACACATCCTAGACCAGAAGATGCTCAACATGAGACAGAGGAGATGGATCGAACTGCTGAGTGACTACGATTGCGAGATCAAATACCACCCGGGTAAAGCAAACGTAGTAGCAGACGCCCTTAGTCGGAAGGAAAGGGTGAAACCATCTCGAGTTAGAGCATTAGGTATCCAGGTTCAGACTAACCTTCAAACGCAAATCGCCGAGGTTCAGCGAGAAGCGTTGAAGCCCGAGAACCTAAAGGGAGAAACTTTGCACAATCATGAGAAGGAGTTCGAACGCAAATCCGACGGGATTCACTACTTCAAGGGCCGAGCATGGATTCCGAAGTCCGAGGATCTTCGAAAGTTAATTCTGGATGAAGGCCACCGTTCCCGATACTCCATTCACCCAGGATCCGACAAGTTGTACAAGGATCTTAGGGAGTATTATTGGTGGCCGGGCATGAAGAAAGATATCTCCTTGTATGTAGCCAAGTGTCTTACTTGCTCCAAGGTCAAGGCGGAATATCAGAAACCTTCAGGACTACTGCAGCAACCGGAGATTCCTATGTGGAAATGGGAACAAATCTCTATGGACTTCATTACCAAGTTACCCCGGACGGCAAAGGGTAACGACACAATTTGGGTAATTGTGGACCGTTTGACGAAGTCTGCTCATTTTCTGTCGGTGCGACAAACCCACTCAATGGAGAAGTTCGCGCAAATCTACATCAACGAGATCATCTCTCGCCACGGGACACCTATCTCCATCATTTCTGACAGAGATAGTCGGTTCACGTCTCGCTTTTGGAACGCGCTTCAGAAATCTCTCGGGACGCGACTAGATCTTAGCACAGCTTACCACCCTCAGACCGATGGTCAAAGCGAAAGGACGATCCAAACGCTTGAGGATATGCTTAGAGCATGCGTAGTTGACTTTGGAGGAAGTTGGGACACACATCTTCCATTGGTCTAGTTTTCGTACAACAACAGCTACCACGCTAGCATTAAGTGTGCTCCGTTCGAGGCCTTATATGGACGCAAGTTCCGATCGCCGCTTTGTTGGCTAGAAGCCGGTGATCGACAGCTCACAAGGCTCGACATTGTTCAAGAAACCATCGACAAGATCACCACCATCAGGGAGCGACTGAAGACGTCCCGTACTCGGCAGAAGAGCTACGCCGATAACCGAAGAAAACCCCTCGAATTCTAGGTCGGCGATCGTGTGCTTCTTAAAGTATCGCCATGGAAAGGGGTGGTTCGCTTCGGAAAACGCGGCAAGCTAAGCCCGAGGTACACCGGACCGTTTGAAGTCATCGAGCGTATTGGTCCAGTAGCTTATCGACTCCAACTCCCGCCAGTTCTTTCCAATGTTCATAACGTGTTCCATGTCTCGCACTTGAAAAAGTGCTTATCCGATGAGACCATCGTCATTCCGCTCGACGAGGTCAAGATCGACAACAAGCTCAACTTCATCGAGGAACCGCTTGAAGTTGTAGACCGAGAGGTCAAGCAACTCAGACAAAGCCGTGTTCCTATTGTCAAGGTTCGTTGGAACTCCCGACGTGGTCACGAATTCACATGGGAACGTGAAGACCAGATACGTCAAAAGTATCCTCACTTGTTCAAAGATACTTCTACCTGATGTGACGAGTCAAATTTCGGGACGAAATTTCTTTCAACCCGGGGATGATGTGACAACCGTCAAAAATTCAGGTGATTCTCAGTTAACTTATCGGTTCGAATCTCCAGTTACTCTTTTTATAGTGTTCATAATTCTCTAGTTCGTAATTATTGTGTCCTTATTTTGTCGGAACCAGTGTCGGAATAACTCCCGGAATCAATTATATAAGTCCTAATACCAAGAAAACACCTAATGAACTTCCCTAAGTTCATAACGTATCATAATTAAGAACTTTCAATTAACAAAAAGGTCCAACGAAGCAATAACGTAAAAACAAAAATCAGATAAAATCTGAAAAACAGCACGGTGCGCAGCACCTAGTGCTTGGTGCGCAGCACCTCTTGCCAGATTTCAAATTATTTACATTTTTAGTCCTTGCCTCGTTTTTACACAAACTTAAACCAATCACACACGATTTGTAACACTCCATTACTGATTTTCCAGTCCCAAGACCCCCCTCATTATCATTTCCCTACTTTTCTTTTCATTTCCTTTTTCTTTAATCTAAAACACACACACAAAAACACATAGTTCCTTATTCTCTCTAACCTCTCTCTAAAAACCCCAGTGAAACCAGAAAGTCCAGCCACAAATCCTCCATAAATCAACCATCAAAACGTTTAAACATCAAAACAAGCAAGAAGGTGCAAGTCTATTTCGGTTTCAAGCTTTTTCTACCGATTTTGGAGCTCTAAATCCGTCTAAAACATCATCCATTCATTTTCATCCGGTAGAAATCATTTTCCTATCTTTATTTACTGTTTTTACTAATTGCATGTAAGATCTAAACCATAAAAACGAGTTTTTATAAAGATTTATAACTCTTTTTATACAAAAACGATTTTTAACAAAATGACAATTAGATCTATGTTTTTGTGGCTAAAAGTTGTTTAGAAACTGTAAAAACACCATATTATGAAGTATCTACCGATTGCATGTCGAAATCTATGAGTAACAAAACGTTTTTGGCAAGAAAAACACAAAACGGGAGAAGACAGCAAGGAGGTGCGCAGCACCCCCTGGTAGGTGCCGCGCACCGGGCTGCTGACTCTCCCGAAAATCGCCGTTTTGGCCGTTTAAAACTTATGTACGCGTGCTCGATTTTTATGGATAATATTATGAAACTGAGGTGACTGAAATAATAACAATGGTGACTTGTATTGAGCTCTTTGGACTTGTTTATATAAGAATATGTGTTTATATGTGTTTTGTGAGCGGAATTGACTTTAGGTTTTGGACACGAAATTTGGGCGCGGAAGCGCTGCCCAAATTTCGTTAGAAAACTTAAAACCACTTCAGCAACCAAAACATGTCTATCACATAAATAAATAACATCAACTATGAACTTTCGGATTAAAAATAACGTTAACCGCTTCGGACCAATTTTGGAACAATATTGACCTTAACACTTAATTCTAAACAAAAGTTACCTAATCTCTTATATAAAGTAACCTAATGAGATAATAACTTTTGGACAATCTTGGTATCCTTAGGCATTCCGTGATTCCCGGATCCTTTTCCGACCGATTCCCGAGTTCGCCACCTTCACAAACCGTGAGTTACAACCCCACTTTGTTTTACTTTTGTACTTTTAAACATTATTTGGGGGAAACATAAGATCACATGCTTTGTAACTTTTAACACTATTTGCGATTTATTCAAACAATTTGAAACTTGGTACTTTTGATACATTATTGAAACTTTTGGAAACTTGTGCGAGACTTTGGAAACTTTGAAACACTTTAAACTTATGAAACTCGTAAACTTTGGAAACTTGTACGAAACTTGAAACTCTTTGGAAACTTTGGAACTTTGGAAACTTGTACGAAACTTGAAACTCTTTGGAAACTTTGAAACTTTGGAAACTTGTACGAAACTTGAACTTGTGAACTATTATGCGTATATGTGTTGATGCCTTAGCGGGTTAACTAAATTTAGGATTCTTGTTAGCGACCAATCCTTGATGGAAGTATAAGCCCGTAAGAACTTATTGCTACTTTTGGAAACTTTGTTCAATTGCCCGTTTTGGTTCAGGAACTTTTATATACTATTAGCAACAGCCGTTAGTCATATGGGTATCGATACTTAGGAGCGGTCACTCCTTACTCAGGGTTAGCGTCCCAAGTACATATTACTAAGTTCAGATGTACACTCAATTAAACATTTTTGGGCTAGATCAGGACCACACAATCGGTTTAGTGTATACTTACTACTTATATTATGCCAAGTGATTGATACGAGTTACTATTTAGTTAAACACATACTCCCTACGCATATACCTTTTTAGCGCCTGGATTCCGCTACAACTTTATTTATACGAGTTTTATTTATTTAACTTACTTGTGTACGTTCAAACCTTTTACTATTTACATGTACGTTCTAACGTTGTTCCGTTCCTTTTACTTATGACGTCATCATATATTTTTGCAACTTTCTATTTTTGGAAACTTTTCTCGAAACTCTAAACTGTAACTCACTCACTACTTTATGTAGTTGACACTTTATCTTATGTTTCAGGAAATTAATGTAAGTGTATGGAATGCATGGCAAGGAAGGGTCATTATGGTTACGTGAGGCGCTCATTGGGAAAAGACCTTTATATTTTGGGAATTTGTTTTGAAACTTGTATTTGTACTTTAAGTTAAATCATGGACTACTTGGTTGTTTTTAAATGTTGAAACTTGAACTATTTTATTTTAATGGAAATGACTTGAATCGTTTATATTTGCTTATGACCGTGTAATGATATTCCAGCTCTCACATTCCGTGTTTCCGCTTTAGCGGGGTGTGACATTTTTACAGCACGTCTAGCTGATTGCCAATTTGATGAGGCAACTTTTCCAACGTTAGGGGGAGAAAAGAAAATTAAAGAAAAAGATGTTTCATGGTGTGAACCTTATTTGTTGCATCTTGATTCTCGCACCAAAAAATGTGAAACAGAAGTTCAAAAGATTATGCACTTGCAACAAATTGCAAATCAATTATCCGATGCATTTGTTGATACAAAAAGAGTGACCAAATCATATATACCAGTTGTTAACGCTCCAGCTCGAATTGAGATCCCAGATGAAAAATCTGACGATAAAGCCACTCAAGAGTCTAAAACACGCTTGAAGCATGGAAGACCAAGGGGTTCCAAAGATAAAAATCCTCGTAGAAGAAAAGGTGCAGAGAATGCAAATGATCACGAGAAAAGTGTTCTTGAAGAGACACAAAATATCATCATTTCTCCAGTAGAGGAAATGTATGATAACAATAAAGAGATTGCAATCAATTACGAAAATACAGATGTATTATGGAACCGAAACGAAATGGAAAATATTGATGAAATATTTTCATATAATGTTGCATATGAGGTTATGAATGAAAGTGATGATCCTGAACCTAAGTCTGTTATTGATTGTCAAAACAGACATGATTGGGTTAAATGGAAAGACGCCATGCAAGCTAAATTAAATTCTCTCAATAAACGAAAGGTTTTTGGACCTATTGTTATCACTCCCAAATCCATGAAACCTGTAGGGTACAGATGGATATTTATACGAAAAAGAAATGAGAAAAATGAAACTATAAGGTACAAGGCCAGACTTGTGGCTCAAGGTTTTTCTCAAAGACCGGGGATTGATTACGATGAAACATATTCTCCTGTTATGGATGCTATCACTTTTAGATATTTAATTAGTCTAGCAGTTTCTAAGAATTTAGAAATGCGTCACATGGATGTTGTTACTGCTTACTTGTATGGATCACTAGATAGTGATATCTATATGAAGATCCCAGAAGGATTTAAAATGCCTGAAACATTAAGTACAAAACCCAAAGAAATGTACTCAATAAAATTACAAAGATCTTTATATGGTTTAAAGCAATCTGGACGGATGTGGTATAATCGCTTGAGTGATTATTTGATAAGCAAAGGTTATACAAATAATCTTATTTGTCCATGCGTCTTTATTAAGAAAACAACGTCTGGATATGTGATCATAGTTGTCTACGTTGATGATCTAAACATCATTGGAACAAACGATGAAATTAATGAAGTGATTGTGCTTTTAAAGAAAGAATTTGAAATGAAAGACCTTGGAAAAACCAAATACTGCCTTGGTTTACAGATTGAGTACATGAATAATGGTATGCTTGTACATCAATCAAATTATACAAAGAAGGTCTTAAAACATTTCAATATGGACAAAACAAATCCGTTAAGCACACCAATGGTTGTTAGAACACTCAACATTGAAAAAGATCCATTTCGCCCTTGTGAAGAAAACGAAGAAATTGTTGGTCCCGAAGTACCATATTTGAGTGCAATTGGAGCTCTTATGTATCTTACTAATTGTACTAGACCTGATATTTCTTTTGCAGTTAATTTGTTAGCAAGATTCAGTTCATCTCCCACCAAACGACATTGGAACGGAATCAAACATGTTTTTCGATACCTTCGAGGGACTGTTGATTTGGGTTTATTTTATTCTAACAATTCCAAACAAGGGTTGATTGGTTATGCAGATGTAGGTTATTTATCTGATCCTCATAAAGCTAGGTCTCAAACTGGATATGTATTCATGAATTGAGGTACTGCAATTTCATGGCGTTCTCAGAAACAAACTCTAGTTGCAACATCTTCAAATCATGCTGAAGTTATTGCACTACATGAAGCTAGTAGAGAGTGTGTATGGTTAAGATCAATGACACAGCTTATTGTGACCTCTTGTGGACTAGAGACGGACAAAACTGCTACTTTGATATATGCAGCTTGTGTCGCACAGATGAAGGATGGGTATATCAAGAGTGACAGAACTAAACATATACCACCAAGATTTTTCTCATACACACGAGACCTTATAAAGGATGATCAGATTGAAATGAAATATGTTCAATCTAGCAACAATTCAGCAGATCTTTTCACGAAGGCACTTCCTACTGCAACTTTCAGAAAGCATGTCTATGATATTGGAATGAGACACTTGCATAGTACGTAACAATTTACGGATGTCTAAATCAGGGGGAGTCAACTATACACTGCCATCTTTTTCCCTTAGCTAAAGTTTTTTCCCATTGGGTTTTTCTTTGGCAAGGTTTTTAACGAGGCAGTAGTTTTACAGTTGAACTCTGATTAAAAAATGTGTCATCCAAGGGTGAGTGTTATGAATTATTGATTCAAGTGGATGAACACATTGTCAAACTCCATGTCCAATCCATGAGACTATTACCATACATACTTGTCTAGTAATACTATTAATCTTGGTATAAATACTACTTCAAATGTAGAGATAAAATGCACCTCATGTATACACTTTCATAAGTTATACATTACTTCTCCCATCTTGTTCTTCTTAATCTTAAGTTGATTAATATATTTGTTAATCACACCATAGTAATAGTTAATTTTAATTTATAACAGTAAGTCATTTTTTCATCAACTATTAGTTAGAATATATAAACATTAAAATAAAGATGTGCTTTTATTAGTTTTATAGTCTTATATTTCATTAATGTTCGATGTTTTTTTTTCCATCGATGAGGTTGCGAATATCGGCTTCAAGAACATCATTTATTACATTAAAATTAAATGTTAAATTTCAATGTTGTTACACCTTTCTAAGTCTTTACGTTTTTCTTGTAGCTTGTTTTTCAAATGCTTCGACCTTCTAGCATGAAATATATTAACAATGAATTATTTTAACCGGTAGAAAAATAAAGAACTTGAAAAACGAGTTGTAAGAAAGTCGCAAAAGAGTTGAAAAGGCATTAAAAGTTATACTTAGGCATTTAAAAATAAGAAATGGAGTGGAACCCGAAAACCGAAAGCCGTCAATTCAGCTAATATATATAGTTTATAACCATAATGCTCATTAAGATTTATTATTAAGGTATTAAAAGAACGAAATATTTAGATTATTTCCATTTGTCTAAGAAATTATTATATTTTTTCTAATTGATACCACAAGATTTGAACACATAACATCTATTTCCTTACTACCATCATTTTTGTGTAACTATTTACTAGTAGGGGACCCGCCGTTGCAGCGGTAACAAATATATAGATTTCTATTTTCGACATATTTTTTCGGTTACCATTTTCATAACAATATCATTACGGATGGCGTAGATTTTTTTTTATTATAATAAATTTAAAAAATATAAATGCAAAAATGATCATAAGGATATATTAATCGAGTAACATAGTTTCGTTCACGCTTAATAAATTCATATATGAGAAAAATATTTTGTAGTTTATATTTTTAATTTTCCACAGAAAGTTTAATACTTTTAATTTAAATAAATGTATTTGGATTAGCTATGAAAGGAAACAATATTCCAAAAACGAATTTGAATTTATATAATATTCATGGGTCGTAAATTCAAATACTTTTAGTTATAAAACAAGGAATAATTAAGTAAATTACTCTTAAAATTCAACATTAAAATTTAAGGTACAAATGCTCCATAAATAGTATAGATAATTAGTGTGAAGATGGGTTGACGACGACATTTGTAATACTTTGTAATTTGCTGTGTATTTGGGTCTGTGTATTTAACAAAACGGATTTATTGTATATGCATAAGATACATAAGACACAATCTACGAATATATATATTTGTCCCCCTAAACACATGAGACATGATTTAAATATCATATTCTTTTGATTACTTATCAGTTATGATTAACATATATTATTTGTTACATATTTGAAAATTACAAATTGCTTATGCATATATGAAAACTATAGTATAGTTTAATGGTCACTTAATTATAAACATAATTAATAATATATATTTTTATTAAATATAAATAATATGGAAACAACATTAATATAATATGGTGGCATATTCAAATATGTAATTTAATAGTAATGATCATGCCATATTTTTAATTTTCTTCTTAAAATTCAACTTTAGGAAAATGAGTCTAAATGTTTTATAGATAGTTAGATTAGATGAAAATTACAAATCTCTTATGCATATATGGAACCTGTATCATAATTAATGGTCACTTAATTATAAACATAAATAAATATTTTTTTTTTATTAAATATAAATAATATGGAAACATCATTAATTTAATATGGTGGTATATTTAAATATGTAATTTAATAGAATTGATAAGGGCATATTAGTAATTTTCTTCTTAAAATTCAATTTTAAGAAAATGGGTCTAAATGGTTTATAGATAGTTAGATTAGATTATCAGTTATGATTAACATATATTATTTGTTACATATTTGAAAATTACAAATTGCTTATGCATATCTTTAATCTTTAATATATAATAAAAGAGGGGCCTTAAATGCCACATGGCGAATTAAGGTCACTTGGATGAGTTGACTTCTTTAATGACAGCCGTTAGATCAGATTGATGATGTCATCAAAAACTATTTTCATTCTATACCCTTTTACAATACATAATTGCATTCTCTCTTTCATTTTATCTTTATTAAAATAAAAAAACATAACTATAATTTACTTATAGAATCGTTCAATTTGGACTATTATTTAACTTATTATTATTCTAAAATTTCATAATACAAAATATCAAAACATGTATATAAATGTAAAAATGTATATGTTATTATAACTATAAACAACATGTGTATAAACGTAAACTATATATATTATTATACATATAACATTAACTTTTCATAATAAATTAAAATTTACATAAACAAAAAATTTACGATTCAATTTTTATTTTTTTCCGCGTTATCGCGGGACAATAATCTAGTATGAAAACTATAGTATAGTTTAATGGTCACTTAATTATAAACATAAATAAATATATATTTTTATTAAATATAAATAATATGGAAACAACATTAATTTAATATGGTGGCATATGGTGGCATATTCAAATATGTAATTTAATAGTAATGATCATGGCATATTATTAATTCTCTTCTTAAAATTCAACTTTAGGAAAATGAGTCTAAATGTTTTATAGATAGTTAGATTAGATGAAAATTACAAATCTCTTATGCATATATGGAACCTGTATCATAATTAATGGTCACTTAATTATAAACATAAATAAATATATTTTTTTATTAAATATAAATAATATGGAAAAATCATTAATTTAATATGGTGGTATATTTAAATATGTAATTTAATAGAATTGATAAGGGCATATTAGTAATTTCCTTCTTAAAATTCAATTTTATGAAAATGGGTCTAAATGCTTTATAGATAGTTAGATAAACAAATTTATTTTATTCTATCGAAAAGCCAAAACTATAAAAATACTAAAATTTCAATTCTTTTTACATTGACTATAAAAATCACGGGAGGGGCGGGTGTCCACCCTATCCTCTTCTTAAAATTGCCACTAAACGAACGACCACAACAAAAGCTAAAATATAATAAAGAACTAGCTTATACTCGTGTGATACACGGTAACGTACAAAAAATTATGTTAATAAAGTTTGGACCAAAATTATTATTATTTGTTTCATATAAAATGTTTTGGAAATTATTACACTCAATTATTATGAATGTTTAATTTTATTTAAAAGAGTTACAAAAAGAATAGAACACATATGGGAATTTCAAATGAAGTAGATAAAAAGAAAATGCAAAGCTCTCATTTATAATGTTATCTTGCATATTCGGTAAGCAAATTTCGTTTATTCCACTATATTTATAATGTCTTAGTCTTAGTCTTAGTCCTTGACCATATACTCCCGAGACTGGTTGATGTTCATTTTGGATAGATAGTTGCTAAACTATTACTTGAACTTCTAAAATGGATGATAAACTTATTAAAAGCATGTCATCATTTTACTTTCTTATACAAAACCCGTGTAAAAGGATTTATACAATTATCATTACAAACATGCGATGCAAAGGGAAAAAAAATCTAAAAAAGTAGTGATTTTCTCCTTTCTTTCTCAAGAAGAGATTTTCAATATAAAGAAACTTTTTTGACAATAATATAGTAATGTAAATAAACACAAACACATTCTATATAATAAATTATTTCAGTTCACCCTATCCTCTTCTTTAAATTGCCACTAAACGAACGACCACAACAAAAGTTAAAATATAATAGAGAATAATATGGTTCAAAGGCTTGAAAACCCCATTGTGGATTATACTAGACTAGTGCCAACCACACATCCTTCACTCAAAAATTTAACCGTGATTGTCGGTAATACTACAACAAACAATCGAAAGTCTGGAACAAAAGAGTAGAGAAAAATAAAAGTTATCTCAAAGGTAATTAGTTCAGATGATAAATAGGGTATAATGATCGATTTTTAATTTATTATTAATTTGAAAGAATTTTTAGAGATTTTTTATTTGTTTAAATTAATTGTTTAGGTCTATTAGGTATTTTTCAAACTTAGTAGTAACATATTGATATTTAAAAACTTAGTTGGACAAATATAATGTCTTGTAATTCAAAAGTAACATATAAAATGTTTTCTTTATTTGCCCATTTTGACTTCAATTGTAAATTTTTCAACCTTTTACCAATGAACAATAATGATGATGAGTTTTTAATCTTGAAAAATGTTAAAGAATTCCAACAACAAGTTTTGGAAAGATATAAAAATTTAAATGTCGGATAATAAAGTCGTTTCACTTAACATTAGAATAAAGGTAAAAACGCTTTTACACCCCTCACAAATGTTATTGTTACTGGTTTTTTGTTATAACTTACATCGACGAACTCGTAAATTAAGACTTTACATGGATCATCTATTATCTTAAAAAGCAAATGTACCATATTTTACATCCTTCTAAGTCATTAAGATTTCTTTGTAACTTATTTTTCAAATTCTTCAACCATTTTCCAAGTAATGAACATGTTTTTTATTATTTAACGATTCACTATATAGGATATTTAACTGCTTAATCAAGTTATTTCTTATAAAATATCAAATTATTTGAGAGTTACCCATGAAAGGAAACACCTTTACTCGACAACAAAAGCCCCTCATGATACTTATGAGAACGAAATAATTTAAAGATAGTAAAAAATTAAGATTTTATAGAAATATTTGCTAAAAAAATGAGTTACAAAAATACTCCTGGGACTTTAAAATATGAAAAAACATCTTAAAACAATATATTTTGAATTTCTACATTAAATATGCAGAGGAATCCGATATTCGAAAAGCCTAAACAATGCAAGTCAAATCACAAAAAATCAGTTGCCACACAGATGAGAATGCATGTTACAAAAAATATGGTCGAGTATGATACATCAAATCGTCATTGGATCATCTAAAACTACTAAAATAAATCAAACATTAGTCTATAATTCAATCTCCATCTTTGTCTTGCGATGCGTGCCACTTAATATTTTATTAATAAATTTATATTATTATATTATTATTATTATTATTATTATATGTTATTATTATTATTTGTTTGTCCATTGGGTTGGGTTTAGGGGTTAGACTTGGGCCTAGGTTTTAGGTATTGGGCTTATGGCCTGCTTAAATTTTTTTTTTAGTTAGATGTAATATTGATCCAATAATTTGATCCAATAATAACTACAATTTCGTTAAATATAAACGTTTAAAGTGTATGTTATTCGATACATTTTTAACGTGATGCTACTCATAATTTCATGTTTCAAAACATGATTTTCACAAATGATACCAAAAACGGTGTTATGAATGTGAGTGGTCTAATAGATTAGTACCTTTATAACAAAACAAAAAAACACTGCAGACGCATATTTCCAGCAACGCACATTACCGTATTCCATCAATTGTGAATCGTGCCATATGAATATTTTATTAATAAATTTATATTATATTATTATTATTATTATTATTACCATATGTTATTATTATTATTTGTTTGTGCAATTGGGTTGGGCTTAGGGGTTAGGCTTGGGCTTAGGTTTTAGGTATTGGGCTTATGGGCTCCTTTAATTTTTTTTTTTCTTTTTTTAGTTAGATGTAAAATTGATCCAATAATTTGATCCAATAATAACTACAATTTCGTTAAATATAAACGTTAGTGTATGTTATTCGATACATTTTGATGTTACTCATAATTTCATGTTTGAAAACATGATTTTCACAAATGATACCAAAAGCGGTGTTATGAATGTGAGTTGTCTAATAGATTAGTACCTTTATAACAACAAAAAAAACACTGCAGATGCATATTTCCAGCAACGCACATTATCGTATTCCATCAAAACAAGCCAAATTCGTAACGCCGTATTACATCAAAACAACCCGAACTCGTGCAAAGCACAAGAAAATTACTAGTTTTATTAAAAAGCCCTCATAGTGTACATCATCGAGCAATTTAAAATTAAGGGATTAGTAGTTGGAAGCATATGTTTTAGGCTTATTAGCTTATTTTTTCGTTTTATATATTATAACTATAACTTTTTTTGGGATAAGTTTTTAGAAATGTATGAAACTTTACTTTAAAGTTTATTATATGTATCTAACTTTAAATTGGTCTATTTTATGTATTCAACTTTCAAAAATCTCTATTGAATGCTTCTAAATTTCAAAAATCTGTTATTGTATATATTTAAAATACGTGATATCCATATAAGATGCCACGTAAGTTGCCACGTCAACAGTTTGCTACGATTTTATTGGTTGGATACATAAAATAGCCACTTTTATAAATTAGATAAATTCAATAAACCAATTTGAAGTTTGATACATACAATAGATTTTAAAGTAAGTTTGATACATTTTCAGACACTTATCCCAACTTTTTTCGGCTTGTTTTACAACATTTGAGCTTATTATGTATTTTTAACTAATAATAATTTCATGAGTTATAAAATAAGCCAGAAAATAGAAAATTAATGATCAATAAATCGGAAAAAAATAAGGTCATATGCCCAAAGAGTTAAACCCAAGCAACCCCTAAATCATCTAATCATTAGCAACTATGAGTTTTAAACAACTTTTAAACCCAAAATCTAACACATAATAATTTAAATATTTGAATCTAAACAATTATATAGTAGCACCAAATATTCAAAACTTTCAAATCTCTCTTTGTTTAAGGATCCTAAAACATACATAATATAGAGTAAAGACCCTGAGTTGGTTCATTCATGCATGGCATGTATATATAAAGCTAAAAGAAAATACGTGGTGATATGGTGTGGATGGGGTTGATTTGTGGCGCAATGATGCCACTTTAGTCGATTCAATGGTGATAGTCATTGATCAATTCATCGGCTGTTGTGATTTGACCGTGCATGAGGTTGATTTGTGGTGGAATGATCGATTCGATGGTGAAGGTGACTAATTTTGGTGGTGAATTAATTAAGGTTTTTAAGATTTAGAGAGAAAAAAGGAATGGAATGATGTTATGGTTCTTAAATAGGTGGTATAAAGAAAATTTTATCGGGTATCCAATAAAAGAAGTAAGGGTGGTAATACTCGACACGACACGAAATCCGATCTGAGATCGACACGAAAATTAACGGGTTAGGTTGTATCCTCTCGACCCGCTAACCCGCCAACCTAATAACCCGAATTATTTTCGGGTTATGTTCAGATTGGTCATTTAGTTGAATGGAGACCTGACAATCCGAAAACTTTCATAAAGTATTTTTTATAAATAATAATATATTAAATTTAATATATATTCTACAATATTTAACTAAAATAACCCTTTATTTTAATTTTAATGATTATAATTTATCTTTCTTATATCTTTTTTCTTTAGAAACTTCTATATTATCTTTTTCAACGTTAGTGGTAGTAAAAATAGAATATAAACAACTTACATTATTCATAAATAAACCCATTTTGACCTTATTGACTTGAAACCAACCTGTTTCGATAAAACTAACTAGTCAATCCACTAACATGTATAACAAACGGGTTACACGGGTTAGGTTCGGGTTGAGTCTGACAACCTACTAACTCGAACCCGATAACCTGATTATGTTAATGGGTTAGGTTTGGGTTGAGTAATTTCAACCCGTCAACCTGCTAACCCGAACCCGCGAACCCGAACTCGACCTGAATTGCGACCCCTAAAAAGAGGTACATGGTGATACCTAGAATCCTATCCTATATAACATTAAGCAAGAGATGAGTCACTGTTTGTTTAATTAAACCGGTGTCTTTAAATTTAAGACACTAATTGCATTAATTAGTCGGTGTCACCAGTTGTTTATAAAAAACATGCTTTTTTTTTCGTCTAAATGCATGTGAAAATAAAAAGAGATCGACTTTTTTCTTTTGTTAAAAATGGTCTTATTCGTGGGTGTATATCACGATTTTTGTAGTACTAGATGTGACAACCGTCACTCTCTCCGTCTCTAGTTAGTCTATGTGACAACCCGTAAAAAAAAAAATATCCAGGTTCACACTGACTCAACTTTTTCAACACTTTTACTCAACTTGTATATGTTTTAATTTATGCACGACCGGTAGGTCAAACCATGCATGAACGATAATTAATAACTACGTCTAAAACATATACGGATACCGCGAAAAGGTATACGGGGTTAAACTATTACGAAAAACGAACACTTTTACAACATAATTACTAGTCCAACATTTCATACATAAAAATGGTATTTCATGCACCACCTTTGCATTAAATAACATTGCATGCATGAGTATATGTATTAGGAAACTTACACTAAACACCCTAGACATCCATATGCACACAATACATCCTCTAAATAACAAAATCAAACCAAAACCACCCCCTCCATGAAACTCACGGCCAAAAGGGCCCAAAGAGGGTGTTTTTGTTGTTTAGTGTGGTCGCATGAGTTAGCTTGATGACTTGGTTAACTTGTCTAGTTGATTTGGTGGTCACATGGGTTCTTACAAGACCACACCCCTTTCACTATTGAACTAAAATGTCCATACCACCATTAAATGCAAGACTAGATATTTTTCCTATAAATACTTGGCATTTGTATGTTTGAAAACTTGCTCATTCACTTTAGTTGTGAAAACTCCTACACTTTCCCTCTTTATCTCTCAAAAAAACCACCATTTGTTCTTTAAGTTTAAGAGTAAAGCTCTCCTACAAGATTCTTGCATAAGCATACTAGTAAGTAACCTAAACTCTTTTATTTCTTCTTACATATTATCATATCATATAAACATATTTTATATATGCCTAAACATAGTCCAAATAATAAAAGATTACAAAAATATTTTGAAATAGATGAAACGTTAAGTTATTTTGTTAACCGGAAAATTTATCAACTTGTTGACACTTTTTAACCACCTTACTCAAATGTTTTGGATAAATCATTTTAACCATAAAATACCTCTGTTTTTTATGAATATTTATGTGACAACCGTCCAATTTCAGGTGCAATTTATACTCTATGTCTCTCTTATTGTCTGTCGTTGTCTCTAACTAATCAATAACCGGATACGCGATGTGACAACCGTCTAAAATTCAGGTAATTGTTCAGTTACTATATCGGTTCAAATCACTAGTTACTCTTTTATTGTGTTCACTTTGTTCTAGTTCGTAATTGTTGAGTCTGTACTTTGTCGGAACCAGTGTCGGAATAACTCCCGGAATCAATTATATAAGTCCTAATACCAAGAAAACACCCAATGAACTTTTCTAAGTTCATAACAAATCATACTCAAGAACTTTCAATTAACAAAAAGATCCAACGAAGCAATAACGTAAAAACAAAAATCAAAAAAGGCTGAATTTGGGCCCGGTGCGCAGCACCTATTGTTTTGGTGCGCAGCACCTCCCGCCAGAATTCAAAATATTTACATATTTAGTCCTTGTCTCGTTTTTGTTAACCACCACCCAATCACACACGAGTTAGACCACCCATTTACTGCCATTGCAGTATCCCAAAACCCTCTTTACTACACTCTACCTATTTTCTTTTCATTTTCATTTTCTTTAACACAAAACACACACACAAAACACCTACACTCCATTTTCTCTCATCTCTCTCTCTCAAGAACTCAAGAAAACCAGAAACTTTCACCATAAATCAGTCCCTAAACACATAAAAATCAACCATCAAGCATACACAAAACGTTCCAAGGGTAAAGGGTAGCAAAAGGAAAGGATTAAATCGGTTTTTCAAGAAGATTTGGGGCTAGAAACTCATCCAAATCGTTTCATTTCTTTTCCTTCGGTATAACTCTTTTACTTTACTCATTTTACTAAAATCTTTGCTTCCATGTAAGATCTAAACCATAAAAATGAGTTTTTATAAAGATTTATAACACTTTTTATACAAAAACGATTTTTAACTAAATAATATTTAGATCTATGTATTTGTGGTTAAAAGTTGTTTAGAAACTATAAAAATGGTGTTTTATGAGATATCTACCGGTTGCATGTCGAAATCTATGGGTAACAAAACGTTTTTGGCAAAGAAATCACAAAACGGGGAAGAACAGCAAGGAGGTGCGCAACACCCCCTAACAGGTGCTGCGCACCGGGCTGCTGTCTTCCCGAAAAATCGTCGTTTTAGTTGTTGGAAACTTGTACACACATTCTAGACTTTTGTTAATAATATTATTGGACTGAGATGAGTAAAACTAATAATAAAGGTGACTTGTATTGGACTCTTTGGACTAAATGGACTTGTTTATTAAGTTATTATGTGTATATATGTGTTTTGTGAGCGGAAATGACTTTAGGTTTTGGACACGAAATTTGGGCGCGGAAGCGCTGCCCAAATTTCGTTAGAAAACTTAAACCATTTCAGTAACCTAAACATGTCTATCATAATAATAACTTTAACTTTGAACTTTTCGGACTAAAATTAACGTTAACCGCTTCGGACCAATTTTTGGAACAATATTGAACTTAACACTTAATTTTAAACAAAAGTTACCTAATCTCTTATATAAAGTAACCTAATGAGATAATAACTTTTGGACAATCTTGGTATCCTTAGGCATTCCGTGATTCCCGGCTCCTTTTCCGACCGATTCCCGAGTTCTCGTTCTCCGCAAACCGTGAGTTACAACCCCACTTGTTTACTTTTTGTACTTTTAAACATTATTTGGGGGAAGCATAAGATCACATGTTTTGTAACGTTTAACACTATTTGCAAATCATTGAAACAATTGGAAACTTGATACTTTTGGTACTTATTGAAACTTTTGGAAACTTGTTCGAAACCTTGGAAACTTTGAAACATTTTAAACTTATAAAACTCGTAAACTTTGGAAACTTGTACGAAACTTGAAACTCTTTGGAAACTTTGAAACTTTGGAAACTTGTACGAAACTCTATTGAAACTTTTATGAAACGTTCGAAGCTTTGGAAACTTGGAAACTTGTGTACTACTATGCGTATATGTGTTGATGCCTTAGCGGGTTAACTAAATTTAGGATACTTGTTAGCGACCAATCCTTGATGGATATATAAGCCCGTAAGAACTCATTGTACTTTTGGAAACTTTGTTCAATTGCCCGTTTTGGTTCAGGTTCACTTATACACTATTAGCGACAGCCGTTAGTCATATGGGTATCGATACTTAGGAGGGGTCACTCCTTGCTCAGGGTTAGCGTCCCAAGTACATATTGCTAAGTTCAATCGTTCAAACAATTAAACATTTTTGGGCTAGTTCAGGACCACACAATCGGTTTAGTGTATACTTACTACTTATATTATGCCAAGTGATTGATACGAGTTACTATTTAGTTAAACACATACTCCCTACGCATACACCTTTTTAGCGCCTGGATTCCGCTACAACTTTAATTATACGAGTTTTATTTATTTAACTTACTTGTGTACGTTCAAACCTTTTACTATTTACATATATGTTCAAACGTTGTACCGTTCTTTTTACTTACGACGTCACTATTTTGCAACTTTCTATTTTTGGAAACTTTTCTCGAAACTCTAAACTGTAACTCACTCACTAATTTATGTAGTTGACACTTTATCTTATGTTTCAGGAAATTAACGTAAGTGTATGGAATGCATGGCAAGGAAGGGTCGTTATGGTTGCGTGAGGCGCTCATTGGGAAAAGACCTTTCTATTTTGGGAATTTTATTTGAAACTTGTATTTGTACTTTAAGTTAAATCGTGAACTACTTGGTTGTTTTAAATGTTGAAACTTGAACTATTTTATTTTAATTGAAATGACTTGAATCGTTTATATTTGCTTATGATCGTGTAATGATATTCCAGCTCTCACATTCCGTGTTTCCGCTTTAGCGGGGTGTGACACGCGACAGTGTCGGAATCACAACCGGAATCAATTTATATAAGTCCTAATACCAAGAAAACACCTAATGAACTTCCCTAAGTTCATAACGTATCATAATTAAGAACTTTCAGTTAACGAAAAGGTCCAACGAAGCAAAACGTAAAAAGCGAAAAATCAGAAAAATACTGAAAACTGACCAGTGCGCCGCACAGAGCACCAGTGCGACGCACTGGACGTGAAATACCAAAAAAAAATTAAGTTTTGTTTCTCACCTCGATTTTATAAAAACCAAATCAATTAAACACGATTTTTAGTCATTATTACTGACTTGTGGCAGTCCCAAACCCCCATACCATCATTTCCTTTCATTTTCTTTTCAATTTCATTTTTATAAACACCAAAAACACATTCACACACATTTTCTCCCATCTCTTCTTCATTTCCTCTCCAAGACTCCATCATTTACAGCCACAAAAATCACATTTCACACCATTAAAAAGCATTCTAATAACAAGAGGAAGCAAGGGAATCAAGTTAGTTTCGGTTTCAAAACGTTTTCTACACTTTTGGAGCTCTAAATCCGCCTAGACCATCATCTAAGCCTTTTCATTCGGTAGAAACTCTTCCTTTTTACTTATATTACTAATATAACTCATTACATGTATGATCTAATCTATACAAACAAGTTTTGATGAAGTTTTATAACCATCTTTATACAAAAACGGGTTTATACTAAATAATGCTTAAATCTTTGTTTTTGTGGTTAAAAGTTACATATAAACTGGTAAAATGATGACTAATAAGGTTTATACCGATTGCATGTCAAGATCTATCACTTACATAAACGATTTTTGCAAGAAAAACACAAAAACGGGAAAGGACAGCAGGCAGTGCGCCGCACCCCTGCCCAGTGCGGCGCACCGGGCCGCTGTCCTCCCCGAAAATCGTCGTTTCGGCCGTTTAAAACTTGGTTACGCATTCTGGCTTTTTGAGACTTGACATTTGAGACTGAGTTTGGTAAAAATGAACATATTAGTGACTTGTATTGGACTTAATATGCTAAAATGAACATGTTTAAAAAAATGTTATGTATGTATATGTGTTTTGTAAGCGGGGAAGTGGTTGGTATTTTTGGACATAGAATTTGGGCGCGGAAGCGCTGCCCAAATTTTGTTAGAAAATATAAGACACTTTAGCAAACAAAACATATTCAACATAATAACAATAACATCAACTTTGGACTTTTTGACTAAAACAAAACGATAACCGTTTAGGACTATATTTGGACAAATTGGACCTTGACACTTAAAGTTTGACTAAAATTTACTTATATTACATTATATATTATGACAAAAATTACATCTATTATATATTAGGTATAATAACTTAATATAATAATAACACTTGAACAATCTTGGTATCCTTAGGCGTTCCGTGATTCCCGGCTCTCATTTCCGACCGTTTTTCCGAGTTCATATCTTCGCAACCCGTGAGTTACACCCCTCTCTACTCTTGTATTTTAAGTACTCTTTTTCGGGGAAACATGAGATCTAATTGTTTTTGAACTATATCTTTTATATGCAACTGCCTTATGAACTTTGACTTTACGTACAATGGGTTTACGAACTATTTACCTATGGAAACTTTTGTGAACTTGTATGACTATTGTGTATCTTTTGGAAACTATTATGAACTTTGGGACTATTGAACTATTTTGGACAAACACTTTGAAACTCATATGCGTAAAAACACCTCATTGCCTTATTAGCTATACACATATTTAGACTTAGCGACTTGCTCTCTTTTTCGATTACTTACTATTTGAAACTTTTATGAACTTATGAAACTTTTGCGAACCTTTGGCAACTCTTTTAGCGATTGATTCCGCAACACTTTTAGCGATTGATTCCGCAACACTTTTAGCGACTGACTCCGCTACACTTTTGCGACTGATCCCCGCAACACCTTTTGCGACTGATCCCCGCCATACCTTTAGCGACTGACTCCGCAACTCTTTTAGCGATTGATTCCGCAACACTTTTAGTGTGACAACCGTCAAAAATCCAGGTACTTATTCTATTGTTATATCAATTCGGAACGTTAGTTACGCCTTTATCTCGTTCGCTCTATTTTGGTTCGTAACTTTTGAATCTATACTTTATCGGAACTAGTGTCGAAATAATTCCGGAATCAAAATTATAAGTCCTAATACCAAGAAAATACCAATTGAACTTTCCTAAGTTCATAACTTATCATACTTAAGAACTTATAATTAACAAAAAGGTCCAACGATGCAATAACGCAAAAACGAAAAACTCAAAGTGACCAAAAATGGCCCGGTGCGCCGCACCCAGTGAGGTGGTGCGCCGCACCTGGCGCCTGGATTTCAAAAATATTACAAGTTTGGTCCCTTTCTCGTTTTACACCACCACCACCCCATTTGGCCAATAGAAAACGTCTATTTACTGGCCATTTGCTGTCCCAAGGCCAGAGACATCAACCCCCATACCCAATTCATTTTCATTTCACTTTTTCTTATTCATTTTAACTAAAACTAAAAACACACACACATACATCCTCTCTCAAAAACTCTCAAGAACCCTCTTATTCCCAGAAACATTTCTTCATTTAAACTCATTTTCAATCCATACAAATCGTTTGGATCATCAAACAAAGCAAAGGGTATCATTTTTATCAAAAAGGACCACGGTTGTAAACGTTTTTGGAGCAAGAATCCGGCCAAAACTCTTCATCTAGAGTTTTCATTCGGTAGATCTCTATACTTTTACTATTATTTCACTAATATCCATTTGCATGTAAGATCTAACGGTTAAAAATCCGATTTTTCATAAATCTATGACTTTTTACGGTCAAAAACGTTTTTAACCGAAACACTCCTTAGATCCACGAATCTGTGGATAAAAATGATTTTGAAACTGTTAAAATGTTGTTTTAAATAATATCTACTGATTGCATGTTCAATCTAAACAACAAAGAGAGGTTTTTATAAAGTTTATGTCACTTTTCTTACAAAAACGATTTCTAACTAAAAAGTGTTTAGATCTACATTTTTGTGGTTTAAAGTTGTTTAAAAACTGAGAAAACTTTATTTTCTATGATACCTACTGGTTGCATGTCAAGATCTATGAATCACAAAACGTTTTTAGCAAGAAAAACACAAAACGGGATTGTGACAGCAGCCAGGTGCGCCGCACCTGTGCCCAGGTGCGCAGCACCGGGCTGCTGTCCTCCCGAAAATCGTCGTTTTACCCGATTAAAAGTTGTGTAAACATTCTGGACTTTTACCAAAACCTTATGGGGACTGAGATAACAAAATCTATAATAAAAGTGACTTGTGTGGACTATTTGGACTATTAATAAGCTATAATAAATGTATTGTTGTATTTTAGGTGATTGTGAGCGGAATTGGTTGATAATTTTTGGATGTGAAATTTGGGCGCGGAAGCGCTGCCCAAATTTCCTCAGAAATTATAAAACACTTCAGCGAGCAAAGCACTTAAGATATAATAATCTAAATCGTTAAATCAAACTTTCGGACATAATCGTGACAATTACCTTTTTGGACCATTTTGACGATATTCAAATTTGACACTTACACTTTAATGACAAGTTTACCTATATTATTATATAAGAACCTAATAATATAAACTCATTAAATTACCTTGGTATTAATAGGCAATCCGTGATTCCCGGCTTACACTCTTTGACCGAATTTCCAAGTTTCCGATCTCTTCGCAATCCGTGAGTTACAACCCCTTATTTATATGTTTTACATTTTGGGGGAAACATAAGATTAATTGCATGTTACTTTATAAAACAACTTGCAATACTTAAACTTTGATTTATTTAACTGTGATTTATCAAACTTTGACACTGAAACGTCTACTTAATCTCATATGCGTAAAACATCTCTTTCTCTACTTATAACTGTTAATTATTTCATTATCTCAACTATTTATTGATACTTGTATGCGTAACCAACCCTTGATGGAACTATAACACGTTTCTAAGTGATGTGAATCTCTCTCTTTTAAAATGATAAGCTTTCATAGTGCCCACCCATGTTTTAGTTTCTCTCTTACACACTATTAACTACTTAAGCCGTATAGTAATTATGGGTATCGATACTTAGGAAATAACCGTTCCTTGCTTAGATGGCAGTCTAAGTACATATTACTGAATTTCTCTCTTTTAACTTTCCGTTTGAGAGGCGGGAAGTTGGGGCCGCTCGGTTGATAATCGGATTAGTGTGAACACTTAGTTATAGATGCCAAGTGGTTGATACAAGAAATCTATTTAGTTATTTACGCATAAACTTATAAACTTTTAGCGATGGTTATCCGCTGTTATTACTTGACTAAATGAGATTCTATTTAGTCTTTACAAGTTAGGGCACAATTCGCCCGATACTTAAACCTTACAAGTATATAAACTTTTTAAGCGACTTTCTCCGCTAATCTTCCTTATGGGGAACTCTTACTTTATATACTTTATTCATACTTTTATGCCAACTATTTAAACTGTAACTCACTCACTGCGTTTTCGTAGTTGACACTTTATCTTATGTTTCAGGAAATTAGTGTAAGCTCATGATGCATGGCGTGGACGGGTCAAAGCGGTCGTGTGAGGACGTTGTTTGGGAAAAAGACTTTGGCCAGTTATTTTGGGGAAATTTTTATGAAACAATTTAATCTTGTGTCGATGTGTTAAACAATTTATCTTTCGGTTGTTCGAATTGGTTTAAACATTTACTTTTTATTATGAATGAATGACTCTTTTACCGTTATGTTTGTATGACCTGTGACATGATTTTTCAGCTCTTCACACTTCCGTGTTTCCGCTTTAGCGGGGTGTGACAGACTTGGTATCAGAGCACAGGTTATAGAGAAAAACGGTTTTAAGAATTTTTCAAAAATTTTCGAAACCAAGCTATAACCAAAACTTTTCGGAAAATCGCTTATGGGTCTAAACCTTAGAGAATTAATTTCGCGATTGCATACTTATTTTCAACTACGCATGGCCTGATCACCCATGCCTAGTTCAAAAGAAATTATGCAAGGACGGAACGTAATTACTAATGTTAACGGTTTTGAGTCAAAATTCCCGGCACTGTCTTTTCCCGATTCTCACGCGACTGACCCGTACATGCATTCATTACACTTTTTCCTTTATCATTTCTTTGTGTTCTCTAGTACTCACGAACTTTATACGTCTCAGATCTATCATGTCTCAATCGTCGCTACCGACCGAGGATACCTCCACGACTATTAGCAGCGGCAACGGGTCTAGCCCGAGGACCGTATTACCGCCCTCTCGTGTTACACCTGGTACGACACCTTTTCGGCATCCAGGATCGTTCCAACCCATACCTCGTCAGCCATCCGTGGACCCATACAACCCCGCCGGACACCCTCCAGTTATGGAAGTCTACCCATGGGAACGGCAGTTCCTAGAGGACACGCGTCGTGCCCAAGGGGCCGGACCTAACCTCCGACTTCCTCCACCCGAGGCATTCCGCTCAGTATTTCACGAAGTCCAGCGGATTGCAGGCGAAACTCAGCAGCAGGCCCTTAACCTATTCGAAGCCTCTGACGAAACCCACAAACTGGCAGAACAGGCCATCCGGATCATCTCGACGGCCCAAACCACCGCCCGGACGGTACAAACCCTTATCTACGTCATCTGGGCTATGGGAGCGCTGATTATAGCCATCGTCGCTTTGATGATCTTCGACCGAAGTCACTAGGGACATCCGTCATTCATACCTCTGGCTAGTCGTAATTTTTCCGTTGTATACGATTAGGCTAGTATCTATCATTTTCTATGTATCGTACTGTACTCTCTATTCGAACCTTGTATCCAACTTTTTGTTTAATGAATGAAGTTCCATTTATTATTATCTATTGTTACCTCTCTTGTGAATCTTATGCTTGTTGCGATCATTACTTCTTGGATCTTAATCTTGTGTGTACTATTGATCAGTTATTTTAATCTCGTGCTATAATTATCCATGGTTGCTTAACTTTAATCTTATCATATCCCGTTCGTGCGTTCTAAACTAAATCTGTTCTTCTGATTGTAGAATCATGGCTCCTCGTACCAACGCTGCAATCATCGCCGAGCAGGTGGCCGAGCAGTTGCAAGCTGCGATGCCCAACATGATCGCACAGATCACCGCGGGAATCAACGCCAATGTCAACAACCACCAGCATCAGCAACAGCAACAGCAACAGCAGCAGCAGCAGCAACAACAGAACCCGCCACCGAACCCTCCTCCATGCACCTACAAGAGCTTCATGGCCTGCAAGCCAAAAGAGTTCCACGGCACAACTGGTGCTGTGGGATTGGTTCAGTGGTTTGAAAGCATTGAATCGGTCCTGCACATCAGCCGATGTGCCGAGGCAAACAAGGTGGAGTACGCGTCCTGCGTATTCCATGGCCGAGCTCTGTCATGGTGGAACACGGTTGTCCAAACTCGAGGACGTGATAATGCTTATGCCCTTCCCTGGAATACCTTCAAGAACCTGCTCATAGAGGAATATTGCCCAAGAGGGGAGATCAAGAAGCTCGAGGCTGAGCTGTGGGACCACAAAATGGTTGGTAATGATATTGAGAAATACACTACTCGGTTCCACGAACTCGCCCGATTGGTTCCAAGGCTGGTAACCCCCGAGGAGAACCGGATCGACCTATACATCTCCGGTCTAGTTCCGGAAATCCGAGGCATGGTCATGGCAGCTGAACCTCAGACCCTCCAGAGCGCAATCATCCTGGCCCATCGTCTTACCAGCAATCTCCTCACCGCTTCCGGATCCTCCAAGAAGGAGACTGGTGAGAAGAGGAAGGCCGAGTCAACTCCGAGGAGAAGCGACCGCATCAAGAAGACCCGGAACTACGCCGTGACTGCTTCACCCGCATCTGCACCTGCGCCGCCAGCTAAGTCTGGGACTTACACCGGTCCACACCCAAAGTGTGACAAGTGTAACTTCCACCATCTCGGGAACTGTCCCATATGCCTCAAGTGCCAGAAGACGGGTCACTATGCCAAGTACTGCCCTGACAAGTTTGCTACTCCAGCCCCGAAAAGAACCTGCTTCGAGTGCGGAAGCGACCAGCACCTTCGCAATGCCTGCCCTAAGCTTAACCGAACTCCACAGAATCAAGGAGGGCAAGGTAGGGGTCGCGCATTCGGGTTAACGGCTGAGGAGGCACGTCAGGACCCCAATGCAGTTACTGGTACGTTTTCTCTCAACAATCACTTTGCTTCCGTATTATTCGACTCAGGAGCCGAAAGAAGTTTCATTTCCTTAGAATTTAGACCCCTCATAGGGTTAGAATCTGAAGTTCTTAAGGATAGTTTTACCGTTGAATATGCTAACGGCCAAGAATTTGAAGCTAAGGATATAATCTTAGGATGTTCCCTGTGCCTATCTGATAAAATTTTCCCCATCGACTTGATTCCTATCGAGCTTTCCAGTTTCGACGTTATCGTTGGAATGGACTGGCTATCTCGCTTTCGAGCGGAAATCATTTGTTTCGATAAGCTTATCCGTATTCCTCTTTCGGAAAAAGAGACTCTCGTTATTCAGGGAGACAAGCCTGGACGACAACTCCGCATTGTATCTTCCATTAAGATGCGCAAGTACCTCCTGAGGGACTATGACGCATTCCTTGCTCACGTCGTCGAGCGTAAACCTTCTGAGACTCGACTACAAGATATTCCCGTAGTCAAGGATCATCCCGACCCGAGGATTTGCCTGGGCTACCACCTAAACGACAAGTGGAATTCCGAATAGACCTCGTCCCTGGAGCAGCACCGGTTGCTAAGACACCTTATCGTCTGGCGCCACCCGAAATGCTGGAACTGTCGAAACAGTTACAAGAACTCCTGGACCATGGCCTTATTCGCCCGAGTTCGTCCCCCTGGGGAGCCCCAATCCTCTTCGTTAAGAAGAAAGACGGATCCTTCCGTATGTGTATCGACTATCGAGAGTTGAACAAGCTGACCGTCAAGAACCGATACCCTCTTCCGAGAATCGACGATCTCTTCGACCAGTTGCAGGGTGCAACTTACTTCTCTAAGATCGACCTCCGTTCGGGTTATCACCAGGTTCGCGTCAGTGAGTCCGACACCCCGAAAACCGCTTTTCGCACCCGATACGGTCACTACGAATTCCTTGTCATGCCTTTCGGTCTAACCAACGCACCAGCAGTGTTCATGGATTTGATGAACAGAGTGTGTAGACCATATCTGGACAAGTTCGTGATCGTATTCATTGACGACATCCTCATTTACTCAAGGAACAAGGAAGATCACGCGAAGCACCTTAAGCTCATCCTGGAACTTCTTCAAGAGCAGCAATTATACGCCAAATTCTCGAAGTGTGAATTCTGGCTTCGAGAGGTACATTTCCTTGGTCACGTGGTAAACCAAGAAGGGATCCATGTAGATCCAGCCAAAATCGAAGCGATTGAGAAATGGCAAGCTCCGACAACCCCGACCGAAATCCGTCAATTCCTAGGATTAGCGGGTTATTACCGAAGATTCATCGAGAATTTCTCAAAGATCGCGAAACCTCTCACCGAACTCACCCAAAAGGATAAGGACTTCATCTGGGGAAAAGATCAGGAGGATTCTTTTCAGAAACTCAAGTACCAACTATGTCACGCACCAATCCTATCCCTGCCAGAGGGCACGGACAACTTTGTAGTATTTTGCGATGCCTCCCACCAAGGACTTGGGTAAGGACAAGGTCATCGCTTATGCTTCCAGGCAGCTGAAAATCCACGAGCAGAACTACACTACGCACGACTTAGAGTTAGGAGCAGTCGTGTTTGCCTTGAAGATTTGGAGACACTACCTATATGGTACTAAGTGTACGGTCTTCACCGACCACAAGAGCCTCCAACACATCTTGGATCAGAAAATGCTCAACATGAGGCAACGGAGATGGATAGAACTGCTAAGTGACTACGACTGCGAGATCAAATACCACCCGGGTAAAGCAAACGTAGTAGCGGATGCCCTAAGCCGGAAGGAGAGGGTAAGGCCATCCCGAGTTCGAGCATTAGGTATCCAGGTTCAGACGAGCCTACGAGAGCAGATTGCAAACGCGCAACAAGAGGCGTTAAAACCCGAGAACCTTAAGGCTGAAACGCTTCACAACCACGAGAAGGAATTCGAACGCAAGTCGGACAGAATTTATTATTTCAAAGGCCGTGCATGGATTCCAAGATCTGAGAAATGAGGGCCACCGATCTAGATATTCCATCCATCCGGGATCCGACAAGTTATACAAGGACCTCAAGGAGTACTACTGGTGGCCGGGCATGAAGAAGGATATCGCCTTGTACGTAGCCAAGTGCCTTACTTGCTCCAAGGTCAAGGCGGAATATCAAAAGCCCTCAGGCTTACTTCAACAACCGGAAATTCCCATGTGGAAGTGGGAACAGATTTCTATGGACTTCATCACCAAGTTGCCCCGTACGGCTAAGGGTAACGACACGATTTGGGTAATCGTAGACCGTCTAACCAAGTCCGCTCATTTCTTACCAATTCGGGAAAATCATTCGATGGAGAAGCTAGCTCAAGTTTATATCAACGAGATCGTCTCTCGTCATGGAACCCCACTCTCCATCATCTCCGATAGGGATAGCCGATTCACCTCCCGTTTCTGGAATGTCCTCCAGAAATCTTTAGGTACTCGATTAGACCTCAGCACGGCATATCACCCCCAGACTGACGGCCAGAGCGAAAGGACGATTCAGACACTCGAAGATATGCTGAGAGCATGTGTAGTAGACTTCGGAGGAAGTTGGGACTCTCACCTTCCCTTGGCCGAGTTCTCCTATAACAACAGCTACCATGCCAGCATCAAGTGTGCTCCATTCGAAGCTCTCTACGGGCGTAAGTGCCGATCACCGCTCTGCTGGTTAGAGGCAGGCGACCGACAACTTACGAGACTCGACATCGTTCAGGCGACCATCGACAAGATCACCACCATTCGTGAACGACTGAAGACCTCCCGTACCCGACAAAAGAGCTACGCTGACAATCGACGGAAACCCCTCGAGTTCCAAGTGGGTGACCGTGTACTCCTCAAAGTATCGCCCTGGAAAGGAGTAGTCCGTTTCGGGAAGCGCGGTAAACTGAGTCCAAGGTACACCGGCCCATTTGAAGTTATCGAACGTATCGGTCCTGTTGCTTATCGTCTCCACCTTCCTCAAGCTCTCGCGAGTGTGCATGATGTGTTCCAAAAAGTGTCTGTCTGACGAGACCATCGTCATCCCTCTTGACGAAGTCAAAATCGACAGCAAATTAAACTTCATCGAGGAACCCCTCGAAGTTGTTGACCGCGAGGTCAAACAACTCCGGCAAAGCCGTATCCCGATAATCAAGGTTCGATGGAACTCTCGACGTGGTCACGAATTCACGTGGGAGCGTGAAGACCAATTCCGTCAGAAATATCCTCATCTATTCGAGAACTCTTCTACCTGATATGACGCACTAAATTTCGGGACGAAATTTCTTTCAACCCGGGGAGAATGTGACAACCGTCAAAAATCCAGGTACTTATTCTATTGTTATATCAATTCGGAACGTTAGTTACGCCTTTATCTCGTTCGCTCTATTTTGGTTCGTAACTTTTGAATCTATACTTTATCGGAACTAGTGTCGAAATAATTCCGGAATCAAAATTATAAGTCCTAATACCAAGAAAATACCAATTGAACTTTCCTAAGTTCATAACTTATCATGCTTAAGAACTTATAATTAACAAAAAGGTCCAACGATGCAATAACGCAAAAACGAAAAACTCAAAGTGACCAAAAATGGCCCGGTGCGCCGCACCTGGCGCCTGGATTTCAAAAATATTACAAGTTTGGTCCCTTTCTCGTTTTACACCACCACCACCCCATTTGGCCAATAGAAAACGTCTATTTACTGGCCATTTGCTGTCCCAAGGCCAGAGACATCAACCCCCATACCCAATTCATTTTCATTTCACTTTTTCTTATTCATTTTAACTAAAACTAAAAACACACACACATACATCCTCTCTCAAAAACTCTCAAGAACCCTCTTATTCCCAGAAACATTTCTTCATTTAAACTCATTTTCAATCCATACAAATCGTTTGGATCATCAAGGAAAGCAAAGGGTATCATTTTTATCAAAAGGACCACGATTGTAAACGTTTTTGGAGCAATAATCCGGCCAAAACTCTTCATCTAGAGTTTTCCTTCGGTAGATCTCTATACTTTTACTAATCTTTCATTAATATTGATTTGCATGTGAGATCTAACGGTTAAAAATACGATTTTTCATAAATCTATGACTTTTTACGGTCAAAAACGTTTTTAATCGACATACTTCTTAGATCCACGAATCTGTGGATAAAAATGATTTTGAAGCTGTTAAAATGTTGTTTTAAATAATATCTACTGATTGCATGTTCAAAATAAACAACAAAGAGAGGTTTTTTATAAAGTTTATGTCACTTTTCTTACAAAAACGATTTCTAACTAAAAAGTGTTTAGATCTACATTTTTGTGGTTTAAAGTTGTTTAAAAACTGAGAAAACTTTATTTTCTATGATACCTACTGGTTGCATGTCAAGATCTATGAATCACAAAACGTTTTTAGCAAGAAAAACACAAAACGGGATTGTGACAGCAGCCAGGTGCGCCGCACCTGTGCCCAGGTGCGCAGCACCGGGCTGCTGTCCTCCCGAAAATCGTCGTTTTACCCGATTAAAAGTTGTGTAAACATTCTGGACTTTTACCAAAACCTTATGGGGACTGAGATAAACAAAATCTATAATAAAAGTGACTTGTGTGGACTATTTGGACTATTAATAAGCTATAATAAATGTATTGTTGTATTTTAGGTGATTGTGAGCGGAATTGGTTGATAATTTTTGGATGTGAAATTTGGGCGCGGAAGCGCTGCCCAAATTTCCTCAGAAATTATAAAACACTTCAGCGAGCAAAGCACTTAAGATATAATAATCTAAATCGTTAAATCAAACTTTCGGACATAATCGTGACAATTACCTTTTTGGACCATTTTGACGATATTCAAATTTGACACTTACACTTTAATGACAAGTTTACCTATATTATTATATAAGAACCTAATAATATAAACTCATTAAATTACCTTGGTATTAATAGGCAATCCGTGATTCCCGGCTTACACTCTTTGACCGAATTTCCAAGTTTCCGATCTCTTCGCAATCCGTGAGTTACAACCCCTTATTTATATGTTTTACATTTTGGGGGAAACATAAGATTAATTGCATGTTACTTTATAAAACAACTTGCAATACTTAAACTTTGATTTATTTAACTGTGATTTATCAAACTTTGACACTGAAACGTCTACTTAATCTCATATGCGTAAAACATCTCTTTCTCTACTTATAACTGTTAATTATTTCATTATCTCAACTATTTATTGATACTTGTATGCGTAACCAACCCTTGATGGAACTATAACACGTTTCTAAGTGATGTGAATCTCTCTCTTTTAAAATGATAAGCTTTCATAGTGCCCACCCATGTTTTAGTTTCTCTCTTACACACTATTAACTACTTAAGCCGTATAGTAATTATGGGTATCGATACTTAGGAAATAACCGTTCCTTGCTTAGATGGCAGTCTAAGTACATATTACTGAATTTCTCTCTTTTAACTTTCCGTTTGAGAGGCGGGAAGTTGGGGCCGCTCGGTTGATAATCGGATTAGTGTGAACACTTAGTTATAGATGCCAAGTGGTTGATACAAGAAATCTATTTAGTTATTTACGCATAAACTTATAAACTTTTAGCGATGGTTATCCGCTGTTATTACTTGACTAAATGAGATTCTATTTAGTCTTTACAAGTTAGGGCACAATTCGCCCGATACTTAAACCTTACAAGTATATAAACTTTTTAAGCGACTTTCTCCGCTAATCTTCCTTATGGGGAACTCTTACTTTATATACTTTATTCATACTTTTATGCCAACTATTTAAACTGTAACTCACTCACTGCGTTTTCGTAGTTGACACTTTATCTTATGTTTCAGGAAATTAGTGTAAGCTCATGATGCATGGCGTGGACGGGTCAAAGCGGTCGTGTGAGGACGTTGTTTGGGAAAAAGACTTTGGCCAGTTATTTTGGGGAAATTTTTATGAAACAATTTAATCTTGTGTCGATGTGTTAAACAATTTATCTTTCGGTTGTTCGAATTGGTTTAAACATTTACTTTTTATTATGAATGAATGACTCTTTTACCGTTATGTTTGTATGACCTGTGACATGATTTTCCAGCTCTTCACACTTCCGTGTTTCCGCTTTAGCGGGGTGTGACATTTAGCGACTGATTCCGCAACTCTTTTAGCTATTGATTCCGCGACACTTTTAGCGAATGACTCCGCGACACTTTTGCGACTGATCCCCGCAACACCTTTTGCGACTGATCCCCGCAATACCTTTAGCGACTGACTCCGCAAAACTTTTAACGACTGATTCCGCAACACTTTTGGCGATTGATTTCTCAACTCTTTTAGCAAATGATTTCCGCAACTATGATTTTACTAAATACTGTTCTACTTGGCCTATACAAACTTTTGGGCATTGATTCGCCCGTTACTTCGAAACTTTTAAAGTATATAAACTTAAGGCGACTTTCCCGCTAACTTTCTGTCACACCCCGCTATAGCGGAAACACGGGGCGTGAGAGCTGGAATATCATTACACGGTCATAAGCAAATGTAAACGATTCAAGTCATTTCGATTTAAAAACAAAAATTGTTCAAGATTCAACAACCAGGCAGTTCATAAGTTTAATTAAAGTACAAGTACAACTGTTCTAAAACAAATTCCCAAAATATAAAGGGTCTTTTCCCAAATAGCGCCTCACGCGACCATATCGACCCTCCTATGCCATGCATCCTGAACGCTTACATTAATTTCCTGAAACATAAGATAAAGTGTCAACTACATAAAGTAGTGAGTGAGTTACAGTTTAGAGTTTCGGGAAAAGTTTCCAAAAATAGAAGGTTACTAAAAATGGAAAGTTTCTAGAAATAGCAAGTTGCCAAAATAGTAAGTTGCAAACATATATTGACGTCATAAGTAACAGAACGAGTAGACGTTTGAACATATATGTAAGTAGTAAAAGTTTGCACGTACACGAGTAATGTAAATAAGTAAAACTTGAATAGTAAAGTTGTAGCGGAAACCAGGCGCTAAAATAAAGTGGTAGCGGAAACCAGGCGCTAAAAGTGAGCATATGCGTATGGGATATGTGTTTAACTAAATAAAGGTATCTCGTATCAATCACTTGGCATAATATAAGTAGTAAGTATACACTAAACCGATTGTATGGTCCTGATCTAGCCCAAAAATATTTAATTGATTGTGTGTTTGATCTGAGTGGTAGTAATATGTACTTGGGACGCTAACCCTGAGTAAGGAGTGACCCCTCCTAAGTATCGATACTCATATGACTAACGGCTGTTGCTAATAGTGTATAAGAGTTACTGAGCCAAAATGGGCAATTGTTCAAAGTTCTAAAAGTTACATTGAGTTCTTACGGACTTATATATCCATCAAGGATTGGGTGTTACAAGTGTCCTAGTTTAGTTAAATCGCTAAGGCAATAACACAAATACGCATAGTTGATTGTATATACCAAGTTTAAACAGTTCCAATAAGTCGTAAAAGTACCAAGTTTGAACAAGTTCCAATTGTTTAATAGTTCGCAAAAAGTATTAAAAGTTACAAACATGTAATCTTATGTTTCCCCCAAATAATGTTTTAAAAGTACAAAAGTAAAAACAAGTGGGGTTGTAACTCACGGTTTGCGGAGATAGAGATAAGGATAGCACAAAGAGAGCGGAACACGTCGGGAATCACAAACGACCTAGAACACCGGAAAGTTGTATATAAGTTTTATTGAGTTATGTTAAGTTTCAATTTAACATTTTTAAGTCTCAATTTAGTATACTTAGATTCTGTCCCAAAAAGGTTATTACGGAAAGTTTATAAGGTTTGTATGTTCGCGTACGTTTTATAGTCCGAAAAGTCCAATTATGTCTAAAAAGTGTCAAAGTTCCAAGTTAAGGTGTATAAGTCTCGAAGTTATTAAGTTTCTGAATTTGAAATGTTATTTACGGTGAAGATTGGGCAGCGCTTCCGCGTTATAAAAATTATGTCCATTTTCAAAACACTTTCCCGCTTTAAAATGCTCAATACAACGTTTAAATGAATAATACATAAGTTTCAAATCCAAAAAGCTTTTCCAACAACATAACATGTCAAAACAGTAGCTTATTATTATGTTTATAATCTGTGATAAATTATTTGAGCTTAAAATCACGTTTACGACCTTTAAAACGACGAAAATAGTGAACAGGACCATTCTGGCGGCGGCTGGAGGAAGACAGCCGCCGGCTGACCTTTAGCCGTCGGCTGAAATCCTTCAGCCGCCGGCCAAAAGGCTTCGGCCAGTTTTTAAAGTTGTTGTTTCTTCGATCTTAAGCTTATTGAACGGTTAGATTTTACATGCAAACTGATATAAATTAAATATATGTATTTTCAAAGTAAAATCTCAGTTTTCTTTTAGATTTACATGTTAAATATATAGATCTAACACAAAAACTCGTTTTTAGTCAAGAAAACGTTTTGAAAGTTTATGAAAACATATTTTCAGATTATAGATATGACATGCAAGTAAAAATATGTATAAAAATAGTGAAAAGAAGGTGTTATACCGAAGGAAAAAGAGATGTGATGGTTTGAACAAGATTTAGCTCCAAAAACGTCTTGGAAACCCGATTTAAACCTTTTCCTTTGATACCCTTTGATCTTAGAACGATTTTGATGGTTTAGATGCTTGATTTATGATGTTTATGGACTGATTTTTAGGTGTTTAGTTTCTGTTTTTGCTTTGGTCTAGAGAGAAAATTAGAGAGAGAGTGTTTGTAAGTGTGTGTGTGTTGTGTGAAATGAGTTTGAAAGTGAAAGTGATGTAAAAATGGTTAAGGGGGGTGTAAGGGACTGGTTTGGGAAGAGTAATGGCAGTAATTAGCCCAACACTCGAGTAAAAATCGTTGGCCAATCGTGTGACATGCAAAAATGAGTCATCATCTAGCTGGACAGACCGTTTCAGCCGTCGGCTGGCTAAAATCAGCCGCCGGCTGGCTTCAGCCGCCGGCTAAGCAATTTCAGCCGCCGGCTGGAATGAAAATCCAGCTTTTTGACGTTTTAAGTTTTCCGTTATAATTAGTTAGGGACAAGAATCATTTTAGTTACTGATAAGAACTTAGTCAAGTTCTTGTATTGATTATTTGGTGTTAGGATTTATGATTTGATTCCGACATTTGTTCCGATAAGTTAAAAGTACGACAAAATGAACCCGAACAATATGAACATAGTAAAAGAGAACTAGAGCTTTGAACCGAATTAGTAACCGAGAATCACCTGAAATTTGACGGTTGTCACACTTTCTCTTATGAAACTTTTTACTTTATATACTTAACCGAAACTTTTGCCGATAAACTTAAACTGTAACTCACTCACTACTTTTTGTAGTTGACACTTTATCTCATGTTTCAGGAAACTAAGCGTAAGTCATGAAGTGCATTGCTCAGGCGGGTCAAGCTAGTTATGTGAAGAGTAATTCGGGAAAAGACCTTTGATACTTGGGACTTTTTATTAAAATACTTTATTATGTATTTGTCGTATTAAACTTACGAATCTTGGTTGTATCTTTTGAACATTGATTCCTTTTCAACTTCAATTTAAATGACTTGAACCGTTGAATTTTGGTATAACTCGTGAAATGATTCTTTGCTCTTCACATCTCGTGTTTCCGCTTTAGTGGGGTGTGACAATTTCGACATAAAATCGTTACCTTTGGATATGACTAAGTATTTAAAAGGTAATTTATACAAAAACATATTCAAAACAAAACACTTTTCTGGACACGACCACCTTTTTATTAAACTGTACTAAACTATTTCGAACCAGAAGGTGAAACCACTTCCATCTTAAAGATAACTCAAACGCGGTCTTTTTGATATAAGATACATTAAAAATGGATAAAAATTGAGTGAGATATGCTAACTTAAAGTTAGCATAGACTTTGAGAAAAACCCTAAAACCTACTCTGACCTTTTAATGAATAACGAGCATTAGGAATTGATTACAAATGTGAGACCAAGGATATTTGAAAGGTAACTCATACACGGTCGTTTAAATATAAGATTCATCAAAAGCGGTCAAGAAACGAACAAGTTATGACTCCTTAAAGTAACTATAAACCTTAAAGAACATGCTGAGTTTTCTTTATAACAACTAACTTTTGAATAAACTTGATAGTATAATGATAACACATTACTAGGGAGCTTTGTATACAATGAACTCATCTCGATATTTCGTAGTGCCGAGTTGTTGGATTTACGATTTAAAGTGTCCTAGCTCCGCATACGATTATAGAATGACCTTTGTTATATAATGGCGCGAACGGTGTTGCTATATTACTATTAAATCTCAAACCGAACAAAACCTACATCATGCATACATTTGCTTTTCCCCTTTCATGTGCATTGGACTAGAATTATGAAACTTAATTTCAAAACAATTTAGGTCAAGGTTAGACCTACTCGGATACTCGATTGGCTCGAGCCTTACACACACGTTAGCTTACATACCTTTTTATACGCTCCCGGACTTAAGGTGAGTTCATAGCCCCGCTTTTTACTTGTTTTTATAACATACTTGGGGTGAGATTACATGCTCTTTTACTTATGGACACAAGTTCTTAAAACCTTTACTAGTTGCCTAAGTTACCACTAAGCCAAAGGAAATTCCCCTATCATGAATCGTTAGTTAAGGACTTAAGCGCGATGGTATTGGATAGATCTATTAGGGTGTGACAACCCTCACCCAACGGCTAGACGATGTAACCCACGTCTACCACAACTAACTCGTGGACTCGAGTAGGGTGCTTTACTTTTGAAACTATATATGTTATTTGGCTATAACATAGGAATACTTATGGGGTAAGAAACTTTGTTACGCTTCGATGTCATGAGCTTAGGTGCAACTGTAAGACTTTACTTAAACGGAAATCTTGTGGTCCCCTTTATTACTAAACTAAACCTATGAATTCACCAACTTTATGTTGACTTTAGCATGTATGTCTCAGGTGCTTAGTCGAAAGGGCTTTCGACGGAGGGATTTTGGGATATGACAGAGTCGCATATTTCAAACTCACGCTTTTAGGAGATTTCCCTTGCATTACTTATTTTCTTTTAAGTTATGTAATGTAAATCTTTGTTTTGTGAACTCTGGTAACACTTTTCCTTAATCATGTCAAACTCTGATTTTCAATATCAATGAATGTATGTTTTTTTTAAAACGACTCATATAGAGGTCGTTCGCCTATATATCATTGCTATCTGTGACCCATGAAGTCAACACCTCGAGTCTCGTGTTGATTTACATGTTAAATATATAGATCTAACACAAAAACTCGTTTTTAGTCAAGAAAACGTTTTGAAAGTTTATGAAAACATATTTTCAGATTATAGATATGACATGCAAGTAAAAATATGTATAAAAATAGTGAAAAGAAGGTGTTATACCGAAGGAAAAAGAGATGTGATGGTTTGAACAAGATTTAGCTCCAAAAACGTCTTGGAAACCCGATTTAAACCTTTTCCTTTGATACCCTTTGATCTTAGAACGATTTTGATGGTTTAGATGCTTGATTTATGATGTTTATGGACTGATTTTTAGGTGTTTAGTTTCTGTTTTTGCTTTGGTCTAGAGAGAAAATTAGAGAGAGAGTGTTTGTAAGTGTGTGTGTGTTGTGTGAAATGAGTTTGAAAGTGAAAGTGATGTAAAAATGGTTAAGGGGGGTGTAAGGGACTGGTTTGGGAAGAGTAATGGCAGTAATTAGCCCAACACTCGAGTAAAAATCGTTGGCCAATCGTGTGACATGCAAAAATGAGTCATCATCTAGCTGGACAGACCGTTTCAGCCGTCGGCTGGCTAAAATCAGCCGCCGGCTGGCTTCAGCCGCCGGCTAAGCAATTTCAGCCGCCGGCTGGAATGAAAATCCAGCTTTTTGACGTTTTAAGTTTTCCGTTATAATTAGTTAGGGACAAGAATCATTTTAGTTACTGATAAGAACTTAGTCAAGTTCTTGTATTGATTATTTGGTGTTAGGATTTATGATTTGATTCCGACATTTGTTCCGATAAGTTAAAAGTACGACAAAATGAACCCGAACAATATGAACATAGTAAAAGAGAACTAGAGCTTTGAACCGAATTAGTAACCGAGAATCACCTGAAATTTGACGGTTGTCACATCATCCCCGGGTTGAAAGAAATTTCGTCCCGAAATTTGACTCGTCTCATCAGGTAGAAGTATCTTTGAACAAGTGAGGATACTTTTGACGTATCTAGTCTTCACGTTCCCATGTGAATTCGTGACCACGTCGGGAGTTCCAACGAACCTTGACAATAGGAACACGGCTTTGTCTGAGTTGCTTGACCTCTCGGTCTACAACTTCAAGCGGTTCCTCGGTGAAGTTGAGCTTGTTGTCGATCTTGACCTCGTCGAGCGGGATGACGATGGTCTCATCGGATAGGCACTTTTTCAAGTGGGAAACATGGAACACGTTATGAACATTAGAAAGGACAGGTGGGAGTTGGAGCCGATAGGCTACAGGACCAATGCGCTCGATGACTTCAAACGGTCCGGTGTACCTCGGGCTGAGTTTACCGCGTTTCCCGAAGCGAATTACCCCTTTCCATGGCGATACTTTGAGAAGTACCCGATCGCCGACCTGGAACTCGAGGGGTTTTCTTCGGTTATCGGCATAGCTCTTTTGCCGAGTACGGGACGTCTTCAGTCGCTCCCTGATGGTGGTGATCTTGTCGATGGTATCTTGAACAATGTCGAGTCTTGTAAGCTGTCGATCACCCGCCTCTAGCCAACAAAGCGGCGATCGGCATTTACGTCCATATAAGGCTTCGAACGGGGCACACTTAATGCTAGCGTGGTAGCTGTTGTTGTACGAAAACTCGACTAATGGAAGATGATTGTCCCAACTTCCTCCAAAGTCAACTACGCATGCTCTAAGCATATCCTCAAGCGTTTGGATCGTCCTTTCGCTTTGACCATCGGTCTGAGGGTGGTAAGCTGTGCTGAGATCTAGTCGCGTTCCGAGAGATTTCTGAAGTGCGTTCCAGAAGCGAGACGTGAACCGACTATCTCTGTCAGAAATGATTGAGAGGGGCGTACCGTGGCGGGAGATGATCTCGTTGATGTAGATTTGTGCGAGCTTCTCCATCGAGTGGGTCTCTCGTATAGGCAAAAAGTGAGCAGACTTAGTTAAACGATCCACAATTACCCAAATTGTGTCGTTACCCTTTGCCGTCCGGGGTAACTTGGTGATGAAATCCATGGAAATTTGCTCCCATTTCCACATAGGAATTTCCGGTTGTTGCAAAAGTCCCGAAGGTTTCTGATACTCCGCCTTGACCTTGGAGCAAGTGAGGCACTTGGCTACATACAAGGCGATATCTTTCTTCATGCCCGGCCACCAATAGTACTCCCTAAGATCCTTGTACAACTTGTCGGAACCGGGGTGGATGGAGTATCGGGAACGGTGGCCTTCATCCAGAATTAGCCTTCGAAGATCCTCGGACTTCGGAATCCATGCTCGGCCCTTGAAGTAATGGATCCCGTCGGATTTGAGCTCAAACTCCTGCTCATGATTGTGTAAGGTTTCTATCTTTAGGTTCTCAGGCTTCAACGCTTCTCGCTGAACCTCGGCGATTTGCGTTTGAAGGTTAGTCTGAATCTGGATACCTAATGCTCTAACTCGAGATGGTTTCACCCTTTCCTTCCGACTCAGGGCGTCTGCTACTACGTTTGCTTTACCCGGGTGGTATTTGATCTCGCAATCGTAGTCACTCAGCAGTTCGATCCATCTCCTTTGCCTCATGTTGAGCATCTTCTGGTCTAGGATGTGTTGAAGACTCTTGTGATCCGTGAAAACCGTGCACTTAGTCCCATACAAGTAGTGCCTCCAGATCTTTAGTGCAAAAACGACTGCTCCTAGCTCTAAGTCGTGGGTAGTGTAGTTCTGCTCGTGAACCTTGAGTTGTCTTGAGGCATAGGCGATGACTTTGTCTTTCTGCATAAGGACGCACCCAAGCCCTTGATGGGATGCATCGCAGAATACTACAAAGTTGTCCGTACCCTCTGGTAGAGACAGGATTGGTGCGTGACAAAGTTGGTGCTTCAGCTTCCGGAAGGATTCCTCTTGCTTCGTACCCCAAACAAAATCCTTATCCTTCTGAGTGAGTTCGGTGAGTGGCTTAGCGATCTTCGAGAAATTCTCGATGAACCTTCGATAGTAGCCGGCCAACCCTAGGAACTGACGAATTTCCGTAGGAGTTGTCGGCGCTTGCCACTTCTCGATCGCTTCAATCTTAGCCGGATCCACATGGATCCCTTCTTGGTTGACCACATGACCAAGGAAATGTACTTCACGAAGCCAGAATTCGCACTTAGAGAATTTGGCGTACAGTTTCTGTTCTCGGAGGAGTTCTAGGATGAGTTTCAAATGTTTCGCGTGATCCTCCTTGCTTCTCGAGTAGATAAGAATGTCGTCAATGAACACGATCACGAATTTGTCCAGGTAAGGTCTACACACTCGGTTCATTAGGTCCATGAATACTGCTGGTGCGTTGGTTAGACCGAAAGGCATGACGAGAAATTCGTAATGACCGTAACGAGTACGAAAAGCGGTTTTTGGGACGTCGGTCTCACTGACACGAACCTGATGATAACCCGAACGGAGGTCGATTTTCGAGAAGTAAGTTGCGCCCTGCAACTGGTCGAAAAGATCGTCGATCCTCGGGAGTGGGTATCGGTTCTTGACGGTCAGCTTGTTCAGTTCACGGTAGTCGATGCACATGCGAAAGGATCCGTCTTTCTTTTTAACGAAGAGTATAGGGGCTCCCCAGGGTGACGAGCTAGGACGAATAAGACCATGGTCTAAGAGTTCCTGGAGCTGTTTAGACAGCTCTTGCATTTCCGGTGGGGCTAGACGATACGGTGTCCTAGCGACCGGTGCTGCACCAGGTATGAGGTCTATCCGGAATTCCACTTGTCGATGCGGAGGTAACCCAGGCAAATCTTCAGGAAAGACTTCGAGGTGATCCTTGACTACTGGGATATCTTGTATACGGATCTCCTTGGGTTTACGTTCAACAACGTGAGCAAGGAATGCGATGTAGTCCTTCTCGAGGTACTTACGCATTTGGATGGACGACACGAGACGGAGTGAACGTCCGGGTTTGTCTCCTTGAACGATTAAAGTTTCAGTGTCGGAAAGAGGAATGCGAATGAGTTTGTCAAAACAAACGATCTCGGCTCGGAAACGAGAGAGCCAATCCATTCCGACGATGACATCGAAGCTTTTCAGCTCGATAGGGATTAGATCGATAGGAAAAGTTTTATCGGACAGGCATATGGAACATCCTATGATTATATCCTTTGCTTCGAACTCCTGACCGTTAGCGTACTCTATGGTGAAGCTATCCTTAAGAATCTTAGATCCTAGATTAATGAGGGGTCTAAATTCTAAGGACACAAAGCTTCTCTCGGCTCCAGAATCGAACAGAACAGATGCATAATGATTGTTAACAGGAAACGTACCGTTCACCGCGTTCGGATCCTGCCTTGCCTCTTCAGCTGTGAGTGCGAACGCACGTCCTCGGCCTTGCCCGCCCTGGTTAGGTTGGGCGTTGCGGAGTCTGGGGCAAGCGTTCCGGAGGTGCTGGTCACTTCCGCACTCATAACATGCCGGCTTCGGCCCCTGAGCTGCCAACTTCTCCGTGCAGTACCTAGCATAGTGCCCTTCCTTCCGGCACTTCAGACACACGGGGCAGTTACCGTGGTGGTGGAAATTGCACTTGTTGCACTTGGGGTTCGTTCCCGTGTATCGGTTTCCAGCTGGTGGAGGTGGCGGTGGCGGTGCTACGGCTGCTATGGCAAGGTTGCGGGTGGTCTTCTTCTTCTTGTTCCGGTCACTTCGCCTCGGGGTCTGGTCCGACTTCCTTTTCTCACCCGTCTCCTTCTTGGATGAGGCAGGAGTGGTGAGTAGGTCGCTCGTAAGGCGGTGAGCTAGGATGATGGCACTTTGAAGGGTCTGGGGTTCCTTTGTGAGAACCATTCCTCTGATTTCGGGAACAAGACCTGAGATGTAAAGGTCGATCTTGTTCTCTTCCGGAGTCACTAGCCTTGGGACCAGTCGAGCTAGCTCATGGAATCGGGCAGTGTACCCTTCGATGTCGTTTCCGACCATCTGATGATCCCAGAGCTCAGCCTCGAGCTTCTTGATTTCCCCTTTAGGGCAGTACTCCTCAATCAAGAGGGTCCTGAATTGCTCCCAGGTGAGAGCATAAGCGGTCTCACGTCCCCTGTTACGGACCAAGTTGTTCCACCAGGTCAGTGCCTTACCGTGCAATACGCAGGAGGCGTATTGTACCTTAGTGGCTTCGGCACATCCACTGATGTGAAGCACCGACTCGATGCTTTCAAACCAAGAAACCAAGCCTACGGCACCAGTCGTGCCATGGAACTCCTTAGGCTTACAAGCCATGAAGCTCTTGTAAGTGCAGGCTGGTGGGTTCGGGGGTTGCTGATGGTTCTGGTGGTTGTTTTGTTGCTGCTGCTGCTGTTGCTGTTGCTGCTGCTGTTGCTGTTGCTGCTGCTGTTGCTGTTGCTGTTGCTGTTGCTGCTGGTGGGTGTTGACGTTAGCATTGATTCCCGCAGTGATCTGGGCGATCATATTGGGCATCGCTGCTTGCAACTGCTCGGCCACTTGCTCAGCAATGATCGCGGCATTGGTTCGGGGTGCCATGATTCTGCAACAGACAACAGATTCAGTTTAGAACGCACGATTAGAGTATGATAAGAACATGATTCAACGAACAAGCTAACAATCACGCATGAGTAAGCTAACAGAACAGATAGAACACGCACGGCATGTATCAAAAGATTCACACGTAAGATGATGGTTCAACTTAGTACAAGGTTCACAAGATAAGTAACAATAGATATAACAAATGGAACTTCATTCATTAATAAAAAGAGTTGAGTACATGGCTTGAAATAAGGAAAGTACAGTACAATACAATGAAAGAAAATAAGGAAATGGCACGAAACTGTGTACATGGAAAATTACAGCTCGGCGTACAATACAATAAAGGAAATGAACTAGTGACGCCTCTCGAAGAACATCTTGGCAGCAATCACCGCCAACAAGGTCCCCATGACCAAGCAAACTCCTACTAGGCGTTGCACCGTACGAGCCGTGGCCTGAACCACAGAGAGGTGGCGCAATGCCTGTTCCGACAACCTCTGCGCGGCGTCGGAGACCTCACAAAGGAGCTGCCCTTGGTGCTGGGCGTCCTCTGAAAGTCCCCTAACCTCGCGATGGAGGTGCAGGAAGGCGGCAGGAGGGGGTAGCTGTGGGGTAGGCGGCATCCTCTGCCGGGCTGCCTCGGCGTCTCTAGCACGCTGCATCTCTTCTCGTTCGAGCTGCCGCTCCCACGAGTAGTGGTCCAACATCGAGGTACGCGGAGCCTCGGGAGGTGGGTGCCCGAATGGGAAATGGGGTGGCGCAGGCCTGGACGGGCCGTCCTGCCGCGCTGCCATCCTATCGGGTAGCCGTCCCGGAAGGATTACCTGCTTACGTGCCGTCGTAACGACACGTGGTCCACGGCGCTGTGGTGGCGCGGCAACGGGGCCGGTGGAGGTGGTAAAACCGACCTCGGGCTCGACCCGATGCTGCTGGACACAGCCATGGAGGTATCCTCCGTAGGGTCCGTGGTCTGATGACGGATGCTTTCCGAGGCGGTATGACCCTCGGAAGGCTCGTGAGAGGACGCGGCTCTCGGTTGGGATCGGGACTGAGATCGTGAGGGAGATCGCGAACGTGACGATTGAGACATGACGGATCTGCGACGTAAAAAGTTTCGTAAGTACATGAACAAGAACATGCTAAAGGAAAATAAGTAAGGAATGCAGGTAAGGGTCGATCACGTGAGGTTGGGAATAGTAAGACCGGGAATTTCTTGACTCAAAATCGTTTGTCTTTAGAAATTACGTTTCGTCCTTGCATAAGTCATTTTGAACTAGGCAGGGGTGATCAGGCCATGCGTAGTTAAAAATAATCATGCAATCGCAAAATTAATTCACTAAAGTTTTGAACCCATAATGATTTTCCGAAAAGCCTTGGTTGTAGTTTGGTTTCAAAAACTTTTTAGAAATTTCTAAAACCGTTTTCACTACAACCTGTGCTCTGATACCAAGTCTGTCACACCCCGCTATAGCGGAAACACGGGGCGTGAGAGCTGGAATATCATTACACGGTCATAAGCAAATGTAAACGATTCAAGTCATTTCGATTTAAAAACAAAAATTGTTCAAGATTCAACAACCAGGCAGTTCATAAGTTTAATTAAAGTACAAGTACAACTGTTCTAAAACAAATTCCCAAAATATAAAGGGTCTTTTCCCAAATAGCGCCTCACGCGACCATATCGACCCTCTATGCCATGCATCCTGAACGCTTACATTAATTTCCTGAAACATAAGATAAAGTGTCAACTACATAAAGTAGTGAGTGAGTTACAGTTTAGAGTTTCGGGAAAAGTTTCCAAAAATAGAAGGTTACTAAAAATGGAAAGTTTCTAGAAATAGCAAGTTGCCAAAATAGTAAGTTGCAAACATATATTGACGTCATAAGTAACAGAACGAGTAGACGTTTGAACATATATGTAAGTAGTAAAAGTTTGCACGTACACGAGTAATGTAAATAAGTAAAACTTGAATAGTAAAGTTGTAGCGGAAACCAGGCGCTAAAATAAAGTGGTAGCGGAAACCAGGCGCTAAAAGTGAGCATATGCGTATGGGATATGTGTTTAACTAAATAAAGGTATCTCGTATCAATCACTTGGCATAATATAAGTAGTAAGTATACACTAAACCGATTGTATGGTCCTGATCTAGCCCAAAAATATTTAATTGATTGTGTGTTTGATCTGAGTGGTAGTAATATGTACTTGGGACGCTAACCCTGAGTAAGGAGTGACCCCTCCTAAGTATCGATACTCATATGACTAACGGCTGTTGCTAATAGTGTATAAGAGTTACTGAGCCAAAATGGGCAATTGTTCAAAGTTCTAAAAGTTACATTGAGTTCTTACGGACTTATATATCCATCAAGGATTGGGTGTTACAAGTGTCCTAGTTTAGTTAACCCGCTAAGGCAATAACACAAATACACATAGTTGATTGTATATACCAAGTTTAAACAGTTCCAATAAGTCGTAAAAGTACCAAGTTTGAACAAGTTCCAATTGTTTAATAGTTCGCAAAAAGTATTAAAAGTTACAAACATGTAATCTTATGTTTCCCCCAAATAATGTTTTAAAAGTACAAAAGTAAAAACAAGTGGGGTTGTAACTCACGGTTTGCGGAGATAGAGATAAGGATAGCACAAAGAGAGCGGAACACGTCGGGAATCACAAACGACCTAGAACACCGGAAAGTTGTATATAAGTTTTATTGAGTTATGTTAAGTTTCAATTTAACATTTTTAAGTCTCAATTTAGTATACTTAGATTCTGTCCCAAAAAGGTTATTACGGAAAGTTTATAAGGTTTGTATGTTCGCGTACGTTTTATAGTCCGAAAAGTCCAATTATGTCTAAAAAGTGTCAAAGTTCCAAGTTAAGGTGTATAAGTCTCGAAGTTATTAAGTTTCTGAATTTGAAATGTTATTTACGGTGAAGATTGGGCAGCGTTTCCGCGTTATAAAAATTATGTCCATTTTCAAAACACTTTCCCGCTTTAAAATGCTCAATACAACGTTTAAATGAATAATACATAAGTTTCAAATCCAAAAGCTTTCCAACAACTTAACATGTCAAAACAGTAGCTTATTATTATGTTTATAATCTGTGATAAATTATTTGAGCTTAAAATCACGTTTACGACCTTTAAAACGACGAAAATAGTGAACAGGACCATTCTGGCGGCGGCTGGAGGAAGACAGCCGCCGGCTGACCTTTAGCCGTCGGCTGAAATCCTTCAGCCGCCGGCCAAAAGGCTTCGGCCAGTTTTTAAAGTTGTTGTTTCTTCGATCTTAAGCTTATTGAACGGTTAGATTTTACATGCAAACTGATATAAATTAAATATATGTATTTTCAAAATAAAATCTCAGTTTTCTTTTAGATTTACATGTTAAATATATAGATCTAACACAAAAACTCGTTTTTAGTCAAGAAAACGTTTTGAAAGTTTATGAAAACATATTTTCAGATTATAGATATGACATGCAAGTAAAAATATGTATAAAAATAGTGAAAAGAAGGTGTTATACCGAAGGAAAAAGAGATGTGATGGTTTGAACAAGATTTAGCTCCAAAAACGTCTTGGAAACCCGATTTAAACCTTTTCCTTTGATACCCTTTGATCTTAGAACGATTTTGATGGTTTAGATGCTTGATTTATGATGTTTATGGACTGATTTTTAGGTGTTTAGTTTCTGTTTTTGCTTTGGTCTAGAGAGAAAATTAGAGAGAGAGTGTTTGTAAGTGTGTGTGTGTTGTGTGAAATGAGTTTGAAAGTGAAAGTGATGTAAAAATGGTTAAGGGGGGTGTAAGGGACTGGTTTGGGAAGAGTAATGGCAGTAATTAGCCCAACACTCGAGTAAAAATCGTTGGCCAATCGTGTGACATGCAAAAATGAGTCATCATCTAGCTGGACAGACCGTTTCAGCCGTCGGCTGGCTAAAATCAGCCGCCGGCTGGCTTCAGCCGCCGGCTAAGCAATTTCAGCCGCCGGCTGGAATGAAAATCCAGCTTTTTGACGTTTTAAGTTTTCCGTTATAATTAGTTAGGGACAAGAATCATTTTAGTTACTGATAAGAACTTAGTCAAGTTCTTGTATTGATTATTTGGTGTTAGGATTTATGATTTGATTCCGACATTTGTTCCGATAAGTTAAAAGTACGACAAAATGAACCCGAACAATATGAACATAGTAAAAGAGAACTAGAGCTTTGAACCGAATTAGTAACCGAGAATCACCTGAAATTTGACGGTTGTCACACTTTCTCTTATGAAACTTTTTACTTTATATACTTAACCGAAACTTTTGCCGATAAACTTAAACTGTAACTCACTCACTACTTTTTGTAGTTGACACTTTATCTCATGTTTCAGGAAACTAAGCGTAAGTCATGAAGTGCATTGCTCAGGCGGGTCAAGCTAGTTATGTGAAGAGTAATTCGGGAAAAGACCTTTGATACTTGGGACTTTTTATTAAAATACTTTATTATGTATTTGTCGTATTAAACTTACGAATCTTAGTTGTATCTTTTGAACATTGATTCCTTTTCAACTTCAATTTAAATGACTTGAACCGTTGAATTTTGGTATAACTCGTGAAATGATTCTTTGCTCTTCACATCTCGTGTTTCCGCTTTAGTGGGGTGTGACAATTTCGACATAAAATCGTTTCCTTTGGATATGACTAAGTATTTAAAAGGTAATTTATACAAAAACATATTCAAAACAAAACACTTTTCTGGACACGACCACCTTTTTATTAAACTGTACTAAACTATTTCGAACCAGAAGGTGAAACCACTTCCATCTTAAAGATAACTCAAACGCGGTCTTTTCTATATAAGATACATTAAAAATGGATAAAAATTGAGTGAGATATGCTAACTTAAAGTTAGCATAGACTTTGAGAAAAACCCTAAAACCTACTCTGACCTTTTAATGAATAACGAGCATTAGGAATTGATTACAAATGTGAGACCAAGGATATTTGAAAGGTAACTCATACACGGTCGTTTAAATATAAGATTCATCAAAAGCGGTCAAGAAACGAACAAGTTATGACTCCTTAAAGTAACTATAAACCTTAAAGAACATGCTGAGTTTTCTTCATAACAACTAACTTTTGAATAAACTTGATAGTATAATGATAACACATTACTAGGGAGCTTTGTATACAATGAACTCATCTCGATATTTCGTAGTGCCGAGTTGTTGGATTTACGATTTAAAGTGTCCTAGCTCCGCATACGATTATAGAATGATCTTTGTTATATAATGGCGCGAACGGTGTTGCTATATTACTATTAAATCTCAAACCGAACAAAACCTACATCATGCATACATTTGCTTTTCCCCTTTCATGTGCATTGGACTAGAATTATGAAACTTAATTTCAAAACAATTTAGGTCAAGGTTAGACCTACTCGGATACTCGATTGGCTCGAGCCTTACACACACGTTAGCTTACATACCTTTTTATACGCTCCCGGACTTAAGGTGAGTTCATAGCCCCGCTTTTTACTTGTTTTTATAACATACTTGGGGTGAGATTACATGCTCTTTTACTTATGGACACAAGTTCTTAAAACCTTTACTAGTTGCCTAAGTTACCACTAAGCCAAAGGAAATTCCCCTATCATGAATCGTTAGTTAAGGACTTAAGCGCGATGGTATTGGATAGATCTATTAGGGTTTGACAACCCTCACCCAACGGCTAGACGATGTAACCCACGTCTACCACAACTAACTCGTGGACTCGAGTAGGGTGCTTTACTTTTGAAACTATATATGTTATTTGGCTATAACATAGGAATACTTATGGGGTAAGAAACTTTGTTACGCTTCGATGTCATGAGCTTAGGTGCAACTGTAAGACTTTACTTAAACGGAAATCTTGTGGTCCCCTTTATTACTAAACTAAACCTATGAATTCACCAACTTTATGTTGACTTTAGCATGTATGTCTCAGGTGCTTAGTCGAAAGGGCTTTCGACGGAGGGATTTTGGGATATGACAGAGTCGCATATTTCAAACTCACGCTTTTAGGAGATTTCCCTTGCATTACTTATTTTCTTTTAAGTTATGTAATGTAAATCTTTGTTTTGTGAACTCTGGTAACACTTTTCCTTAATCATGTCAAACTCTGATTTTCAATATCAATGAATGTATGTTTTTTTAAAAACGACTCATATAGAGGTCGTTCGCCTATATATCATTGCTATCTGTGACCCATGAAGTCAACACCTCGAGTCTCGGGAACACGAGATTTGGGGGTGTGACAGTCTAGTATGCATGTAGTTCATTACCATTACTTACTGAAAATTTTAAAACTTGCCTTTTTACCATGTTGTTGTGTGTTTATGTGTATCATTACGTGTGATGGACTTTTACTATGCTTTAGGTGCACAAGTAGGTAGAGCCCTCTAGTTGAGCTTCTAAACGACTTAACTAATAATCTCGTATTCTTGTGTATTGAGTTAGCAAAAATTTATTAGACAATTAAGAGTTTCCGTTTTCGATACCAAAACAAATATATACTTATATCATAGTTCCGAGTTACGTATCTTGTGATCTCCGCTTTCGGGAACCGCCTGCTACTTGTTCGCGAAATAAACAAATGTGCATGTAAAATGTCCCACTGCGCTGCAGTTGATGTGTATTGCGACGCAACGGGGGTTCGCCCAGCCTTTCGGTTAGCCATTTCCGTGTTGAGTCCGAGTCTTGAGCCATTTGGGTTAGCTTTGGAGTGTTGTAGCTCAAGCCCAGAGTCCCCCATAACAAGTTATGACCCTAATGCAATCCTATATAAACATCCTTATACCTAAAACCCTAGTTTTCTTGTTATCTCTCCTAGCCGTCACCCCCATTCAAATCAGCCATTCTGTTCGTTTTGTGGACTCCCTATTCAGGCCATAATCATCATTTGATCATCATATTTTGACAAGGGTAAGTGTTGTTTCGTTTGTGCTTCTTTTCCTCTAAAAAAAAAAAACCGAACCCTAATACTCCCTTACATGTACATGTTGTGATTTGTGTTGTTCATTGTTGTATTCAACGGTTGTTGTTTTTGTGGGATCATTTGGCTGAGTTTAATTTGATTATTCATCATCTCTATTCAGCACTAATCGAGCATTCATCATCCTTGGATCATCCATAATCAGCCGTGCTTTGTATGACTATGTTTATGATCTAGCCGATTCATTTTCTTCATATATTCATACATATACATCCTGATCTTGTATATGGTTATGTTTGTGATTAAATCTAATCTTAGATCATTCATAAACTGTTATTTCATCATTAAAATCTTTCATACAAGTTCTTATACAAATCGTCATTTGAAAACCCTAATTAAAAAGTCTATATACGTGTAATATTAATAACTTGTTGATCTGAAATTTGACATGTCTTGTAAGGCTAATAAATATCAAATGGTTTTGTATTTTAAACTATGGTAAAAAAAATTGTTGTATCTCTCTGAATCTACTTTCTGTAAATATAAGCCTCGTGGTCCAATTATTTGTCAAACTCTCAGAAACTGTAAATTAGTGAGCGGGGGTCAAATCTGAAATATTAGAACGGTTTTGATAGGTTATTACGACTTGAATATGTGTAACGATTTAACAAGCTTAATGTTATTGTTAAACTGATTATTATAAGTTTATAACAGGTCTAATTTTTCACCATAAGGGTCTAGATCATTTATTTACTCGTTGGATTCCTCACACTTGTTTTAAAACTCTAACATATGAAAATTAGTGTTTTAACAGATTTCATAACCTGTTTTGTAACGATCTTAACTTGATCATAAATAACTCAATTTTGGCATATCCGGGTTTCTCGATGTAGCCCTCTGAGTCTAATTTCCGTACGTATAATATTCATCGTCTAACTCTTTTTTAAACTTGAGTTATGACAGTATTAGTAGTCGGGGGCACTTGCTGAGTTTTCAGTATTCATATCTAAATCTACGCTTTGTCTAAAGTTAATGAGTAATATGAAATGGTTAATCGAACACATCTAAACATACATTAATCGTAATTAAAACTTGGAAAACTTATTCTTACGAAACCACTCGTTTAGCAAAGCTCATTCACTAGCCGGACCTAGCTTGTGACCTGCATGTTATTGCATACGTTCACACGAGTAGTGTTACTTACTTACATTTCGAGGTGAGTTCATTGCTCCACTTTTTACTGTTTTACTTTCTTTAAACAAATCCGGGAAAAGTAAAGCTCAACCAAAAACCTATTTGAAAAACGGATTTTCTTTACATGTTAAACTTACTAAATTCATAAACTTACCATAAATAGAGGTTTCTATTTATGGAAACTTACTACTTTTGGAAATCACAAAATGTGTAACATAAACCTAGTGCATATTTTTTAAAAACTTATATGAGATGTTGGTTGTGGTGATTACTTACCAGTATACTTTTCCTACTAGTAACCCTTAGTCAGTATACCTTTCCTACTGACGTATCAGTATACCTTTCCTACTGATACTACTTACTTATTAGTATACCTTTCCTACTGGTAACCCCTAGTCAGTATACCTTTCCTACTGACGTATCAGTATACATTTCCTACTGGTACTACTTACTTATTAGTATACATTTCCTACTAATGATGTGTGCTTACAGTAGCGTGACTACTACGGATGTTACTAGTCAGTATACATTTCCTACTGACATTACTTGATTACTAGTATACATTTCTTACTAGTGATACTTACTTACGGTGGATAGTTGTGGATGATTTTTTCTTACTACTTACATGCATTAGTTACACATTCTTTTACTACAGTTGTGTTGAGGTGTCTTCTTATTATTAAATTTCTTTTTCTTACTCAATGAACTCGCTCAACATTATGTTGACTTTTAAGCTTTACTTTCAGGAAATGAGCAGGCATAGGACTTAACTTATGGGACTGGACTATAGAAGACTTGGACTTGCATTGCATTGTGACTCTTGTTTAGACATTGTTATATTTGGATTTATTTCATGCTTGCATGCCTAAGTACTTCTTGATTCGTTATTTGGTTGTTAAATATATTTTGCTTGTAGTGAGTGACATATTCGTGTACCAATGGTTTTTACCTTGGACATGACGACATCATGACATACTATCTTTGATTGATCATATAGACTATCTTTATTTACCAATTGTGTTATGACGATCGCCAATCGAGCACACCCTACGTTTTCGCCATAGGCGGGATGTGACATTAGAGGTAAAGTTTTTAATACAATACTCCTATTTTGTCGTGCCTTCCTTCCTTTCTTTGAAGTTGAGCTCGTTAGGCAAGCAACCAAAATGTGGTTTACTACAATTTGATTCTCTAGCCAAAGGCTTTTGTCGTCCTCTCTTATCGTCCATATAGTCGGATTTATAAAACATGAAACATATATTTATATATATATACAATATAAAATGAAACTTAAAACCATTATTAGTAATCGAGTTTTGTCAAACTGCTTTAAAAACTATAAGTACTTAGAAAATATAACAAAATATATAAATGTAACTTATGCATAAAGAGTAAATATTCAAATGTTTTATAACGAATTAAAAGAAAAGCATAAAAATGGTGGGGGTAAGTTCTGTCAAGCGTCAAATTCATTTAATATTATGTACCCGTTATACGTAACCTTGCCCATCTGCTGGGCCTAAGCCTCCCTCGAGGCCGTGGGTGTAGATAGAAGATTCCTTGCTGTCACACCCCGCTAAAGCGGAAACACGAGATGCGAAGAGCAACGATATCATTACACGAGTTATAATTAAAGCATACGGTTTCAAGTCATTACGATAGAAAATAAGAGTTTACAAGTTTGAAAATAACCAAGCATTTAACGTATCACATAACAAAATACATGATTAATTGTTAACAAAATTCCCAAAATAATAAAATAGGTCTTTTCCCAACTCTTGAATTCACGTGACATGCGAGACCCATCCATGGTGAGCACTTAGTATCCTTACATTTGGTTTCCTGAAACATAAGATAAAGTGTCAACTACATAAAGTAGTGAGTGGGTTACAGTTTTGAGTTTCTCGATAAAAGTTTCCAAGTGTGAAAATATATATGTAAGAAGTATCATAAATGAGAAGAAAGTGGAACGGCGCTAAAACATATATATTTAAAAAAAAGTTTCGAACGTACACCAATAAAGTAGAACTCGTATCATAAAAGTTGTAGCGGAAATCGCTAAAATAAAGTATATGCGTAAGTAATATGTGCTTAACTAAATTAGTAACTTGTATCAATCACTTGGCATAATATAAAAGTAAGTCTACACTAAACCGATTGTCTGGTCAGATCTAGCCCCAAATGTTTCATTGAGTTTCCACCTGAATCTAGTAATATGTGCTTAGGACGCGAACCACAAGCAAGGAGTGACCTCTCCTAAGTATCGATACCCATAATACTAACGGCTATTGCTAATAGTGTGTAAAGTTTCGAACCAAAAACGGGGCAATTGAGTTCTGTTTCTAAAAATAGTAGTAAGCACTTACGGTTTATATTTTCATCAAGGATTGGTCTCGCCTACAAGTATCCTAAATTTAGTTTAGCCAATTAAGGGGTATTAACACATAATACGCATAATAGTTTCACAAGTTTCCATAGTTTCCAAAGTTTCCAAGTTTCACATGTTAAGAGTTTCAAAGTTTCACGAGTTTCCAAAGTTTACAAGTTCCATAAGTTTCAAAGGTTTCAAGTTTCACGAGTTTCCAAAGTTTACAAGTTCCATAAGTTTCAAAGGTTTCAAGTTTCACGAGTTTCCAAAGTTTACAAGTTTCATAAGTTTCAAAAGTTTCATACGAGTTGCAAATAGTTTCAATAAAGTTACATAAACATACAATCTTATGTTTCCCCCAAATAAGTAATTTAAAATAGTAAAAACATAGTGGGGTTGTAACTCACGGATTGCGAAGAGTACGAGACGAGTGAGAAACGCGGTCGGAATGCTTCGGAATCAAGGAAATCCTATAGTTATACCAAGTCATCGAGTAAGTTTAATTGTTTATGAGTTATAGCACCGTTAGTCAACGAAAATGCTTTAGTTTTAGAAGTTATGTTAAGGTCTAATGAAAATCGGGCAGCGCTTCCGCGCTATAATTTATTCGTCCAAATTTCAATCACTTTCCCGCTTAACAACAATTGCATTTTAGACCGTTATTCATAATACATAATACCACATTAAGTTTAATACAATACTTTGGTTAACTTATATTTTAACTTTATTTGTCCAATCTCAGTCCAAACACATAAAATACGACGAGTGTTGGTCTAATAATTAATCCTAACCATTTTCAAGACTAAAACCGAATAACGAATATAACGAAATCGAAAGATTCACGAGGATAACAATTTGTACCGTTAATACTCGCAAGGATTTGACAAGAATCTGGAACAAACAACTTCAGTGGTGTAGCGATGAGTATATCCGCCTCCAAAACACAAGACAACCACCGAAAATTAGCAAAACGACGATTTTTGTGACATCAGACACATCCAGCCGCCGGCTGGATCTCCTCAGTCAGCTTCGGATTTTCGTAAATTTTGCGTTTTTAAGCGTTTTCAAGAGTATTTTCGGTAGATTTCGACATGCAACTTAAAAACCTTTAATAACATCCATTTATTTCTTCAAATAACATCTTTTTATCTCAAGATCTAATGTAAAAGTTTATAAAACTTATGTTTTTAGATAAATCTCCATAGAAACTTTTATAAAAACCTTTCTTTGATCTTTGATGATACATGCATGTGTAAAAATGATAAAATGTAAATAAAAACAGTTGGTAAAAGTCTTTATACCTCAAGAAAATGAAAGAGTTATGATCTAGACGATTTGATGATGATTTTGATGGAGATTTAACTCAAAAATGTTGAAAACCAAAGCAACCAACCGAAAGAATCACCACCCCTTGCTCCCTTCGTTGTTAAGAACAGATTATTGTGATGATTTTGATGATTGTTTGATGGATTTACAGCCACAAATGAAGAAGGTAGAGAGAGTTTCAAAGGGAATGGGAGAAAAACACCAATATGTGTGTGTTTTGTTAATACCAAAATGAAAGAAAAGAAGAAAATGATGATAATAGGGCATTGGGCAGAGATTTCTGGTAGAAAGGGAGGTCCAATCGAGTTTAGAAACTTGTCCCAATCGATTTTCATGCAAAAATGAGTCACCAACACCTGACCAGACACATCCAGCCGTCGGCTGGAGGGGATCAGCCGCCGGCTGAAGCCCTGCCAGCTGCTGGCTGGTCGGCTGGTTCGGCAGACTTGTTTTCGACCGTTAAGGAGTTTCGTTCGTCGAAAGTTCCCGATTCTTTTTGCGTTGAACTTAGGAAAGGTCATACTTTGATTTACTTTATGTTAGGTTCATTTAATATTATAATTTCACTTTCGATTTCGAGATTCGCACGATTTCGGTAAAGGAGTAAACAGGAGCAAAAGTGAGATATCTCGAGTATAAAGAATGCGTTAACCGACAAATTTGGTATAAACCCTCTAACTTATAAATATGAGGATACTAACAATTTGGCACTTAGATATTTTGATTCCAAATTTGATTCCGAAACTGACGCGTTCTCGGTAAAAGTACGGTTAAAGGCAAGACGGACACTTTAAAAGGATATAGAGCTCGATTTTTCACCTGAAGTTTTTGACGGTTGTCACATTTTCCCCGGGTTGAAAGAAATTTGATCCCGAAATTTAGTTCGCCCTATCATGAAGAAGTGTTCCTGAACAGATGTGGATACTTCTGACGGATTTGGTCCTCACGTTCCCACGTGAATTCATGACCACGTCGGGGATTCCACCGAGCTTTGACAATAGGAACACGGCTTTTCCTGAGTTGTTTGACCTCTCGGTCAACACCCTCGAGCGGTTCCTCAATGAAATAGAGTTTGGTATCAATCTTGACCTCGTCGAGGGGGGGATGACGATGGTCTCATCAGATAAACACTTTTTCAAGTGCAAGACCTGGAATACGTTGTGAACGTTGGAGAGGATCTGCGGGAGTTGGAGTTTGTAACAGCCCAAGCACGCTTAGCTGCGGAGTTCTGATGGGATCCGGTGCTTTAGTGCTGGTATGATCGAAACCGGTTCGATTCGCTCTCTCACTTCGAATGGATCGGTGTACCTCGGGCTTAGCTTGTCGCGCTTCCCGAAGCGAATTACCCCCTTCCATGACGATATTTTGGGAAGCACCTTATTGCCAACTTGGAACTCAAGGGGTTTCCTCCGGTTGTCGGCGTAGCTCTTCTGTCGGGTACGAGATGTCTTCAGTCTTTCCGATTGGAAGCAATCTTGTCGATAGTTTCCTGGATGATGTCGAGCCTTGTGAGTTGTCGATTGCCAGCTTCTAGCCAACAAAGCGGTGGCCGACACTCACGTCCGTGGAAGGCCTCGAATGGTGCGCACTGGATGCTAGCGTGGTAGTTGTTGATGTAGGACAACTCGACCAAAGGGAGCTGAGCGTCCCAACTTCCTCCGAAGTCAACTACGTACGCTCTTGGCATATCCTCAAGCGTTTGGATCGTCCGTTCACCCTGACCATCGGTCTGGGGATGGTAAGCGGTACTGAGGTCTAGTCGCGTCCCGAGCGGTTTCTGAAGGGCATTCAAAAAACGGGACGTGAATCAACTATCCCTGTCGGAGATGATGGTGAGAGGTGTTCCGTGAAGAGAGACGATTTCGTTGATGTAGATCTGAGCGGACTGCTCCATCGAGTGGTTTTCACGTACCGGTAGAAAGTGTGCAGACTTTGTCAATCGATCCCCAATCATCAAAATCATGTCGTTACCTCTTGTCGTACGGGGCAGTTTTGGCGATGAAGTCAATGGAGATTTGTTCCCAATTCCACAGGGGATCTCCGGCGGTTGCGGTAGGCCTGATGGTTTCTGATATTCGCCTTGACCTCAGGGCAAGTTAAGCAGTTAGCCGCGTACAAGGCGATATCCTTCTTCATGTCTGGCCACCAATAATATTCTCGGGGGTCTTTGTACGATTGTCGGATTCTGGGTGGATGGAATGTCTGGGACGGTGGCCCTTGACTAGTATAAGTTTTCGAAGGTTTTCGGATCTCGGAATCTACGCTCGGGTCTCGAAGTAGTGGATTCCGTCCGGATTAAGATCGAATTTCCTCACGGGGTTCTGTAGTGTCTTGTCCTTAAGGTTCTCGGGTTTCAATGCTTCGCTCTGAGCTCTAGCGATTCCAATTTGAGTTTCTGAAATGGTTCCTTCTGTTCTTTGCCCCAAAGGGAACTGCATATTTCGGAGTGACTTCGGTCAATGGCTTAGCGATCCTTGAGAAATTCTGAATGAATCTTCGTTAGTGGCCCGCCCATCCTAGGAATTGTTGGATTTCCGTAGGGGACGTTGGAGCTCGCTATTTCTCAATCGCTTTGATTTTGGCTGGGTCTACGTGAATTCCCTCCTAATTGATCGCATGACTAAGGGAATGTACTTCCCGGAGTCAGAATTTACATCTCAAGAGTTTCACGTACCACTTCTGATCCCTAAAGAGTTCTAGTATGAGTTCCAAGTGTTTCGCGTGGTCTTGATTATCCCGTGAATGGATGAAGATGTCGTTTGCGAATGTGATTACGAATTTGCCCAGATATAGTCTACACACCCGGTTCATCTAGTCCATGAACACTGACGGTGCGTTGGTCAGACCGCATGGCATAACGAGATATTTGTAATGCCCGTAGCAAGTTCGGAAGGAGGTTTCAGAAGTATCGGTTTCACTGACTCGAACCTAATGATACCCTGGACGGAGGTCGATTCTTGAGAAGTAAGTTGCACCCTGCAACTGACCGGATAGGTCGTCAATTCGAGGGAGAGGGTATCGGTTCTTGATGGTCAGTTTATTGAGTTCGCGCGAATCGATGCACATCGTGAGAGATGCGTCTTTCCGTTTATCGGAGAGGATTGGGGCTCTCCCGGATGACGTACTAGAGCGAATTTGTCGAAACAGACAATTTCAGCTCCGGATCGGGCTAACCAGCCCATTCCGATGTTGATGTCGAGACTTTTCAGTCCTAAAGGGATGAGATTGATGGGGAGGGTCTTATTGAATAGATACGCTGAACAGCCTAGAATTACGTCCTCAGCTTTGATTTCTCGGCCAGTAACGTATTCTTTAGTGAAGCTATCCTTAAGGATTTTAAATCCTAGATTAATAAGGGTTCTAGGACCTAAGGATACCAAGCTTCCTCTGCTCCTTAATTGAATAATATAGATGTGAAATGGTTATTAACCGGAAATGTACCTGTTGCTGCTTTGGGATTCTGCCTTGCCTCCTTGGCGGTGATTGAGAGAGTCCTAAAAGTTCTTGTTGTCTGCAGTATGGGGCAAGTCTTACGGCGGTGTTTTTCGCTTCCGCATTCGAAGCAAGCTGGCTTTCTTTCTTGGCAATATCTGCCGTAATGCCCCGTCTTGTTACAACGGTTGCACACCGGGCAACTTCCCGCATGGTGGAAGTCGCATTCTTCGCATTTGGGGTACGGACCCTTGTAAGGTCGGGGTCCGGTTGTGGGTTTCTTGTTGTGATTGCTCCTCGTTGGTCGGTGATCAACCTTCCTTTTCTTACTCTCCTTACGCTCAACGGTTGCCGGAGGGGGAAAGAGGTTATTGTTTCTAGAGTGCTCTCCTTCTTCTTGTTTGATTGTTACTGGAAAGAGAAAGGGGTTCACGTTTCCGAGGTTTTCGCCTTCCTCTTGTTTAACTGTGGTTGGGAAGAGGTGAAGGTTATTGTCACCGTTGATCTCCAGGTGACTGTCGTTGGGGTTATCGTCCCAGAGAATTTCGTTGTTGACCCCAGCGATGATCTGAGCGATCATGTTTGGGAGTGCTGCTTTGAGCTGCACGGTAATCTGCTCGGCTAATAGGTCAGCGCGGCTTCTCTTAGGAGGCATGATTCTACAATGGAAAGAAGGAAACTAGTTTAGAACGCACGAATAAGGATATGAAATAAGGATATAGAACAATAATGTATATCGGAAAGATAGATAGCGCACGCACGATAAGCGATTAAGGAATGAGAAAAGGATTCAAGCATAATAAACAAGTAAGAATTATGAAAGTAGAAATTCCATTTCATGATAAGAGTAGTCGGTTACAACGTTCATAATGTGAAAGGTTCAAATACTAGTGCAATACAACATAAAATGAAATACGGATTAGCTCCAAGTCGTCTACATATGGAAAGCTACGACTTAAGCTTGCGATACTATATCTAAAATGAAAGGGCCTAACGACGCCTATCAAGGAATACTTTCGCTATGATGACCGCAATTAGGGTCCCCATAATCAAGCAAGCGCTGACGAGACACCGCACCATCCTCGACGTGGCTTGAGCCGACGTGATGACTCGGATTGACTGTTCAGACAGTCGGTGTGCAATATCAGAGACTTAACACAGAAGAAGACCCTGCTGTTGGGCCTCTTCGGTGATTCCCCGAAGTTCTCGATGAAGTTGAAGGAACGCTGCCGGTGGGGACGACGGTAGTGAAGACGGCATCATCGGCCTAGATGGTACGGCACTGTCGGGGTGCTGCGTCTGCTGCTCCTGAAACTGACGCTCCCAATGATATCGATCCATCGTTGGCGCACGCGGAGTTCCAGGGTACGGGTCTACGAACGGCATCGCGGGAGGAGCGGTTCTGGATGAGTCTGGAGTCTGTCCCATTATCCTATCAGGCAGACGACCAGGAAGGACGACCTGTTTACGCACAGTCATCCGGACACGGGGTCCACGCTGCTGTCGATAGCTCTTCTATCGGGTACGAGATGTCTTCAGTCTTTCCGATTGGAAGCAATCTTGTCGATAGTTTCCTGGATGATGTCGAGCCTTGTGAGTTGTCGATTGCCAGCTTCTAGCCAACAAAGCGGTGGCCGACACTCACGTCCGTGGAAGGCCTCGAATGGTGCGCACTGGATGCTAGCGTGGTAGTTGTTGATGTAGGACAACTCGACCAAAGGGAGGTGAGCGTCCCAACTTCCTCCGAAGTCAACTACGTACGCTCTTGGCATATCCTCAAGCGTTTGGATCGTCCGTTCACCCTGACCATCGGTCTGGGGATGGTAAGCGGTACTGAGGTCTAGTCGCGTCCCGAGCGGTTTCTGAAGGGCATTCAAAAAGTGGGACGTGAATCAACTATCCCTGTCGGAGATGATGGTGAGAGGTGTTCCGTGACGAGAGACGATTTCGTTGATGTAGATCTGAGCGGACTGCTCCATCGAGTGGTTTTCACGTACCAGTAGAAAGTGTGCAGACTTTGTCAATCGATCCCCAATCATCAAAATCATGTCGTTACCTCTTGTCGTACGGGGCAGTTTTGGCGATGAAGTCAATGGAGATTTGTTCCCAATTCCACAGGGGATCTCCGACGGTTGCGGTAGGCCTGATGGTTTCTCGTATTCGCCTTGACCTCAGGGCAAGTTAAGCAGTTAGCCGCGTACAAGGCGATATCCTTCTTCATGTCTGGCCACCAATAATATTCTCGGGGGTCTTTGTACGATTGTCGGATTCTGGGTGGATGGAATGTCTGGGATGGTGGCCCTTGACTAGTATAAGTTTTCGAAGGTTTTCGGATCTCGGAATCTACGCTCGGGTCTCGAAGTAGTGGATTCCGTCCGGATTAAGATCGAATTTCCTCACGGGGTTCTGTAGTGTCTTGTCTTTAAGGTTCTCGGGTTTCAATGCTTCGCTCTGAGCTCTAGCGATTCCAATTTGAGTTTCTGAAATGGTTCCTTCTGTTCTTTGCCCCAAAGGGAACTGCATATTTCGGAGTGACTTCGGTCAATGGCTTAGCGATCCTTGAGAAATTCTGAATGAATCTTCGTTAGTGGCCCGCCCATCCTAGGAATTGTTGGATTTCCGTAAGGGACGTTGGAGCTCGCTATTTCTCAATCGCTTTGATTTTGGCTGGGTCTACGTGAATTCCCTCCTAATTGATCGCATGACTAAGGGAATGTACTTCCCGGAGTCAGAATTTACATCTCAAGAGTTTCACGTACCACTTCTGATCCCTAAAGAGTTCTAGTATGAGTTCCAAGTGTTTCGCGTGGTCTTGATTATCCCGTGAATGGATGAAGATGTCTTTTGCGAATGTGATTACGAATTTGCCCAGATATAGTCTGCACACCCGGTTCATCTAGTCCATGAACACTGACGGTGCGTTGGTCAGACCGCATGGCATAACGAGATATTTGTAATGCCCGTAGCAAGTTCGGAAGGAGGTTTCAGAAGTATCGGTTTCACTGACTCGAACCTAATGATACCCTGGACGGAGGTCGATTCTTGAGAAGTAAGTTGCACCCTGCAACTGACCGGATAGGTCGTCAATTCGAGGGAGAGGGTATCGGTTCTTGAGGGTCAGTTTATTGAGTTCGCGCGAATCGATGCACATCGTGAGATATGCGTCTTTCCGTTTATCGGAGAGGATTGGGGCTCTCCCGGATGACGTACTAGAGCGAATTTGTCGAAACAGACAATTTCAGCTCCGGATCGGGCTAACCAGCCCATTCCGAAGTTGATGTCGAGACTTTTCAGTCCTAAAGGGATGAGATTGATGGGGAGGGTCTTATTGAATAGATACGCTGAACAGCCTAGAATTACGTCCTCAGCTTTGATTTCTCGGCCAGTAACGTATTCTTTAGTGAAGCTATCCTTAAGGATTTTAAATCCTAGATTAATAAGGGTTCTAGGACCTAAGGATACCAAGCTTCCTCTGCTCCTTAATTGAATAATATAGATGTGAAATGGTTATTAACCGGAAATGTACCTGTTGCTGCTTTGGGATTCTGCCTTGCCTCCTTGGCGGTGATTGAGAGAGTCCTAAAAGTTCTTGTTGTCTGCAGTATGGGGCAAGTCTTACGGCGGTGTTTTTCGCTTCCGCATTCGAAGCAAGCTGGCTTTCTTTCTTGGCAATATCTGCCGTAATGCCCCGTCTTGTTACAACGGTTGCACACCGGGCAACTTCCCGCATGGTGGAAGTCGCATTCTTCGCATTTTGGGTACGGACCCTTGTAAGGTCGGGGTCCGGTTGTGGGTTTCTTGTTGTGATTGCTCCTCGTTGGTCGGTGATCAACCTTCCTTTTCTTACTCTCCTTACGCTCAACGGTTGCCGGAGGGGGAAGAAGGTTATTGTTTCTAGAGTGCTCTCCTTCTTCTTGTTTGATTGTTACTGGAAAGAGAAAGGGGTTCACGTTTCCGAGGTTTTCGCCTTCCTCTTGTTTAACTGTGGTTGGGAAGAGGTGAAGGTTATTGTCACCGTTGATCTCCAGGTGACTGTCGTTGGGGTTATCGTCCCAGAGAATTTCGTTGTTGACCCCAGCGATGATCTGAGCGATCATGTTTGGGAGTGCTGCTTTGAGCTGCACGGTAATCTGCTCGGCTAATAGGTCAGCGCGGCTTCTCTTAGGAGGCATGATTCTACAATGGAAAGAAGGAAACTAGTTTAGAACGCACGAATAAGGATATGAAATAAGGATATAGAACAATAATGTATATCGGAAAGATAGATAGCGCACGCACGATAAGCGATTAAGGAATGAGAAAAGGATTCAAGCATAATAAACAAGTAAGAATTATGAAAGTAGAAATTCCATTCCATGATAAGAGTAGTCGGTTACAACGTTCATAATGTGAAAGGTTCAAATACTAGTGCAATACAACATAAAATGAAATACGGATTAGCTCCAAGTCGTCTACATATGGAAAGCTACGACTTAAGCTTGCGATACTATATCTAAAACGAAAGGGCCTAACGACGCCTATCAAGGAATACTTTCGCTATGATGACCGCAATTAGGGTCCCCATAATCAAGCAAGCGCTGACGAGACACCGCACCGTCCTCGACGTGGCTTGAGCCGACGTGATGACTCGGATTGACTGTTCAGACAGTCGGTGTGCAGTATCAGAGACTTCACACAGAAGAAGACCCTGCTGTTGGGCCTCTTCGGTGATTCCCCGAAGTTCTCGATGAAGTTGAAGGAACGCTGCCGGTGGGGACGACGGTAGTGAAGACGGCATCATCGGCCTAGATGGTACGGCGCTGTCGGAGTGCTGCGTCTGCTGCTCCTGAAACTGACGCTCCCAATGATATCGATCCATCGTTGGCGCACGCGGAGTTCCAGCGTACGGGTCTACGAAAGGCATCGCGGGAGGAGCGGTTCTGGATGAGTCGGGAGTCTGTCCCATCATCCTATCAGGCAGACGACCAGGAAGGACGACCTGTTTACGCACAGTCATCCGGACACGGGGTCCACGCTGCTGGGGTGGTGCGGAAACTGGCACCGGAGGAGCAGCTGGTAGCACGGTCCTCAGGCTGGAGGTACCGTGGCTGCTCGAGAAAGCCATTGAGTTCTCCTCGGTAGGGTCAGTGGTCTCGTGGTGCTGAGCCTCTGGTGCGGAGAAGTCTTCTGAGACTCCTGGCGTGCAGACGGCTTGCGTATGTGAGTGCGACTGTGACCGGGAGTGAGACTGAGATCGTGAGTGCGACGATTGAGACATGTCGGATCTAACAATGATGGGTTACGTGAGTACAGGGGGAAAAATAAGGAAAAATGTAAACGATAGTGCATATATGGGTCAGTCACGTGAGAATCGGGAATGGATAAGACCGGGAATTTTTCGACTCGAAAACCGTTTAACAATAGCAATTACTTTCCGTTCTTGCATAATTTATTTTCAACTAGGCATAGTTGATCAAGTTACGCCTAGTTAAAAGCAATTCATGCAATTGCGGAATTAATCTACTAAAGTTCGAAAGCTCGTGAAATAATTTTCCGAAAAAGCCTTGGTTATAGTTTGGTTTCAAAAATTTTGAAAAATTCTTAAAACCGTTTTTCACTATAACCTGTGCTCTGATACCAAGTTTGTCACACCCCGCTAAAGCGGAATGTGACAACCGTCTAAATTTCAGGTGGTTCTCAGTTACTTAATCAGTTCGAATCACTAGTTACTCTTTATCGTGTTCATATTGTTCGGGTTCATACTTATTGTGTCTTTTATTGTCGGAACCAAAAGTCGGAATCAAACTATAAACCCTAACACCAAATAAACAATACAAGAACTTGACTAAGTTCATAACGGAAACCAAAAAGATTCTAGTCCTTAACTAATTATAACGGAAAACTGAAAACGTCAAAAAGCTGGATTTTTCAATCCAGCCGGCGGCTGAATATATTCAGCCGGCGGCTGAATCCCGCTGTCCAGCTGGATGATGACTCACTTTTGCATGAAATGTCATTGGACCAACCATTTTGGCTCGGGACTGGGCATAATTTACTGCCATTTGAGGCTCCCAAGGCCAGTAAACACCCCTTTGGTTCACTCCTATTTTCAAATTCATTCAAACAAACACAAAACACACACACACCTCTATTCTCTCTCAAACTCTTTTCTTTTTCTCAAGAACTTAAATACAAAAACAGAAATATTGCACCATTTTCAGTCCATAAACACACAAAAATCAACCATCAATCACACACAAATCGTCCTAGAAGAAAAGGGTATCAAAGGAAAAGGTTTAAATCGGGTTTTCAAGAAGTTTTTGGAGCTAAAACTCATCCAAACCGTCACCTTGCTTTTTCCTCCCGTAGAACTTCTTTACCTTACTCTTTTTACATAAATAATCACTTGCATGTAAGATCTAAAACCTGGAAATATGTTTTTATAAAGATCTAAAACGTTTTCTTGCTTAAAAACTAGTTTTTATGATAGATCTATATTTTTAACATGTAAATCTAAAAGAAAACAGTGATTTTATTATGAAAATACATATATTTGAGTTATATTAGCTTGCATGTCGAATCTAGCGGTTAAACGAGCTTAAAATCGGAAAATAAAGCAACCTTGAAACTGGCCGAAGGCTTTTGGCCGGCGGCTGAATACCTCCAGCCGCCGCCTGAATACTGTTGTTCACTATTTTTGTCGTTTTAAAGGCGTTAAACGTAAAAATAAGCTAAAATAATTTGTCACAGAATATATATATCTTGAAAAGCTACTGTTTTGACATATAAATTGTTTAGAAGAGCTTTTGGAATTGAAACATGTATATTAACGTTCGTACTAGTTATGTTGTGCATTTTAAAGCGGGAAAGTGTTTTGAAAATGGACATAATTTTTATTGCGCGGAAGCGCTGCCCAAATTTCACCATAAAATACATTTCAAATTCAGTAACATAATAACTTCGAGACGTATACACTTTGACTTGGAACTTTGACACTTTTTGAACATAATTGGACTTATCGGACTATAAAACGTACACGAACACATAAACCCTATAAACTTTCCGTAATACTCTTTTTGGGACAGAATCTAAGTCTAAGACAAATGAGATTTAAAATGTTAAATTGGAACTTAACATAACTCAATTATACTAATAAAACTTGTGCAACTTTCCGGTGTTCTAGGTCGTTTGTGATTCCCGACGCGTTCCGTTTCTTTTGTGCTTGTTCATACCTCTTATCTCCGCAAACCGTGAGTTACAACCCCACTTGTTTTATTTTTGTACTTTTAAACATTATTTGGGGGAAACATAAGATCACATGCTTTGTAACTTACA